>CM056052.1:72500980-73700980 GCA_029574335.1 Rana kukunoris
TTTTAATGACAGCATGTGCGGGAAAGGTTTGCAAATAAATTTGGGGAAAAAGTAAATTAATAAATAAAAAATAAATAAATCTGGAATACGTCTAAATATTTTATTGCTTTCACATAAGGCACCGTACATGACTATATTGCACTATGGAAGAAAATAGATATACATATGTAATTCACAGATTGGTTGGGGGAAGGTTTATATAGGCAGTAACCCAAGTATATACAGACAAAAAGGTACAACAAACTGTACTGCAGTAATTAAAACATGGCATAAACAGCTCATATGAAGATGATACATTGTGTAGTACTTCTGTAAATATACATAGATGCATGAGGTAGATAGCTCTACGCGTTTCGCGACTATTGGTCGCTCGTCAGGAGCAGGCATGCATTGCATTTATTATCTGTAATGACATAAGCACATAACTGGTTATACCAGGGCATTCAACATTTTGGGGGCCGAGAACATGTCAAGGTCCCAGATGGTACTCACCAGGTGGCCAAATGCGGCTGGCACTGGGGTGAAGCTCCTGACGGTCCCCTAGGGTTGGGCAGCCCCTGGCGGGGGCTGTGGCTGGAAACGGGGGGACACGGGGCCCCCAAACAGGACGCACCCAAGTGGCACAGGCATGAGGCATGATGTGATGTATGTACTGGGATCAGTGAATGTTGATGGCTGCAAGGGGAGGGATGGGAAAAAGAAAAGGTTATGTATAGGAGGGATATGAGGGTGTAGAAAAGAGATAGAAGGAGAGATGAAAAAGGAAAAAAATGAATAAAATTAATAAAAATAAAAATAAAAATAAAAAAAGGGGGACATAGAGCTGGGAATCTGTGAATTACATATGTATATCTATTTTCTTCCATAGTGCATATAGTAGTCATGTACGGTGCATTATGTGAAAGCAATAAAATATTTAGACGTATTCCAGATTTATTATTATTTACTTTTCCCCCAATTTATTGCAAACCTTTCCCGCACATGCTTCATTTAAAGTCCTGCCTGTTCCTTTCTCTATACAAATGCAAGGGATGGAGGTAATTAACCCATTACCTCATTTAAAGTCCCAAAAAAACCCTCTCCCCCCTTCCTCATATACTATAAAATAGGGATGGAAGCATGTGTTTTACGGGACTATACTGTTTACAACAAGTGTTTACACTCATTACTGCATTTTTGTTGTGTTTTCTCACCATTTGCAACAATGTGCTTAATACTGTTTTATTTTTCTGTCAGATCCTTGCACAGCTGGCTGTTCTGGGCAATTCCTCATTTTTTCACACAGGTTTTCCCAATGCTGCAACAGGCCTGGGGGTGCCATGAACCTCCTGTCCCCCATGGGGCATGCTCCAATTTGGGGGCTGCGATGCTCAGTGCCCATGCTCTCCGTCCTGTGACGCACAGACGCACGGACTGATGGGCGGGCACTGCGCGCATACGTCTCGCTCGCCATCGCCGCACAGAGAGCCTGCTCTCAATGCGGCGCATTGGTTATGCCATCCACGCGGGGAACTGGGAGACAATTGGCGCCACACCACTAAGCGGTTAATCCGCAGTGATGCAGGTGCCTCCTCTCCCCTCCCCATCGTTTGCGAGACGTTTGGCAGGTGACTGGGAGGGCGGCTCCTATAAGAGGGCGTAGTCCAATGCTGACACAGGCATTTGGTTCCCCACACGCTACCGACCTCATGCAGCACACTCGGAGCTCTCAGGTTATCCTCTTTTACCCCTCCTTCTTATTCATACCTTGTACTTTCACCCCACCTTAATATTCTCTCTTTACCAGTCCCAGCTCTATGCCCCCCTTTTTTTTTTTTTTATTAATTTTTATTTATTTTTTTTCCTTTTTCATCTCTCCCTTCTATCTCTTTTCTACACCCTCATATCCCTCCTATACATAACCTTTTCTTTTTCCCATCCCTCCCTTGCAGCCATCAACATTCACTGATCCCAGTACATACATCACATCATGCCTCATGCCTGTGCCACTTGGGTGCGTCCTGTTTAGGGGCCCCGTGTCCCCCGGTTTCCAGCCACAGCCCCCGCCAGGGGCTGCCCAAACCCTAGGGGACCGTCAGGAGCTTCACCCCAGTGCCAGCCGCATTTGGCCACCTGGTGAGTACCATCTGGGACCTTGACATGTTCTCGGCCCCCAAAATGTTGAATGCCCTGGTATAACCAGTTATGTGCTTATGTCATTACAGATAATAAATGCAATGCATGCCTGCTCCTGACGAGCGACCAATAGTCGCGAAACGCGTAGAGATATCTACCTCATGCATCTATGTATATTTACAGAAGTACTACACAATGTATCATCTTCATATGAGCTGTTTATGCCATGTTTTAATTACTGCAGTACAGTTTGTTGTACCTTTTTGTCTGTATATACTTGGGTTACTGCCTATATAAACCTTCCCCCCAACCAATCTGTGAATTACATATGTATATCTATTTTCTTCCATAGTGCAATATAGTCATGTACGGTGCATTATGTGAAAGCAATAAAATATTTAGACGTATTCCAGATTTATTATTATTTACTTTTCCCCCAATTTATTGCAAACCTTTCCCGCACATGCTTCATTTAAAGTCCTGCCTGTTCCTTTCTCTATACAAATGCAAGGGATGGAGGTAATTAACCCATTACCTCATTTAAAGTCCCAAAAACCCTCTCCCCCCTTCCTCATATACTTTCTATTAAAATAGTGTAGCACCTGATTACTTTTATAGCAGGTGTTGCTGTAAATTTAGAGGGGGTCAGAGAGTTAGTTGCCTCTGACCATGTTTATTTGGCTAAATTTAAGGGTATCTGCTCCAGCTCTGACTGTACTGTGTGTCCATGGCTGTTTTCTGGGGGATCCTCTCTCCCCCAGACGGCAGGTGGCAGCAGTAAGGTCAGGGTGGTGTGAATGCTTCTTCTCGGCAGCCAATCAGGAGGGTTGATCGCCTGACTGTGCATGCTGGGAGGGGGTATTTAGGGGGCAGACGCCATTGGTTCAGGGTCGTCATTCCTGCGCCCTCCGCCTGAGCAGTCGTCTCACCACCCCCATGTGTGGCCCTCCTGGCCGGGGTGTGTGTGTGTTGTAGTGTTCCTGGTTCCGGTACCATGTTGGTCTGGAGCGTTAATCTACCTCGTAGACTCAGTAGGCAGACTGAGTCTGAAATTTGCAAGTGGTCCTGGGCTGTGCGTCCCGTGAGAGGAAGCCGATCGATGGAGAACCTGCCTGAGGGATACCGCGCACAAGGCTGATGTCTCAGGAGAGGCCTACTTGCTCATTGAAGGACACTTTGTTTCTGAGAGGCTGGACGATAGTTGCCTATCAGTTCCTGACATAACTAAAGCTGTTTGAAGGAGATCCGGGTGCTGAATCCAGTTGAGAAGGATTTTGGCCCGACACTGTCTCCACCTTTAGAAGGGTCTGTGGCAGAGACTTCACCCTAAAGTTTCCGAGTGACACTCTGGCTGCTAGGCTGGTGAGAGAGGCCTATCCAGGTGCACTGTACCCACTCTGGCTAGAGTGGCGAAGAAAGTTGTCATTGGAAGTAGGGCTGTTTCCAGTACCAGTTAACCCTGAATCCGCCAATTTCAATTTCTTCTATTCATTCACCTATTACTACTTTATTTGTTTTACCCAGCTGGGTAATACAGCACAGAAAAGATATCGACAGTGTGGACATTAATTTTATTACAGCTCCTATTCAGTACCCTAAGACCAGTGTTTCTCAACTCCAGTCCTCAAGGCGCCCCAACAGGTCATGTTTTCAGGATTTCCAATATTTTGCACAGGCGATTTGATCAGTTTCACTTCCTTAGTAATTACCACAGCCGTTTTACCTGAGGGAAATCCTGAAAACATGACCTGTTGGGGTGCCTTGAGAACTGGAGTTGAGAAACATTCCCCTAGACAGCAGGAAGAAAGAGGTAGGGCGCTCCTCAGGGGGTAGTGCTACAATAGCATAACTTAAAAAATTTAAATAAAAAAATTGCAGCTTACCTTTTTTTGATGCTCTATTCTGGGCCCTCCAGCAAGAAAAAATGCTAAGTAGTTTTCTTTGCTAATGACTGAGGGGGCTGGGCAGCTATGTTTGCCAATTGCTGTAATTAGCCGTGTCTGTACTATGCAATCATTATCAATTAAAACTAGATTTGAACATTGTCTGTCCCAACAAAGAGTTACAAGTATAGAGACTGGGTTTCTTGGATTATACGTTAGTGAGGACAGACAAGCTCACTCTAATGGCCCGTACACACCATCCGAATATCGGACAGAAACGATCATCCGAGGAAGAATCGTATGATTTTCAGATCGCGTGTACACTACTTTCGAGAGCCGATCACGACAGTTCACCCGATATTATTAGATCGCACAAGCATGAAAATTTTCCTCGTACGATGCCAGATAGTACGATTTTCGTTTAGTCAGTACAGTTGTCGTCCCAAATACAATACAAATACATTACAACACATGACATCACTTCTGATTTTTTTTCTGTCGTACGAGAATTTTCGTGACTTTAATAACCTATTTAATTTCTACATTTGACTATTAAGCCAAAAAAGATGTACGATCTGTCGTACGATATTCGGATTGTGTGTACGGGGCATAACATTTAAAAAAAAAACTTGCAGTAAGCTATGACAACTCCTTTTGAAAAACATCTTAACCACTTACGCCCGGTCATTTGCAGATTTACGTCGGGGAAGTGGTTCTGAAATCATGCCGCGCGCTTTGAGAAATTCCAGTTTTGAATCATTTAACCACATCCCGCCCAGCCTATAGCAAAATTGACAGCCGGGCGATCGTTTCATTATCCTGACTGTGCCTCATATGACTTCCAGTAGTATAAGCCACTCGCACGCCCTCCCAAGGGTGCACAGCACGGCAATCGGTAGTGCAGTTTGTCGATCTGATACACTAATTCTCCGTTCTCGGTAAAGAACCTATGACGTAGGCTCTTTACCAAGTGATAAGTTGTGTCTAATCACAGCTGATCACATTGTAACCAGGTAGTGCCAGTTATTTGATTTTCCTGTATTCATGCTGGCAGGACATGAGTATAGACGGTAAGCACCTCTCCTAAAAAGGGGGGTCTGCCCTGATAATCAGTGCCCACCAGGGATGCCAATCAGTGCCCATCAGGAATGCCAATCAGTGCCCATTAGTAATGCCTGTCAGTGCCTCCTCATCAGTGCTGCCTAAAAGTGCCATCTATCAGCGTCCCTCATCAGTGCTGACCAGCGCCAACCCTCAGTGCCGCCTATCAGCGTCCATTATTGCCACCTATCAGTGCCAGTCAGTGCCGCCTATCAATGCTGCATAATAGTGCCGCCTATCAGTGCCTCATATGACATCCAGCAGTATAAGCCGCTCGCACGTCCTCCCAAGGGTGCACAGCATAGCGATCGGTAGTGCAGTTTGTCGCTCTGATACACTGCTTCTCTGACCTTGGTAAAGAACCTTCGACGTAGGCTCTTTACCATGTGATAAGCTGTGTTTAATCACAGCTGATCACATTGTAACCAGGTAGTGCCAGTTATTTGATTTTCCTGTATTCATGCTGGCAGGACACTAGTATAGACGGTAAGTAGCTCTCCTGACAGGGGGGTCTGCCCTGATAATCAGTGCCCACCTAGAGCACCAATCCATGCCCACCAGGGATGCCAATCAGTGCCCATCAGGAATGCCTGTCAGTGCCTCCTCATAATGCTGCCTATTAGTGCCATCGATCAGTGTCCCTTATCAGTGCCCATCATTGCCCAGCAGCGCCAACCCTCAGTGCCCATCAGTGCCGCCTATCAGCGTCCATCATTGCCACCTATCAGTGCCAGTCAGTGCCGCCTATCAGTGCTGCATATCACTGCAGCCTATCAATGCTGCATAATAGTGCAGCCTATTAGTGCTGCATATTAGTGCCTCATCATCAGTGCCCATCAGTGAATTAGAAAACAATTTACAACATTTTAAAAAAAAATCTAAATTTTTGGTCGTTTTTATTTGTTTGGCAAAAAATAAAAAACCCAGTGTTGATCAAATACCTCCAAAGGAAAGCTCTGTCGGCAGGAAAAAAAATATAAAAATTTCATATCGGTACAGTGTTGCATAACTGCGCAATTGTCATTCAATGTGTGACAGTGCTGAAAGCTAAACATTGGCCTGGGCAGGAAGGGGGTAAAAGTGCCTGGTATTGAAGTGGTTAAAACTGATCTCTAGGCAAAACAAAAATTGTCTATATACGAGAGGCATGGGCATTCCTACTTGGATCTTGATAAAGACCAGTGGCTACTGTGCTCTTACCTTGTGCACGGTCTTGCATAAACCACCACTTCCTATAAAGTTTCTCATCAGTAATCCAGCGTCCTTGTAAATTTGCGTCTACTGAATGAAATATCAAACAATGTTCTCAGTTATCTTCTGCGGACTACAGGACAACTTCCATCTATACTATGTAGATGATAAAATTGAGAGGTGTTCCTGATCCTAAGATGCTTCCTTCACAGGGCATCAGTACAGAGTGAGCATTGTCACCCTAGAACAGAAAGGGCCAGATTCAGGTAGCTTAGCGCATCTTTAGGCGGGCGTAGTGTATCGAATATACGCTACTCTGCCGCAACTTAGAGAGGCAAGTGCTGTATTCTCAAAGCACTTGCTCCGTAAGTTGTGGCAGCGTAGCGTAAATTGGCCGGCGTAAGCCCGCCTAATTCAAAGTAGGAAGGAGGTGGGCGTTATCTATTTAAATTAAGCGTGATCCCATGTAAATGAATGGGCGGTCGAACTGGGCATGCGCGTGCATGCTCAGAATTACGTTGCATAAACTCCATAAGATACGTCGGCGTAAATGCCTATGACATGAACGTAACTTAAGCACAGCCCTATTCATGTAGTACTACGTAAACGGTGTACGCGACGTAAAATTTGACAGCGTCGTTCCCTGGCCCATACCTTTGCATTAGCTGCACCTGCTATAGCAGGGGTAACTTTACGCCGTATGTAAGCTTTACGCAAATCGCATATATGATGCGGCCAGGCGCATCTATGTTCGTGAATCGGCGTATCTTACTCATTTGCATATTTATAATGGGAACGCCGAATGCGTCCAGCTGAAGCCATGTTTTTCGGCATATCTCGGTTTGTGAATCGGCGCAAAGATGCAACGGCGCACATTTGAAAATACAGCGGCGTATCTGGAGATACCCCAGCGTACATCTTTTATGAATCTGGCCCAAAGTGTGTAACTGGCAGGAGTAACAGGTGAAAGCTAAGGGGTAAAATCTGAAAAATGTAAGAACTAGAAAGCATTAAGTAAGAATTAAACTCAAAAACAAAGTTTATATACCACTGCTTGCCAATCCTTAAATGTAGTGGCTGTCTTATGCCGTGTACACTTGATCGTTTTTTTCTGATGAAATAAGTCTGATCGTGTGTGGGCACCATCTATTACCTATATATTTTACGTCACCACGTTTTGGACGGTCGGAATTTAGTCTGATAGTGTGTAGGCAAGACTGATGAAAGTCAGCTTCATCAGAATTCCGATTTCATCTGATTTTATTCCATTGGAAATCCTATCGTGTGTACGTGGCATCAGTTGTTTAATTTTTTTTGTGACCCAACAGTAAGGCCGCGTACACACGATCGAATTAGTCCGCTGAAAACGGTCCGATGGACCGTTTCAGCAGACAAATCCGATCGTGTGTACGGGCTAGCGGACAGGTTTGTCCATCGGACAAATTTCAAAGCATGCTTTGAAATTTGTCCGCTACAAACCTGTCTGTCGGATATGTCCGCTGGTTAGTACGGCAAACCAGCGGACATGTCTTCCCGCACATGCGTCATATCCTGTGAATGGATCCGACGCATGCGCGCGGAAGTGTTTACTTCCTGGTGCGGTGACGTAGCGGTGACGTGGCGGCATCAACGTCACCGCCGCGTCACCACGCTGTCTGCCGGCGGGGATTTTGATACGATGGTGTGTACACGCCACGCCATCGGACCGAAATCCGATGAGACATGTCCGCTCTAAACTGTCCGTCGGACAAGTTTGAGCGGACATATCTCATCATGTGTACGAGGCCTTACACTCAAGATGGGGGTGTTAAAACATATGGATTCAGCTAATGGTTTCATTGCTAGTGTATATATGAGAGGGGAGAGGAGCCATCTGTGTCTAGTCATGTTGGAAATGCCAAAAGGCTTCTTAGCACTAGGAAGAATATAAAGACCTAACATGGACAATAAAATGCTGTCTGATAGGCTACATTTAGGGAGTAATTCCTTTACATATTGCAAGTGTACTCTATCGAATGCCTTCTCCTCATCCAAGGAGAGGAGCAGAGAAGGGAATCAATGGTGCTTTGCCAAATGGATGAGGTCTATTTAGCATCTTGTGTCATGTGATGCTTGTCTGCCTGGAATGAGTCCTGCTTGGTCCAAATTACCCAGTTGTGGGATGTATTTGGCTAGGCATATTGCAAGTACTGGTAGTTCAGTGGAAATTTATATATCTGCGTTAAAAGGTACATAGTTGGCAGGGTTATTTGTGGGTTTGCCAGGTTTTGGAATTGTGACTAAGAGGGCTTTAAGTGATTCTTTGGGTGTCTGGCCAGTGCAAAGTGATTAAAAGTTTTACGGAGGTAAGGCAATACGTAGGATATTTTTTTGTCTTGCCAATCAATATACGCTTATTGCGATTTATTTATTTATTTATTTTACCAAAAAGTAACATTTTAGGCCTCGTACACACGATGAGATATGTCCGCTCAAACTTGTCCGACGGACAGTTTAGAGCGGACATGTCTCATCGGATTTCGGTCCGATGGCGTGTACACACCATCGGATCAAAATCCCCGCCGGCAGACAGCGTGGTGACGCGGCGGTGACGTTGACGCCGCCACGTCACCACTACGTCACCGCACCAGGAAGTAAACACTTCCGCGCGCATGCGTCGGATCCATTCACAGGATACGACGCATGTGCGGGAAGATATGTCCGCTGGTTTGCCGTACTAACCAGCGGACATATCCGACGGACAGGTTTGTAGCGGACAAATTTCAAAGCATGCTTTGAAATTTGTCCGATGGACAAACCTGTCCGCTAGCCCGTACACACGATCGGATTTGTCTGCTGAAACGGTCCATCGGACCGTTTTCAGCGGACAAATTTGATCGTGTGTACGCGACCTTAGACTTATCTGACTAGAGCACCTTCTTCCACATGTTTGCCGTGTCCCCTACATGGCTTCTCGCAAACTGCAAACTGCAAACGCTTTCTTCCAAAAATGGTCTTCTTGCCACTCTTCCATAAAGGCCAGATTTGTGGAGTGAATGACTAATAGTTGTCCTGTGGACAGATTCTCCCACCTGAGCTGTGGATCTCTGCAGCTCCTCCAGAGTTACCATGGGCCTCTTGGCTGCTTCTCTGATTAATGCTCTCCTTGCCCAGCCTGTCAGTTTAGGTGGACAGCCATGTCTTGTTAGGTTTGCTGTTGTCCCATACTATTTTTGGATGATGGATTGAACAGTGAGATGTTCAAAGCTTGGGATATTTTTTTTTATAACCTAACCCTGCTTTAAACTTCTCCACAACTTTTTTCTGACATGTCTGGTGTGTTCCTTGGTTTTCATGATGCTGTTTGTTCACTAAGGTTCTCTAACAAACCTATGAGGGCTTCAGAACAGCTGTATTTATATGATATTAAATTACACACAGATAGACCCTATTTATTAATTAGGTGACTTCCGAAAGCAATTGGTTCCACTAGATTTTAGTTAGGGGTTTCAGAGTAAAGGGGGGTGAATACAAACGCACGCCACACTTTTTACATAGTTATTTGTAAAAAATTGTTGAAAAACATTTATAATTTTCCTTTCACTTCACAACTATGTGCCACTTTGTGTTGGTCCTTCACAAAAAATCCCAATAAAATACATTTACATTTTTGGTTGTAACATGACAAAATTTCAAGGGGTGTGAATACTTTTTCAAGGCACTGTATATATCTCCATAACATCTAAAAATTGGTAATCTGCTACATAATTTTTGCTTTTGGGTTTCATATCATTTAAAGCCAAAACCCTGTAGTCACCTAAACATGATAAATTAGGTGAAAGCTGAAACTGTGGATACCATTTATTAAATAAACAACGAGGTGTCAGAGCAGGAACCCCCTCTGAACGGAATGCTTTCTGAAATGTATAAACTACTAACAATATTTTAAAGTGAATTTTGTTAACATTTCTATTAGTTCACTTGCGATGGAAAGCCATTTTAGACAAAGGCAATGCTAATATTTTGTACGTTTGAACATTTCTTCAATTGCTCACCAACAGCAACACGATGTAAAGAGCTTTAATAATATCATCAATCTGTCTTGCATAGAAATTATTGGCTAATTACTTTGTAATGAGTTCCTACTTATACGTTATTAGACATTCTGTAGGCAGGAATTAATGTATGTAAATTAGTCATTTTTTTATTTTGCTGTTATGAAAAATGTTGTATTAAAACCTAGAGAACATTTTATTTGGTTTTGTTTAAAGTGTAAATATGGACAAAATATGTTTTTATTCGTTTTGGATAGAGTAGGGAAAAAAATAAAAACCCAATAATTTTTTTTTTTTTTTAAAGTAGACCTGTCATCAGGGCTGGTTCAAGGTTTTTTGACACCCTAAGCAAAACTTAATTTGGCTCCCCTCTGGCCCCACCCCTGACTCCACCCCCTGTACATGTACATCCCACCTATTTAATGGAGCGCCCATAAAATGCAGCCTCACCAGAGCCCAATAAATGCAGCCTCACCAGCGTCCATCAAATGCAGCCTCACCAGCGTCCATCAATGCAGCCATACCAGTGCCCATCAATGCAGCCATACCACCGCTCATCAATGCAGCCATACCAACGCCCATCAAATACAGCCTCACCAGCTACCATCAAATGCAGCCTCTCCAGCGCCCATCAGTGGTAGCTTCACCAGCGCCCATCAAATGCAGCCTACCAGTGCCCATCAATGAATGTTTGCTTGCTTCCATTCATTCAGGAGTCGGGACACAGACACAGTCCTCCACCACCGCTGCTGACCCTCTGATGCTATGTGTGAACGGAGCGGCAGCTGCCTACTGATGCTGAAACTTAGTTGCTTGCTGCAGAGAGAAAAGAGTAGGAACACCAGTGGCCAGGTGCCCTAGGCAGCAGGGTGTCCTAGGCGGCTGCCTAGTTTGCCTAGTGGTAGTACTGGACATGCCTATCATGATAATAAACCATGAAAGTGTGGACATGAGAAACCCTGGCAGTGCATTAATTGATATAGGGTATGGGCGAAGCTCAGGTTTCAGGAACATGGTTTTATTTATTATTTATTATAGGTACTTATAGAGCACTGTCAATTTACGCAGCACTTTACATATTTTTTATAATCACATCAGTCCCTGCCCTCAAGGAGCTCACAATTTAAGGTCCCTAATTCACATTCATACATACACATACATACATATATTCATGTATTTCATGTGTGTGTGTGTGTATATATATATATATATATATATATATATATATATATATATATATACAAAATATATCCCTTATGAGCAAATTATACTCAAGAACTGATCTCTTCCTGACCAGTCAACTTGCACTTGCAATCTTTCGAATCTGCCCATATTGAGCTCATCGCATGGTCGGACCATACGCCAGCTTCCATTAGACTGACAGTCTCCCCAATGATAAGTTCCATGCCCTGTAGGCCCCTTAACTCATCACTACTCACTCATCTAATGTATCAAGAACTGATTACATCAGGATTAAGCTTTTTTTTTCAACTCAATGCTGCTTCTTTTTCCAATACTGCTGTTCCTTGGAATGCACATAAATCAGGTATATTAATAAAACAAGAACAAGGAAAAGACACAGTGCCACTATCTTACTTACTCTTACTGAAATATGCACATCGGAATAGATTCAATTGCCATGCATCTCTATAAATCCTATGTCCTTTACAGCAAGAGACTCTGTACCACTTGGTACACCAAAGGCAAAAAACCTTGGACAAGCAATATAAATGGAAAATGAAACAAGCCAAGATTCCTTATCTCATGTCCACACAAGGGAGTAGGCGGACATTGCTAACCAATTTAGTGAATTTTACTCCTCACCCTACAATCTCAATAGTACTGCCTTTAAATCATCTCTTACATCTGAAATTATTAAACTATACATCTCCTAAACTTGACACCAAATCAAATTAATGATCTCTCCTTAAAATTTACAGACGTTGCAAAGAATATTATAAACCTACACCTCCATAAAAACCCAAGGCCCTGACAGTAATAGTAATGAATACTATAAGGCCGCGTACACACGATCGTTCCATCCGATGAGAATGGGCCGACGGACCGTTTTCATCGTGGTCACCGCTGAAGTGGCCTGATGGTCTGATGTGCGTACACACCATCAGTTCAAAAACCGATCGTGTCAGAACGCGGTGACGTAAAACACAACGACGTGCTGGAAAAAAAACGAAGTTCAATGCTTTCCAAGCAAGCGTCGACTTGATTCTGAGCATGTTTGGTCCGAAGGACAACAGACCGATGGGCCGTACACACGGTCGGTTTGGACCGATGAAACTGAACTTCAGTCCATTTTCATCGGTTTAGACCTAATATTTTCTTGTCCTACGTATTGCCTTACCTTCGTAAAACCTTTAATTACTTTGCACTGGCCAGACACCCAAAGAATCACTTAACCACTTGAGACCCAATCACGTCCCTGGACGTCCTCGGCTTTGTGCGGTGATATCTAAATGATGCCTGCAGCTGCAGGCATCATTCAGATATTGCCGTCTTCAGCCGGCGATTCTGTGCACCAGAAGAATGATCAAAGCGGCGGTTCCGCCACTCGATCGTTCTTCTAGGCAGCAGGAGGGGACGTCCCCCCCCTCCCGCCGCCATCCAGTGGTTCTCTGGGCTCTCCCGTGCCATCGGGGGCCCGGAGAGCGAATCGGCCGGCACTCGTTGGTGAAGCATAGAGATGACTGGTGACCAGATGGTCACAGTCATCTCTATGACCGTCGGAGGACCGGGCGCGACGTGATGACGTCACGCACGGTACCCGGAAGTAAACAAAGCCGCTATCGCGGCTGTCGGCATGTAATCAGTGATTTCTTTTCACCGATTTCATGCATTTAAGCCTGTAGGAGAGATGTGGGGTCTTATTAACCCTACATCTCTCCATAAAGAGGACCTGTCACAGTGATTCCTATAATCCTTGTAATAGGAATAAAAGTGATCAAAAAAATAAATGTAAAAAAAAGTGTAAAAAAAATAAAATAAAGTAAAATAAATAAATAAAATAATAATAAAAAAAATTTAAAACGCCCCTGTCCCATTTGCTTGCGTGCAGAAGCGAATGCGCATGCACGTCCCGCCCACATATGTAAACAGCGTTCAAACCCCACATGTGAGGTATCATCGCGTGCGCTAGAGTGTGTGCAACAATTCTAGCAATAGACCTCCTCTGTATCTTAAAAATTGTAACCTTTAAAAAAATTTAAAGCGTCGCCTATGGAGATTTATAAGTACCGAAGTTTGGCGCCATTCCATGAGTGTGCGCAATTTTAAAGCGTGACATGTTAGGTATCTATTTACTCGGCGTAACATTGTCTTTCACATTATACAAAAAAATTGGGCTAACTTTACTGTTTTGTTATTTTTTAATTAATGAAACTGCTTTTTTCCCTAAAAAAAGGTGTTTGAAAAATGATTGCGCAAATACCATGCGAGAAAAAAAGTTGCAATGACTGCCATTTTATTCCCTACAGTGTCTGCTAAAAAAAAAGATATAATATTTGGGGGTTCTGATTGATTTTCTAGAAAAATAATTGTGTTTTTTACATTAAAGGAGAAAAGTGCCGAAATAGGCCCGGTAACAAAGTGGTTAAATCCCTCATAGTCACAATTCCAAAACCTGGCAAACCCACAAATAACCCTGCCAACTATAGAACTATGTTCCTTTTAATGCAGATATATAAATTTCCACTTAACTACTTGCAATTTGCCTAGCCAAATACATCCCACAACTGGTTAATTTGGACCGAGCAGGACTCATTCCAGGCAGAAAAGCATCAGATGACACAAGATGCTACATAGACCTCATCCATTTGGCGGAGCATCATTAATTGCCTTCTCTGCTCCTCTCCTTGGATGCAGAGAAGGCATTCGATAGAGTACACTTGCAATATGTGATGGAAGTACTCCCTAAATCTGGCCTATCTGACAGCATTTTTTTGTCCATGTTAGGTCTTTATATTCTGCCGAGTGCTAGAGTTTGAACCCAGTTTGGCATTTCCAACAGGACTAGACACAGATGACCCCTCTCCCTTCTCACATTTACCCTAGTAATGAAACCATAAGCTGAATCCATATGTTTTAACCCCCCCCCCCATCTTGAGTGTTACTGTTGGTTCACATGAACACAAAACTGGTCTCTATGCAGACGACATCCTTATATCTATATACAGAGCTTTTTTTCTCAGAAAATAGGTGCAGGAACTCAACCACGACCCCGTTCAGATTTCAAAAACAGTAGAGGGGTCTTAAAGGGGCATTAAATACCAGGATTGCATTACATACAGAGTGTAGAGTTCAGGGGGTTACACACAGAGCGCAGAGCTGTCACTTGTAAACACAGAAACCAGACTTCTGTGTTTACAAGTGATTGTAGTGAGCAGGCATCAACGGGTCTGAGCCAAAGGTGGTGGAACTGAGTTCCCCCAAGTTCCCCCTGAAAAAAAGCCCTGTCTATATATCTAACCCTTTTGTTTCTCTACCAACATTACAAAATTCATTTAAATTTTTTAGCACCGTCTTAGTCTACAAAACCAACTTTTGTAAATCATTTACTTGACATATGCTTAGATTCAAACTTATGCTGAGTACACACGATCGGAAATTCCGACAAGAAAACCATAGATTTTTTTTCGACTGAATTTTGGCTCAAACTCGTGTTGCATACGCACGGTCACACAAATGTTGTCTGAAATTCCGATCTTTAACCTCTTGCCGACGGCTCAGCATCATATTACTGCGGGATGGTGGCACGCCTTGGCGAGAGCCCGTAGCTATACGTCCGCTTTAAAGCGGCCGCTAGGGCGCGTGCACGTCCCCGCTCGCCCCCGAGTCCCGCGCGCGTGCCCGGGGGGTACGATCGCTGCCGGGCACCCGTGATTGCTCGTTACAGAGCGGGGAACGGGAGCTATGTGTGTAAACACATAGCTCTCGTTCCTGTCAGCGGGGGAAACGCTGATTTTCTGTTCATACAATGGGGTCAATTCACAAAGCTTTATTTTCAGATTGCGGGTGTTATTTTAACGTTTTTGCACGTTATTGAAGCTAGTTCAATTCACTAAACGATTTAACGCTTTGAAAAATCATCAAATAACGTTTCACTACACAGAACCGATATTTTAAGGTGTGGATCCTATTTAAAGAGTCAAATCGTTATTTTAAAGAGTCAAATCGTTAAATATGTACAGAAGTGCAATTCACAAAGATTTTTTTGACAGTTATCAATCGTTAAGCAATCGTTAAATTAACACCTCCCTCAGGGTGGCGTTATGACATTTCCCAGGCGATATTTTGTTGTTAGAGGAAGCTTTTGGCGATTTTTGTAGTGTAGTGAAGTTTTTAATAGTGTTGGGCAGGGCTTTTTTTCAGGGGGAACTTGGGGGAACTCAGTTCCACCACCTCTGGCTCAGACCCTTTGGTGCCTGCTCACCACAATCAATTGTAAACACAGAAGTCTGGTTTCTGTGTTTACAAGTGACAGCTCTGCACTCTGTGTGTAACCCCCCTGAACTCTCTACACTGTATGTAATGCAATCCTGGTATTTAATGCCCCTTTAAGACCCTTCTACTGTTTGTGAAATCTGAACGGGTCATGGTTGAGTTACTGCACCTATTTTCTGAGAAAAAAAGCTCTGGTGTTGGGCAAGATAGAACCATGCTCTATTTGAACCTAAAATTATCCAGAGGCGAAGAAGAACACGTTAGAATGTTGTTCAGATTTATAAACGTGTATTCCGTTCACATACTATTTTGGATGACTTTTCTGAAACCCAGGTGATAGCTAAATTCCGATTATCATCTCCCATGATTTATTCTCTGTATGAGGAAATACACATGGCTTTAGAAAAACACACACTAGAAGTTTTGCACATCACATGCTCAATCTTTACATGTGTCTTGCTTGTGTCTCTCTCTCTCTGCATCTGCTCTTTTCCACATGCAGCTGTTCTCCTCCCCTTCTGCTCCCAGAATGCATCTCTCCAGCATTATTTAACGATCTTAAGAGTTATTTTAACGTCCCAAATGTTAATAATAACGTCTGAGTAGTTAGCTTAACGATTGGATAAAGAGTCAGTTGAAAACCATAACGTCTATGTTAAATAACGATTATAGCTTTCGTGAATACCATGTTTGCTAGCGTTAAATAAGGAGTGCTAATTTAACACCTGAAGAAAACCAATAACATTTCTCTTTGTGAATTGACCCCAATGTATGAACAGAAGATCAGTGATTTCCCCTAGTGAGGCCACCCCCCATACAGTTAGAACACACCCAGGAACACACTTAACCCCTTCCCTGCCCCCTAGTGTTAACCCCTTCACTGCCAATGGCATTTTTATAGTAATACAATGTATTTTTATAGCATTGATCGCTCTAAAAATGCCAATGGCCCCATAAATGTGTCAAAAGTGTCCGAAGTGCCCGCCATAATGTCGCAGTACTGAAAAAAAATGCTGATCGCCGCCATTACTAGTAAAAAAAAAATATTAATAAAAATGCCATAAAACGATCCCTTATTTTGTATAACTTTTGCGCAAACCAATCAATAAACGCTTATTACGATTTTTTTAACGAAAAATATGTAGAAGAATACGTATCGGCCTAAACTGAGGAAAACAGCCTTCGGCTTCACGGCCGGGCACCCACTGTGCACGCATGCGCGGCGCGGCTCGCCGCTGATTGGATTGGCCATCGCATGGGACCTGTCATGTGTCCCATGCGATCACCTACAGGGAGGGGCTGCTGAGGGCGATTAAGCTTAATCGCCTAAGCAGCCCCTCGGCGGAAGCAGGAACTGGGACAGGAAGTCCCACTCCTCCTGAAGCCCCCACTCCCCCCCAAAAAAAAATTACATGCCAAATGTGGCATGTAAGGGGGTGAGGAGTGGGATTAGCGGAAGTTCCATTTTTGGGTGGAACTCTGCTTTAAGTGTGTGAAAGCTTCATAGGCAGGTCGCATTGCTCTAGAAAAATTGCTCCTCTTTCCGCGGGTATTATACTTCTGCTGGTATACTGCATCCAATGGCATACTGCTGTCCTCCTGCCGCTTAAATTCTCCAAGTGCATCTCCCACTGGGCATGGCAACCCTACCATATATTCCAGCAGTTTGCCTGATTTTTGACACACTTATGGCAGTAATGGATACCTAGTTCCTATATGGTGGTCCTGCCCCAAACTCCTCATATTTTGGAAAGACATTAACCTCTTTATATCAACACTCACTTAGACCCACCTAGCTCTCTCTCCACAAATGTCTCTACCGGGAGTTGTTATAGAGGACCGCCCCACCCAAATACCATGTTCTCTTGATGCACGTCCTCATTGCTGCAAGACTTAAAGGGGTGTTCCAGACTTTTTTTATGTTTATTAAAAGTCAGCAGCTACAAAAAGTGTAGCTGCTGGCTTTTAATAAACATACACTTACCTTCTCCATGGTTCCAGCGACACGCCGGCTGGGGCTCAGCTCCTTAACCCCCCTCCCCGGCCGGCGTCTTCATTCCAAGTGTGGGCACCCGGCCGTGACAGCTTTCAGCTTTACGGCCGGGCACCCACTGTGCATGCGCGAACGGCACTGCACATGCGCGAACGGTGCTGCGCCGTCCCATTGGACAGGCGATCTCCTGGGACCTGTGACGTGTCCCAGGCGATCGCCTACAAGGAGGGGCTGCATTAAGGCGATTAAGCTAATCGCCTTACCAGCCCCTCGGCGGAAGGAGGAATTATCTGACAAAACCCTTCCATCACACATTTGTTGTCGGAAAATCCGATCGTGTGTACGAGGGTTTACCATTGGAAAAAGTACACTTCCTTCAATGTTTTAAGACACCTTACAGATCCTCAATCAACAGAAAGGTGTACATGTTTTTTTAGGAGGTTTCTCCACACTTATTTTTCACACTTTTGGTTTATTATAATCGCATTAACATTTTTTTGCAGAAGTTAATCATATTACACGCATTACTGTTTACAGTTACGAGAGCTTTGCTTTTAACACTTTGAATGCTGTGCTAATACAGACATAAATTCATCAAATAAGCACTTGGACTTTATTCATATGATTACATAGTGAATTTGCACTCACACTTGTATTTAGATATGAATAATTACACAATGTAGGTTGAGTTACACATATAATGGGGTAGTGTTATAATGAGGGGCTGGGTATTTTAGAACCATATAAAGTTCATCTTTTTTAGAAAAAATACATATTTGGTGGGAATTTTCCACACACTTGTAGATATCCATAGATGTGCGCTGCAAATTTACTTATTCTCGCTCAACCAACAGTATCTAATGGCATTTGCTTTTACCAAAGCTCAGCTTCAACTTACAAGATTCGAAAGATACTGGGAACCTTGCATTAAAGATAAGATAAGAAGATGTCATGATCAGGCCTGGACTGGGACGAAAAATAGGCCCGGGCATTTTAGACTGAGCGCAGTAGCGGTTAATGATAGGTTGTGGGGTTCCAGCACCTTGTACCTCTGAACCCCTGTACATTACACAGCACCCTGTACCTCTGAACCCCTTTACATTACACAGCACCCTGTACCTCTGAACCCTTTTACATTACACAGCACCCTGTATCTCTGAACCCCTTTACATTACACAGCACCCTGTACCTCTGGACCCCTTTAGGCCTATCCATGTGCTATCTGTGACAGGAATCTAGGATTGCGCAGTAGAGAAAATGGAGTTGACTCAGGTTATGTGCTGGAAGAGTAAGGAGCTTTAGAGGCTGCCAATATAGATCCAAAATCGTTTGTTTAATTCAACAAGAACAATTATCTAGGCATCCCATGTCCCTTTTCCCAATTGCTGTACTCCCTAGGGGGTGTGTTTCCTCGGTGGGATTTTGTGCGTGGGAGATTGGTTGTAAAGTAAAAACTATATTAGTCAACAAAAGTATATAAAAAAAAATATCAATTTTTTTTTCGGTAATGTTGTTCGTGGACAACGTATCAAATAATGTGTCAACGGCATGAACAGCAAAAATATCCAACTGACCAAACATGAAGGAAGGCACGACCTAGGGTAAGTGACCATAAATGGCACTATATATTACTCAGGATAAGACATAGACTCAAAATTGTATGTTATTTAGAGCGACAAAAAAATGCAATAAGGAACCCTTCCAATACTGTCTCGTGGGTGCAGACAGTGGTGCCAACGTTTCGAGGCTCATAGGAAATACCGCCTCTTCATCAGGGCTAGGGTAGTGCAGACATGTCGCAATACAGTCTAAAGGATAGAGAGAATAAAATGAATACTTTCAATACACAATAAAAAATGCAAAGCTAAAATGTTACATTGTTGATTACAGAGAACAATATATATAAAACTAATTATTGTTACAAATTGAACAGAAGTGGATCTTCACTTTAAACGCTACCTCCCCGCCGGGCTTGAACGGATGCATTTCTTTCAGACCCTTTCTTGAGGGCTTCTCGTCGGGAGGCCCCGAATGGGACCCCCCTTAATGGGCCAATATGTTGCCATCTGATCGATAGGTCCATAAAGGAAACATACATTCATCATACCATGCATCTATCCTGATGATGCTGAAGATGCCTTGTACCTATTATTACTGCATGTAATAAGCTGCCATAATAATTCCCCCCTTTCACTGTTGTGGATTTTGTTGCTGTGCATATTTGTAATTTCATTGAACTGTTGACGTTTTTTGGTAACAATTTGATGATCGATATGAAATCAGACTGTAAGCCTGGCTCTCCCCCTGTATGGGATGGATTTTCCTTTGGTGCTCACCTCCCCCCTTTTGTTCAGTCCTTTACTATTATACTGCCTTACTGCAATGCATATATACAAACTTTTGAATCAGTGACAGTGGACATGGGATTCTTTATTGTTTGAATTCCCTCCTTGATGCAGAATTGTGCACTTGGGATCCGGTGTTCGGGTCGTTTTTGGCACTCGGCGCGGAGAGGATTAAGGATTCTCTTTTCCTTTTATTGGGGGAGTTCTGGTGGTCCTCCCATGCTTTTGCACGGTTGGGCACCGCTCTCCCTCTCCTCTCCGCGCTGCGGGACTCTGACGCGCGGCGCCTTCTCTCTTCCTCCCTCCTTCGCCCTCTATTGGAGACAGTCCTGGTGACATTTCTGGTCACGCCCACCTCCAGAGCAAGCTGGGGTTTCCCCCTATGGGTGGCCTTGGGGAGGTGGGCGAGGACTTTGAGCGTCACTGCACCCGGAGGGCGGCCCCCTGATGCGGTGACGCGCCTCCATGCACTCCCCTTGGCTTTCGCCGACACTCAGCTGTCGGCTATAGCCGTTAATAGCGACACATATATAACTACCTGACAGCAGTTTGTAGTTAAGTTTCCCCTGGGCAGCAGGACGGATACATTGCAGGACCAGGTATTGAAAAACCAACCTTTTTCGCCTCCCCACTTTATACATTTCTGTTCTCCCCTGCTTGATCAATATTCCCCCTTTTTTTGGGTGAGTATCTGTACCCCTATGTCTGCATTCTGTCAATTTTAGTCTGCTATATACACTGTTTAATCAGGGGGACCACCTGTTTGTTTGCAGGGACATATTCACACAATGGGTCAGTCTTTTTTATCCTTACCATTGTAACGATGTAAAAATACTGCCATTCTAGCAGCAATGGCAGATATATAAATGTTATTTATTATTTGTTTATTTTTTGCGATATGCTGCTAAAAACTAAATTAAAATATCCCCATATATATATTTCACACCTCCTGGTGTGCTGGGGGCCTTTCATACATACATCTCTTTGATATTACATGGCGCATTGTTCCATTAAACTATATTATAGACCATATACTATAGGTATTGAGATTAACTAATATTGACCCACCATATACCTTACTTATGCGCGTCTCCTCCCCCGTTTTCTTTGGGCCGCCCCCTGTTGCCAATAGATCTGCTTTACACCGGAATCCCAAAAAGCACTTAGTAATCATACACATTGCCAGTACAGATTGAAACTGGCATGTTAGCACATTACTTTGCCCTAGCCGCCACTGACAAATGTAACACTTCATCTTCATGTATGGCATTTTGTCTGACTTCCCCCCTTTCTTCTTCCCTATTTTGTCCCTTCTGGCCTCATATACCCTGTAGACCTTAGGTCGCATCGCATGGAGACATTTTGTGCATCTACCCCCCTTTTTAAATGACCCAGGACATCTTCTCTCCAAACCGACCGAGCAACATTTTTTGCCACGTCTCTTGGAGATAGACCGACCATCTATTGACCTGTTAGTACTCACTTTTATATATATTTCGTTTCATTGTAAAAATTTGAAACCATGGGACTGCAGGTATGGTCGATACTTTGGGAGGGGCATTTGGGACTTTCTTGTCCCGACTTTGGGTTCTGAGCACCACCTCATACACGGTGAGAGTCATGATTAGGATTTGCCAGTGTTTTATATATATTGTTCTCTGTAATCAACAATGTAACATTTTAGCTTTGCATTTTTTATTGTGTATTGAAAGTATTCATTTTATTCTCTCTATCCTTTAGACTGTATTGCGACATTTCTGCACTACCCTAGCCCTGATGAAGAGGCGGTATTTCATATGAGCCTCGAAACGTTGGCACCACTGTCTGCACCCACGAGACAGTATTGGAAGGGTTCCTTATTGCATTTTTTTGTCGCTCTAAATAACATACAATTTCGAGTCTATGTCTTATCCTGAGTAATATATAGTGCCATTTATGGTCACTTACCCTAGGTCGTGCCTTCCTTCATGTTTGGTCAGTTGGATATTTTTGCTGTTCATGCCGTTGACACATTATTTGATACGTTGTCCACGAACAACATTACTTAAATAAAATTTGATATATTTTTTTATATACTTTTGTTGACTAATATAGTTTTTACTTTACAACCAATCTCCCACGCACAAAATCCCACCGAGGAAACACACCCCCTAGGGGGTACAGCAATTGGCTTATATTCAGGGATGTGGTAAGATAGTGGTTCTTAGTTTGCTATTTTAGGGGACACCTACCTCTCTTTTTTCATGTCCCTTTTCCCTATCCAAGTTAAATCCCCTAATAAAAACAACAAAAACAAGCTGAAGGACTGTTCATTTATGGTGTCTGGAAGTGAATGCCTATCCAAGCAGGGTGATGTGTGGAACTACTACACTCAGTGACCTCAGGAAAATATGCCAGTTGAATGCAGACTTTCAGATGATAGCAAGAAGAGACAAAAAGACCTTCTTAAACAATTAATGCAAAAAATTCGATGAAAACAACAGAATGTGAAAGACTAAAGAGCTATTCAAGAAAATTTAGGAGATATCAAGAGAAAGTTGTGTGGAAAAATGGGCATGGTAGTAGGCAAAAATGGCAAGGACCTGACAGAAGCAAAATAGATAAAGAAGAGATGGCAAGAATACACAAAAAACTATACAAGAAAGATCAGAATGTCCCATATAACCACAATGATTTAGTCACTGACCTTGAACCGTACTGTATATCATGGAGAGTGAAGTCAAGTTGGCCTTAGAAAGCATTGCTAATAACAAAGCTAGCGGAAGTGATGGTATTTCAACTGAGTTATTTAAGATCCTAAAAGACGATGCTGTAAAAAGGCATGCACTCACCATGCCAATTTTTTTGGAAAACTCAACAATGGCCTCAGGATTGGAAGAGGTCCCTTTACATTTTGATACCAAAGAAGGGCAGTGTCAAAGAATGTTTAGAACTACCATACAATTGAACTCATCTCACATGCTAGCAAGGTTATGCTGAAATTCTACAAGCTAAGCTCGAGCAAGTGAAACGAGAGCTACCACAAGTACAAGCTGGATATCGAAGAGGCAGAGGAACTAGAGATCAAAAAGCAAAGAAGTTCCAGAAGAATGTCTACTTCAGAATATTGACTACAGTAAAGCCCTTGTGGACAAGATGTCGTGGACAACAAGATGTGGCAAATACTGAACGAAATGGGAATACCAGACCTGTCTTCTGAAAAACCTGTATGCAAGTCAAGAAGCAACAGTTGGAACAGGACATGGAACAATTAACTGGTTCAAAATTGAGAAAGGAGTGCGGCAAGGATGTATATTGTCAATCTACTTATTTAACTATGCAGAGTACATCAGGTAAAAAGCCAGTATTGACGAATTACAAGCCAGAATAAAAATCACCGGAAGAAATATCAACAACCTAAAAGTGGAGAGCGCAAAAGCTGGTCTTAAATTGAACCTAAAGAAAACTAAGATCATGGCAACCAGTCCTATCACTCCTTGGCAAATATAAGCATAGGAAATGGAAATAGTGACATATTTTATCTTGCTAGGCTCCAAGATCATGGCAGACGGTGACTGTAGCCATTAAATGAAGAAATGCTTTCTTCTTGGGAGGAAAGCAATGGCAAACCTAGACAACATTATAAAAAGCAGCAACATCACCCTAATGACGAAGTGCCATATAGTCAGAGCTTTGGTATTCCCAAGAGTAACCTATGGCTGTGAAACTTGGACCATAAGGAAGGCTGAATGCCAAAGAATGTATACTTTGGCCACCTAATGCGAAGAGAGGACTCATTGGAAAATACCCTGATGCTGAGAAACATGGAAAGAAAAAGGAGAAGAGAATGACAGAAAACAAGATGGATAGAATTTAGAGTATCCTCTCTGTTTATTCATGTAATCTGCTCTTGGGTCTGTGCCTTATAAAAAAAAATGCAGCTATATACCTAATTTCAGAGCGCCAGTTGGCGCTCACATGACCCGCCGCCTCTCTCTTTTCTCAGCCTGAAAGCTGCAGCAGATGGAGCTGCCAGTCAGGATAAGAGAAGAGCACATGACCTGCCGCCTCTCTCTTTTCTCGTCCTGACAGCTGCAGCAGATGGAGCTGTCAGTCAGGAGAAGAGGAGGAGGAGAAGAGGAAAAAGGCATGGGTCACATGAGCACTGATCTGTGCTCTGAAAACAGGTATATAGCTGCATTTTTTTATAAGACATAGGAGCAGATTACATTATTAAAGAGAGAGAATACTGTAAAAATTAAACAGTCATTTCAGCAGCAGGATGGGAGTGGGCGGGCATGGACATGGGGCTGACAGGCAGGCAGGGAGGGGAGGGTGGAAAGGATGGTGGAGAGCACAGAGGAGGACAGAGGAGAGAGCAGATGACGGAGGAACGTAAACTGACCACAATGTCAGGGCTCAGCAGCCATGATTAACAGTGGTCAGTTTACAAAGGGGAGGGCAGAACCAGGCAGGATCGGCCAGGAATTTTCAGGTGATGCAGGGGGCCAAATGACACAGCACAAGCACTGTTCTCTAGCTGTATACCATGCATTAAAGGAACAGGATCTTTTTTTTTTTTTTTAGGTTAACAAACACTTTAACCAAGCTTTGGGAGGAAGTGAAGGACAGAAAAGCCTGGCGTGATATGGTCCATAAGGTCACAAAGAGTCGGACATGACTTAACGACTAAACAACAACAACAACAAATTTTCCCTAAACACATCAACAAGGCCTTTTCCATTTAATGCAGCACTTGACTTTGCATAACAGTCTCAAAACACAGTAAAATCTGAAGAATAAACATTTGAACCCTACATGTTACTTTGTCAGCAGGTGCTTTAGAAGGGTTGCTGCGGTGCTCAGGATGCTATACATAATAAGCTGCTGGAAACAAACTGTGATATTCTCTCCCAGACTACTGACCTTTTATCAACTTATATAATGCTCCTATCACGCAAGACTTAGTAAAACTTTACCAACATTGGGAAATTGCTTTCTGCCCACCAGGGTGGACCACTACTGTGTTCTATGACATAGTCCTGGCCCAGCCTAAACCACCAGAAAAGTTCTTACTGTACTGGGTGAAACATCGCTCCCAGGAAGGGGTGTCCACATGGACCTTTTCACTTCTCTCATTTCCTGTGTTCTTCTCTGCTATATTTCTAAGCAGGACCATCTATATTTACCCACCAGGTCCTTAAATCTCCTCCTAGGGGGCACAGTTGATGGACACAAGAACTACATAGCAACTCCTGGTCAGGTCTACCGCCCATACAAGGAAGGAACATAATTGCACAAGGAAAGAAAATCAGGATGAACAGTGACATCCTGTGGTGCTTTTGGAAACTACAGCATACATCCTACCAGATATACCCTATAACAGCCTTTCTCACCCAGTGTGCCACCACACACTGGTGTGCCGCCAGAGGTTCTCAGGTGTGCCGCGGGGTCAGTGGAGAGAAGGCTGTCAGATGAGCCTGCTCTCCTGCTGAACTGTGAGAAGCTCTGTCTGTTTCAAAAGTGAAAGTAAAGTACAGAGGAGTGTGCTGTGCTCTCTGCTTCCCCCTAGAGTGCAGTACCCGGCTGAATGAGGAATCTGGAAAGGTACTGAGCTAGAAGCTAGATTAATTTTAAAATGGCTTTATACATGTGTCTGTGTGTGCGTGCACATGTGACTGTCTGTATGTGTGTGTGTGCACATGCGACTGTCTGTATGTGTGTGTGTGCACATGTAACTGTCTGTATGTATGTTTCTGTGCACATGTGAGTGTCTGTATGTATGTGTGTGTGTGTGTGTGTGCGTGTGCATGTATGTGTGTATGCGTGTGTAAGTATATATGTGTGTATGTTATTTTTAATTCTGACAAACCCCCCTATTCCTGTACCATGAGAATGGCTTTTGTAGGGCTTGTTTGATAGCAGCAAGAACTGCTGCTCCTCTGAAAAGCAATCCATGCACATATCGCTTTTCAGAGGCATTTGACAGGCAGAAAAGAGGCATTATGTTGACTCTTTACCACCTTTTTTAAGCCCGTAAATGCAGCATCACTACACCGCAACCGTGCAATGCACACAGTTGCAAGGTAGGTAGTTGCAGTGCAGCTTCATTCACCCTCTGTATACCTCCAGTTGCAGCCACAGCATGTTCACCCTCAGCTGCTGCCTCTGCAGCTAAAGATGAAGAAGTTGGGGGTGGTAAAAACAGCTCTACCATGTTGTTTTACCACCCCTATGACATGTGAACAAGCCATTGGTTCATATCTGTGTAGCTGCATGTAGGGCAGTCTATTAATTTCCGTACCCACAAAATGCAGGAAAACAAGTCACCAAACTTTTTTTTTAAATTGCACTGCAGCAAAAGCACCCCATGTTTTCCAATGTGTGGGGGTACCCTAAAGAGCAGAGCGTTTGTCTGTGTGTCAGTAATGAGCCCGACTTTACACGTGTTCTGCGACACACCGTAATGTGAACCAAGCCTTGGACAGGGGTGCCTCAAGACTGAAAATACTTTTTAAGTGTGCCCCGACTGATAAAAGGTTGAGAAACACTGCTCTATAACACCAGGATCCCAACACCTTGTTACATACATGCTGATATACATTCACATCTACCCAGTCCATAGTCCTTAACAATCATTGCATATTAAAATTTATCAAAACCAATGAACAAAAATGTAATTCATGGCAGCCTATAAATCCCTAGATGCAGTGGCTGCATTTGTTTTATGTTTTCTGTGATGTTTAGAAAAATGCTTGCTGATCCTGATAGAAATCCAGTGTCCTTGTTAGTTCCTGTGCACTGAATTGAAATCACAAACAATGTTATCAGCTATGCTATTTTCAGTGGGCTCTTCTCCTCTTTGTAGTGGGGATGAGGAGATGTGGAGGTTTTATAGTCCAAATAAGGAAAGCAGCCTGGGGTGACAATGCTTGTCTTCCATAAATACAGTACAGTAGTGAGCATTGTCACCCTAATTCCGCGTACACACGATCACTTTTCGGCATGGAAAAAAACAATGTTTTTCAGCATGTATAAAAAACAGCGTTTTTCCAACTTCATCATTAAAAACAATGTTGCCCACACACCATCGT
The DNA here is from genome assembly GCA_029574335.1 of Rana kukunoris. NCBI lineage: Eukaryota > Metazoa > Chordata > Amphibia > Anura > Ranidae > Rana > Rana kukunoris. Next base: position 72,528,170 of record CM056052.1, read on the forward strand.
TTTAAAAAAATGATGAGCAAAGCGCAGTGACGTACAACACGTACGACGGCACTCTAAAGGGGAAGTTCCATTCAAGCTCCCCTCTCATAACTTGCTTCTAAGCATGCGCGGGTTTAAAACGTTGGGCCAGATTCAGAGAGCCATTACACCGGCGTTACAGGAGATGCGCGGTGTAAGTCTAAATCTGCGTAAGTCTAAATCTAATTTTTGTCAGGTAAAGCAACACCGTTAGGGACGAGCTGAGCAGCCACACTTGCAGGACAACAAACTGTATGCCAACATGCCAGGGGCATCCATGCTCATAGCTATACTACTGACTTTAGAGGAGCAAAGAAGGAGATGGGCATGGAGGAGGGCACGGGAGAGGATATACCGCACACGCATAGACATCTTTGGCATGAGTGATTCTGAGGTGTATCGCATCTTCAGATTCACCCCTCATGCCATCCTGGAATTAACCATAACCCTGCAGGATGACATCACCAGCCCAACACACCGCTCACATGCAGTGCAGCCACTGGACAAGGTCCTGGCAACACTCCATTTCCTTGTCAGTGGCTCTTTTCAAAGAACAAGTGGAGTGGTGGCTGGGATGTCACAATCCTCCATGAGCAGATGTGTGCACCAGGTTATCCCTGCAATCCTCAGACGCATGGCCAACCAAATCATCAAACCCACCCAGGAGGACCTGCTGAAGGCAATGACAGATTTCTACAGAATTGCCAGATTCCCACGCACCGTGGGGGCCATTGATTGCACACATGTGGCACTCCAGCCCCCCCGTGAGACAGAGCACATATACCTCAATCGGAAGCATTGGCACTCCATCAACGTACAGGTAATAGTCGATGCCCAAGGCCTCATATGGCACGTCCGTGCCAAACACCCCGGATCCAGCCATGACAGCTACATATACAATCAGAGCCCCATCCCAATGGAATTCGAACATAATATGTATGGGGACAGCTGGCTGGTTGGTGAGTGACATGGGAGTCAGGCATGACTGTCCCCCCCCCCCCATGATGCACACATCACAAGGGGCACATGCACTACTAACATCCTCCTGTCTTTTCCCTTCCAGGTGACTCTGCATATGCACTGGGACCCCATCTCATGACTCCTATCCGGAACCCCCAAACCCCAGGAGAGGAAAGATACAATGAAGCACACGCCCAAACCCGTGCAGTTGTGGAGCGCACCTTTGGCCTCCTGAAGTCACGTTTCTGATGCCTGGATAAGTCTGGGGGTACCCTGTTGTATTCCCCAAACTTTGTATGTCAGATCATCGGTGCAGGTTGCATGCTGCACAACTTTGCAGTGAGAAAGGGCCTGCAGATATACGTAATGACCTGACCCCTGAACCAGACAATCCCCCCCTTACCGAGGCAACCCCGTCTTCGGAGGGAAGAGCAGCCAGGAGACAGCTCACATTAGGCATCTTTGCACATTAAAAACACACATTAATCATGGCACAATGAGAATGCATGCATGCACACCACTGTGGTCCCTAGCACAGACACATCACATCCTCATCAAATTGGATTGGCACAAGCCCACCATGCAGGACTTGTGAGCAGCAACGCCACGCCACGGCTCCAATTATGTCACTGAACATTCATACACCATTCACACGGACCTGGGGATCACTTCTCCTTGGTCCTGGGGAACCCTTCTCCACCAAAAATGAGGGTGACACCCCTTTTCCGGCAGGAATGTCACCCCCACATTCAAAAATCAGGCAAAACCAAAAAAAAATTCCAGAAAAAAAAATGTCCAGCAAAAAAAAAAAAAAGTCCAGCAAAAAAAAAAAAAAAGGGGGGGAAACAAAAGGCCTTGGCTCCTCAGGGTGGACTCATGGGGGGGGGGGGGTAATCCGGGGAAGGAGGAGCAGCCCCTGGTCTCTGCCCACCTGGCAGCCTGCCCTCCAAGGCCACGGCTATTCTGCTCAGGCCAGCATTTAGTGTTGCCGTATTGGCCTGGATAGCCTGGGTGAGGGCCCTCACATCCTGCCCAACGTCTGCTGTAGTAGTCTGGAGTTTGTTTAGGCAGTTTGTAAGAGCCCGGGAGTGGCAGTCCAGGTCCCAAGCGTATCCTTTATGGAGGACAGGCTCTCCTCCATCCGCACCAAAGTCTGGCTGACCTGTACCAGATGGCGGGTCTGAAGGGCCTGGTCCATTCTGAGATTGGCAGGCAGAACCTCGGCCACCCCCTGGTCTTCTGGGACGACTTCCTGTCTCCAGATGATGCTTGTGGCCGGGGAGAAGGTGAGCCCCTTGGGAGAGGAGCCCTGTTGGGGGAGGAGTGGGAGGGGCTACCCCTTATGGAGGGCTGGCTGCTGCCAGCCAGAGGGGAAGAGTCCTCCAAAAATAACAAGCCACTGCCTGACATGACCTCCTCCTCCAACTCAAACTCCTCCTCCTCAAGCTCCTCCGAGGACTCCGGCCTTGTCTGGGGGTCCTCATCAGGCTGCTGTCCTGGGGATGGTGCGGTCAGGCCAGATGGCCCAGCACACTCCTGCACATCTGTGGATGACACAAAACATTCACAGGTTGGAGGATCCACACACTTGCCACATATTCCCTTCCCCACCCCCCCCACCCCACACATGCTACACACCAGATAGAAAAAAAGACCTTACCTGTCCTCACTGCCTCCTCAATGGAGTCAAAGCCAGGCAGGTCCTCCACTTGCTGCCTGTTAAAGGTCTGGGCCACTGCACGCTCCTCCGCTGTCAGCGTAACAGGGCATGGTGGGCCCCCTCCAGTGCCCCTGGCATGTGCTGCCATCTGCCCCAGCTTCCCACGGACCAGACGCCGGAGATCATTGATCTTCTTGGCGATCCCCTCGCGTGTCCGGGTCCCCCCCCCCCAATGAATTAACCTGGTCGGTAATGTTCTGCAATATCTCCTTCTTCCTGGCCGGGGTGGTGTTGGCACTCTCCGTGCAGGAAACGCCCATATTGGGTAAGGGCCCGGGCAATAATTTGTTTCTCCCCCAAAGAAAAATTGGTCTTGCGCTTCCTTTCAGTCATATTCATACAACAACTCTCTCCCAAACAATCAACAAAAATCACTCACAAAAACAAGCAGGAAAAATCAAGCAACAAAACAAACAAACAAAATCTATCAACAAAAAAGTCTCAAAAACAGTCACCAAAAAATACTATCAAATATATTATACAAAACACTAGCTCAAACAGTCAACAAATATATCAAACACAAGTCACAAAGCAACAAACGCGAACAAACAACAGAACAAAAGCACCTTGCTGTATAGGAAGGGATATAAAAGGGATGTACTTTTGCAAAGGAAGGGCGTTTGTGTCTGTCTATTTAAGCTCTCTGTGTAGCTTACTAAGTTGACCGGGTCCACTTCCAATCTCACTGATTGCGCCGTGCCGAGTTGTGAGCATGCGCAGAGAGGTGCTGACCATGGTCTGCTTTATGTGCGCATGCGCGATCCGGCCGGCCCTTCATTTGCATGGGGTCACGGCTCATTTCAATGTAACACGCCCACGTCCTTCCCAATTTGAATTACTCCACCTTACACCTCGGAAATTACGTTGCACCGGCGCAAATTTCTGTGCAAATACTACGAGGATACGGTAATAGCGCCTCTACATTGCACCGGTCTAACGTAAAGGAGGTGCGCTACTCCGGTCAAAATGCGCCAATGTACCTGAATCTGGCCAGTTGTTTTTAACATCGTTTTAGCCCACACACGATCATTTTTTACAACCCAAAAAACTAAATTTTTTAACCACTTAACCCCCGGACCATATTGCTGCCCAATGACCAGAGCACTTTTTGTGATTCGGCACTGCGTCGCTTTAACTGACAATTGCGCGGTCGTGCGATGTGGCTCCCAAACAAAATTGGCGTCCTTTTTTTCCCACAAATAGAGCTTTGTTTTGGTGGTATTTGATCATCTCTGCGGTTTTTATTTTTTGCGCTATAAACAAAAATAGAGCGACTATTTTGAAAGAAATGCAATATTTTTTACATTTTGCTGTAATAAATATCCCCAAAAAATATATAAAAAAACGTTTTTTTTCCTCAGTTTAGGTCGATACGTATTCTTCTACATATTTTTCGGAAAAAAATCGCAATTAGCGTTTATTGATTGGTTTGCGCAAAATGTATTGCGTTTACAAAAAAGGGGGTAGTTTTATGGCATTTTTATTCATATATTTTTTTTACTAGTAATGGCAGTGATCAGCGTTTTTTTTCAGTACTGCGACATTATGGCGGACACATTTTGACAAATTTTTGGGACCATTGGCATTTTTATAGCGATCAGTGCTATAAAAATGCATTGGACTACTATAAAAATGCCATTGGCAGGGAATGGGGTTAACACTAGGGGGCGGGGAAGGGGTTAAGTATGTTCCTGGGTGTGTTCTAACTGTATGGGGTATGGACTCACTAGGGGAAATCACTGATCTTCCGTTCATACATTGTGTGAACGGAAGATCAGCATTTCCCCGGCTGACAGGACCGGGAGCTTTGTGTTTAAACACATAGCTCCCGGTCCCCGCTCTGTAACGAGCAATCGCGCGTGCCCGGCGGCAATCGTGCGGGACTCGGGGCAAGCGGGGGCACGCGCGGGCCGCCGCCGGCGCACGTGCGCCCCCTAGTGGCAGCAAAAAGAGTGGACGTATAGCTACGGGCTCTCGCCCAGGCGTGCCGACTTCCCGCAGTAATATGACGGCGGGCAGTCGGCAAGTGGTTAAAACAACGTTAAAAATGCAGCATGCTCGAATTTTTTTTTTTTTTTTTGGTCGTTTTTCAGAAGATGAAAAACGATGTGATCATTTTAAATGACGTTTTTAAAACGTTGTTTTTTTCACGCCGAAAAATGATCGTGTGTACGCGGCATAAGACTGGAAATATGTTGTTGGCAATAGTAACACAGACACTTTTTCTTCCCCACTTTGTCAAAAACGAAATAAAAACAACTTCTGGGTGGAAATTAGCCTTAATTTTAATTGCCATATTAAATTACGTGATGGATAAGTAAGGTTGTGAGGTTTTTTTTTTCTACAAATATCCAGAAAAATCAGGTTCTACAGAACAAGCTTTGATTTCTGCTTAGTTTCTTTCTGCATGTACCCTGAGCTCTAATAAGCTGAAAATGTAAAATTCTGGTGTCAAACACCACAGCAAAACATCTCACGCTGAGAATCAAATCACAATGCTTCTTCACAAGGGATTCAGAATGACTTATTCCCAACATCATGCTCTTAGCCTCCTATTTGTGTTTCTTTTTTCCCCAGAAATAAAAGCATATTGAAGTCTACTCATGAGATTTCAGCTAATGTACACTTTAATGGCCACGGAAAGTTTGAAGAGCATTATAAAGAAAGCCAGTGGTATTTTATGGTCATTCAAAGTCTAATTCCTGTCAGCACAAATAATAATAATGATATCCAAGAACGGCAATTTGTATTTTTTTTGCATTTCGTAGGAGGCTTGCCATTGACAGCCCTGAACAATAAAAATAAACGTCAATAGCCTGTAATATTCTGAGGGAAGGTTTACATAACCAGAATTCGGCCCTTTTGTAAAATCAAAGATTTTCTGGGCCAGTAGCAAAACTGTATTTACCATAAGGCAGGCTAAACAAGCATTCACGTCAACGTAATAAAATATAAGTGAACCCTTATAATGAACTTCCTTTATTTGTCCCCTGTTCTTTTAGACACTTAAAGGGGAGTTCCAGGCATTTTTCATGTTTATAACAATAAGTGTAGCTGCTGGCTTTTAATAAACATGCACTCACCTGCGCCGGCCAGAGCTCCGCTCTTGCCCCCCCCCTCTCCGGCTGGTGTCCTCATTGCTACTGTGGGCACCCGGCTGTGACAGCTTTTGGCTTCACGGCCAGGCGCTGTCTGATTGGAAAGGCGATTGCCTGGGACTTGTCCCAGGCGATCGCCTACAGGGATGGGTCACCAAAAGGCGATATGACGTATCGCCTTAGCGGCCCCTCGGCGGAACGAGGAAGAGGAACAGAATGTCCCACTCCTCCTGGAGCCCCCACTCCCCCCCCCCCAAATGGCATGTAAGGGGCCGAGGAGTGGAATAAGCGGAAGTTCCACTTTTGGGTGGAACTCCGCTTTAAGGACCGAGCCCTTAAGTGGTTGACATTTGCTGGTTACAAGTTAAAATCAGTATTTTTTGCTAGAAAATTACTTTGAACCCCCAAACATTAGGTAGATAGATAGATAGATAGATAGATAGATAGATAGATAGATAGATAGATAGATAGATAGATAGATAGATAGATAGATTGTGACGGTATGCGAGGTGAGATACACAATCATAAGTACAAGTCACCTCTCATTCGCTCTATTGCAAGGGAATGAACCAGAATCCGGCCTGGGTTTTTCCAGCCTCTGTGGCAGGCTGGGTTCCGGTCCTGTTGTTCTGGTCCACCCGAGTCCACAATTTAAAAGACCAGGAAGAGAGCAAAGCAGGGCTCTGGTTTGGAGACTCAGGAGGGAACCTGAGTGAGAGGAGCTCTGTTGGAGTGGATTAGTGGATTGAAAAGAAAAAGTTTTCCTTTACGTCATGTTTTGTGGGTGAAGGGGATCAGCCCTGCACTGTATAGAGAGGAAACTATTTGTTTAGTTTAGCGCCAGATGGCAGGTATTCTATTCAAAACAAATAGATTTTTTTAGAAATGGTTATATTATTTCTATACTATTCTATTGTTTTTTTAACCACTTAAAGCGGAGTTCCACCCTTAAAACCACTTTGTTTCATCCCATCCAGCATACTGGCATCAGCGCCAGTATGCTGTTTTTTTTTATTTAATCCATGTACTTACTTTATAACAGATCATTTCATTTTGTGCGCACCGCGGTATGTCGCCGCTATAAGGCGTCACGCCTTCCGGAAACAGCCGATTAGCGTTCGGCTCTTCTCGGCGCCTGCGCACAGACCCAGGAGCTGACTGCGCAGGTGCCGTAAATAGCCGGTCCTAGTTCGGCTTTTTTCGGAGGGCGTGACGCGGCTATATACGGCGCCTGCGCAGTCAGCTCCTGGGTCTGTGCGCAGGCGCCGAGAAGAGCCGAACGCTAATCGGCTGTTTCCGGAAGGCGTGACGCCTTATAGCGGCGACATACCGCGGTGCGCACAAAATTAAATGATCTGTTATAAAGTAAGTACATGGATTACATTTTAAAAAAAAACAGCATACTGGCGCTGACGCCAGTATGCTGAATGGGATGAAACAAAGTGGTTTTAAGGGTGGAACTCCGCTTTAAGACCCGGACCAAAATGCAGGTAAATGACCAGGCCCCTTTTTGCGATTCGGCACTGCGTCGCTTTAACTGACAATTGCGCGGTCGTGCAATGTGGCTCCCAAACAAAATTTGCGTCCTTTTCTTCCCACAAATAGAGCTTTCTTTGGTGGTATTTGATCGTCTCTGAGATTTTTTTTTTTTGCACTATATACAAAAATAGAGCGGCATTTTTGAAAAATAAACAATATTTTTTACTTTTTGTTATAAGAAAAATCAAATAAACTACATTTTAGTCAAACATTTAGGCCAAAATTTATTTAGCCACATGTCTTTAGTAAAAAAAAAAAAAAAAAAAATCGCAATAAAAAAAAAAATAGCTACCTAGCGGGAACAGCGACAATAATACAGCGATCAGAAAAATGATCGCTTAGTGACGCTGGCAATAGGGAGTGAAAGGGTTAACTAGGGCGGTGATCAAGGGGTTAAAACTTTATTAGGGGGGGTACGGGGGCTACCCTGGACCTGACACTAACTGCCTGTCACACTGACACTAACTGCAGTGATCATACATATAATCACTGCATTCAGTGACACTGTGACAGGGGGAGGGGTGGGGGGGTCGATCGTGGGGGTTAAATGTGCCTATGTGTAAAGTGTGTCAGTGTAGTGTTGTGCAGACTTACTGTGCGATGTGATCTCTCCTCAGCGGCGGTTGAAAAAAACGCTGAGGGAGAGATCACGTCACTTCCTGCTTCCTGTGTTTACACAGGAGGAGAAGGTGACACTGCAGGGGAGCGCGCGGATTGGCTGAGAGCGATCCGGAGGGGGCGGACAAAAACGAACCGCCGCCCTCTCTGCACGGATCGCTCGGCCAGGTAACCACCGCATGTACGGGGAAGGGGGTCCCGATCAGACCCCCGAACCCCTCAAGGCACCAACGTATATATACGTTGATGTGCCTGTCGGTGCCATACTGCCGACGTAAATGTACATGCGGCGGTCCATAAGGGGTTAATTCTATTATTTTTCTTTTTGTTTATTCTGTTCTGTTCTGTTCTATTCTATTATTTTATTTTCTATTCTATCTTATTCAATTTTTTTCTATTCAAATTCAGGAAGCCACTGGAAAACTGGATCCTCCTCCTGGTGTCCTTGAACAACTTTGAGCTGCTCCTGGGATCTCAGTCAATCATGTGTGACCATAAAATGACAAAGGCAAACCATAGTGATCTCTGCTACAAATATTTATTAAAACTATAACTATAGGGATTAAAAATAATCATAAACATAAGTATGTGAAAACCATGCATATCATCAACTCTCTACGTTGACAATATGTCCTGAGGCGGGGTTCACACTGGTACGACACAACAGTCATAGTACTTTGGATCCGACTTTGCCCTGCGACAGTCGTACTACGTTGGATCTGACTTTGCCCTGCGACTTGAAGTCTGACATGCGTCTGACTTCAATGAACAGGGATCCGACTTCAATCCCAAACAATGCTAGGAACTGTGTCTGGTATAAATCTGGAGGGGGAACTCCATGTCAAATAAAAAAAAAAACGGCATGGGTTCCCCCTCTAAGAGCATACCAGGTCCTTCAATCTGGTATGGAATTTAAGGGGAATCCCTACGCTGAATAAACGGTGTGGGGGGCCCCCCAAAATCCATACCAGACCCTTATGTGAGCACACAGCCCAGCCGGTCAGGAAAGGGGGTGGGGATGAGCGAGCGCCCCTCCCCTCCTGAGCCATACCAGGCCACGTGCCCTCAACATGGGGGAGTGGGTGCTTTGGGGCAGGAGGGCCCTGCGCCTCCCACCCCAATGCACCTTGTCCCTATGTTGATGAGGACAATGGCCTCTTCCCGACAACCCTGGCCATTGGTTGTCGGGGTCTGCAGGCGTGGGGGCTTATCGGAATCTGGGAGCTCCCTTTAATAAGAGGGACCCCCAGATCCCCCCCATCCTATGTGAATGAGTATGGGGTACATTGTACTTCTACCCATTCACCTGAAAAAGCTCCGGGGGTCTCTTTTGCCTTCTTCTCCTCTTTCCAGCTCTTCTCCGCTCTCTCTTCGGTTTTTCTCCCGCTGTCTTCTGCCGGGTCTCTGCTCTTTTGCCTGTTCTTTTTATAGCTCTTGCCAAGTCTTCTCTGTTGTCTTCTTCCCTCTTCTCTTCTTCCGATGTTGACACAATGCTCTCTCCTGCTGTAAAGCGGTGTGCGCAGTGCACAACAACTTATATTGGCATGGAGGGGGGTCACCGGGTGATGTCATATGGTGATCCCACCCCTTATGACGTTACTGCCCGGGCCATGATGGGACGGTGACATCATAAAGGGGCGGGGTTGCCCCACTAAGCGTTTTGTGAGTTTTTTAGTGAATGTAATAAATAAGCATACTATATGCCACCCACATAGTCTTTAGCAATAAGAGGACATACTCATATGTGTGACTATAGTCAAGTGGGCGGCACAGATAAGAACAAGGAGGAAATAAAAAAGAGCTTAGAAAGGAACTTCAATGCATCATGCTCTGTAGAGGACACCAGCTGGTCTACACAACTATTCTGGGAAGGCTGATAACAATATTTAGGAGTGTGTCTATGGGAATGTTTGATCATTCTTTCAGAAGTGCATTTGTGAGGTCAGGCACTGATGTTGGACGAGAAGGCCTGGCTCACAGGCTGCTAATTCATCCCAAATTCGGGTTGAGGTCAGGACTCTGCGCAAGGCAGTCATGTTCCTCTCACTCCACACACGCCCAAATTATACAGGAGACCCTATATACAGTATAATGTTGCAGCATCCAATCAGAGACCTGAACTCTTTAAGATCCTAATGGAGTCCACAAGGGGACAATTTCCAGACAGACTACACTGTAATAATTGCATAGTGCCATCTGGAGGTCAAAGGGGAACAAGCCCCTGCCTACAAGGAGAATACTATAGAGCAGTGTTTTTCAACTCCAGTCCTCAAGGCACACCAACAGGTCAAGTTTTCCGGATTTCCCTCAGATGAAATGGCTGTGGTGATTACTAATGCAGTGAAACTGATCAAATCACCTGTGCAAATTAATGGAAAGCCTGAAAACATGACCTGTTGGTGTGCCTTGAGGACTGGAGTTGAAAAACACTGCTATAGAGTGCCACTTGATAGCACTAATGCCGCGTACACACGATCGGTTAAACCGATGAGAACGGTCTGATGGACCGCTTTCATCGGTCCAAACCGATCATGTGTGGCCGTCATTGGTTATTAACCAACGGTTAAAAAAAAAGCCACCTTGTTTTAAATGTAACCAATGGATTCCTAACCAATAGAGAAAAAACGATCGTTAGTAAGCACGACCATCGGTTAAAAATCCACGCATGCTCAGAATCAAGTCGACGCATGGTTGGAAGCATTGAACTTCATTTTTTTCTGCACGCTGTTGTGTTTTACATGACCGCGTTCTGACACGATCGTTTTTTTAACTGATGGTGTGTAGGCACGATGGACCATCAGTCAGCTTCATCGGTTAACTGATGAAAACGGTCCATAAGTCTGTTGGGGCTTCTGACATCACATCCAAGACTGCAAAGCTCAGCAAGAATTGCATGCCTTTTGCATGTCTTCACAAGGTTCAGGTAAATTACATGAATCAAATATATCGAATACATACATAATCTTATATATTTTGTAGTTGAAACAAATTCTCTAGTGACAGGGTTAGGGTTGAGCGAACCCGAACTGTAAAGTTTGGGTTCAGTACGGACTTTGGGTTTTATAATAATTGTCAAAAGTTCGGGTCCTGGTTCGGAGTTCGGGGAAAAAAAATGTGCGGAGGTCCCGCAAATTTAATAACCAGACCCTTTAGGTCTGGTATGGATATTAAGGCGAACCCCACCGTCAATTTTAAAAAAAAATGACGTGGGGTTCCCCCCAAATATCCATAACCAGACCCTTCAGGTCTGGTGTGGATTTTAAGGGGAACTCCACCCCACATTTAAAAAAAATGGAATGGAGTTCCCCCTAAAATCCACACCAGATCCCTTATCCGAGCACGTTGACCTGGCCGGCCGCAGAAAAGAGGGGGGCAGAGTGTGGCCCCCCACTCTCCTGAACCACACCAGGCCACATGCCCTCAACATTGGGAGGGTGCTTTGGGGTGCCCCCCAAAGCACCTTGTCCCCATGTTGATGGGGACAAGGGTCTCATCCCCACAACCACTGGGCAAGGGTTGTGGGGATGAGACCCTTGTCCCCATCAACATGGGGACAAGGTGTGCGGGCAGGGGGCTTATCAGAATCTGGAAGACCCCTTTAACAAAGGGGACCCCCAGATCCTGCCCCCCCTGTGTGAAATGATAATGGGGTACACTGTACCTCTACCATTTCACAAAGAAAGTGTAAGTAATAGTTGTTTAAAAAAAAACACACACCGTAGAACAAAATATTTTAATAATTAAACTAAATAAAAATCCAGCGGTGTACATAGACGATCGATGCTGCTCCCTGCTCCAACGTTGTCTTGCATCCAGCGCTGGGTGATGTTGTCTCCAGCGACGGGTGTTCTCTCCAGCGAAGGGCGGGTCCAGCAGTGAGAAGATCCATCCATTCAGAGCACAGCTCCGCAAATGACGCGTCGGAGCTTGACGTTTCTTTTATAGGGGAGGCGGGCCACACGTCACGTGACCCCGTCCCCCTCTGACGCACACTGTGCTACGTCACTGGGATAGCCCTATTCCTTAGTAAGGATTGGGCTGTCCCAGTGACGTAGCACAGTATACGTCAGAGGGGGACGGGGTCACCTGACAAAACTTTATTTTTTTTCTTGTTTTCATAACACTTTCTCCAAACTTTTCCCAATGTAGGAGTCTAGCCAAGGTCCTGTCTATAACAATCCCCATTTGTTCTAAATATTTCAACCTTCTCGTTTTATTATTTTCTAAGTCTATGTAATTTGTACAGGGCACCGTATTGAAAATTAATAAAAAAGGTAATTGTTTCAATATTTTCTTCTAACTGTACTGTCAGAGCTTCAAAGGCTCTCCCACTGATTGTTTAGCAATGGTTAGAATTACAATGCATACTAAATGACATTGGTGTTGGATTACCTATTAACCGTTCAGTATACGTTACAAACTGCCAGCCATGTCCTTAAAACTATAATCAAAGTGTAACAAGAAATAAAATAGTGCTGCTCACTATAATCAGAAATAATCACCTGTAATCATACAGTATAATGCATGGTAATGGCTAGGTGTGCTTAGGAGCATGCTATGATAGGTAATTACAGTATGTGGCTACTTTGCCTGGGTGTATTATAACAGCTGCAAATGGATAGATACGATGTAATTGTTGCTATGTTCAAAGCAGCATAGCACTCAGATATGTTAATGCGTGTTTGTTGTTTCTGTAACATAAAAAGTTTGAAAGCAGCGTCTGAGACAATAATATAAAATAATAGAACTGTGGCCTATTTTTTTTTTTTTTTTTATGAATCAGATTCTACTTGGTTCTAAGGCTTGTCGCAGACAGAAAATGATGGCTGGTTTTGTAAAAAAAAATACAACAAATATTCCTTCCATTCCCCAAAAAGGCTATGAATCTGAAAAATTCCAATCAGCAGGCTTTCCACCACTGTCCCTCAGTAACCCCATCCACCGTAACCTCCAGGCTAGGTGCAGGGTTTTCTTTGCCACAAGATCAGTCTCATTGAAGTGGAGTCTAGCCTGCTAGTAAGGGGGTCAAGCTCACTGACCTCCCTCACTGCCAGGGTATACTGTTTCCAATGCCAAGTCATCTAACTCCAGCTGGATGACTGATATAAACATTCTTCAACAGTTCATTGGTTACCCATGGCAACAGCACTTGGCTGCATCTCCCACCAATGGCACTGAATGATTAACCCTTTTATGGTGACCCTCTTGGGTCTCCTCTTCATCCTCTTCTTTGTACAAGCCATGTTCTTTATACACCTTGCATGTACCCCTTTACTAAAGAACTTTGGAACTAAGAGAAACCTTTGCTTAGGCACTCTTGCAGATACTGTTAATAAAGACAGTCCTAAACAGTTCTCCAAAGAGTAAACCCTATGTTTACTAATCTCAGGCTGCCCAGTTCATTAATCTTCCAAATTGTAAGAGCCTCTCAGACACAAAATCCATAAAACCATCTTCAGGGCCCAGATTCGGTGCCCAATATGACGGTGCCCCCCCTAATAGTAGAGAAACATGTGGCTGCAGTTCTACTTGTTCTTTTATTTCAAAGATCCAAGGACACAGAATAGGGATGAGCTTTGAGTTCGAGTCGAACTCATGTTCGACTCGAACATTGCCTGTTCGCCGAACAGCGAACTATTTGGGGTGTTCACGGCAAGTTCGTGTGAACTTTAGAACCCTGTTAAAGTCTATGGGACTCAAACGTTTGAAATCTAAAGTGCTAATTTTAAAGGCTAATATGCAAGTTATTGTAATAAAAAGAGTTTGGGGACCTGGATCCTGCCCCAGGGGACATGTATCAATGCAAAAAAAGTTTTAAAAACTGCAGTTTTTTGGGCAGCAGTGATTTTAATAATTCTTTTAAGTGAAACAATAAAAGTGAAATATTCCTTTAAAATTCGTACCTGGGGGGGGGGGGGTGTATAGTATGCCAGTAAAGTAGCGCTTGTTTCCCATGCTTAGAACTGTCCCTGCACAAAGTGTCATTTCTGAAGGAAAAAAAAGTATTTTAAAATCACTCGCGGCTATACAGAGAAAAGTCATTCATAAGAAAAAAAATGTGTGGGGGTCCACGACATTTAAAAAAAAAAAATTGGGGTGGAGTTCCCCTAAAATCCATACCAGACCTGAAGGGTCTGGAATGGATATTTGGGGGGAACCCCACATCATTTTTTTTATTTGACGCAGGGTTCCCCTTAATATCCATACCAGACCCTAAGGTGAGTGATTTTAAATGACTTTTTTCCTTAAGAAATTACGTTTTGTGCAGGGACAGTTCTAAGCACAGGAAACAAGCGCTACTTTACAGGCATACTATACACCCCTCTAGGTATGAAATTTAAAGGAATATTTAAATTTATTGTTTCACTTTAAGCATTATTAAAATCACTGCTCCTGAAAAAACGTCAGTTTTTTAAAACTTTTGTTTGCATTGATACATGTCCCCTGGGGCATGACCCGGGTCCCCAAACACTTTTTAGGACAATAACTTGCATATTAGCCTTTAAAATTAGTACTTTAGATTTCAAATGTTCGAGTCCCATAGACTTTAACAGGGTTCTAAAGATCACACAAACTTTTGGTCTGTTCGCAGGTTCTGGTGCGAACCAAACCCAGGGGTGTTCGGCTCATCCCTAACACAGAATGGTTACCTCACCCTGTATTTATGGGTCACCACAAGCGGCAGAACCATGAATACCCAGGAGTCGGGGGCCTTCCTGGCTCCTAGGTAGCTTGCTAACTCAATAATACATTGCATGTGGCTTTTACATGAAACCATTGCACAGGTTCAAACAATGCAAACAGAATAGCATACAACCCCATAGTAAATAACATAACACTTGGATGGCTAAAGATCTAAGACAGAGAGCTAAGATAAAACTCTTCCATGACCAATCAATATGTGCTTTTGATGCTGTTTCTGTCCACATACGAGTTACCAAATTAGTTCCTGTCCTCCCAGCAATTAAAAACCTTACTACTCAAAGTGGATGTAAACCTAATTCATGAAGTCCTGCTGCTCCGTTCTTCTGTTACCAGCAGGATAACGTCTCACAAGTTCTAGAACATGGGAGATAAAAGCAGCTGAAATTTTGTGTCGGGAGGTAACATAGAGACAGATAGGCAGAGAGCTTGTCTATTCACAGCACAGCTCTGCAAGTATATTTGTTCCTCTGCCTATGTCGATTGGGGTGTGTACCTTTCCTCCAATCATATGTAGCGCTACCCCCGCAGCAGCCGCTGGTTAAATACTGGGATTGGCACACCAAGTTACCTTGGTAATGTCTAGGGGTGAAATGCCAGTGACGGAGCAATGAGCGAATGTCCAGACAGTCAATAAAGTTTCCTTCAGTGCCTTTTTTATTTTGCAGCCAACAAGGCAAACATCATCTTTAGTTTAAGGAAAGGAAAGCTGATGAAAGAAGGATAAGAGAACCTTGTGGTATCAGGCCTGGATGTGAACAGGGCAGGCCTGCCCTTGACAATAGCAATAGTTGAACTCGTCTCCACTCCCGAGTGGAGTGTGTAAAGTGCCCACGGCAGGTTCCCCACACTAACCTGGTGGCCGAGGTGTCACTTCGGATTGCTGGGAGGAACAGGTCTCTCTATCTCAGACCTGGCTCTAAGGCCCTTGTAACCAGCCAATTTCTTCAGTAAGTTGGATGGGTGAACGGAGCGAATCCTCCCAGTAAATTTCCTTTAGCATAGGTCACCGAGTGACAGCAATTTGTACCTGTCAGCATCCTGGTCACCAGATCCCTGATTGGTTCGTTCAAGCCCTGTTGGACAACCTGCCTCCAGGTTCTCCTCAAGCCGATCTCCCCCCAATCGTACGGCACCCAGCCTGGGATCTCCTCAAAAGGACTAAGAACCCAGTATAGTACTGGGGTCCCCTCTGACCTCCGGTTGAGGTCCAGCATAGCCTGTGGAATTGGCCAGGTGGGCTACCCTGGAGGGGTCCATGGAGGGGTCCTGAAGGTGGATGGCGCACCTGGAACCAGGACACCGCAGAACTGCTTTGAGCACATGACACCTGTCACAGATATATCCCTCCCCAGCATGCCCCGTAAGGGAAAACTCCTCCAATTGGCTGCTGGGGAAAGCTTGCTCTGTCAGAACCCCCTCTGTCGTCAACTGCTGACCAGGGATCACGACACATCCCTAGAGTGCAGACTGGTCCAGAGAACACTTCTGAAATAACAGGGGTCACCATCTTAACAATTGTGTGAATGGGAGCAAGGTAACTCTCCCATTCTTGCTAAATTTAGACTAGTGCCCGCACTAAAAGTAAAGGGGGGCGCTACACATATGTAAGGAGATTTGTTTCATCTCAGTGTATCATCTGAGGCTGTTCACTTCACTGGGTATATGTGAGGTTTTACAACCACTTTACCTTTTCCTCCCTTTAAAAAAGTGTTTGGCTGCAGTTATACTTTAAAGAGTAACTCCAATTATACCTCAGACAGGAGGCTCATATCTTATGCATTAATCTTTCTTTATTAATGCTCACAGCAGAAACAAAACTGATCAGTAATCAAGCTTTTCTAAAAATAACATGAAACAGAAAAGCTGAAACTTGAAAACTAGAAAGAAACTACGTTTCCCAGCAGTCCTTGGGTCTGCGACCCCTCCCTATGGCCTCTGCATATAAGGACTGCTCCTCCCCTTCCTATTCCTCTTTCTTTCTGCTCACAGGAGAGATAAGTATTGCACTGCTGCTAGTTATCTGTGAGGTGTTTTACTTTTACTTGTACAAAACCTGTGTAACCTTATTATAACTTATTATTATTATTATTATAACCTAGTGCTTATTACTGAACATTGTTCGTTTATACACCGCTCGTTCGCCTTGTCGCAGCCGTTGGTCACACTGCGCTCGGCGCCCATTTCACCTCCCTCCCCTCTGCTCGGTGAGGAGTTGCGGGATCACGTTCCTCCCGCACGCGCGATTGGTCCACGATGACCAATAAGCTCGCAGCCTGGTCTCCTCTCGTCCCTGCGGCGTAATCTCGCGAGATTTTGCCCAGGAGACGGTTTTCTTCCCTTCTTCCCGCGCACCGCACGGCAGTGCGGACGGAGCTGAGGAGGTGACAGGAGCGGTTGCTGGGCTACTAATAATACTTAACATCTAACAGGTGTAGTACACCTCTCTCTGGCAGGCCCCCTCCTTCCCATAGGTCAGGATCTGAGGTGGTGATTTATCATCACCCAGTTACTTAGCATTCTATAACTGCACTGCCAGAAGGCAATGTCTGAGGACCGCTCTGTCCCCTTGAAGGGACCTGAAGTGCCTCTGGAGCCATCATGCATGCTTAACGCTGCACAGATTCAGGACCTGGTAGCCAGGTCTGTGCAAGCTGCCATGGCAGCCGTGGCGTTACCCTCGGGTTCACAACAAACCCCCAGGGTTGCCCCCACCGTAATTGAAGAACCTCTAGTAAAAAGAGGGAAATCCTCCCAAAAGAGGAAGCATTTGGCTCATATCGAGGACTCCCCGGCAGGGGAAGCAAACAATGTGCACAAGGCTCTCCCTCACCCGGATTGCCACCCCACGCACCCACCGGACCCCTTTCAACCCCTGAGCCTCAAGGAGTCATGCATGAGGCGTACATCCGCCAGGCGGAACAAACCGGACTCCTACGTACTCGACTCAGACGATATTTCGTCTGACGAGTCCTCAGAAGCCGGATTCTCGGGGTCCGAGTACGATGACAATGATGATATGGGTGCTGGGTCAATGGCGATCCCACACGACGCCAAACCTGATATTCAGGGCAATACAATCACAGACGCTCTGGGAGAACCTCTCTTCCATCCAGATGCCATATCTCACCCGCGGTAGGGAGATTGGGCTCCCCTGCCCCACGTGTCCCAATACGTGGAACTCTGGACTCGCAGATCGCTGGATAGAGCTAACCGAAATAAATTGCGGGCGGAATGCCCACGCCCTTGCCTACCCAGTAAGGTGGCATGTACACCAGACATTGATCCCGTCTTATCTAAGTACCTGGCCAAATCAGGAAAATTCCCCAAGAAGGGGATAGATCGCTCATTCAGGAGCATCCAGGACCGGGTCCTCGACATGTTGGGCCCACTGACAAAAATCCTTAACTTGTCTGAGCAAACAGCTGCCTCAGCACAAGAGGTTGATGTGCAACAACTTCGGGGGTGGGCCCAGAGGGCCATATGCCTTTTAGGTAACGCCAACACGGCATGCTCCACGGAGCGCAGACGCTCCATCCTCATGCGCCTGGATCCACAACTGGCCCACCTGGCGGAGACCGAACCAGGACCTTCTGCTGAAGGCCTACTATTTGGGGACTCCCTTGTTAGGGACATTAACAAATTCGTGGGACTATTCAATAGTCTCGACAAAGCTCAATCGTCCCTCAAAAGGGCAGGCAACCAAAAGGTTTTTGCTAGGGCCGGCAGAGGTAGGGGCCGCTCTGCCGGCCGAGCTGGTTACTCCAGACCATTTAATAGGGCTCCCGCCCAGCAACATTACGCTCAGACTCCTGCCTCCTATACCACGGTGGCACAACCCGCACCGTTCTTTCCACCACGTGGCAGACCATGGAGAGGACATGGGAGCAGAGGTGACCCCAGATCCCGTCCATACTCCGGTAAGTCCTCTTCTGACTCCAAGTTTTTCCACCCCTGTAGGGGGAAGACTACGGTTTTTTATCCACGCCTGGTCTGCGATTACGGCAGACGCATGGGTGATAAACACAGTCACAGGGTTCCAGATAGAACTGTTGTCCTGCCCTCAACTGGGCATTATCCCCCCCCCCCCATTCGTTTCACTGCTCAGAACATTGCACTCATAGACAACGAGTTGGGAGAACTGATTTCCAAACAAGCAGTGCTCGAGGTAGACCCTCTCTCCCTGGGGTTCATAAGCAGTCTTTTCATAGTCAAAAAGAAGGGGGGAGGTTACCGCCCCGTGATAAATCTCCGGGCCCTGAATCAAAACGTCACATACCGTCACTTCAAGATGGAGGGTATCCATTGCCTCCGAGACCTCCTCCACCCGGGGGATTGGCTGGCAAAGGTGGACTTAAAAGATGCATATCTCACAGTCCCCGTACATCCGAAGTCACAACACCTACTCCGATTCAAATGGTGGGATCGCACGTGGCAGTTTACATGCCTACCGTTCGGGCTGTCATCGGCCCCATGGTGCTTCACCAAATTACTCAAGCCCGTGGTAGCCGCGTTGCGGAGCAGGGGCGTTCGTCTGATTATTTACCTAGACGATATCCTTATCATTGCGAACTCAAAATCTCAGGCTCAGACCCACGTAGGCTGGACCGTACATCTCCTGCAGGACCTAGACTTCCTCATCAACATGGAGAAGTCTTTTCTAGCACCATCCCAGAGCATGGAGTTTCTCGGTTTCCTGGTAGATACCAACCAGGCGGTCTTGCGTTTACCCAAGGCAAAACTTGCTCTGATCCGCAAAGAGATCAGAGCAGTACTGCGCAAGCAATCCCTATCTTTACGGGTATTAGCCAGAATAGTGGGCCTCCTGGCCGCATCCATACAGGCCGTCTTCCCGGCCCCTCTCCATTACAGAGCCCTTCAACGCCTCAAAATCCTTCACCTGAGACAAGGTCTCCGTTATGCAGACGAGATTCCACTCTCCGCAGAGGCCAGGACGGAACTGAAGTGGTGGCTCGGTCATGCCGTCGATTGGAACGGCAAGACAATCTTCAATTCCTATCCGGACGTCGTCTTAGAATCCAACGCAAGTCGGAGGGGCTGGGGCGCTCGATTCGGAGAGATTTCAACAGGAGGGATCTGGTCAGTCAGGGAATCCTTCCTACACATCAATGCCCTAGAGCTACTAGCTGCCCTCTTCGCGGTTCAGAGTTTTCTCTCGAAGAGATCAAACTGTTGCGTATTGCTATGCATGGACAACATTTCAGCGGTACAATACGTCAACCGTTTGGGGGGCACCAGGTCCAAAATTTTGGCGGATATCGCCAAGGCTTTATGGCACTTCTGCCTGGCCAGGAACATCGTCCCCATGGCGGAGTACATTCCGGGATCCTCCAATATCGTGGCGGACTGGAACTCCAGATACATTACCGATTCCAGCGAGTGGCGGCTAGACCGCTCGACCTTCATCAGTATCATCCATCTCTGGGGACCACTGTCCATAGACTTGTTCGCCTCCAGACTCAACCATCAGTTGCCCCAATTCTTCAGTTGGAGGCCGGACCCAACGGCAACAGCGGTGGATGCTTTCCGCCAATCCTGGACGGGGGGACGCATTACGCGTTTCCACCATTCCAGCTGATATGCCGGACCTTATTGCAGATCGCTACCCAGGGAGCCAAGGTGGTGTTGATTGTGCCCTGGTGGCCAACACAACCGTGGTTTCCTCTTCTGTTGGAAATGGTCATCGACCTTCCCAGGGTCTTGCCCTCGTTTCCAGTCCTCCTTTCACACCCGTCCAAAGACATACACCCGCTAATTTCAGACGGCTCTCTGACCCTCCTAGCCTGCCTGGTCTCAGGATGCCAGACGCTGATGGAGGCCTTTCACAGTCAGCTAGAGAGCTTCTCGCCCTGGCCTGGGCCCCCGGGACTCGATCGGCGTATAGGTCAGCCTGGGGAATGTGGGTGCGTTGGTGTAATCAACGACAGGCTGATCCGATACATACCCCTGTAGCACTTATAGTGAACTTCCTGGCGGAGGCTTTCGATACCGGTAGAGCGTACAGCTCCATTAACGTGTATCGATCAGCTATTTCGGCTTACCATCACCCTGTGGATGCCTTGCCGGTGGGTAGTCACCCTCTCATTTGCAAACTAATGAGAGGTATCAAGTTTAAACGACCTCCTCGTCCCAAATACCTATCAACCTGGGACGTATCCAGGGTCCTAGACATGCTATCCACGTGGGATGACAATGAGGACTTGTCTCTCAAACATCTCACGTACAAACTTACGATCCTCCTCTGTCTTATCTCGGTCAAAAGGGTTTCAGATGTTAGAGCACTGGATATTTCCAGGCGACAATTTTCGCCCCTAGGAGTTAGGTTCTCGGTCGTGCGTAGGACCAAGACCGGCATTCAGTCGGTATTCTATCCTTTCTTTTCGGATCGTCCGCGCTTATGTGTCGTCAAGTGCCTGCAGGCCTATGAAACGCGTACCGCCGAACTTCGTTCTCCATCTTCGCCCCAATTATTGGTTTCCTACGTCCAACCTCATCGCCCGGTGACTTCTGCCACTCTAGCGCGCTGGGTCAGGTCGACTATGGAAATGGCGGGTATAGATACCACTAAATTCGGCGCACACTCCACTAGAAGTGCAATGGCTACTAAGGTGGTCTCGGCCGGGGGATCTCTGTCAGATCTTCTACTGGCGGCGGACTGGTCCTCGGAGACCGTTTTCCGCTCCTTTTACTTCAGAACGGAAACACATGTGTCTATGGCCGCTTTGGGGTAATCTGATGTATATTGTCTTCATTTTCTGTAAGAAATGCTAGCTTTGAACTTGCATAAGATATGAGCCTCCTGTCTGAGGTATAATTCGAGATTTTCCTAGCTTGTGACGGAAAATATTGATTATATGAAGACATTATGGTTCCTTCTACTCTTTTACAGGATACTGAACACGTTCGACTGCGTTCAGGAAGGTCGAAGACACGTTCCTTCTAACCTGGTTTCGTTTCCAAAGGCCCGGTTGGCCGTAGAAGCTGTCAGTTGGTCCCCGTTGGGACGAATGTTACCCCGCGTACAACGGAACGTCTGGGATTCAGAAAAGGCCGGCCGGCCGAAGTCCCCGGAGTTGGGGGTCCCAGAGACTGGTGAATCATTTTCAATTCGTTTGGAAGTTCGCATGAAGAAAGAGGAATAGGAAGGGGAGGAGCAGTCCTTATATGCAGAGGCCAGAGGGAGGGGTCGCAGACCCAAGGACTGCTGGGAAACGTAGTTTCTTTCTAGTTTTCAAGTTTCAGCTTTTCTGTTTCATGTTATTTTTAGAAAAGCTTGAATACTGATCAGTTTTGTTTCTGCTGTGAGCATTAATAAAGAAAGATTAATGCATAAGATACTCGCCTCCTGTCTTCATATAATCAATATTTTCCGTCACAAGCTAGGAAAATCTCGAATTTTGTTGACAAAAAAACAATCCCAGCTGGGTGATAAATGTATATTCTTTTGCAGATTCATACCTGTTTAAACCCTAAAGAAATAGCTTGTTGTTACATCATCTCTAGTACAGGACTGATTCTGAATGGGTGTGACTTTTTCCCTTTTGTAGTGATTAACCCTTTTGGAGCATCTTACCAAAAACCCTTTAGGAGCATCTCCCCTTCTGGGAAAATCAGTGAGCCAATCACAAAAGCAGGAAATTACACCTCTGGGGGCATTCCTTACACAGGTCACTGCATTGCATTGACTTTTACAAAAAAATTACAACACTGCAGATTGAAAAGGATATATCATTTTTAATAACAATTAATTACAATATGACTTGTGTCAATTGTATATGCTATAAATATTTATTTGCTATAATTTTTTCCCACAAAAGTAAAGTTATGCTTTAAAGTTAACAGTTCTCAGTGTGTTCTTGTAAAAGACAAAATGCACTTTTTTTCAAGTTTTGATATGGAAAAGCAAGGTTCCATTAAACTGTAAGTGCACATATTAATTAACCCTTAGGCGCACAAATATGTGGCCTCTCGGCAAGTGGGCACTGGCACAGAGAGGCTGTATATTTGCAATTAGCAGACACAACTTTGCCGAGACTGTTCGCCCTGCATGCTTCTGGCACAGTTACCGGCGTGTAACAGAAAGCAACTGATTGTTTCTTCTGATTGGACACTTTCCGATCATGTGACCGCCATGACAGCCAATCACGGTGGTCATGTGATCATAAAACCTGCACTGCCTCCCGGCATCTAACACTAATTTAGTTCAATATGTATAACATTACTGTAGATATTCAGTTTGTCAAGGCCTGAACTAGCAATGCAACAAGGTTGACTTTTCCATAAGGAAAATTCACCCTGAAGTATTTGTAAACTCATTTAAAGCATATATAAACCCCAAACTAAAATGGTAAAAAGTAATGTACTGCACCTAATTGCAGCTTGAATATGGTGGCTTAGTTCATTTGCTTTCTTCAGGCTTTTTCCCCCTTTATTTTAACCTAGTGATCCTACACGTAACACACTAGGCCCTAGGCAGCTATGCTCACTCTTGTGATTCCTGTACCTATGTGGAAAGCCATGGTTATCACCCAGATTGTCTGCCTTTGTTCATGTTTAATACATTGAGAAATGGAAAAAAAAATAAGAATTCAAAGAATAAAGAGTATTAGATGAATAAAAAAAAAAAGAAGAAAATAATATTCATAGAAAGAGCAATAAAAATGGTGCCATCATTGTCAAAATACAGAAAAATAATAATAAAACAACTTCTTTGTGGTTTTGTAAAGTCTCTACAAAAAAAAAAAGCTGAAATTAAAATAAGATTTATGAATTTGACATACTTTCTGTTATATTGGAAATATGACTTTGCCCTCATCTACAAAGGAAAAAGGATAAGCCTCACTGTATTTTCATTAGATCTAGACTATTTAATCCAACTCCTGATGAGTTTGCAAATATATAAAGAATATAAGAAAATTGTTTATTGCAAACTACAGATTTATGTGTCTGAGAGATTACATTTCATTATAATTGTTATTAAGGATACAGCAAAATCATTTTATTTTTATTTTAATTTGTATTGAAATGTAGCTTGGAACAAAGTCATTCAACAAACATTACTGGAAAGCAGATCAATATAACCACAGCATGAAATCAAATTATGCCATATACTTAAATGAATTCATAAATGGTATCCAATTGCAAAACACAAAAGCCATATACATTTTTTATTAAACATATGTATACACACATACACAGAAATATATTAAAGTTTGTCAAGTTGTTATAAAGAGATTATTGTTTTCTTGGGGGCAAGATTTTTAAAACTTGAAAGTATTAACACAATTAAACATTTTAACATAATGTCTGTTAGAAAAATTATTTAAAAATCCGTGTAATAATCTTCACATTAGATCAAGTTGTTGTTTTATTGAGTTGAATGAGGAAGTTATCATCAAAGGTTTTAATTTCATTTTTTTGTGTGCATTCAGCTCTCTTGTACTTTAACCCTTTCATGACTAAGCCTATTTATGACATTTGGTGTTTACAAGTTAAAATCTGTATTTTTTGCTAGAAAATTACCTAGAACCCCCAAACATTATATATATTTTTTAGCAGAGAATCTAGAGAATAAAATGACGATTGTTGTAATATTTTATGTCACACGGTATTTGTGCGGCGGTGTTTTAAACGCAACTTTTTGGGAAAAATTTACTTTAATGAATTTTAAAAAAATGAAAAAGTAAAGTTAGCCCAATTTTTTTGCATAATGTGAAAGATGAAGTTGCGCCGAGTAAATAGATACCAAGCATGTCACGCTTTATAATTGCACGCACTCGTGGAATGGCGTCAAACTACGGTACCTAAAAATCTCCATAGGCGACGCTTTAAATTTTTTTTACAGTTACCAGGTTATCGGAACAGAGGAGGTCTATTGCTAGAATTATTGCTCTCGCTCTCGCGATCGCGGCGATACCTCACATGTGTGATTTGAACACCGTTTTCATACGCGGGCGCGACTTCCGTATGCGTTTTCTTTGTTGCGCAAGCTCGCAGGGAGGGGTGCGCTTTAAAAAATGTTTTTTTTTTTTTCTTATTTCTTTTATTTATTTTTATAATATTAAATTGTGTTTTTTTTTTTTTTACATTTTGATTACTTTTATTGCTGTCACAAGGAATGTAAACATCCCTTGTGACAGTAATAGGTGGTGACAGGTACTCTTTATGGAGGGATCGGGAGTCTAAAAGACCCCCGGTCCCTCCTTTACACTTCAAAGTATTCAGATCGCCGAAAACGGCGATTCTGAATACTGTTTACTTTTTTAAATCCGGCGCCGTTGACAGCCGAGAAACCCGCAAGTGACGTCATGACGTCGCTTCCGCGTTTACACATTGCAGGCTGAATCAAAGCCGCGTACGGCTTTCATTCAGTCTGCGCCCGGACACAGGACACGTCGGATCGAGGATCGGGTCTCCCGGTGGGACGGGAGGCCCGGTCAGAGCGGCGAGAGGCGGCGGGAGGGGGGGGATGTCCCCTCCCGCTCCTCCGGCATAACAACCGAGCGGCTTTTAGCCGCATCGGTTGTTATGTTTGGAAAGCCAATCGCCGGCTCTAAACAACGGTACCGGGATGATGCCTGCAGCTGCGGTATAACCCCTGAAACCCGAGGACGCATATCTGCGTCCTGTCGGCGTGAAAGGGATAATTTAAAGTCTTTTATTTATGTAACTATTTTTGTGAAGTCTTCAAAGATAATGGGGCCAAAGGAAAAATCTAGAAGCATTTCACACAACAGTTTTAATTTTTATTGGGGATGGGGTCAAAAAACGAAACAAGTTTCCGATTAGTTAATGTGACAGCAAGCTAAGGACATTTTCAGCAGTGATTGAGGATCCTTCATTACTTACTATGTATTCTGCTGTATATTTATTTTTATTAACAATGGCAGTGATCAGCGTCATTCTGACACTAATTGACACTAGCTAACACTTTTTGGGACCAGTGACACTAATACAGTGATCAGTGCTAAAAAATACACTCTCACTATAAGGCCCCTTACACACTGGGGAGGGAGGTGCCTTTTGACAGTTTCTCCCACCTGAGCTGTGGATATCTGCAGCTCCTCCAGAGTTACCATGGGCCACTTGGCTGCTTCTCTGAATAATGATCTCCTTGTCTGTTAGTTTAGGTGGACGGCCATGTCTTGGTAGGTTTGCAGTTGTGACATAATCTTTCCATTTTAAGATGATGGATTGAACAGTGCTCTGTGAGATGTTTAAGGCTGGGTTCACACCTATGCAAATTGAGTCTGGCTTAAACCGCATCCAATACACAGAACATTTCTAAATACATTGTTTTCAATGAGACTGGTTCACATATGTGTGATGCATTCGCACTGCGCATTGCAAAAAAAACGTGTGCGGATTTTATGCCTTGCGGTGCGGCTCAGGTGCGAATTCAGTCCTATTATCTTCTATGGGTTTGCAGCTGATTCGCAGATGTGTTCATTTCTCTTCAGGAATTTCTCTCATTCAGCTCAATACACTTCTCCCCCACTCTCCTCTTCTCCCAGGTCTCCAAATTCGCAGCTAAAAATGGAGCTAATCTGCTGAACACTTCCCTTATCTATCTGCAGAGATTACAGAGCTGAAATTCACACCGCACTAGTGTGAACCCAGCCTAAAGCTTGGGATATTGTTTTATAACAACTGGAAAAGGTTGGGACTTTATATAAGATGTGATTTTAGCAATATGCAATTAAATATAAACATGGAAAATAAATTATATATAACCATGTGACCAGGCTCAAAGTTGTCAACCAAAAAGCACTAAACCAAATTAATCTGTCTAACTGATGTAAGTAAAACAGAGGTTTAGTTGCAAGCATTTGCAAATACCTGGGAAGCTGCAGCGCCAACTCCACGGCACTCTGCATGGCTGCAGTCCTAACTATAAATTTAGGGTCTCCTGAAAGGGAGCCCAGGTGTGCTAATCAACAGGCAGAGGACAGGTGATAGCCTAAGACCTTCCCCTACCTATAGTTGGTATGGCAAACGAGAGCCCTGGAAAAAAAAAGAAAAAAGAAAAGTAGGAGTGGAACAAGGACCGCCCAACAAATCAACATACCACCAGACTAAAAGCAGACCAACTCCAACTGGGTTTGCCAGTAAGAAGATGACAATGCATAAAAAAAACTGATCAGTGGTAAATCTGTGCAGGCACTCCATACCACTCCTAAATCGCATCTCCATCCCTGGATAATGTTTAAAAAAAGAAGGGTGTGGGACTTTATATGAGGCATATAGAGATTTACAGGGATGGAGGCCTATGGCAAAATCTCTATATGCCTCATATAAAGTCCCACCCCCCTTCGTTTTTGAAGCCCACCAGACCAGGGATGCCAATCAGTGCCCATCAAGGATGCCCATCAGTAATGCCTGTCAGTGCCTCCTCATCAGTGCTGCCTAACGCTGCCCATCCTTGCCCATCAGTGACCCTTCAGTGCGGCCTATCAGTGCCACCAGTGCCCATCAGTGCTGCATATCAGTGCATATTAGTGCCACCTATCAGTGCCCATCAGTGTTGCATATAAGTGCCTCATCATCAGTGCCCATCAGTGCCACCTCACCAGTGCGGCCTCATCACTGCCATCTCATCAGTTCCCATCAGTGCAGCCTCATCAGTGCTCGTTTAGTAACACTTTAAGCTCCTCTTCTCTAAGGTGAATATTTTATATTAATATTTAACAGACCAAATGGGATGAAATAAGAGAGGTTAATTTTTAGGGTTTGCATACACCTTATGATATCTACCTGTAGTGCCCTTCTCTAGATACATTGTTAGGCTAAATTTAGTTTTTGGCCCCACTATAGTCAGTGGAGCAGTGATTTTTTGTTTTTGTCTGGTGAGGGTTTCCTAGGCTGGGGGATTGATTTCTCCCACCTGATTCTGGAAGAAATTTCCAGAATATAGGGCAGGGAGAGTCATGAATAATTTTCTTGCCTCAGCCAATGCTTGGAAGGGGGGTGTCCATAACGTGGCTGAGGAGGTAATAAATGTTTGTGCACTGGTCCAAATCATTTGGTGGAGGGGGGATTAGGGTGTGGGGTTGCTTTTCAGAGATTGGGTTTGGCCCCTTAGTTCCAGTGAAGTGAGCTCACAAGGTGTCAGCATTTTGGACAATTTCATGCTCCCAAATTTGTGGGAACAGTTCGGGAATGGCCCCTTTCTGTAACAACATGACTGTGCACCAGTACACAAAGCAAGGTTCATAAAGACATGGGTGAGCGAGTTTTGGGTGGAGGAACTTGAATGGCCTGCACAGAGCCCTGACCTCAATCTGATAGAACACCTTTGGGATGAATTAGAGCAGAGAATGCGAGCCAGGCCTTCTTGTCCACATTAGTGTCTGACCTCACAAATGTGCTTCTGAAAGAATAGTCCAATATTCCCATAGACACACTCCTAAACCTTGTGGACAGCCTTCCAAGAAGAGTTGAAGCTCTTATAGCGGCAAAGGGTTGGCCAACTCAATATTGAACCCTACAGACTAAGACTGGGATGCCATTAAAGTTAATGTGCGTGTAAAGGCAAGCGCACCAATACTTTTGGCAATATAGTGTATGGGGTAATATACTGCCGATGGGCCTTATTTCTTCAAACTCCTTTTTCACATAAACAAATCCTTTTACCCACCTAAGAATCCCAGAGTGAAACCAGGAGAGGAACACCCAAGGCTTAAGGAGCGACCACCTCTACTGCATGGATACAGGTTTTTTTCCAAGGTGGCGTTTCTTCCCATTTCTTTGGGTGACCGCAGCCTAAACAGCTAGTTAACAAGTTATTATTTCCTTCTTTCTGTTCTTCCACCTGTGGAACAATTTTTTTGGTTTTAAAGTGATATACCATACCAATTATGAAGGAATTTACTACACTATAACGGTTTTCCCATCTCTCACTCCTTTCCGGTGGACACTACAAGCTGAAGCTACATCTGAGAAAGCTACCCAGCTGGGTTGGGACCACAATTTTGGGCTTCACTCAATCACCACACCACGAGCTACATTAACCACTTCAGGCCCGCGCTACCGTCGGATGACGGCAACAGCGCGGGCCTGAATATCCAACATGCCGTCATTTGACGGCATGTCATTTTGGCGTTCCCAGCGCGCGCTGTAGTGCGCGCTGCGGGGAAGCCCTGTGTTGTCCGTGTCCCTTGGACACGGCCAATCACAGATCGCGGCAAACGGCCAATCAGAGTGGCCGTTTGCGATGCGATCTGTGGGCGAATGAGAGATGATCTCTCATAGATCATCTCTCATTGCCGTTTTACACAGAGACAGCGTCCTGTCTCTGAAGGGGAGGAGCCTGATCTGTGTTCCTTCCTACATAGGGACACAGATCGGTCACCCCCCCAGTCACCCCCCCTCCCCCCACAGTTAGAACACACCTAGCATACACATTTAACCCCTTCCTCACCCCTAGTGTTAACCCCTTCAATGCCAGTCACATTTATACTGTAATTAGTGCATATTTATAGCACTGATCGCAGTATAAATGTGAATGGCGCCAAAAATGTGTCAAAAGTGTCCCATGTGTCCGCCATAACGTCGTAGTACCAATAAAAATCGCAGATCGCCGCCATTTCTAGTAAAAAAAAAATAATAAAAAATAATAATTCTCTCCCCTATTTTGTAAGCGCTATAACTTTTGCGCAAACCAGTCGCTTATTGCGATTTTTTTTTTTTTTTTTTTACCAAAAATATGTAGAAGAATACGTATCGCCCTAAGCTGAGAAAAAAAAATTGTTTTTTTTTTAATTGGGATATTTATTATAGCAACAAGTAAAAAATATTGTATTTTTCTTCAAAATTGTCGCTCTTTTTTGTTTATAGCGCAAAAAATAAAAATCGCACAGGTGATCAATTACCACCAAAAGAAAGCTCTACTTGTGGGGAAAAAAGGACGTAAATTTTGTTTGGGAGCCACATCGCACGACCGCGCAATTGTGAGTTAAAGCGACGCAGTGCCGGAAGCTGAAATTTTACCTGGGCAGGAGGGGGGTGTAAGTGCCCAGTATGCAAGTGGTTAATAAACTTGAATATCCTTTCAATTATAAAACAGCACAGTAAAGAAACATAATGTTAAACAACTATGGACTTGCGGTTTTTGGCAGATTTGTCACTGCAACTCACAGCGATTTTATTTCACTTTAATAACAAGTCAATCTTTGCCCGTTCCCACATATAAAACTAAAATTATGCTTGAAACTTTTTCTTTAGATAGCTCAGTGAAATTCCATTTAAAAAAATGAGTACAAAAGCAAATCAATAAATATGCTAAAAAAAAAAGGCACATTTTACCATTATCTAAATCATCAAGAGACAAATAATCAGTTTAAACATTTCCGCATGCATAAACGAGACCCTGGCATATTCAAGAGCCCACAATTCACTGAATGTTTCAATCAAATGATGCACAAATTAGGTAATAATGAACCTCTAGCACAAAATTATTTACCTCACTGGGATTCTTCAGCGCTCTGATTACATTCAATAGCTGTTTCATTTAGTGGGAGAAAAGGGAAACTGATTTCAACTATCTGCTGCAGGCAGATGTCATTAGCTTGTTACCTGTTCTCACAAAGCAACCACTTATGGCTCTTTGTTGTGTGCTAGATGGCTGCACAGAAAAGCCGTGGAATTATGTGAAAAAAAATATATATACACATATTATACATGATACTATGGTAACATTATCGGCGACTGGCCAATAGAAGAAGCGGACAGCGTATGCTGTTCTTAAGCACACACAAGACGGATGCTGTTTGTAAGCACACACGGGCGTCACTGATTTGCCTGAGGAAGGGACACGAATGTCTCGAACGCGCGCATCCGCCCGCGCATAGGAAGTGACATCACTCGCGCTGCTACGCCGGGAAACAGGTTCTCTGTCTTTTGGTTCCGGGGGACCTTGTTTTACACCGTCCGTGCCGTCAGCAGTAACCAGCAACTCGACACCCAGCGTGATGGACGCTTACTACCTGCGGAAGAAAACCTTTATTGTCCACATGCCTGATCATTCACCTGCTTTGTGAGTAGGTCTTTTATATTGTTAGACACACCAATTAAATTTTACTACTGCTACGCTTAGAAGGCGCCGCTTTTGTGTTTTTCACACGGCCGTCACTACATGAGATAATAGGACGTCAGTGTGGAATTATGTGCTTAAAGGACCTCTGTGGACATCAGTATTGGTTAGGGAGAGCCGTAACTGACATCAGTAAGTTACGGCTCTGTGACGCAAAACATGTCAGTTACGGCTCTCCCTAACCATTACTGATGTACACAGAGGTCCTTTAAGCACATAATTCCACACTGATGTCCTATTATCTCATGTAGTGACGCTTGTGTGTGCGGGCGGAAGTATTGCTCTCCACCTTAGTAGCTGATGCGGCCGGTTTGAAAATCTGCGCCCAAGCTCTCCTACCGCCCTACATCGTGGCAGTGCAAGAGAGAGAGAGCTCTCTCCCTTGGTTCCCTCCCACCATCTGGACTGGCAAGTACCTGTAACCTTCTGTCTACATCTGCTAAACGGCGACGTGGACTGTTCCCCGCCGTGCTATGCTCCCCCTGACACATTAGTTCATCTTGTGACTGCTTCACAGCCCTTCAGGAGAGAGCTCAATATAGAAGTACTATACCTATAACCCTTTGCCTTCTGCTCTGGTGTGCTTCTTGCCTTTGAATATAGCGTGACACTTAACCCTTCCATCTCAAGCTGTTTTTCTCCCTGTGGACTTTGGTTGAATTGTATCAACACACATTCATATTGTAATTGTATCTATGCTCTTTTTCTGTGTTTATTTCTTATTTTATTCAGACTATAAAGTGTTTCTACAATTTTTCCTATTGTGCGCTGTATTTTTGTTTGTATGTTTCTGCCCTTTTCTAAATGGTTTACAGCAGCACTGTTTTTTTACTGATCTCTACATTCAATTGTAGTGCCATATCACGTTGTAGCGCTGCTATAGGGGTTTTTTCTTTGTGTATTAAACCACTTCAGCTCTGACCATTTTGCCGGTCAATAACCGGACCACTTTTTGCGATTCGGCACTGCATCGCAACTGACATTTGCGCGGTTATGCAACGTTGCTCCCAAACAAAATTTTAATTTTTCCCCACAGATAGAGCTTTATTTTGGTGGTATTTGATCACCTCTGCTATTTTTATTGTTTGCACTATAGACAAAAATAGAGCGATAAGTTTGAAAAAATATGAATATTTTTTACTTTATGCTATAATAAATATCCCCAAAAAATATATATACATTTTTTTTTCTCAGTTTAGTCCGATACGTATTCTTCTACATATTTAAAACAAATGCAAATAAGCGTTTATTGATTGATTTGCGTAAAACGTTATAGCGTCTACAAAATAGGGGATCGTTTTATGGCATTTTTTTTTTTACTAGTAATAGCGGCGATCTGCAATTTTTATCGGTACTGCGATCTTATGGCGGACACATTGGACACTTTTGACACATTTTTGGGACCATTGTAATTTTTACAGCGATCAGTGCTATAAAAATGCATTGATTACTGTAAAAATGTCAATGGCAGGGAAGGGGTTAACACTAGGGGGCGATCAAGGGGTAAATTATGTTCCCTAAAGTGTGTTCTAACTGAAGGGGGGATGGGACTGACTAGGGGGAATGACAGATCTGTTTGATCTGTGGTTAAAGTAAAACTATAGACAAAACTTTTTTTTTTTTTTTTTTTAATTTTGGGGAAAAACAACCTTTCTTGTTTCTGTTATAAAATGTAGAAAATAAGTAATTTTCTTCTTCACTGATGTGCGGTTGTTAGGCTTCACTGTTGAGAACTAACAGGCTGCACTGATGGGCACTGATGAGCACTGATAAGCGGCACTGATTAGAGGGAACTGATGGGGCTGCACTGATAAGGTGGCACTGATGGGCTCTGATATGCTTCACTGATGGGGCTGCACTGATAATCAGGGCACTCATTTTCTGTGCCCTGATTATGAGTAGATATGTGCACACTGGAATATTTTGTTTCGGAATTTTGTTCAATTTTTTTATTTATTTAGTTACTCCTGAAATTCGTTTTTATTTATTTTGTTTTATTAAAAAATGCATTCGTCCAAAAATCCGAATTAAGGAAGAATGTGTCATTGAAGGCTTATGTTCTAAGAAGATTCGACAAAGCAGCTAAACTATACAAGGCCGCAATCGTATTTCCGGTCGAATGCTCCGGAATTCTAATGTGTATGACTAGTAATAATTATATTTATTAATTATTATTATTATTATTATTAGTCAACCAACATTAGAATTCTTCTATAGCCTATGGGCCGAGCATTTGACCAGAAATGTCCACGTGCAGTGATCGTATGTTTTTAGCTGCTTCGTCGATTCTTCATGTCTCTATAATGTTGAATCTTTTCTCTCTGTGTCAAAGCTTTTCTCTCTATGTCGAATAATCTTGGACTAATAGCGTTAGGTTAGGCACATTCAATAGACACAGATCGCTATTGTCACCGCAATGTCGAATCTTCTATCTATATCGAACTGTTGTTGCAGCAAAACGAAAATAAAGCATTTTTTTATGTTGGATCTTTCAGATTTTGGATTCAAACGCGAAGATCCCTGAAATTTGGATTAAAATGAATTCGGACGAAAAAAAATGCACATGCCTAATTATCAGTGTAAATGTGCTCTGTCACAGGATAGCCGGTTATCTGGCTATCCATTTAGGGTCTATAATCATAAAAAAAGGCTTAAAGTGGTTGTAAATCCTCTCGTATACCCAGTGAAGTGAAAAGCCTCAGGTGATACACAGAGATGAAACAAATCCTCCTACATAAGTTTTACTTTTTTATATGCAGTCTTCTCTACTCAGGCCCAGATTTCCCACAAGGCCACCAAGGCCAGGCCTCAGGGCGGCAGGGTGCCAGTGGCATGGAGTCCCCCGACGGCCGTAACATACATTTTAGGGCGGTAAGTTGCTGTGTGGGGGAATTGACTGGGGGAAGCCTCTCACTAGTTTTCAATGTCACCAAAATCACTTGTCAAATGTGTGCTGCTGTCCGTCCTCCCCTACCCCCACATACCTCTCTCTGCTTGCTCTGCCTTCGGGACTCCTCCGTCCTCCCCCCAGCCGCCGAGTCTGTCTCCTGTCCCTGCCTCCGATGTGCACAGTGAGAGGGGTGAGCTGTGCTCTTCCCATCTCAGCTGGGACAGGAGTTCTAGCACAGCACTAGGACTCCTGTTTTGGAGGTGACAGGGTCAATAAAGAGAACCTGTCATTTCCAATTGCTATCGCACAGGGAATTGTTTGCACCTGTGTGATAGCAATAAAGTTAAGTGAAAAAATTGATAAAAAATAATAAAAATTAATTTAAAAAGTAATTAAAAAGTAAAGAATAAGACAAATAGTATTCAAAATAATAAGTAAACTACTCAAAAATAAAAACAAGTAAACGTCAAGCTACAAATAAATAGAAATAAAAAAAGTGCTAAAAAAGTAAAAAAAAAAAGAAACAAAAAATATTTGAACTAACCGTGCCGCCCCTGTTCCTTCCGGTTGCCATTCTCAGTTGATTGGGGGGGTGCATTGTGGAACCTGGCCTTGGGGCAGCAGGGAGAGCAAATCCGGCCCTGTATATACTGTGTGAGAGCTGATTGGAGGAAAGGGACACACACCCCCTCCACATAGACAGAGAAATGAAGGGACATGTAGAGCTGTATTCTGAATAGACAAGATGTGTGCTTATCTCCCTCTCTGACACAAATTGTATCTCATGAATCTCAGAAGTGATTAGACATGTGCACACTGAAATATTTTGTTTCGTAATTTTGTTTTCGTCCGAAAAATACATTTATTTAGTTACTCCCGAAATTTGTTTTTATTTATTTATTTTTTCGTAAAAAAAAAATGCATTCGTCCGAAAATCCAAATTAAGGTCGAATCTGTGTCTCTATGTCGAATCTTCATGTCTCTCTATGTCGAATCCTGTCATTGAAGGCTTATGGTGTCTGTCGAATGTTCTAAAAAAAAAAAAAAAAAGATTTTTAACTCTTCATGTCTCTCTATGTCGAATCTTCATGTCTCTCTATGTCGAATTTTCATGTCTCTCTATGTCGAATCTGTCATTGAAGGCTTATGGTGTCTGTCGAATGTTTTTTAAAAAAAAAAGATTCGACAGAATCTTTGAAAAATAAATAAAAATTGTCTCATGTCTCTCTATGTCGAATCTTTTCTCTCTGTCGAATCCTTTCTCTCTATGTAGAATAATATTGAAATAATAGAGTTAAGGTTAGGCACATTCGACCACAAGGAAAACG
The DNA here is from genome assembly GCA_029574335.1 of Rana kukunoris. NCBI lineage: Eukaryota > Metazoa > Chordata > Amphibia > Anura > Ranidae > Rana > Rana kukunoris. The sequence continues at coordinate 72,563,154 of CM056052.1, forward strand.
AAAATAAAGCATTTGTTTATGTCGGATCTTTTGGTTTTCGTTTTCTGTGCTTTCGTTATCATTTGTTAAAAAGATAACGAAAATACCTGAAATTCGGACAAAAATGCATTCGGACGAAAACGAATGCACATATCTAGAAGTGATTCATGCCGATAACAGAGGAACGCAGCACCAGAGAGAAACGACACTTAGGCCCTGTACACACGATCAGCTTAAACTGATGAAAACAGACTGAAGTTCAGTTTCATCAGTTCACAGACTGATGGTCTGATGGTCTGATGTGCGTACACACCATCAGTTCAAAAACCGATTGTGTCAGAACGCGGTGATGTAAAACACAACGACGTGCAGAAAAAAATGAAGCATGTGTCGACTTGATTCTAAACATGCGTGGGTTTTGAATCGATGCTTTTGCATACTAACCATCGGTTTTGACCGATGGTCAGGCGTCCATCAGTCCGATTTTAAAGCAAGTTTTAAAACTTTGGACTGAAGGGCCATACACACGATCGGTTTGGACTGATGAAACTGAACTTCAGTCCGTTTTCATCAGTTTGGACTGATCGTGTGTACAGGGCCTTAGAGATTCAGGGAGAGACAAGTAAACATTACGGTATACGTGTTTTGTTTGGATTTCACGACTGAGGTTTACAACCACTTTAAAGGTGAGCTCCTCCCAAAAGGGGAAGTTCTGCTTTAAGTACTTCTCCCTTCCTCCCCTGCCACATTTGGCATGTCATTTGTTTGGAGAGGGGCATGTACCTAGTTTTGACAGTTACCCATTCCCGTGTCCGTTTTGGATTGCCTAGTCAACTTGAGCAGAAGTTTCTGCCTCCCCTCCCTTCCTGCAGACTTCTGGGACTGTCAAACCATTCAAGAGGCTGCAAGCTGTCACGGCTGGGTGCTTACAGTCAATATGTCAGTGTTAGGGACAGAACATGAAGGGAAGGGATGGCTCGGGTGAGCACATTGTTGGATCCTGGAACAGATATCTGTTTATTAAAAGTCAGCAGCTGAAATTTTTTAATAAACCCAAGCGACTGGAGCTCCTCTTTAAGAACCCTGCTTTGCACACTTTGTGGCACATTTTGTTGCACCTGGCAGGCTCACTTCAATTTAATATAGTACAGCTGTGATTATTTTAAATAATGATATTTCACAGTTCGCTTGCAAATGAAAAAAAAAAAAGTACACGACCCTGATTCATAACAATCCTTGACACGTTCAAGTAAATTATTTAGAAGAAAAAAAAAAAACAATGGAACAGTCAAGGGTTTAAGATAAAGGGAACACATTCTGCATTGTCTCTCCATTGTTACCTTTTTTTTCTGTAATTGCTGTTTTCAACTGCCGCAGATTGTTAAGTGGGAAGAGTTATGCTTCTATGACCTTGACATTTTTTAAACAGAAAATAAAAAGTAGAGCAGCATAGATGTAGCCCTTGATAAATCCCATTCAGACACAGGCTTCTTGAGATTACAATTTACCAGTGCTAAACTGGTTCCTTGATAAAGTAATGTGAGGATGTGCCAGAAAAGAATCTTGCTTTGACCCAATTTCGTTTCAGCATTATCTTGATGCATGCTGCTCTCTGAGATTCTGTATCAGGGTTCCTTCTGTGTTTTTAATTTAATTCATTTACATGAAATTATTTATTTATAGCATTTACTAATAAGAGTATACAGCATAATATTTCCACAAAGGAAAAAATATTCTCCAGGCAAACATCAAAATTATATATATATATATATATATATATATATATATATATATATATATATATATATATATTCCTAACACCCTAGAGAATAAAATGGCGGTTGTTGCAATACTTTCTGTCACACAGCGGTCTTACAATCACACTTTTTTGGGAAAAAATACACTTTTTTTAATTAAAAATAAGACAACAGTAAAGTCAGCCCAATTTTTTTATATTGTGAAAGATAATTTTTTACGCCGAGTAAATTGATACTCAACATGTCATGCTTCAGAATTAAGCCCGTTTGTGTAATGGCGACAAACTTTTACCCTTTAAAGCGGTTCCGGGCATCATTTTTTTATTTTTTTCAAGCTAAAATTAATCACATTAAATAGTCCCAAAAACATATTGATAGCTCCCCAATCATTCCAGAAATCATTGCAAACACTTGCCTTATATCCTCCAGCTCATCTTGTGGCCTTATCCATCATATGTGTGGCCATGTGAATCCCAGTTCCTTTTTCTTCCTGGATTTCAGGGAGAGGTGCATGCTGGGGCGATTTTTAGGCACAGTAATGCCCAGAGACTCCTGGGAAATAAGTGTTATCATTTCCCAGGAGGAAATGGGGTCTTAGGACAGGAAGTTAAACAACCTAGGACCAGGAACTAGGCAGTAACAGTCAGATAGAAGTGAGTAAGTGAGTAAACTTTTTTTTATTATTATTTATTTTTACATTAAAGGCAAGCTGTTAATAGAAAGTTAATTTTTACGGTGGAACTCCGCTCTAAAATCTCCATAGGCGATGTTTAAAAAAATTCTACAGGTTGCATGTTTTGAGTTACAGAGGAGGTCCAGGGCTAGAATTATTGCTATCACTCTACCGTTCGCGGCAATACCTCACATGTGTGGTTTGAACACCGTTTTCATATGCGGGCGCTACTCACGTATGCATTCGCTTCTGCTCAGTGGAACGGGGCACATTCAATTATTTTATTTTTTTTTCATCTTTATTTTACTTTTTATTTTCTACTTTTGCAGTGTTCTTTAAAAAAAAATTGTGTCACTTTTATTCCTATTACAAGGAATGTTAACACCCCTTGTGATAGAAAAAAGCATGACAGGTCCTCTTAAATATGAGAACTGTGGTCCAAAAGACCTCAGATCTCATATTTACATTAAAATGCAATAAAATATATATATATATAAATGTGTAATTTGAAAAAAAATAATAATAAAATGTCCCTTTAAGAGCTATCGGCGGAAGTGACGTTTTGACCTTCTGCCCTGCAATGACATGGAGACAGGTGGGGGCCATCTTCCCCTCACTCGTCTCCATCTCATGCTAGGGACAGGTCCGAATCGCCTCCGCCGTTACCGGCGGCAGAGGGCACCGAAGCGCACCGGTAGGGTAGCCCTCTCCCACTCCTGATAAAAGTGATCTTGCGGCGAATCTGCAGCAGAAACCACTTTTATCTGAAAGAGGATCGCAGGCTCTTGAAGAGGATATCGGTGTTATGGTAGCTAGCTGCTACTATAACCCCGGTATTCCTCTTCAAGGAGAGGACGTTTATAGTCGTACGGTGGGAAGGAAGTGGTTAAAGTGATAGTAAATGTTGACCTTGTAAAACAACCCATTCAGTTTAAAATAGAAATGAAAGGCAAAACATTATATATATATATATATATATATATATATATATATATATATATATATATATATATATATATATATATATACTGTATATATATATAAAAGGGAAAACAGGTGTTTATAATGTTTTTTTTTATACTGTATGTATATATATATATATATATATATATATATATACAGTATAAAAAAAACACATTATAAACACATGTTTTCCCTTTTTTATAAGTGATCACATTCCCTCTGTTCTTAGCTGCATAAGAGCTGGGGGAGGAGAAGCAGCAGCACATTGAGCTTCCCAGGGCCTGTCAGGACAAATCTGATCATTGGAGGAGAGCATACTGAGTTTCCAGCATATCTAGAGAACTGACCATAGATTGAAGAGAATGGCTGCAGACTGACATAACGAACAGTCCTTTTATTGAGTAATCCTTGGAGAGTACACGACACCCAACCGGTATAGAGGTTGACACCTTCACACTACTACATTGTGTTTACTCATGGGGAACTGACCATGCTGTGCTCTCCTGCCTAGAGTGGTCAGTTTTTATTAGGAAAGCAGAGGGACTAGCAGGAACACCAGGGATTTCACATAAAGCAAGCAATACAAAGAGAACAGAATACTTTCTCATACAAGTACATATCAGGAATATGAAGTGTTGGGGTTACAAACACTTTAATGAATAAATGGATTCATATCTGAATAAAGCCATCATGTTTCAGTGGCCAAACTCACTCTGCCCTAGTGACGGCTTATGAATTTTGACGGTGCTTAAATGGCCTCAGGTAAGCAAATACCAAATACATTGTCACTTCTTCAAACCATTTCAGATGGTTCGGATAATCATAGCAGGATTACACGAGTGTTAGTGAATGCAGCATAAACCCTGGGCCCTTTCCTTGTTCCTGGGGGTAGTCCCTGTGTTGTAGAGTGCTTTTTAAACCATACCCATGACAGTTTCAATGACATCTAAATCCAGCTTCCTATTGGTATTTGTATTTGTTCTCTCTGCTTTCAGCTTGCTGACTGGACATCAAAGGAGCAGCAGTAGACTAATGAGGTAATTTCCCTGCTCTCTCCTTTTGTCAGGTTGCTCCTTGTCAGCATATTCATGTGCATTACATCTGATGTAAATTTGTTGTATCCTCCTTCCTTCCTTCCATGACATTCATATCTTCACTTCACACCACAGTATTTCATAGATTTCTGTATTTGAAAACACAAACATTTAAAAAATGCTGTAAATACAAAATAAAAACAGAAATAGCAAATCAAGAGCCAATTACATTACGCATACAACCGTTATTCATGTCATGAAAAAAACCACAAAGTTTTCTCGGCCTGATTTGTCGTGATTCCTTTCACGAGCAAAGTGCGGTGACATACAACACATACGACGGCACTATAAAGGGGAAGTTCCATTCAAATGGCGCCACCCTTTGAGCTGCTTTTGCTAATTTCTTTGTCTCATAACTTGCTTCTGAGCATGCGTGTTTTTTTCCCCCTCATTAAAGCGTACACATGATCGTTTTTCACGACGTGAAAAATAACAAGAAAAAATAAAGCAGGTTCTAAATTTTTAACGGGCATTTTTCTCATCGAGCATACACACAACTGTTTTTCATGACCAATTAAAAAAATTGCATTTTTCTCGTCATGAAAAACGGTCGTGTGTAAGCGGCATAAGGATGCTTTCATTGGCACAAGTTCAAAACCATACCAACATTTTTTTGGTAGGAGTATTTGTTCTTGTTACTTTTTTGAGTAATCATGGTGATGATCATGCATGCTGTTCACAAATATCTGGATCTACCTGATGGGCCACTGGGCAAGCTGGAAACTTGGCACTACTACAGCTATATTCACAATCTTCTGAGTCCTGCTCAGGTTCTATGCGAGTAGCTGCCCCACTGCACACTGACCACAGGTGGTCGCTTGCTCAGCTATGCTACCATTGTTAAAACATCTTCTCTTCATATAATACCAGGCATCCTAATCGGACAATTTGAAACTCATCTAGAAATTGAGCAAGACTTGGCAAATCAAATCTAGCACTGTACTGGTGTGTAATACTGTGACATCACAACCCTTTATCTACACCTTGTCCAATCAAAGAATGCCTTATATTCATTGAAAATAATAGAAAGTGTAGAATTTATGCATCCAATACAGATAATTCTTGGAGTTTATCTTTAATCTCTCTAAATTGCTATCCAGACATTTTTAACAGCAGGCTTGATCATGAGCTTGATGACACAAACAAGTAGCAAAAATTAATACCCCAACAACATTTTTTTTTTCCTTTGCTATGTATATTTTTTTGTACTGTTGACACTGGATGCATATGTAATTGGCTACCTAATTTCTGGAACAATATAATGCTGTGTACACGCAATCAAAAAATTTCAAAAAAAAAAAAGCGCATATTTTTTCCCCACAAGATTTTGGCTCAAACTTGAGTTGCATACACACGGTCACACAAAATTCCGACCGCCAAGAACGCGGTGACGTATAACACTACATCGAGCTGAGAAAAATGAAGTTCAATGATTCCGAACATGTGTCAAATTGATTTAGAGCAGGGATATGCAATTAGCGGACCTCCAGCTGTTTCAGAACTACAATTCCCATGAGGCATAGCAAGACTCTGACAGTCACAAGCATGACTCCCAGAGGCAAAAGCATAATGGAACTTGTAGTTTTGCGACAGCTGGAGGTCCGCTAATTGCATATCCCTGATTTAGAGCATGCACGTTTTTTTTTTTTCGTGTTGGAATTGCATACAGACGATCGGAATTTCCGTCAAGAACTTTTCCCATCGGAAAATTTAAGAACCAGCTCTCAGATTTTTCCTGTCGGAAATTCCGACAGAAAAAGTCAAATGGGGCACACACATGGTCGGAATTTCCCACCAAAAGCTCACATCAAACTTTTCTTGTTGGAAATTCTGACCGTGTGTACACAGTATAAGTATTCAATACAATTAATAACTGGATTCAGCTTTAAATAAGATAGAGATCAAATAAAGAGCATACTGTGAGGGATTAGCTCGGTAGCGGGTGTGTGTGACCCCCTGGATGGGTTCACTACACGCTGAACTATACAAAAAGGCACTTGAGGGTATGGTTTATTCTTCCATATTTCTGGATACAAGTGCAAGCATCAAAACAGCATAAACAAAACGTAACATAAAATAAACCCTTGCCACTTTGGCCGTCTACCTTCACAACACAGGAACCTACCTATGGAGTCTGGCACAGCGTACTGCTGGGCAGACACTGCTGGTCAGTGGTCATACAGCAGAAAAACAATAGTCTTTTTGATTTTTATCACACAGAAAAATCAACATCCACCTCACCTCTTCAGAAGTCTTTCTGACTGCTCCTTAACTCAAAAAGCCTCAGGATGCAGCAATCAGTAGTCATCCTTTAGATGTCTTTATAGAGGCCGTAATTGCTTCATTCTGAACAGCTGAAGTTTTCCAACGCCCTAAACCTTTCTGGCTATTTCTGCAGCCGACACCTAATAGTAATTGGTGAATTGTCTTAACAAGGCAGAAATGTATCTCCCGTCTGTGACAACACCCACAGATTTACCTGACTTCCTGTCACAATACCTACAACTAGGGTTGTCCCGATACCGATACTAGTATCGGTATCGGGACCGATACCAAGCATTTGCCCGAGTACTTGTACTCGGGCAAATGCTCCCGATGCTTCACCTGATACTTGTACTGTCGGCGGTGATCAGTACATGGGGAAGTTCCAAGCACCGATCACCGCTGATTTTAAAGCAGCTGAAAGCCGCCGTGTATCCCGTGCATCCCACCGTGTATCCCGCCGTGTATCCCATGTATATTAAAGGCAATAGTGATGCTGAAGGATGACCATGCCACAGTGCGGAATGTCTTCCAGAAGATGGCATAGACATGTACAATAACTAGACAAAATAGGATCCCAGCTGTAGCCAACTGCTGAAGTTTGCTTCAGAAGAAGAAGACATTCTGAATTCACCCCCTGTAACATGTTCAAACAAATAGAATAAAAAATGAAATACAAAAGATGCTCCTTTACTAGATTTCATATTTGTAAAAGCCTTGTGGTTATTTCAGTGATCAAAGGTGAAGCTTCAGGTCAATCCATAAACCAAATAATTAAGCTAGGTGCTTCAGTGGATTGCAGGGTAATTGACATTGAACACATTGACAAAGCAATACATCACCCAAGTTTATATATCAATGCTTTGTCTATTACTACTGCATGAAAAAAAAATAGTAATGTGTATGTTCGCTACATACTGTATACACAGCAGAAGACTCCAGTAGATCTTTTTTTTTTTTTTTTTTGGGGGGGGGGGTAGAGTACAAAAGGGTTAAAGCTGTCAGTTTTGTCTAGCTCCCCTTTGAGAGGTTTAATTTTGTTTTTTATTCCTGTGATGCCAGGGCAATCTACAACATTCAAATTTTCCCCTAGGCTGTTCAAAAATATGTGCTTATTTTTGGATGTTTAGCTTTTGAGGCAGGAAGAGGAGGGCACATTTGTGTAATGAGGAAACAGCAATAAAAACCAGAGAAAATACTGAACACCCACAGCTTTGCATAATTATATAGCCTGGCTGACTATATCTGATGCAAAAAATAGGGATATATATATTGTGAGGGATTAACTCGGTAGTGGGTGTGTGTGACCCCCTGGATGGGTTCACTACACGCGGAACTGTAAAAAAAGGCAGTTGTGGATGATTGACACAGGATGTGACATTACCTTTATATTCAAATCCGATTTCATTAACATAAAAATCAACACACTGCTCTTCAACATGCAAATAATTCACAGAGGCAAAAATAGCTTCAGTCTGGGTGCATATTTCTTGCAATTCAGATTCCTCAATGACCCTGCTCTGCTGATCATCAATTATGGGAAAGTCATGAATATCACCTGCCTTACTACATTCACAATGCTCAGTGGATATTGGACACACTTTTTCTACATCATTTAGTGCAGTGTCAGAATTAAGTTTTTCAGGTTTATTTCCATTAAGCAACTGACTGAGAACTGAAGATGTGCAAATCCCTACTTCCTGCACTTCAGCGACTTCATATGCCCTGAAGCGGTCAGGGATTTCACTTTCAACATCACTTCCAGAAAGTTCAGCTTCATTTTCCATAAAGTCCTTCAGATTTACCTTTCTAAGAATTGCCTCCTCCTCATCGTCGTTATCTTCCACACATTCTTCATTATTTTTTGTTTGTTCATTCTGAGTGTTGGCTGTTTCCGTAGGACAATCATCAACTTTAACATCTTCATGTTCCGTTTCTGCTTTGGTAATCTTGGTGATACCAGGAACTCCTAACTTGGCAGAGTAGGCCCAAAGAAATGAACAGTGATCCATACAGCCCTGGCACACCATCTCATGAAACTCAACGTGCTCCGATGGAACTGCCCCTAGGTGCCGACCATGAAACCAGTCCTCACACACCACACACTGGATCATCTCATCTGGGGTTTCATCCTCAGGATCGGGGTATGGTCTCTTACATGTGCAGTACAGGTCAAAGAAATTGTCATTGTAATTATTAGCCAGGTTTTTCTTCTCTTTATCCGGATATAACTTGCACTCCAGCTGTTTAAATTTGGCATTTCCACAATCGCAGCGAAAGTTCCTCTTGGTATAGAGCTCAAACAGGTCGTGGCCTTCATGACACTTGTATGCACAGGCCAGACATATCCCAGCAGGCTCCTCTTTATCCAGGGTGCAGGTACTGCAGGCGTACAGCGCTTGTCTCTTCACATAACCCAGGGGGTAAGAGCACTTTTCGGAATCGCTCCTCGCCAGCACAGCAGATGCCTCATCCTGCAGGGCGTCATCCTCCTCCTTCACTGCCATTTCCGCCTTTACTTCCTCCTTCACATCCTCCTCTTCATCTTCTGCATCACTTTCAATTTCTGCAAGCTCTTCGCTGTCAGAATCATCACATGGTAGAAGATGGAAATCCTTAAGCCCGGCCTCATTTTCTTCATTTTCTCTGTTGGTGAAAGAACCGGAACAGAGAGCAACTGCTTCAGACATTAGGTCACTTTTTTTATTTTCGGCACAAGCCTTTGTACAACTAAAAGATTCTTGATTTGAACCATCATCTTGACAGACAAATTTTCCAGAGCAGAGTGCCAGCAACTCATCCATAACCCCTATCTTGGAGCCATTTGCATCAGGCTGGCTGGTGTTGGATTGTGATTCCTTAAACTTTCCTGAGCAGAGATCTACCAGTTCGCCCATATTTGTATCCATAGCATTCTCATCCATACTGTCCATCACAAGTCTTTGCTTGGCAGAGCCGTACTTGCTCCTGTTGCGGCCAACATTTAGAAAACCATCAGCATGCGTGACAACGATCTCTTCATTGTAATCCTCATCACTCCAAAGTAAGCTTTCCATGCAAGAATCGCTGAGCGTCTCCTTATCACTTATGCCACGTACACACGGTCGTTTTTTGCGATGAAAAAAAACAACGTTTTTTAAAACGTCATTTAAATTGATCGTGTGTGGACAAAACGTCGTTTTTTGTGTTAAAAAAAAACGACCAAAAAAAAAATTCCAACATGCTTGAATTTTTTGTGTCGTTTTTCAAAACGACGTTTTTAAACCCGCGCATGCTCAGAAGCAAGTTATGAGACGGAGCTTCAATGGAACAGAGTGCCGTCGAACGTGGTATACGTCACCACGCTTTGCTAGAGCTTTGTAGAAAAACGATGGTGTGTACGCAACGTCGTTTTGGAAAATGAAGTTTGAAAAACGTTGTTTTTTTTCATGATTGAAAACGTTGTTTTTTTTCATCGCAAAAAGTGATCGTGTGTACGCGGCATTAGTCTTGTATATGGGCGGCATCCATGATCGTTGCTTTTACCGGAACACTGGGCCTTATAATCATTGTTGAGCTTTGAAGTTTGTAATTTTTTTGGTGAGAGCTCCTTAGAAACCTCAATGTTCTCTTCACTGCCAGACAGCTCTGACTTTGCTTTTTTTTTTCTCTTCTTTTTTTTTCTTTGACTTCAGACTCAAGAAATCTTTGAACTTCTCTCTTACTTTTTCTTTAACACTTTCAGACAGCTTGTCTGGCTGGCGATGAGACTTCTGGATTAAGTTCTCCTTGCTTTTGTCTTTTAGGGACGGTCGGTGGGAATTTGAACTGTTTGTGGTGCGTCTTCTCTTTGAGCTTTGCTGACTGGCTTTTTCGTGAGATAAAGAGCCTCTTGTCTGCATATGCCTCGTGACAGGACTCTGATCCTGCTCTGACTTGTCAACGCCAGGGAAATACTTCATATGGTAATGCAGCAATTTGGCTTTGCGAAAAGATCTGGAGCAATCCAAAATCTTGCCTTTAAACTTGTTGGGTTCCAGATCCAAGGTAACAGCTTTGGTAGCTGGATCATCAAGTTTCTTCAAAGTATTTGCTAAAGGTTCTCTACTGTATTTAGCAGAACTGTCAGACCGTTGATTCAGCTTCATAGGAGCTGCTACTGCGGGGACAGCCGGGACCTCCTCAGCATCTTCTTGTACATGAGGGTCTTTCTCTTCTGGTTTGGTCTCGTCTGGTTTGACCTCTGGAACACCATTCACAACATTGGATTCAACAGGCTCTACAGACTCTTCTACTACTAATGGCGGCTCCTTCACTTCGGGAGTTTCAGGCTCTGCCAGGGCACACTCCTCTGGCTCCACTTCTTGTTCCTCTGGTGAAGTACTACACTCCGGTGATGATTCCGTTTCAACAACAGACGTGGTAACCTCCATAGCATTATGGTCCTCTGGATTCTCAATCAGAGAGGGCTTGCTATCCTTTTCCTCTGTTTTCTCAAATTGTTTCATGATGGCCTCCCAACCTGCCATGCTCTCTCGGTGAGCCTGTTCTTGAGCTACAATGCTTATTTGGTAAGCTGCATTTATTATAACCATCTGTTTATCATCGCCTCCATTTTGGGTTTACTTTAACTGCCCGCATTCTCCACCATGAGTGAGGGATTAACTCGGTAGCGGGTGTGTGTGACTCCCTGGATGGGTTCACTACACGCGGAACTGTACAAAAAGGCAGTTGAGGATGATTGAAAACAAATGATATGGTTTATTTTTCCATATGGCTGGATACATGTGCAAGCATCAAAACAGCATAAAAAAAACAAAACATAAAATAAACCCTTGCCACTTGGGGCGTCTACCTTCCCAGCACAGGAACCTACCTAATGAGTCTGGCACAGCCTACTGCTGGGCAGACACTGCTGGTCCTACAGCAGAAAACAACAAAAAAGTCTCTTTGATATTTCTCACACAGAAATATCCATCAGCACCTCACCTCTTCAGAAGTGCTTGTGACTGCTCCTTCACTCACAAAGCCTCAGGATCCAGCAATCAGTTGTCATCCCTAGGCTGTCTTTATAGGGGCTTTAAGTGCTTAATTCTGAACAGCTGAAACCTTTTAACGGTCCAAACCTCTCTGGGCATCTCTGCAGCCGACGCCCAATAGTAATTGGTGTATTGTCTAAACAAGGCAGAAAAGTACCTCCCGTCTGGGACAACACACACAGATTTACCTGACTTCCTGTCACAATATATATAAGTATTGTTATTATACAGGATGTTTATAGCACCAACAGTTTACGCAGTGCTTTACAACTTTACAACAGTCCTTAAAACTTACAATCTAAGACGGAAGGTCAAGAGATACAAGAGGTAATAACTGTGCGGGATGTGCTGATGGAGAAGATAAATGGACAGTTGTTAGACAGATAGGCTTTTCCGAAGGAATGAGTTTTCAGAGATCGTCTGAAAGTGGATAAAGTAGGAGAAAATCAGACAGATTGGGCTAGAGCATTCTAGAGGATGGGAGAGGCTCTGAAGAAGTCCCAAAGACTAGCATGGGATGAGGTGACAAGGGAGTTTGAGAGCAGGAGGTCTTAGGAGGAGTTAAGAGAATGTTTAGGTTGGTACATATTCATACAAAATAGAAAAGGGTTTACAGCACAGTGAGCATGCTTTAGAGCAGGGGTAGGCAATCTTTAAGGCCTCGTACACACGAGACAATCTATTTGTTCAAATCGGTCGGACCGACCGATTTGAACAAATCTGTCTGCTTGGATTTTGGTTTGCTCGCGTGTACACACGAGCAAACCAAAATCCCCGCCAGCAGACATCGCGCTGACGTGTCGGTGACGCGGCGGTGACGTTGACGCCGCCACGTCACCGCACCAGGAAGTAAAACACTTCCGCGCATGCGTCAAAATCATTCGGCGCGTGTGCGAGAAGACATGTCTGCTGGTTAGCGTACTAACCAGCAGACATGTCGGGCAGACGGGTTCCCAGCCGACAGATTGGTAAGCATGCTTTCAAATCTGTCGGCTGGCCAAATCCGTCTGCTCGCCCGTACACACGATTGAATCTGTCTGCTGGGACGGTCTAGCAGACCGTTTCCAGCAGACAGATTTGGTCGTGTGTACGCGGCCTAAGAGGCAAAGTTCATCTACCTCAACAACATGAAAAAGATTAAAGGTCACTGGGGTTTGGCGCCCTTCATTTTTTATAGAAATTAACTAGCCAAGCCTAACTAAATACTAAGGAAAACATAAAGATAGGGTAAAAAAACAAATGTCATCGTAAAACTATAAATTTACACTACCTTATGCCGCGTACACACGGTCGTTTTTTGCGATGAAAAAAAACGACTTTTTTTAAAACGTCATTTAAATTGATCGTGTGTGGGCAAAACGTTGTTTTTTGTCTTCAAAAAAACGAGCAAAAAAAAATTCCAACATGCTTGAATTTTTTGTGTCGTTTTTCAAAACATCGTTTTTGGTTTCACAAAAAGTCACCGTGTGTAGCAAAAACGTCGTTCAAAACGACGTTTTTCAACCCGCGCATGCCCAGAAGCTAGTTATGAAGCGAGCTTCAATGGAAAAGAGTGGTGAACGTAACCTTGCTTTTTGTGAAAAAACTATGGTGTGTATGCAAAATTGTCTTTGAAAAGTGACGTTTCAAAAACGTCGTTTTTTACTTCACAGAAAACGTCGTTTTTTTTTCATCGCAAAAAACGACCGTGTGTACGCGGCATTAGAAGTGGACAGTGTTAGTAGGCAGTGGACAATGTCAGTCGGGCAGTGGATGGTGTCAATAGAGCAGTGGACAATGTCAGTATTGCTGTGGAGGGTGTCAGTAAAGCAGTGGACTATGTCAGTAGCGCTGTGGAGGGTGTCAGTAGAGCAGTGGACAATGTCAGTAGGGCTGTGGATAGTGTCAGTAGAGAAGTGGATGGTGTCAGTAGAGCAGTGGACAATGTCAATAAGGCAGTGGATGGTGTCAGTAGGGCAGTGGACGATGTCAATAAGGCAGTGGATGGTGTCAGTAGAGCAGTGAACAATGTCAATAGGGCAGTGGATGGTGTCATTAGGGCAGTGGACAGTGTAAGTAGAGCAGTATAACACAATATATAGTAAAGAGACATAACCACATTATGACTCTTAGGCCGCGTACACACGATCAAATCTATCTGCTGGAAACGGTCTGCCAGACCGTCCCAGCAGACAGATTCGATCGTGTGTACGGGCGAGCAGACGGATTTGGCCAGCCGACAGATTTTAAAGCATGCTTTAAAATCTGTCGGCTGGGAATCCGTCCGCCCGACATGTCTGCTGGTTAGTACGCTAACCAGCAGACATATATTCTCGCACATGCGTCAAATGGATTTGACGCATGCGCGGAAGTAATTTACTTCCTGGTGCGGTGACGTGGCGGCGTCAACGTCACCGCCACGTCACCGCGCTGTCTGCTGGCGGGGATTTTGGTTTGATCGTGTGTACAGCGATCAAACCAAAACGGCCAGCAGACAGATCTGTTTAAATCGGTCTGTCCGACCGATTTGAACAGATATATTTGCTGGTGTGTACGCGGCCTTACATAACAAACGTATACAGGTTACAACATTTCCTGTACAGTGATTCCTGATTTTTTTCAAAATTGTCGAGGTGATTAAGTACCTTTTAACCGCTTCAATACTAGGCTTTTATACCACCTCCATACCGGGCCTATTCTGACACTTCTCTCCTACATGTAATAATCATCATTCTTTTGCTAGAAAATTACACAGTACCCCCAAACATTATATATGTTTTTTTTAGCAGACACCCTAGGGAATAAAATGACGGTCATTCCAAAGTTTTATCTTGCACGGTATTTACGCAATTATTTTTCAAACGCCTTTTTTTTGTAAAAAAAATTGTTTTATGAATTAAAAAAATAACAAAACACTAAAGTTAGCCCAATTTTTTTGTATTATGTGAAAGATTATGTTACACCGAGTAAATAGAGACCCAACATGTCACGCTTTAATTATGCGCACACTCATGGAATGGCGCCAAACTTCGGTACTTAAAAATCTCCATAGGCAACGCTTTATTTATTTTTTACAGGTTACAGTTTAGATTTACAGAGGAGATCTAGTGCTAGATTAGTTGCTGGCACTCTAACGCACGCGGTGATACCTCACATGTGTGGTTTAAACGGCGTTTACATATGTCGGCGGGACTTGCGTGTGCGTTCGCTTCTGCACGCGAGCTATCGGGGACAGGGGCGTTTTAAATTTTTTTTTATCTTTTGTTATTTTTTTTTACTTATATTTTATTTATTTTTACACTTTTTTTCATTTTTTTTTTCCACTTTTATTCCTATTACAAGGAATGTAAACATCCCTTGTAATAGGAAATGTGTGTGACAGGTCCTCTTTTTGGAGAGATGTGGGGTCAATAAGACCTCACATCTCACCTCCAGGCTGGAAACCATGAGATCGGTGAAAAAAAATTCACCGATCTCATGAATGGTGACTTACAGCCGCAATTGCGGCTTTGTTTACATACGGGGACCCGGGCGTGACGTCATCAGATCGCGCCCGGGTCCTCCGACGGTCATAGAGATGACTGGTGACCATCTGGTCACCAGTCATCTCTATGCTTCCTGCCGCCGACGACGATTCGTTCTCCGGGCCCCCGAAGGTACAGGTAAGCCCGGAGAAGCACCGGATGGCGGCGGGAGGGGGGGGATGTCCCCTCCCGCGGCCTGTAAGAACGATCAAGCGGCGGAACCGCCGCTATAATCGTTCTTACATTGTGCAGAATCGCCGGCTGAAGAAGAGGATATCTGGATGATGCCTCTGGCTGCAGGCATCATCCAGATATTCGCCTGCAATACCCAGGCCGTCAATTGACGGCCACTTAGGATGGTAAATCCCATCCCAGGCCGTCAATTGTATATGGCTGGGTATTGAAGTGGTTAAAGAAAGATCTATTTGTGGGAAAAAAGGAGGTAAATTGTGTTTGGTTACAGCGTTGCACGACCGCGTAATTGTCAGTTAAAACGACACAGTGCTGTATCGGAAAAAATGGCCTGGACGTTAAGGGGGTAAATCCTTCTGGGGCTGAAGTGGTTAATACATGATATATTTGTATGTAGAAAGGGAATTGCCGCTCCAGGTGGGAACCCAGATGAACATCCACCGTTGCAGACAACTCAGGTGCAGGCAATGCACTTAGCAAAGCAGGAACAAAAATTGTCTCTGGACAGCTGCATTCTGAACAAATTATAGCCTGTATTAAAAAAAGGACAGCACTACAAGTCACAGAAAAGTTAAATAAAACCCAACTGCTGACGCGTTTCACACTGAAATTAGTGCTTAGACATAGCTATAGCATAGCTTAGTCATAAACATAACAGGGGTAAGCCTAATCCTCTGCCAGCAGAGAGATTAGATGACTAAATTCCCTGAGTATAGAGGGGTGAAGTACTGTATAAGAATTCCAGTTGTTCTTTAGTTAAGTTAGCTTAGTTAGGTTTAATAGTTAATAATAGATACAACTCTATAGAAAAATGAAATCTTTCCCTTTCTTGCAATATCTATTCATATGGTCAGTTATTAACTGTGTATTGTAATGGATGGTATTATTATACATATTTATTTCCTTTCCCTATTTATTGTATGTGTCTTATTGATGCATCAAGCTTTTTCTTCTAGCATAATATTTTTTATGACAACTTAACGACCTACTTAGAGAATAATTTAGGCAGCTTCCAAAGCCCTTTGCATTATCTCTTGCCATTTAAATGCCTGTTGTCCTCGTGCAGTATTTGGAGTTGTTAAGTGATGCCTTGCATTGTGCATCTCTCATTTTGGCACTTCCATTTCACACTTCATAATTTTGTTTCAACCTCGAAATGGAAGGGATATACTTTCCCGGGTGCTGCTGCAATGAAATTGTTGGAAGTGCAATTAAGTTCTAATTTTATAAAAGGGAAGAATATGCAATCTTTGCAGGCAAGCTATGGGTGACACCTCATTTTGCTTCCGTATTGTCAGACTTCATTGCAGTGCCGAGCAAATGGCCCAATTGATAACATGACATTAGGAGGAAATATGTACAAGGCTGAGTAATGTGGGTAGCATTTTGAGCAAATGTTAATGAAACAGATCACTATGCTTTTATTAAATAGAGTTACAGTCGTTTTTGTGGATGTCATGGTTTTTAAAAGAACTCTGATTACTAGGAAATTAACTAGTTTTTCTATCTACCACTCTTAAGGCCCGTACACCTGATCGGATTTTCCAATGGGAATTGTGTGATGGCAGGATGCTGTTGAAGGTCGGTGGCTCAACTAGACCCGGGCTTTATAGGACTTCTGGATGTATGGCGCTCTCTCATGCATCGGCAAGTTAAAAACACACACACTGACATATAAGCCCGGATTCACAAAGCACTTACGCCGACGTATCTCCAGATACGCCCCGTAAGTACAAATATGCGCCGCCGTATCTGTGCGCCGTACCCACAAACATAGATACGCCTAAAAACTGACTTCATCCCACCGACGTAACTTGCCTTTTGCTGGCGTAGAGTGGGCGCATATTTACGCTGGACGCATGTGGCTTTCCCATTGCTTTTCTATTCATATATGCAAATGAGGCCAATATACGAACGTACTTGCGCCCAGCGCATAGTATACGCGGTTTGCGTAAGTCGTACATCCGGCGTAAAGTTATTCCCCATAAAGGAGGCGCAACCCATGCAAAGGTATGGACCAGCAAATACAAACCGTCAAATTTTATGTAGTTTACGTTGTACATGAATATGGATGGGCGTAGGTTTAGTTCACACCGTAGGCAGTGATTCAACGTATCTTAGGCAGTTGTTTTGACGTGATTGTGAGCATGCGCACTGGGATGCAGCCACGACATGACGCATGCACAGTTCGTTCTAAGTACTTGTCTGGCACTCGGCCCATTATTTACATGGGGTTACGCCTAATTTGCATGCCTCACGCCCACTTCCACCTATGCCGGCTTACGCCTTGGAAACCCAGAGTAGATTTAAGAGCAAGCGCTTTGTGAATTCTGTGCTTGCCTCTCTGCGCTGCGTCGGCGTAGTGTAAAGAATATACGCTACGGCGGCATAAATATGCGCCGATGTCTGTGAATCCGGGCCATGGTGTGTAAAAACTAGACTTTATTTCTTGTGCGTACTTGTACCTAATCAAATCATACAATAAAGGAACGCCCTTGTCTCAGCCAATCATATTTAAGTAATTAGGTTATACAAGTAAATTTTCGTCACAATTATACATTGTGTGTAAAATATAGCAATCTATTCTCGGTGTGTCCGACTAAACCTTGTTTCTTCTATAATGTTATTGTTATTTGCCCAGTACATAATAACATTTGGCAAGGTTGTTCTTAGGTCAAGGATACATCTTCACACAAGCATTAATTACTATGGGGGAACTCTAGCAAGCCTTATAATGCATTGATATTATGGGGGAACTCTAGCCTTTCAGCTGTCAGATAATCCGACCGTTTGTATGCTCCATCGGACAATTGTTGTCGGATTATTCAACACCAGTCCGTCGGAAAAAAATCCAAAGTACAAACACGCATGCTCAGAAGAAATGCTCGCCATAACACAACATTAGCAGAAGTTGCCCAATGGGTGGCGCTAAAGAGCTGAAAAACCACATAGTTTTACGTATACAAAATTCCACAGCTTTGTCGGTGGAAAATCTGATCATGTGTACAAGGCTTTAGAGCTAGAGATGCACAAGGGGATCCCTGATAGATCCAAAGCAGACTGTGTTAATTTGTGCATATACAAGAACAGCTGTCCACCTCCTGATGAGATGAACAGATAGCTGAAGATTAGGGATGAGCTTCATGTTTAGGTCAATTGTGAATTTGAACCAAATTCTAGCTGTTCGAGGTCAAGTCAATGGGTAAACGAAATGGGCAGATTTGGCCCATTCTTCCCTCTGAATCTCTGGCTCCTTCACTCGAAAGTCATTCAATATTGGTGGTATTACTAATGCCACTAAATTACAGCTTCCCACCTGTCAGCTTGTGTCCCATTGATTACAAGCTGGCAGGCATATTAGGTAATATCATTGAGCACATATGGTCCACAGGCTTACTACAGAAGCCAGTGGGGAAGAAACTACCATTTATCAGCAACATTTTTTTTATTGTCATGTTTGCTGAAGTACATCCTACAGGTGCATCATTCACATAGTTTTAAAAAAATGTAAATGTCACTTTATCCTTTTTTAGCTACTCTTTTCTGGAAATGTAAATGTGTTTGCATTGGTAAATGTCCCCCATGGCAGTGGCCAGCTACCCATGCCCTTTTTTTACTAAAAGCCAGAAAATCGGCTATGAAAAGGCTAGCAACAAATCACATGATTTAGCTCCAACAGACTGTAATTGGGTTTAGGAATTACAGTATGTTTTCATTTGTGTATTTCAGATTGGGTTTGCAGATCCTCCAGCAAACTGAACCCAGACCAGTTTGCCCATCACTACTGAAGATATGGCAGTTTTCAGCTGTAATAAATTAATGCAGTTCTAGAAATCTGTGAGACAGTCAGTGTAGAACAAGGAACTTGTAGAACAAGGTTCAGCAACCTTTTTTCACTTAAGGGCCCAATTCAGTGTATGTGAATGCATGGAGGGGCGCATTCACCTGCTAATAAATAAAGATAATAATAAGATACCCAACGAAGACCATCCAGCACACAGTGCAGGAGTTTACTGAATGCCCCGTCTTAGTTGACCCGGCCTTCGTTCTACTCCGTGTCTCTAACATCTCACAAAATACCTATAAAAAGTAATTGATCCATCAGCGAAAGCAGGCATTCCCTTGCACTGGAAGTCCACACAATCTCCGACCATCAGTCTGTGGCTTAAAAAGGTGGATGAAATTAATTAAATGGAGGACCCTGATCCTCATGGCCCGCCATCAATGTGAACGGTATACCAAGACTTGGTCTGTCTGGAACATGTTTATCTTTTCGGATGAAGGACAGGTCCTCTTAGAAAGTGACACACCAGATTAGTACAGCCCCATTGTGGGCTGTCTGGCAGTCGGAGAAGGGCGATGTTGTCAGCCGGATGTCCCGTTGTTGTCCGTGGCCCGAGATGTGGAAGTGCGCTGCCTCCATACTAGCTCATTATGCTTTTCTCTTGCAGGGTTTTTTTTGCAGGAAAAACAAAAACAGGTTTACTTCCTCTTTAAGTTACTGACTGCCCGTATGAAGTACAGACAAACAGCTACACTGACAGTCTGCAGGAGTCTAAGATTGCACCTGTAATCTGCTGATCACAGGTTCAATGCATTATAGGCTCTAATAAAAAATATATATACATACAAATTTTCTCTGTGACCATGCCCGGGGGACCTGTGGACACGATGTCCGCCGGTGTCCCACGTTTATGTCTTGGAGCAGTAAAATGGGGTGATGCCTATGTAAACAAGGCATCTCTCTGTTCTGCCTAGTGACAGGACACTGATCGTCTGCTCCCTCTCATCAGGAGCAGTGATCAATGTCGTGTCACAGTAAGAAAAATGCACGTCCTAGAGCTTTCTTTTGGTGGTATTTGATCACCTCTGCGGTTTTTATTTTTTGCCCGCAACGAGCTCCATGAGTGTGATCGCGGGTCCCACGGACTCGATGTCCCAGAGTGGAAGAATGGGTAAATGAGCATTTCCCCATTCTTCCCAAATTTTTTCGACAAAAATATGTAGAAGAATATGCATCAGCCTAAACTGAGGATTTTTTTTTTTTTACATATTTTTGGGGGATATTTATTATAGCAAAAAGTAAAAAATATTATTTTTTTTCTAAATTTGTTGCTCTATTTTTTTGTTTATAGTGCAAAAAATAAGAACCGCAGACGTGATCAAATACCACCAAAAGAAAGCTCTATTTGTGGGAAAAAAAGGACAACAATTTTGTGTGGGAGCCACGTCGCACGACCGCGCAATTGTCAGTTAAAGTGATGCAGTGCAGAATCGCAAAAAGTGGCCCGGTCATTTGGCAGCCAAATCCTCCGTGGTTGAAGTGGTTACCTAACATGTTTGAAAACCTCATAAGCTATCCACTCTAAACATGAGGATAAGAATGGACATAAGTAAGTAGAAGAAGAAGAAGATGCAATGAACTCTTGATAATTGAACAAATAGAAACAACATAAATAATATAGGGTTAGTTAACCACTTGCGGACCGCCGCATGTACATATACGTCGGCAGAATGGCACGTACAGGCACATTGGCGTACCTGTACGTCCCTGCCTAGACGTGGGTCGGGGGTCCGATCGGGACCCCCCCGGTACCTGCGGCGGTCCCCGTGGCTTCAGGAGCGATCCGGGATGAGGGGGCGGCGGTTCGTTTTTGTCCGCCCCCTCCGGATCGCTCCCAGCCAATGCGCGCGCTCCCCTGCGTGTCACTTCCTCCTCCTGTGTAAACACAGGAAGGGGGAAGTGATGTAATCTCTCCTCTCAGCAGTATTTTCAACCGCTGCTGAGGAGAGATCACATCGCACAGTGAGTCTGCACAACACTACACTGACTGACACACACTGCACATAGGCACATTAACCCCCCTGATCTGATTTTTTGATCGCTGTATTAGTGTCACTGTTCCCGCTAGGTAGCTATTTTTTTTTTATTTTGATTTATTTTTACTAAAGACATGTGGCTGAATAAATTTTGGCCTAAATTTTTGACTAAAATTTAGTTTATTTGATTTTTCTTATAACAAAAAGTAAAAAATATTGTTTTTTTTTTCAAAAATGTTGCTCTATTTTTGTATATAGCGCAAAAATTAAAAATCGCAGAGGCGATCAAATACCACCAAAAGAAAGCTCTATTTGTGAGAAGAAGAGGACGCAAATTTTCTTTGGGAGCCACATCACACGACCGTGCAATTGTCTGTTAAAGCGACGCAGTGCCGAATTGTAAAAACCCCTTGGGTCATTTAGCAGCATATTGGTCCGGTCCTTAAGTGGTTAAGGCAGAGTTCCACCCAAAAATGGAACTTCCACTTTTCGGAAACCCTCCCCCCTCCGGTGTCACATTTGGCACCTTTTAGGGGGAGGGGTGCAGATACCCAAGACAGGTATTTTCACCCACTTCCGGGTATAGACTCCTGTGGAAATCACGCCACTCCCTCCCCACCCCCCGCTGTCTACTGGGAAACAAACTGTTCCCAGGAGAGAGCGGGGATCAGTGAGGACGGGGCACGCCGCTCGTGCATGCGCAGTAGGGAACTGGGCAGAAAAGCCGCAACACTTCACTTCCTGATTCCCTCACCGAGGGTGGCGGCTGGGGCAGCCGAGAGACGAAAAAAATGTGGGTGGACCTCTACTTTAACTCAGAAAAATAAAAGAGAAGAAAATAAATGTAGGCCCATCTTGCCACCAACCTCCTGAATATACTGTACATCTTGCAAGGCCCCTACAACCCTGGCTAATGTAAAGCTAATAGGTACTATTTTAAGCCTATTTCTTGGAAACAGAGTTCTCTAATTATTTTGATGGTTCCCAAACAGATTCATAAAGGTTAATAGGGTTGTTCAGTCAGGCTGTAAGATATTCCATGGTTTGTACTTATTTAATAGGCTTGTAAAGATCTTTTTTAGAAAGGGGAAATGGTTGTTTCCATTGCAAAAGCAATTAGGCACCATGCCAATCCTAGGACACGGATTGTTAATATCTTTAAATATTTACCGAAATGCAGAAAGGAAGTTCTAATAGATAGAATAGGGGATTTAAATATACATATACATATATGGGGCGGACTGACAAATCATGGGGCCCCCGGGCAACAGGAGATCATGGGGCCCCCTGTGTCCCCGCCCACACTCAAACCACACCCACACAAAGCCCCACCCCCAGCTTGCACTGCGTGGATGCCTCAATTCTGGGTGTTGAACCTGAGATAAACAGTGCACAGGGGGCAGCAGGGCACAATATAGAAAGTATAAATAAAATTGGCACTGTGTAGCGCTACTCTTACCTTAACTATGGGTGCTGTAGCTGTCTCCCGCATCCTCTGTGGCTGGCTGGGTCCCGCGTCCTCTCTGGCTGGGTTCTGTGGGTGGCTGACTGGCTCCTGCGTCCTCTGTGGCTGGTTACTGTGGGTGGCTAGCTGTCACCTGTTGGTGGCTGGCTGGCACCCTGCTGTGGCTGGCTGGATCCCTGCTGTGGGTGGGTCACAGTGGGTGGCTGGCATCCTGCTGTGGATAGTCACTGTGGCTGGTTGGCTCCTGTGGGTGGCTGGCTGGCTCCCTGCTGTGGGTGGGTCACCGTGGCTGGTTGGCTCCTGTGGGTGGCTGGCTGGCTCCCTGCTGTGGGTGGGTCACTGTGGCTGGCTGGCTCCTGTGGGTGGTTGGCTGGTTTCCTGGTGTGGGTGGGTCACTGTGGGTGGCTGGCTAGCACCCTGACCCTTCTGTGGGTGGGTCACTGTTGGACCCTGCTTTTGGTGGCTGGCCTGGCTCTCTGACGTGGGTACGTGGGTGTTTTGGTGGCTGTCTGACATGGTGCAGCCTGCTGTGGGTGACTGGCTGGCTCCCTGCTGTGGGTCAGTGGGTAGCTTGCACAGTGCACCCTGCTGCAGGTGACGGGCCTGGCTCCCTGCTGTGGTTGACAGAGAGGTGCTGTGGTTGACAGAGAAGGGGTCGGCTGACAAAGGGGGGGTTGGCTGACAGAGGAGGGGTGGTGGGCTGACAGAGGAGGGGTGGTGGGCTGACTGAGGAGGGGGTGGTGGGCTGACTGTGGTGGGGGTGGTGGGCTGACTGAGGAGGGGGTGGTGGGCTGACTGAGGAGGCGGTGGTGGGCTGACTGAGGAGGCGGTGGTGGGCTGACTGAGGAGGGGGTGGTGGGCTGACAGGGGGGGGGGGTGTGCTGACAAAGGGGGGGCTGGTGTGCTGACAAAGGGGGGGCTGGTGGTGTGCTGACAGAGGGGGGGCTGGTGGTGTGCTGACAGAGGGGGGGGCTGGTGGTGTGCTGACAGAGGGGGGGGGGGCTGGTGGTGTGCTGACAGAGGGGGGGGGGGGCTGGTGGTGTGCTGACAGAGGGGGGGGTGGTGGTGTGCTGACAGTGGGGGGGGTGGTGTGCTGACAGAGGGGGTGGTGGTGGTGTGCTGACAGAGGGGGTGGTGGTGGTGTGCTGACAGAGGGGGGGGCTGGTGGTGTGCTGACAGAGGGGGGGGGGCTGGTGGTGTGCTGACAGAGGGGGGGGTGGTGGTGTGCTGACAGAGGGGGGGTGGTGTGCTGACAGAGGGGGTGGTGGTGGTGTGCTGACAGAGGGGGTGGTGGTGGTGTGCTGACAGAGGGGGTGGTGGTGGTGTGCTGACAGAGGGGGTGGTGGTGTGTGCTGACAGAGGGGGGCTGGTGGTGTGCTGACAGAGGGGGGGCTGGTGGTGTGCTGACAGAGGGGGGCTGGTGGTGTGCTGACAGAGGGGGGGCTGGTGGTGTGCTGACAGAGGGGGGGCTGGTGGTGTGCTGACAGAGGGGGGGCTGGTGGTGTGCTGACAGAGGGGGGGCTGGTGGTGTGCTGACAGAGGGGGGCTGGTGGTGTTCTGACAGAGGGGGGGCTGGTGGTGTGCTGACAGAGGGGGGGCTGGTGGTGTGCTGACAGAGGGGGGGCTGGTGGTGTGCTGACAGAGGGGGGGCTGGTGGTGTGCTGACAGAGGGGGGCTGGTGGTGTGCTGACAGAGGGGGGCTGGTGGTGTGCTGACAGAGGGGGGGCTGTTGGTGTGCTGACAGAGGGGGGCTGGTGGTGTGCTGACAGAGGGGGGGCTGGTGGTGTGCTGACAGAGGGGGGGCTGGTGGTGTGCTGACAGAGGGAGGTTGGTGGTGTTCTGACAGAGGGGGGGTTGGTGGTGTGCTGACAGAGGGGGGGGGTGGTGGTGGTGTGCTGACAAAGGGGGGGGGTGGTGGTGTGCTGACAGAGAGCGAGTGGCTAACAAAGGGGGGGCTGGGGGAGGAGCACTGACAGAGAGGGGGGTAGATGAGGCTGAGAGACCTCTGAAAGTAACACAGTGCACACAGCAGAGGCGGGACTCCAGCAAGTGGTCACGACCAGCTCCGCCGATCCATTGCAGCTCGCAACACACATGCCCTGTGATTGGCCGAACAGGGTCATGTGCGGCCGCACGCTGTGGAATTCTGGGCCTCGCATCAAGACTACAAGTCCCAGAATTCCACAGCATGCTGCCGCACATGACCCTGTTCGGCCAATCACAGGGCGTTTGTGTGGTCTGCGCCTACAAGTCCCAGAATGCGGCCAGGCATCTGGTCATCACAGCGAGGACCGCGGCTGTTTTGAATACAAGTCAGTCGGACGGCCTGGGGCGGGGAAGCTCCTCCTCTCCTCCGCCACTGGATGGGAGGGAAGGAGGGGCCGGCGCATCATCAGAGGTGTGTTTACTAACTGCAGTCTCTTTGCAGGTATTCGGGACACGATCTACCCGTCGGCTAGCTGTGATTGACGGGTAGATCGTGGAAGCTGTCATGGGGCCCCCTACTGGCCACGGGCCCTCGGTCCGTGCCCGAATTGCCCTATGGTCAGTCCGCCCCTGAATATACGTATACAGGTATGCTTGTTAATTTTTCAAGTAAAATATGGACTGTCTTCCAAAAAGGCTGGACATACTGGCATGTCCAATATATATGAAACAGGGAACCTAAGGCCTCTTACACACAGATCAGTTTTTCTTCAGGTTTTTCTTTTCAGTTTACCAAATCCATCTAATATGAGGTCAAACCTCAAGAGTCTCAATTTGTATGCAATCAGGCAGGCCCTTGTACTACATAGTTTTGGTAAACTGAAAAGAAAAACCTGAAGAAAAACTGATCTGTGTGTAAGAGGCCTAAGGGAGAGTTACATGACCGGCAATTTGGGGTCTTCGCAGCATTAATTGAATGCAACAACTTAGGAGTATGATTCCAATGAAATACTATTTGATCCTCATTTTCATTAACCACTCCAGCCCCGAACCATTTGGCTGGCTAAAGACAGGAGCACTTTTTGTTATTCGGCACTGTGTCGCTTTAACTGACAATTTTGTGGTCGTGCGACATGGCTCCCAAACAAATAGAGCTTTCATTTGGTGGTATTTGATCACCTCTGCGGTTTTAATTGTTTGCACTATAAACAAAAATAGAGCTACAGTTTTGAAAAAGAAAGCAACATTTTTTACTTCTTGCTATAATAAATATCCCCCAAAAATATATAAAAAGCTATTTTTTTCCTCAGTTTAGGCCCATACATATTCTTCTACATATTTTTGGTAAACAAATCACAATAAGCATTTATTGATTGGTTTGCGCAAAAGTTATAGCGTCTACAAAATATGAGATAGGTTTATAATGGCGGCGATCAGCGATTTTTATCGTGACTGTGACATTATGGTGGACACATCGGACATTTTTGGCGATATTTTGGGACCATTTACATTTACACAGCGATCAGTGCTATAAATATGTACGTATTACTGTGTAAATGTGACTGGCAGTGAAGGGGTTAACCAGGAGGGGGCACTGAAGGGGTTAAGTGTGTCCTAGGGATGTGTTCTAACTGTAGGGGGATGGGCTACGTGTGTCATGACACTGCTCACTACTTCTGATTACAGGGAGCTGGGATCAGTGTCCTGTCACTAGGAAGAATGTGCAAATGCTTGTTTACATTAGCATTTCCCCGTTCTTCCTCTTCGTGAGATGATCGCGGGTAACCCCTGTGGACATCAAGTCCGTGGGACCTGCGAATACCACAAAAAGAAAGCTCTATTTGTGGGGAAAAAAGGACGCTAACTTTGTTTGGGTACAAACACGCAATTGTCAGTTAAAGCGACACAGTGCCAAATTATAAAAAGTGCTCTGGTCAGGAAGGGGGTAAAATCTTGCGGGGCTGAAGCGGTTAAGTAAATATCTGGTGTTCGATTAGTTTCGTTTTTATACCTCAAAGTGCTTTTTTTGTTGTTATGAACTTGCTCTTATTAATGATGCCGCGTACACACGATCACTTTTTGCGATGAAAAAAACGACGTTTTCAATCATGAAAAAAAACAAAGTTTTTCAAACTTCTTTTTCCAAAACGACGTTGCGTACACACCATTGTTTTTCTACAAAGCTCTAGCAAAGCGTGGTGACGTACACCACGTTCGACGGCACTCTTTTCCATTGAAGCTCCGTCTCATAACTTGCTTCTAAGCATGCGCGGGTTTAAAAACGTCGTTTTCAACATCGTTTTGCCCACACACCATCACTTTTTATGACACAAAAAACAACGTTTTGAAAAACGACACAAAAAATTCAAGCATGTTGGAATTTTTTTTTGGTCGTTTTTTTGAAGACAAAAAAACACGTTTTGCCCACACACGATCAATTTAAATGACGTTTTAAAAAACGTCGTTTTTTTATCGCAAAAAGTGATCATGTGTACGCGGCATGAGATTATAAAGTGACAGATGATTTTTTTCACAGAAAACGTTTTTCAAACTGTCTGCAACTTATTTAGAGAGCACCTGTCATTTTATAAGTGTAAGTGTAAGTGTAAGTTTTTTCCCCACAAATATTTTTTGCAAAGTTTTTAAAATTGTTATGGTTTTATTCATTTATTTGTGATCAATAACATTTTGATCACTTTATAATCTCATTAATCTCCAACCTCTACAGACCTTTGAACTCTCTTTTTACGATGCCAGTTCACTTCACCACCTCTATTGCTTTGAATAAGGACTTACAATTTCCAGAGGCACTTAAAATTATCCTAGCAGGTTACAACACAACCTGCGTTTTTATAACTAACTAATTTTGGTGTATAAAGCAGTTTAAAATTCTACACCGTGCATACATCCCTCATCTGAAGTCCAGAGAGTTACCAGTCCGTTCTAACTGTCCTCTGTTTAGGAGTCACAAGCCCTCCCTTCTACACAGGCTCTAGTCTTGTCCTTCTATTTTACAGTTCTGGAACCAAGTTGAGGCCTTTGTGGTGACAATCATAGGCCTCTGCCCTCACAACAACATGTTCCTCTTCGTATTCAGTTCCTTGGATACTACCAACCAAGACTTGCCTTGGAATCAGATTAGAATTCTACAACACAATAAGGCTTGGCTATCTACTTGCTACATGGACGCCTGGAGAACAATTATCAAAAAGTGGACGTCCTCCCTTCTTTCTACCATTACAGACTTGAAAACCGACTTATTCAACCTCCTCATGTTGGAGAGGCTGGACCAAGTCTCCTCTACCCACCAGAAATCTTTACTATTCTATCATAAATGGGCCACTTTTATTGATAAAACTCTTAGGCCACGTACACACGATCAGACCGGTCTGATGAAACTGGTCTTAAGACCAGTTTCATCGGACCAATTCGATGGTGTGTACGGCCCATCGGACCGTTGTCCGTCGGACCAAAGTTTTAAAACTTGCTTTAAAATCTGTCCGACGGACACCTGTCTGTCGAACAAAAACGATGGTCAGTACACAAAAGCATCGGACCAAAAAAACCTGCGCATGCTCATAATCAAGTGGACGCATGCTTGGAAGCATTGAACTTCGTTTTTTCAGCACGTCGTTGTGTTTTACGTCACCGCGTTCTGGCCTAAATGGGTTTTTGGCCCGATGGTGTGTACGCACATCAGACCATCAGACCACTTCAGTGTGGTCCGATGAAAACAGTCAGTCGGACTATTCTCATCGGACCGGTCTGATCGTGTGTACGTGGCCTTAGGCCACGTACACACGATCGGTCGAAACCGATGAAAACGGACTGAAGGTCTGTTTCATCAGTCCAAACCGATCGTGTGTGGGCCCCATCGGTCAGGTATTATTCAGTCAAAAAAAGAGAACTTGGGCCGCATACACACAATCGGTCAAAACCGATGAAAACTAACTGAAGGTCAGTTTCATCGGTCCAAACCGATCATGTGTGGGCCCCATCGGTCAGTTATCATTCAGTCAAAAAAAAGAGAACTTGCTTTAAAATGTAACCGATGGATGCCTAACCAATTGTTAGTAGGCATGACCATCGGTTAAAAATGCTCAGAATCAAGTCGACGCATGCTTGGAAGCATTGAACTTCATTTTTTTCAGCACATCGTTGTGTTTTACGTCACCGTGTTCTGACACGATTAGTTATTTAACCGATGGTGTGTAGGCACATCAGACCATCAGTCAGCTTCATCGGTTAACCGATGAAAACGGTCCTTTGGACCGTTCTCATCGGATGGACTGATCGTGTGTAGGCGGCCTTGCTTTAAAATTTAACCGATGGACGCCTAACCGATAGGTCAAAAACGATCGTTAGTAGGCACGACCATTGATAAAAAATCCACGCATGCTCAGAATCAAGTCGACGCATGCTTGGAAGCATTGAACTTCATTTTTTTCAGCACGTCGTTGTGTTTTACGTCACCGCGTTCTGACACAATCAGTGATTTAACCGATGGTGTGTAGGCACATTAGACCATCAGTCAGCTTCATCGGTTCACCGATGAAAACGCTCCTTTGGACCGCTCTCATCGGATGGACTGATCGTGTGTACGCGGTCTTACGCTGGCAGACCGACAGGCTATTATGGACTTACCATACAACACAAGGCAGTTACAACAGACATAGTATGTTTTTGGTTCTACGGCAATGCCACATCTATACCAACGCAATCGTTAAACCATCTTTACACTTACTTCAATGGATCTTTAACTGTGATGACTCCATAACTACCACCGTATGCCGACTAAGAATTTGATGGTGCAATCGCATTGTACTAAGTTCCAATTCATACATTCAAGTTATGCATGCATGTCTTTTATGAACATATGTTGGACTACCTGAGCTCCCTGATACCTCATGTGATATAAACTCGGCCAGAGTTTACCCCGCCCCCCCCCCCCCCTTCTCCCTTATTCCTCATCCCCGCTTTCCCTCTCATGCAAACCCTCACTTTATATTGTTGTGTCAGGTATCATCAATCACATGTTGAGATGTAAAATGTATCGCTTTATTGCATTGAACAAAACTGAAATAAATAAATAAAAACCACCCTGAGGTTTCAAACGAAAATGAATCAAACACCAGATATTTACTTAAAGGTCTCCACACATTTTAAACCAGCAGAACAGTGCCACACCTACTACCGGTAAACACTTTTCACAACTAAATGCCTGTCACAGGCTCTCAAAACTATGCCCCACTATGCCTGCCTTTTCTACTGAGTTACTCCATTCATACAAGCCATATTACAGGTTTTACAAATGAAACAAAATATAAGAATGGAGAATGGGCAGATGATTAATAGCTTTGCCCCCTCCATTTATTGTGGGCACATGACCGCACAGTGGTACGTGAAATAAGGTATTTAGCTACATATTTTAAAAAAACAGATGGCTCCCTCACAGACTCCTGAGCTGACAGGCAGGTAGGAAGGGGGAGGGAGAGACTTCGGAATGACAGAGGCACATGAACTGACCACAGTATCATGAATCAGCGCCCATGATTACTGTGTTTAGCACACCTAGAGGGACACAGGAACAGGCAGGATCAATCAGGTATTTTACAGCATAGAGACGGACAAATTACACTGCAGAAGCACAATGCTGTTTATCATGCTTTAAAGGTACATGCTCTTTTTTTTTGTTTTCAATCTCTTTTTATTAAGTTTATAAACATTCATATATTTTACATTATACATCATATCCTGCTTTTAGTTTATCAAATAGGGACTAATCTTTTCTCTCTTCTTTTTCCCTAAACATACATGTTGTTATTTCTCCTCATTCATACACTTTCTGCACTTTCCACACAAAAAAAAAAAAAGGAAGGGGGGACCCTCTTCCTCACGTCCACTACCCAGGGCAACGTTTTTCCCATTCATAAATATTTTATTAAGCTCCTTGAGAGCCAAAATTCATCCCAACATTGCCATACTTTGGGCATTTGGTTCTTTGTAACCCCCTCCTCCCTTATCTGATTTTCCATATTTTGGATTTAGTTCATTTCACATACCCATTACAGGATCTTTTTTTTAGAGTTACAACCGCTTTAAGGTCATAAACAATAATGGTTAACTATGACAATAAGTGATATGTAAAAATACTTTACACTAAAAAGGCCTCGATCAGGGACCTCATGTCTGATAGCCTTGCAGGGAACAAGGCCTTAGTTATAAGCTTTTTGGGTAGGTCCGATAAGTATGTGGAGTAGTTGTATTGTGGAAAACAATTAAAAAAATGGCGCTAATTGCAAACTAAATATTTGCATTTCTGACGTGTAAAGGTAAATGTATTATTTATTTAATAAATCCTAAGTTTACAAAATGAAAAATAAGAACAAGAAATATTACTTACCTTCAGTGCGCTGTGTGCCTTATGCTTCTGTATTCTAGTTCAGTAGAAATCTTCCTCCACTAATGCCCCCCCCCCCCCCCCCCCCCCCCCTCACCCTTGCTTCTGTTATCTTCCAGTACAGCGGAAGTAAATAGAACTGAGAAGCTGCCACTCATGAAGACAGCCCGACTCTGCCCGCACTTTCCACCCAGCTCCTCCGTTCATAGAAGCCATACTACAGCTTATATGAGGGAAACGTTATCTATAAATGAAGGATGGGCAGATGATTAATCGCTCCGCCTTCTACTTTCAAAGATACTTTTTTGAGTTAAAAATACATATTTAACTAGAATTTTAGTTTAAAATCAGAGTTTAATATTACTTTCTACTTATTAATATTATTACTTATTAATATTACTTTAAATACCACACAAATGGAATATTTGCTAGCAATGCTCCATATTGCCTCCCAGTCTTCTTGAGCTTTTCATCCATCTGTCCTCCATTCCTAGATCGTGTTTCAGTCATAGAATATGAAATTGTTAATTATAATCCATATTGGTTATAATCAGTCTGAAAGCGTGAAACAAGATTATTTTTAGATTTAAAAGTTCTTTATATTTAATTGAATGAATTTATTTATTTACTTTTTATTTAAAGTGATTGTAAGGGTGATTTTTTTTTTTAATAACAAACATGTCTATTCTTATCTGCTTTGGACAATGGAATTGCACACATAAGCCACGAACCTCCCCTTTCTGAGACACTCATGTGTGCTCGCACCCGAGCCTGCGTCCAATCACACAGCAGGGGGACTCGCCCCCCCTACCTACTCCCTTAACACTGGCTTTGATTGACAGCAATGGCTCCCGGTGCCCCAGCAAAGCAAGTGGGACCTGTAAGTGAGGGGAGAGATTAGCTGCAGAGGCGCACGTCGCTGGATCAAATGGGGGCTCAGGTAAGTAGAAGGGGGTGAGGGGGGATGCTGACACAAAAAAAATGTTTACCTTAAGACCCCTTTCACACTGAGGAGTTTTTCAGGCTTTTCAGGAGTTTAGTGTTAAAAATAGTGCCCAAATACCACCTGAAAAACTCCTGCCCTGCAGTCTCAGTGTAAAAACACTCAGGTTTTTACACTGAGGCGATACGCTGGTGGGACCGCTCCAAAAGTTCTGCCAGCATCATCTTTTGAGCAGTGAGTGAAGTGGTGTGTTTACTGCTACTCCATCACTAATTCCCATTGAAAACAATGGGACACCTCGGCTAGCGGGGGTTAAAACAATTCCGCAATTCCAAAGGTGTATCGTCGCTAAAAATAGCGGTGCTGTACCACACCGCACCTCCAACCCCAGGTGGCCTAAAAGAGAAGTATGTTTTTTTTGGGCTAGTTATACTTACCTAAGCGGATGCAGCATCAGACTGATGCTGCATCTGTCCCCCGGCACCTCTGCACTAAGAACCATTCCACCAAACACTGCCGATGGCTCGGTTCTCACTCCTCCCCGAGCAGAGCGATGCTGACTGTCAGGAAATAAAATGTTGCAGCTTCACTTCCCAGTTCCCTACTGAGCATGCGTGAGTTGAGCATCTTAACTGGTCCCCGCTGTCTTATAGGACCTGTGTGTTTCAAAGAAGACAGTGAGGGGGGCGAGAATGGGCGTGACATGGGAGTCTATGCCCGGAAGTGGGTGCAAACACGTTAAATTAATTAAATGTATTTTAATATATTATTTATATACTGTAGTTACTAAGAAACAAGTTAGGAGACATCATGTTCATGTGACTTCTGGTTTGGCCATGCTTAGTTAATACTTATTTAATTTTTTTGTGAGGATAGGGGGTGAAATTTATCCCAATTCTACTTTAGGTGTCTAGAGCAATCTCTGAATTCTACCCCCAAAATAAATCACCAACAATCACCAAAGTCCTCTTGATACTACTGTAAGGAAGTGTAGAAAAGTCCCGGGGGCCCTTTAAGCCCAATGGTGATCTTCAGAGTTAAGAACAGCTGACATCCTTCGGTGTAGAGTAGGTTACAAGGCATGGCGGGTGTAATGCAAGACGAACAGGTGGGTGCCAGACACTTTTTAAATGCAAAGAGATTTATTTTCTCTTATGCCTTGTACACACAATCGGAATTTCTGATGAAAAAAGTCAGACGGCCCATCTGACTTTTTTCCGGCGGAGTTTAGAAATAGAACATGTTTTATTTTTTTCCGATGGAAAAAAATCCTATTGGAAATTTCTGATCGTCTGTGTGGAACTCCGACGGAGAAAAAAACATGCATGCTCAGAATCAAGTCGACGCATGCTCAGAAGCATTGAACTTAATTTTTCTCGGCTTTTTCTTTGGACGGTCAGAATTTGGTCTGACAGTGTGTATGCAAGACAGCTTAAATGGAATTCCGACTAAAAATTCCATCAGATTGTAACCCATCTGAAATTCGGATTGTGTGTACAAAGCATTAAACAGAACTGTGGGAGAGAGGATTAGGGCCAGGACACCCTTAGGTAGATTCAATGTTAATTGGCAGACTCCAAGACTTCTATAGGTAGACAGCTATACAATGGAAGGCCTCCAGCAGGACACCACTTCTGCATAGTTAGGACCACTGTCTCCTATGGCAATAATCTTGTAGCTGTTACTAATCGTAACTAATCTGCAACATGAACAGTTCTCTTTACCCCACACTCACTCACTATGGGTCTTCACACAACAAGCTCCCAGTCTCTCAATAGACTTTAGATCCAATACCCACTGGATGCCCTGAGCTCTTTTATTGTAGCACTCAGTATGTTCCTCAAGCATCACCCCACTCCACTGCTAGGTCCCTGGCTTGGTACTCACAGATACTCTTCAAGCTTCACCCCTCCTGACACATTAGGTCCCTGACTTGACACTCCACAAACGCCGCCTATATTATCCTGCTGGGTCCCTGACTTGGCACTTGCTGATCCTTTCCCACTTTTTCACCATCCTCGGTTGGCAAGAAGTCTGCTCTGGTACTGGCCACAGCTCACTCACTGTGGTCTTCTGTAGCAAGGTGGATTGTCCCTTTGTGGCGACAGCTTCCCCTCTACCTCCGACCATGACAGGTTCCCGGTCGGCGGAACTGTTACTTCTGGTTGGACTACAAGCCTTAAGTCCTAACCCTGCACTCTGTCTGGATGGGCTCTCAGATAGCCTGTCAGCCAGATCTCCTAGGGATAGGCCTTAGGTTTCTGGCCTATCAGCCCGGGCAAATACGACACACATCCACCCAGACAGCCATCCAGGTGACACAGAACCCCGATCACCTGACCCCACCCAAATAAATAGGCTCTCCCAGCTAGCCAAGGGATCCAAGAAAATCCCTGTCCATTGGCTGGGACACCCCATTTATCCTTAATCTGCCCCTGCAATGCCTTTGTCTTATCTAATGCCACCAATGATACCCAGCCATCCAGTGACAGAAAAGAGAAGTGAACCCATTCCATAATTGGGGTGAAATCAATTGACCTCCTATCAATTGGCCGAGGCATATTTCACTTGTCAAATAAATGTAATAGCAACCCTGCCTAAACATTGGGTGCTACAGAAGAAAGGAAAGATCCTGGGATCCAGCTACCTAATTCGACGAAAACGTTGTTCTCACTCAATTATCTGCCGGCTCGCACAAAACTGCAAGCAGACCTCTCCAGACTGGCGTCCTTTGAGTTCTCGTGGTTAGGCCGCTTAGCGGCATTCAAAATGATCCATCTTCCCCAAATGCTATACCTATTTCAGACCGTCCCCGTCCCTATACCCACGGCCTACTTTAACTCATTACAATCAATCCTATCAAAATTTATATGGCAGGGAAAGAAGGCCAGGTGCAACCACAGTCAATTGGTTAAGCACCGTTTGGCAGGTGACCTGGGACTTGTTAACTTCCATGATTACTATATGGCGTCCATTCTCACACAAATGAGGGAATGGTTTATGCCCTCCCCCCCCTTACGCTATGGGGAAAAATAGAAGAATCCTTAGTCCCGCGCAACAACCTTTCTTCCTGGTTACTCGCTACCAACCTTGGCGCTAGAGTACCCCCCCGCCTGTCTCCAACCATACTAGCGACCACTCGAGTATGGACCTGTTTCCGTCAGATGTCCAGAAACCACCCCATACAATCATCAGTTCCCATCCCTATAGAAGTCCTGCGACATTTGATGGTCTCAGCATCCCACTCCTCCTGGAAAGACAAAGGAATAACACATATATCTCACCTGCTTGCTGCTAACAGACTCAAAACGTTCTCTGAACTACAAGAAGAATTTCAATTGCCAAACTCTGATTCATTCCTCTACTTACGCACCAAACACTGCCTTACCTCCCTGGCACCTTGGACTTGCAAAATCCCTCAACAAGCTTGGATCTACTTTAGGTCCCCAGAGGTTCATCAAAAGGGTGTTTCTATGTTTTATCAATTACTCCGCTCTAAGACAGAATTCACTAGCTCTACTGCGTTGACCAGATGGGAAAACGATCTGGGACAGCACTTCACGCTAGATCAATGGGAAAAGGCCTGCCGCTCCACCTACAGGGCCACGTGCTGCTCCACTCTTTGGGAGCTTGCATATAAGATTACATATCGTTGGTATCTGACCCCTGACAAGTTGTCCAAATTTAACCCATCAGCAGAGAATACTTGTTGGAGGAAGTGTGGGAAAAAAGGGGACTTGCTGCATATTCTGTGGGAATGCCCCAAGCTTGCCCTATATTGGCGGCAAGTGTTTCAATTGATATCTGATGTTACCAAACTAAACATAGACAAACATCCGGCCTTGGCATTGCTATCCTTGACTATAGAACGCTTCCCTAATCCTACGAGAAATATCATACTGCATATACTCTTAGCTGCACGACTCGGTATCACTAGGAAATGGAAAGACCCAAACCCCCTGACCTTCAAGATGTGATCCATAATACCCATACACACTTTATTTATTTATTAAAATAGTACAAACGCAGTCAGTTACCCGTAGGCCTCGATGCGCCAAGAACAACAATACAGCAACAACCAAAAAGACACACAGGCAGCGGAACAAATCAATTTTTAAAATGGTTAGCAGATCAAAAGAAAAAAACTATAAACCTATGTGATTACACATGAAACGACCCTTACGTTACGACACCGCGACAAAATGCGGACCCTCCGGAACTGGCAACAGTGGACTGACTGGACGGCCTCCCCTGGTTTAGCCAAATCGCTCGACTCTTATCTATGATTTGATATGTAACACATATGTGGATACCCTAGGTCAGACTTAGGAGGGGGGGGGGGGGAGGGCGCCCTCT
Source organism: Rana kukunoris (assembly GCA_029574335.1). NCBI lineage: Eukaryota > Metazoa > Chordata > Amphibia > Anura > Ranidae > Rana > Rana kukunoris. The sequence goes on from CM056052.1 coordinate 72,599,505, forward strand.
TTGGGACACAGTTTAGCTCCCTATGGGGATGTCCAGGGAGGGGCCCTTTTCTCCTCTCATTTCCTAGCATAAGTGTTTGTATCTATGTCCACCTTGGAACACTGTGTTAAGCTTCGTTCTGGGATATGTTATGTTCCATGTTAGATTTCCCGAACTGGGTATCATGGTCTGCATTACCTGCTCAGATGTGTGTGCTGTAATCCACTCATTCCACCAACTACCTGATTGTCGTACCACACTGTTTACTGTTCTATTAGTTGTCTCGCGCACCGAGACGAATGTCTTGCATATGTATGTTCCTTATGAAACCTTCAATAAAAAGATATAAAAAGATAAAAAGAAAGGAATGATCCCTGGTGCTGCACAATCACAGAGTCCTATGGTGGTATGAGAGAGACAACCTTAGCCTGGGCTCCCACTTGGCCACGCCCCCCAACGAATTTCACTCCACCCCTTTGGAGCTTAGTCTTAATACCACATAAGGGTAATTAGAATGTAATGTAGTTAATTGGTAAAAACCAAAGTAATATAATGCTTTAAAAAATGTATTTTTTCTCTGCTTAACCGCTTGCCGACCAGCCGCCGCAGTTATACGGCGGCAGGTCGGCACGGGTGCGCAGCCCAGCTCTAGTCCTCGCGGCCATAGGGGGGCGGTGCGCGCCGCCGGCGGCCCCGCGCGCGCGCCCCCCGTCCCCCGATGATCGCCGCCGGGACGCGAGACAACCTGTGTTAGTTCCTGGGCTTCCACTTACAGGAACACACTAGGAACACACTTAACCCCTTCCCCCCCCAACGAATTTCATTTTTTATACTCCATGCCCCAAAAATGTGTCAAAAGTGTCCGAAGTGCCGCCATAATATCGCTAGACCGAAAAAAAAACGCTGATCGCCGCCATTACTAGTAAAAAAAAAATAATAATAAAAATGCCATAAAACTACCCCCTATTTTGTAAACGCTATAACTTTTGCGCAAACCAATCAATAAACGCTAATTGCGATTTTTTTTTACGAAAAAATAGAAGAATACGTATCGGCCTAAACTGAGGGAAAAATATTTTTTTTTAATATATTTTTGGGGATATTTATTATAGCAAAATGTAAAAAATATTGCATTTTTTTCAAAATAGTCGCTCTGTTTTTGTTTATAGCGCAAAAAATAAAAACCGCAGAGATGATCAAATACCACCAAAAGAAAGCTCTATTTGTGGGAAAAAAAGGACGCCAATTTTGTTTGGGAGCCACGTCGCACGACCGCGCAATTGTCAGTTAAAGCGACGCAGCGCCGAATCTCAAAAAGTGCTCTGGTCTTTGGACAGCAATATGGTCCGGGGCTGAAGTGGTTAAAGTACACACCACACCCGTGTCACATACTGTAAGGGTGGAAAAACTGTCTATAAACTGCTGACCTAATTTTACTGGAGTTTATTTTATGGAAAACAGGGGGAATTGCTTCCAATTCCCAGACTGATGACATCTATTCCATTTTTTACCTTCACTCATAATTTCCATTCACTTTTATATTTTGGTTATGTACACTGTTAGTGTAACACCAAGATAACAATCTGAATGTGTGCAATGGCACTGTTTTGACAAGTCTGCATCACATAAATTCTGAATGACATTATTGCACGATTGAGTGAGCACTCGACACTCATCCAATAAGCATAATGTCATTTAGGCCCTGTACACACGATCAGACATGTCCGATGAAACATGTCTGACGGATCGTTTTCATCGGACCAGGCTGAATTGTCTGTTGGTCTGATGTGCGTACACACCATCGGACCAAAATCCCCTCGGACCAGAACAAGGTGACGTAGAACACAACGACGTGATGAAAAAACGAAGTTTAATGCTTCCAACCATGCGTCGACTTGATTCTGCGCATACGGGGGATTTTGGTCCGATGGTTTGTGTACTAACCATCGATCCTGTCCAACGGACAGGTTTCCAGCGGACAGATTTCAAAGCAAGCTTGAAAACTTTTGTCCGATGGAAAACGGTCCGGTCTGCGGACCAGTTTCAGCGGACATGTTCGATCGTGTGTACGCGGCCTTAGAGTTCCCAGTGTGCTAGCTGATACCTGGGGAATAATTGTTGTTTTTATTTTAATCATTATTTTAACAGAATTGTTATACTTAATTTATTTCTTCTTTCCTAAATGACATCTTACTTGGGTGGTTGGATCAGGTCAAAGGGACCTCACAAGGTGCACCTTTAAGGAAAAAAAAGATTATCTTGGCATAATAGTGATCTTTTGCTCGCTGTTATCAGCAAACCATAGGTTAGTGATCTATTTCTGCTGGGTAATTATATCAGTTTGATGATGTCATTGGTATCCACACCCCCTAGAACAGTGATGGCAAACCTTGGCACCATAGATGTTTTGGAACTACATTTCCAATGATGCTCGTGCCCTCTACAGTGTTGTTGAGCATCATGGGAAATGTAGTCCTACACAATCTGGGGTGCCAAGCTTCGCCATTACTGCCCTAGACCAATTCAGAGCTGCTGGCAGCATATGCCAATTGAAAATGCTGCTGTGGCTAAAGCTGGCAATACACTAGTAGAATTTAGTTAAACCTTTTTCATTTTAGGATTTTTTTTTTTCATTTGTAATCATGAGTGGGGTCAAATCAACATTCGTTTTCGACCGCAGTGACTGGAAAATTCAAAGGAGCAGAATAGATTTTTTTTCAAAGGGACACATTTCTAATAGAGCATGTGGTTTTTGTTCAGTAAAATCCATTTATTCCAAAATCAAATGTTAAAAACAAACAAGATGTTGAACTACTTTCGGATGACGTTCATCAAGATATTTACTGTACTGAGAATTTTTGTATACATTTTTGTTCAAAAATCTACCAGTGTATAGACAGATTAAAATTAGGTTTTGTAGCATCATTAATGTTAATGTTCTTCTTTTGTTAAGCACTCGCTGAACAGCCTATAGCAGTTCTACTGTTACAGGGGCGACAGATTTAAATATATATATATATGTGATTCTGTACATCTGCCTGCAGGGGGCGTGCACACATGCGCCCGGCAGGCCACTTCTTCTGTGATTATTCACAGCTAAAGACAATTTGCAGGGGCAATCGATGTCCGCCAGCACCTGTCAATCGTCGGGCAGAGACTCAAAACTGAGTTCTGCCAATATAAACAAGGCAGAGTTCCATTCTGACAGGGGGTAAGGGTTGGATTCTACAGTATGATCCTGTAAAGCAGGAACTAAAATCCATCTCTTCCCCTAGTAGGAGCAGCACACATAGTAAACATAAGCACTGGCTAGGCACTCAGTTAACCCTTTGATTGCCCCAGATGTTTAACCCCTTCCCAGACAGTGTCAGTGCCTATTTGTATCACTGTATTAGTGTTACTGGTTGCCACAAAGTGCCAGTTAGTGCCTGATTGTTCGCCGCAATATCGCAGTCCCACTATAAGTCACTGATGACCACCATTACTAGTATAAGAAAAAATAAATAAATATTCCAGTATATATCCCATAGTTTGTAGATGCTATAACAAAAACATGTAGCAGAATAGATATTGGCCCAAATTTATGAAGAAATGTACATACATTTTATTTGGGTACAACATTGCATGATTGTGCAATTGTCAGTTAAATTAACTCGGTGCCATATCACAAAAAATGGCCTGATCATGGAAGGAGGTAAATCTTCTAGAAGTCAAGTGGTTAGAAGCATATATGCGTACATATAGGTACATATTAACTCTAACATTTTTTTTTGGGTTAATGCAAGTAGCTTATGTACCTGAAATTGACCTGTATTAGCAAGTACTGTACATACTTGAGTATAAGCCGAGTTTTTCAGCACATTTTTTTTGTGCTGAAAATGCCCCCCTCGGCTTATACTCGAGTCACCTTTTTGCGCCTGATCTCCCAGGATTTGGGGACACGGTACCGGCCAGCCGTAGGTCCCCTGGAACCCAAACTTGGCACCTCTACAAGTGTGCAAAGGTTGTTGTCTGGGGGACCTATGGCCGGGGATCACCGATTTTTCAAAGCTGGGCACCCCTTCCATAGACTCCCATGTTAAACGGTAATTTCTCTGGTGACTTTGGGGACCCGATACAAGCTGACCGTTGGTCCCTTGGACCCCAAACTTGGCACACATGTAGCCCTACTCATCCTCTAAAATCATCTGGTTGTCTGGGGGACCTACAGCCGGGGAGCTCCGATTTTTCAAAGCCGGGCACCCCTTCCATAGACTCCCATGTTAAACGTCAGTCTAGCCATGGACACAGTGAGGCATGGGCACAGTGAGGCATGAACACAGTGAGGCATGGGCACAGTGAGGCATGGGCACAGTGAGGCATGGACACAGTGAGGCATGGACACGGTGAGGCACAGTGAGGCATGCAGATGAACACCCTAGGCTTATACTCGAGTTTATACGTTTATCCATTTTTTTTGTCAAAATTAGGTGCCTCGGCTTATATTCGGCTCGGCTTATACTTGAGTATATATGGTACTTATTTTACTGACTAAACTGCAACTCAATTTATAACATTTGTATTTTGTTTTTGTTTTTTTTTTCATATACCTATGGTAACAAAAGAAAAGAAAATAGACCCTTCATTTCTTTGTAAGTGGGCGAACTTACAAAATCTGCAGGGCAACTGATGTGGTCCGGGCCCAGTACAGGAGGACTGGGTGTAATGCCTTATCAGCAGTTCTGGAAGAATGTATTTACACTATTCAAAGGTAAAAATAAGGAAATGAAACTCCTAGTCTTCATATTAAAATATAAAATGCAAGAGAATTATTGCATTTGATAAATGTATTAAACATTTAATTTTTCAGTTCTTTTATTTGACAAACATTTTCTAATACATTGTATAACTTCATGTCAAGATATTTTCATGTCAAGATATTTTCTTTATTAGTAAGTCACTTTCTGTTTGCACCATATGGTATCTGGAACATTGAATTCCACAGTGTTTTCCTTTTTACAAAGTTTTGTGGCTTCCTATCTATAATTTATATCACCAGGCGTGCCTGATTGCCAAACTATTCAATTGCCTTTTTTATTCAGAATAATAAGATTCAAGAAAAAAAAAATGCTTTTTAAAAACAGCAGGGTTCAGATCAATCCCCCATTGCTTCTTCAGTTGAATATTTTGAAGCTTCTGCCCTTCTGGCAATTTCCATGTGCTAATAATTTACATGGTGTTTTGTGAGGTCTTGTTTGTATTCAGTTACCGCTCATCTATGCTAATTTACAGTCTGCATTTCAGCAAACATAATGTACTTACAGTTGGTAGTTTCAAATGTATAAAGCACAGTCTCACTTTATGTAAATGTTCATAAAAAAGTTATTAAAAGAGTAACGCCAGCCAAAATGTTTTCTTTCCATTTTTGGATAGATAGGGGGAGGGTTAGAAATAGTTATTGCTGCCTGGGTGTCTGTTATGAAGAACACATCTGGTTATAGAGAGATCAAAATTTGACCCGTTCAGCGGTGACTGACCAAATTCTGATCCATCTATGGCCATTTCTGGTTGAGAAAAGTCGATCTAATGATTAACATCTGTTGAGCACAAATGTTGGAAAAAAATTCTCAACCAGTGTACTGCAGCCAATAAGCTGCAGTGCTCATCAATGTACAGCAGAGGAGTCCCCACTGTCAGAATACATTATCACAGTGGGAAGGATGCCTCCATTCACCTTGCTTGGAGGCTGGCTATTTGGAAAAAAAAAAGGAATAATCAATGGCCAGCCTCAGTTTCACTTTCTGTCCTGGTAACCTTGTCCCCAAGGTGGGCAGTAGAGAAAACATCTAAAAAATTTAAGTTGTCTTCATAACAAGGTACAGGGGAAATCTCTCAATGGGAACACCTGTTTCAGTGACAACTGTCTCTGTTTTTTTTCTTCCTGCCGGTCGTGTCGTGTGTACGAGGCATGAGAATTTATTCAGTACAAGGTTGATATCATCTGTTAGTTAAAAGAACTTCATTTGAACTAACAAATTCTATCTTCCATACCCAAAAAAAAAAAAAAAAGATTCTGGTGAAAAATATATTTTTATAAATAGATAATATAAAGAAATATAAAAATGTCAGATTCCTAAGGTCCCGTACACACGATAGGTTAGCCAGAGGACAACGGTCTGATGGACCGTTTTCATCAGTCAAAACCGATCGTGTGTAGGCCCCATAGGTTGTTAAACCTTTGGTTAAAAAAAGCCAACTTGCTTTAAAATGAACCTATGGGGTCGTAACCGATAGGTCAAAACTGATCGTTAGTAGGCACGACCATCGGTTAAAAACCCGCACATGCTCAGAATCAAGTCGACGCATTGAACTTTTTTCAGGACGTCATTGTGTTTTACGTCACCACGTTTTTTTTTTAACTGATGGTGTGTAGGCACATCAGACCATCAGTCAGCTTCATCGGTTAACCTAAGACAACTGTCCTTCAGACCTTTGGATGGACTGATCGTGTGTACAAGGCTTTAGATTTTTACTCTTTTAGAAGAGCTAGATTGACCAGTTACTTAGAATGGATTTGATTTTCTAAAAGAGTAAAATATTGTGCTGTAGCTTAGTGAGTATAGGAACGCTATATTCATTTTGAATACTCAATTACGCACAAGGGAAATAAAAAACATATTTTTTTTTTGTCCACGATTGGATTAATACAATGAGCACAGATTTTCTTTATTTGCAAAAGACGTTAACCTGTACAAAAGTCCACCTTGTAAAGTTAAAATGTTCTACATTAGTAAATCAACTTACCTGATTTGTGAAAAACATTTTAAAAAACATTTTAAAACATAAAAAGTTATTGTTTCATAATTGAAGACTATCTGAAATATTATTTCCTTAGTTTAGGTCTCATAGTAAACGTATAATTTGTAACTATTGTCAAAAAACAACAAAGAAAAATTCCCTAGTGTATCTGCAGTCCTAACTACAGTATTTATCGGCGTATAACACACAAAGGGGTATAAAACCTACCAAAACTTTAAGAGGGAAGTTTCAGGAAAAAAACTTTCCACAGCCCCCTGCATATAACACGCAGGCACTGTTTACCCTCTATTTTCAGGATAAAAAAGTGAGTGTTATACGCCAATAAATACAGTATACATTTTCAGAGTCTCCAAAGTTAGAGCAGATATATAATAATGGGTAGATTGAGGACAGGTATGCCTACTAGGGAGCCCACCAACTCCAACTTTGGAGGCTTTTAAAATGAATTTAGGAGTGGGGACTGCAGTACATTTAGGTGCCGTATAGTGGTGTGTTTAAACAAAACACCTGGTTGTAGCCCGGGTTCACACAGCCCCGACTTCAAAGTCGCGCGACTCCAGCGTGACTTTGAAATCAGACCCCAGTGTGACTTTGGCAGGACTTGCATGCGATTTCCTTAACCACTTCAGCCCCGGAAGGTTTGGCTTCTTAATGACCGGGTCATTATTTGCGATACAACATACCTTCAGAGGTGGGGTTCATGTCTCGATGGATTATGGTGGATGGTCATAAAGGTATAGCTGATCAGTGTATATGCTGTGTAGGTTTCATACGAGACATGGTCAACAAATCAATGGGGCTGGCATTTGGCGGCTGTGGCAAAGGCCTGAGAATATATTCAGAACAAGGTTGATATTTTTTGTAAGTTAAAAGAACCTGATTTGAACTAACACATTATATCTTTCATACCCCCCCCCCCAAAAAAAAAAATGATTCTGGTGAAAACAATATTTTTTATGAATAGATAATATAAAGAATTATAACAATGTCAGATTCCTTAGATTTCAGAGAAAGATTGAGCAATTACTTTAGAATGGATTTGATTTTCTAAAGGAGTAAAATATTGTGCTGTAGCTTAGTGAGCATGGGAACGCTATATTCACTTTGAATACACAATTACGTACATGGGAAATAAAAAAACATTTTTTTTTGTCCACGATTGGATTAATACAATGAGCACAGATTTTCTTTATTTGCAAAAGACATTAACCTGTACAAATGTCCACCTTGTAAAGTTAAAATGTTCTTCATTAGTAAATCAACTTATCTGATTTGTGAAAATTATTTTAAAACAAAAAGTTATTGTTTCATAATTGCAGTCTATCTGAAATATTATTTTCTTAGTTTAGATCTCATGGTAAACTTATAGGGCCAGATTCACAGAGCCATTACTGATGATACGACGTGGGTAATTTGAAATTACTCCGGTCTATCTAGACCGGGAGTAATTTCAAATTACCTGCGTGGTATCATCAGTTTGAATCCTCAAACCATGCTACGACGGCTTCGGGCTTCGATCTGACAGGCTTACGTCTTCGTACGCCTTCGGATCTACGCTGCAATCTTTTTCCGCCCGCTGGGTGGAGTTTGCGTCATTTTCCGCGTCGGGGTATGCAAATTATCTTTTCCGGCGATCCACGAAGTTACGATCGTCCGTCGCTTTCTCTTACGGCATCTGTAGTCATTTTTTTACTGCGTAAAGTTAGGGAAGCAAAAATCCGGTCTATAGTTAGACAGTCCATGTTAAGTATGGCCGTCGTTCCCGCGTCAAATTTCAATTTTTGTTTTTGTTTTTGCGTAAGTCGTCTGGGAATAGGAATGTACGTAAACGACGCTACTCCAAAAAAATCTGACGTAATAATGTAATTTCGCACAATGCACGGCGGGAAATTTCTGAACGGAGCATGCGCAGTTCGATCGCCGCGGGGACGCGCCTAATTTAAATGCTTCACGCCCCCTAAATGCGTATTTGGATTCCGCCGCAAGAAATACACTACGCCGCCGTACCTTACGGGCTGAAATCTACCTGAATTCGTCTTAGAGCCAGGTAAAATACGGCGGCGTAGTGTATCTCTGATACTCTGCGCCAGGGCAATTGTACCTGAATCTGGCCATAATGTGTAACTATTGTCAAAAAATTAAGAAAAATTCCCTAGTGTATCTGCAGTCCTAACTACCGTATTTATCTGCGTATAACATGCACAGGGGTATAAAACAAACCCTAACTTTAAGAGGGAAGTTTCAGGAAAAAACCTTTCCACAGCCCCCTGCATATAACACGCAGGCACCGTTTACCCTCTATTTTCAGGGTAAAAAAGTAAAATGAGTGTTTTACGCCAATAATATAAATATAGTATACATTTTCAGAGTCTCCAAAGTTAGAGCAGATATATAATAATGGATAGATTGAGGACAGGTATGCCTACTAGGGAGCCCACCAACTTCAACTTTGGAAGCTTTTAAAATTAATTTAGGAGTATGGACTGCAGTACACTAAGGTGCCGTATAGCGGCCCTGCAGCTTATGTATATATTTGCAGATGTGTTTAAACAAAACACCTGGTTTTAGCCCGGGTTCACACAGCCCGACTTCAAAGTCGCCCGACTCCAGCGTGACTTTGAAATCAGACCCCAGTGTGACTTGCATGCGATTTCTTTAACCACTTCAGCCCCGGAAGATTTGGCTGCTCAATGACCAGGCCATTTTTTGTGATACGGCACTGTGTCAATTTAACTGATAATTGCACGGTCATACAACGCTGTACCCAAACAAAATTAACATCCTTTTTTTCCCCACAAATATAGCTTTCTTTTGGTGGTTTTTGATCATCTCTGCGGTTTTTTTTTTTGCACTATAAACAAAAAAAGAGCGAAAATTTTTAAAAAAAAAAAAAAAACACAATATTTTGTACTTTTTGCTATAATAAATATCCCCATTTAAAAAAAATAAAAGTTCCTCATTTTAGGCCTATATGTATTCTTCTACATATTTTTAATAAAGAAAATCGCAATAAGCATATATTGATTAGTTTGCGCAAGAGTTTAAGCGCCTACAAAACAGGGGATAGATTTATGGCATATTTTTTTTTAATAGTAATGGCGGTGATCTGCGATTTTGTAGTGTGACTGCGATATTGTGGTGGACACATCAGACACTTTTGACACATTTATGAGACCATTGGCAATTATACAGCAATTAGTTCTAAAAAAAATGCACTGATTACTGTATAAATGTTACTGGCAGTGAAGGGGTTAACACTAAGGGACGATCAAGGCAACTGATGTGGTCCGGGCCCAGTACAGGAGGACTGGGTGTAATGCCTTATCAGCAGTTCTGGAAGAATGTATTTACACTATTCAAAGGTAAAAATAAGGAAATGAAACTCCTAGTCTTCATATTAAAATATAAAATGCAAGAGAATTATTGCATTTGATAAATGTATTAAACATTTAATTTTTCAGTTCTTTTATTTGACAAACATTTTCTAATACATTGTATAACTTCATGTCAAGATATTTTCATGTCAAGATATTTTCTTTATTAGTAAGTCACTTTCTGTTTGCACCATATGGTATCTGGAACATTGAATTCCACAGTGTTTTCCTTTTTACAAAGTTTTGTGGCTTCCTATCTATAATTTATATCACCAGGCGTGCCTGATTGCCAAACTATTCAATTGCCTTTTTTATTCAGAATAATAAGATTCAAGAAAAAAAAAATGCTTTTTAAAAACAGCAGGGTTCAGATCAATCCCCCATTGCTTCTTCAGTTGAATATTTTGAAGCTTCTGCCCTTCTGGCAATTTCCATGTGCTAATAATTTACATGGTGTTTTGTGAGGTCTTGTTTGTATTCAGTTACCGCTCATCTATGCTAATTTACAGTCTGCATTTCAGCAAACATAATGTACTTACAGTTGGTAGTTTCAAATGTATAAAGCACAGTCTCACTTTATGTAAATGTTCATAAAAAAGTTATTAAAAGAGTAACGCCAGCCAAAATGTTTTCTTTCCATTTTTGGATAGATAGGGGGAGGGTTAGAAATAGTTATTGCTGCCTGGGTGTCTGTTATGAAGAACACATCTGGTTATAGAGAGATCAAAATTTGACCCGTTCAGCGGTGACTGACCAAATTCTGATCCATCTATGGCCATTTCTGGTTGAGAAAAGTCGATCTAATGATTAACATCTGTTGAGCACAAATGTTGGAAAAAAATTCTCAACCAGTGTACTGCAGCCAATAAGCTGCAGTGCTCATCAATGTACAGCAGAGGAGTCCCCACTGTCAGAATACATTATCACAGTGGGAAGGATGCCTCCATTCACCTTGCTTGGAGGCTGGCTATTTGGAAAAAAAAAAGGAATAATCAATGGCCAGCCTCAGTTTCACTTTCTGTCCTGGTAACCTTGTCCCCAAGGTGGGCAGTAGAGAAAACATCTAAAAAATTTAAGTTGTCTTCATAACAAGGTACAGGGGAAATCTCTCAATGGGAACACCTGTTTCAGTGACAACTGTCTCTGTTTTTTTTCTTCCTGCCGGTCGTGTCGTGTGTACGAGGCATGAGAATTTATTCAGTACAAGGTTGATATCATCTGTTAGTTAAAAGAACTTCATTTGAACTAACAAATTCTATCTTCCATACCCAAAAAAAAAAAAAAAAGATTCTGGTGAAAAATATATTTTTATAAATAGATAATATAAAGAAATATAAAAATGTCAGATTCCTAAGGTCCCGTACACACGATAGGTTAGCCAGAGGACAACGGTCTGATGGACCGTTTTCATCAGTCAAAACCGATCGTGTGTAGGCCCCATAGGTTGTTTAACCTTTGGTTAAAAAAAGCCAACTTGCTTTAAAATGAACCTATGGGGTCGTAACCGATAGGTCAAAACTGATCGTTAGTAGGCACGACCATCGGTTAAAAACCCGCACATGCTCAGAATCAAGTCGACGCATTGAACTTTTTTCAGGACGTCATTGTGTTTTACGTCACCACGTTTTTTTTTTAACTGATGGTGTGTAGGCACATCAGACCATCAGTCAGCTTCATCGGTTAACCTAAGACAACTGTCCTTCAGACCTTTGGATGGACTGATCGTGTGTACAAGGCTTTAGATTTTTACTCTTTTAGAAGAGCTAGATTGACCAGTTACTTAGAATGGATTTGATTTTCTAAAAGAGTAAAATATTGTGCTGTAGCTTAGTGAGTATAGGAACGCTATATTCATTTTGAATACTCAATTACGCACAAGGGAAATAAAAAACATATTTTTTTTTTGTCCACGATTGGATTAATACAATGAGCACAGATTTTCTTTATTTGCAAAAGACGTTAACCTGTACAAAAGTCCACCTTGTAAAGTTAAAATGTTCTACATTAGTAAATCAACTTACCTGATTTGTGAAAAACATTTTAAAAAACATTTTAAAACATAAAAAGTTATTGTTTCATAATTGAAGACTATCTGAAATATTATTTCCTTAGTTTAGGTCTCATAGTAAACGTATAATTTGTAACTATTGTCAAAAAACAACAAAGAAAAATTCCCTAGTGTATCTGCAGTCCTAACTACAGTATTTATCGGCGTATAACACACAAAGGGGTATAAAACCTACCAAAACTTTAAGAGGGAAGTTTCAGGAAAAAAACTTTCCACAGCCCCCTGCATATAACACGCAGGCACTGTTTACCCTCTATTTTCAGGATAAAAAAGTGAGTGTTATACGCCAATAAATACAGTATACATTTTCAGAGTCTCCAAAGTTAGAGCAGATATATAATAATGGGTAGATTGAGGACAGGTATGCCTACTAGGGAGCCCACCAACTCCAACTTTGGAGGCTTTTAAAATGAATTTAGGAGTGGGGACTGCAGTACATTTAGGTGCCGTATAGTGGTGTGTTTAAACAAAACACCTGGTTGTAGCCCGGGTTCACACAGCCCCGACTTCAAAGTCGCGCGACTCCAGCGTGACTTTGAAATCAGACCCCAGTGTGACTTTGGCAGGACTTGCATGCGATTTCCTTAACCACTTCAGCCCCGGAAGGTTTGGCTTCTTAATGACCGGGTCATTATTTGCGATACAACATACCTTCAGAGGTGGGGTTCATGTCTCGATGGATTATGGTGGATGGTCATAAAGGTATAGCTGATCAGTGTATATGCTGTGTAGGTTTCATACGAGACATGGTCAACAAATCAATGGGGCTGGCATTTGGCGGCTGTGGCAAAGGCCTGAGAATATATTCAGAACAAGGTTGATATTTTTTGTAAGTTAAAAGAACCTGATTTGAACTAACACATTATATCTTTCATACCCCCCCCCCCCCAAAAAAAAAAATGATTCTGGTGAAAACAATATTTTTTATGAATAGATAATATAAAGAATTATAACAATGTCAGATTCCTTAGATTTCAGAGAAAGATTGAGCAATTACTTTAGAATGGATTTGATTTTCTAAAGGAGTAAAATATTGTGCTGTAGCTTAGTGAGCATGGGAACGCTATATTCACTTTGAATACACAATTACGTACATGGGAAATAAAAAAAACATTTTTTTTTGTCCACGATTGGATTAATACAATGAGCACAGATTTTCTTTATTTGCAAAAGACATTAACCTGTACAAATGTCCACCTTGTAAAGTTAAAATGTTCTTCATTAGTAAATCAACTTATCTGATTTGTGAAAATTATTTTAAAACAAAAAGTTATTGTTTCATAATTGCAGTCTATCTGAAATATTATTTTCTTAGTTTAGATCTCATGGTAAACTTATAGGGCCAGATTCACAGAGCCATTACTGATGATACGACGTGGGTAATTTGAAATTACTCCGGTCTATCTAGACCGGAGTAATTTCAAATTACCTGCGTGGTATCATCAGTTTGAATCCTCAAACCATGCTACGACGGCTTCGGGCTTCGATCTGACAGGCTTACGTCTTCGTACGCCTTCGGATCTACGCTGCAATCTTTTTCCGCCCGCTGGGTGGAGTTTGCGTCATTTTCCGCGTCGGGGTATGCAAATTATCTTTTCCGGCGATCCACGAAGTTACGATCGTCCGTCGCTTTCTCTTACGGCATCTGTAGTCATTTTTTACTGCGTAAAGTTAGGGAAGCAAAAATCCGGTCTATAGTTAGACAGTCCATGTTAAGTATGGCCGTCGTTCCCGCGTCAAATTTCAATTTTTGTTTTTGTTTTTGCGTAAGTCGTCTGGGAATAGGAATGTACGTAAACGACGCTACTCCAAAAAAATCTGACGTAATAATGTAATTTCGCACAATGCACGGCGGGAAATTTCTGAACGGAGCATGCGCAGTTCGATCGCCGCGGGGACGCGCCTAATTTAAATGCTTCACGCCCCCTAAATGCGTATTTGGATTCCGCCGCAAGAAATACACTACGCCGCCGTACCTTACGGGCTGAAATCTACCTGAATTCGTCTTAGAGCCAGGTAAAATACGGCGGCGTAGTGTATCTCTGATACTCTGCGCCAGGGCAATTGTACCTGAATCTGGCCATAATGTGTAACTATTGTCAAAAAATTAAGAAAAATTCCCTAGTGTATCTGCAGTCCTAACTACCGTATTTATCTGCGTATAACATGCACAGGGGTATAAAACAAACCCTAACTTTAAGAGGGAAGTTTCAGGAAAAAACCTTTCCACAGCCCCCTGCATATAACACGCAGGCACCGTTTACCCTCTATTTTCAGGGTAAAAAAGTAAAATGAGTGTTTTACGCCAATAATATAAATATAGTATACATTTTCAGAGTCTCCAAAGTTAGAGCAGATATATAATAATGGATAGATTGAGGACAGGTATGCCTACTAGGGAGCCCACCAACTTCAACTTTGGAAGCTTTTAAAATGAATTTAGGAGTATGGACTGCAGTACACTAAGGTGCCGTATAGTGGCCCTGCAGCTTATGTATATATTTGCAGATGTGTTTAAACAAAACACCTGGTTTTAGCCCGGGTTCACACAGCCCGACTTCAAAGTCGCCCGACTCCAGCGTGACTTTGAAATCAGACCCCAGTGTGACTTGCATGCGATTTCTTTAACCACTTCAGCCCCGGAAGATTTGGCTGCTCAATGACCAGGCCATTTTTTGTGATACGGCACTGTGTCAATTTAACTGATAATTGCACGGTCATACAACGCTGTACCCAAACAAAATTAACATCCTTTTTTTCCCCACAAATATAGCTTTCTTTTGGTGGTTTTTGATCATCTCTGCGGTTTTTCTTTTTTGCACTATAAACAAAAAAAGAGCGACAATTTTGAAAAAAAAAAAAAAACACAATATTTTGTACTTTTTGCTATAATAAATATCCCCATTTAAAAAAAATAAAAGTTCCTCATTTTAGGCCTATATGTATTCTTCTACATATTTTTAATAAAGAAAATCGCAATAAGCATATATTGATTAGTTTGCGCAAGAGTTTAAGCGCCTACAAAACAGGGGATAGATTTATGGCATATTTTTTTTTAATAGTAATGGCGGTGATCTGCGATTTTGTAGTGTGACTGCGATATTGTGGTGGACACATCAGACACTTTTGACACATTTATGAGACCATTGGCAATTATACAGCAATTAGTTCTAAAAAAAATGCACTGATTACTGTATAAATGTTACTGGCAGTGAAGGGGTTAACACTAAGGGACGATCAAGGGGTTAACTGTGTTCCCTCACTGTGTTCAAACTGTAAGGTGGATGGGACTTACTAGCCCAGCCACGCCATTCTGCCGCAGTAAAACTGCAGCGGCTGGTCGGCAAGCAGTTAACAGAAGTCAATGCAAGTTGTGGAAAAGTCGGACCAAAAGTAGTGCAGGAACCTTTTCTAAGTCAAAGCGACTCAAGTGATTAAACGGTTCCATTGTCACAAATTGGGGTAAAAATAGGGTCCAACTTGTGATGCGAAAAGTGCTCCAAAGTCGGAGCGATTGTTGCATCTGTGTGAACTGAGGGAATCGTACACATGACCATTTTTTTTCCCCGAGGAAAACGTTTGTGTGTGTTTTTCATCAAGAAAACTGTTGTGGATCCCGACGAGAAAAAAAGAGAACATGTTCTCTTTTTTCTCGTCGGGAGTCTCAATTTCCTCATCTTGTTTCGTCACGCTGTAACAGACTGAAAAGCGAGAATCGTCTCTCACCAAACTTTTACTTAACATGCAGTAACATGAGATAAGCAAAAGAAGCCCCAAGGGTGGCGCCAATGGAATAGAACTTCCCCTGTATAGTTGCGACGTATGTCACCACGTTTGAGAAGAACGAGATTTTGTCTTGACAGTGTGTATGCAAAGAAAGCTTGACAAGATTCTCGACAAGCCTGACAAGAAACTCGTCGAGGAAAACGATTTTTCTTTTACAACGAGATTGTCTGCCTTGGGCCATGTACACACGATCAGACCGGTCTGATGAAACTGGTCCAACGGACCGTTTTCATCGGACCAGGCTGAAGTGGTCTGATGATCTGATGTGTGTACAGTACACACCATCTGACCAAAAATCCGATCAGACCAGAACACGGTGACGTAGAACACAACAACGTGCTGAAAAAACGAAGTTCAATGCTTCCAAGCATGCGTCGACTTGATTCTGAGCATGCGCAGGTTTTTGGTCCGATGCTTTTGTGTACTAACCATCGAACGGACAGGTGTCCGCCAGACAGATTTTAAAGCAGGTTTTAAAACTTTGGTCCAACGGACAATACACACCGATGGGCCATACACACCATAGAACTGGTCCGATGAAACTGGTCTGCAGACCAGTTTCATCGGACCGGTCTGATCGTGTGTACACGGCCTTAGCATCATCTGTTAGACAGGACAATTTGGTTTCTTACAGGCTGGCTAGAAAGTGAGCATGGGATTTTTCTTTGTTGTTTTTTGACATACGTCACCTTTACATGTGCTCCTTGATGCAAAGGCCAGTTATAGGCCGTGGTGGTTACCATTTGTTTGTACTGTTTGTAACAATCATACCCTTTCTTTTAAATATTTTAAAAGACTAAATGTGAACAGATAATTATTTGTCAGGTCTCTGTCGTAATCTAGCATACAATTATTAATGAGCTTTGCCTCCATTGAGTGGTTTCCTGTAATAAAGACCAGTTCGTGCTACTCTCTCTTCACACTGCAAGGTGACTGGTCTTATATCCAACCCCACCCATAGTTTTCCACGGTCATCCTATAGGGGTAAAGCCTTCTGGCCCCCTCCTACAGCTCACCTATACTGGGTTTGTGAAGGCTTTTGGTGCACACAAAATGGATTTATATTCTTTGTGGCTATTGATGAATATAGGTAAATGTTTAGTGCCAGGAGTTCAGCTTTTCATAATAAACTATCACATAATTTATCATCAATTCACTGCACCGATGCTCACCTTTTCCTCCTTACCTCCCATTAGCACCAGTACTCCAAGGTAAGCTTTAACTTGCGTGATATGCCACATTGATTCAGCTGTGGAAGTCATGTTCACCAAAATCTTTTTTAGCATTCCTCATTGTGAAACAAAAAACATGTCAGAAAGAATTAACTGCGATGTTGGAGATTCAGGGAATTTTCTTTCTTTGCACTGCCTACACTGTAAGCCTTTTTACAGCCATAGGTGGATTGCCCACATACCTTGACCTTGTTTCTTATGTCATTGAAGTGTTACCGTGTAAATTTGAATAAATACATATTCAGATGTCATACATATCTATCTATTGCCTCTGTTTAAATGCCTCAGACCCCAGAGCATAAATAATTTTTCTGAACACACCATATGGAGCAGTAATATATGCTATATTCATATTTTCTGGTTGAAAGAGTTGAAGAAAAGCCTTGTTATCTCCATGGATATTCAAAATGTTCCATTCTAGTGGTCAAAGCATATGTATTTTTTGACACAGCAAGTACCTGTAACTGATCTAAAATATAAGTAACATCCATACTCAGATAAAATGTACACACGTTCATTATTTCCAAGGAGAGCTGTGGAGTTTTTTTTTCTGTTTTTAATATTTTTTCATGACAGATGGCACATTAGGTAGATAATAAATTATTAAAGAAGGCCCGAACAAATGTTACAAAGAATGACACATTAAGGACATTTTCTATGAGTTATGTCAGGGATGTTTGAAGGTTAGAATTTACAGTATAATATTATGAAACAAAACATGTTTACCTTCT
This sequence comes from Rana kukunoris, assembly GCA_029574335.1. NCBI lineage: Eukaryota > Metazoa > Chordata > Amphibia > Anura > Ranidae > Rana > Rana kukunoris. The sequence continues at coordinate 72,617,473 of CM056052.1, forward strand.
AGGAATACAAAAGCATAATAGCTAATTCTATAGACTAATATTTAATTGTAAAGTTTATATATACAGTAGATAATTAGATTTTGTATGACATTCAAGATTTTTTTCTAAAAACAGGGAAAAAAAACATTGGAAAAGCAGAAAAAAAAACTCAGTTTAACCACTTCAGCCCAGAAGATTTGGCTGCTCAATGACCAGGACATTGTTTGCGATACGGCACTGAGTCACTTTAACTGACAATTACGCGGTCGTGCAATTATGTACCCAAATAAAATTGATGTCCTTTATTTACCACAAAGAGAGATTTCTTTTGGTGATATCTGATCATCTATGCACTATCAATATTTTGTACTTTTTGATATAATATACTGTATATCCATTTTTTTTTTAAAACAAATATTTTTTTTTCTCACTTTAGGCTGATATGTATTCTTCTATATATTTTTGGTAATAAAAATCGCAATAAATGTATATTGATCTGCAAACTCCGACTCTGTGACTGGCCGGAGTCGCATGCACGCAGGAGCCGCCTTTAACAGCATGACCCCATTCACAAAACGGCACGCTCAATGTGCCTGCGCCGTTGTCTATGGCGTGCATGCGCTGTAGACATAGGTGCTGTCATTTTTGCAAATATCTCCTAAACCGTGTAGATATTTGTTGCACCTACAGGTAAGCCTTATTGTAGGCTTACCTGTAGGTATAAGGGTCTGTAAGGGTTTACAACCACTCCCCTTGAAAAAGGGGCTCCCTGTCCCGAAATGTGTTGCCATGTCCACTACCTAATGCATGGCATCATCACAACGCTCTGCCAAAAAAAAAAGAAAGTGGTTTCTTCCCTGCGAACTATTGTGGCTCCAGAGCTGTGTCTTCACTGTTATTGGCCATCCCTAGAAAACCTCCTATTGGCTGCACACCACCAGATCAAAAGGAATTCCACCATCCTGTATACCATCTATGTGAGAGAGAAGACTGCAATCTAGAGGAGCTTGTGATTATTGTTGTTTATACTACTGAAACTTGTAAAAAGTTTAGGAATTTGTAGCTCATTGGTAGCAACAAACAATGAATTTATTCCACTCCAGAAATACCGTATATATACTCGAGTATAAGCCGACCCGATTATAAGCCGAGGCACCTAATTTTACCACTAAAAACTGGGAAAACGTATTTACTCATGTATAAGGCCGCGTACACACGACCGGTTTCCTCTACAGAATCCATCAAGAAACTTGGTGGCAGAGGTTTTTTGCCATGGAAACCAGTCGTGTGTATGATTTTCATCGAGAAAACTGTTGAGGAACTCGACGAGGAAAAAAGAGAGCAAGTTTGTAATGGAAATCGCACATTTGTCACGCTGTAACAGACTGTAAAGTGCAAATGTCTCTAACCAAACTTTTACCTAACACGCAGTAACATGAGATTAGAAAAAGCAGCCCCAAGGGTTGTGCCAGTGGAATCGAACTTCCTCTGCTGTTGTATGTATTTAAGTCACCGCATTTGGTCTTGACAGTGTGTACGCAAAGACAGCTTGTCAAGTTTCTCGACAAGCCTAACAAGGAACTTGTCAAGGAAAAGGATGTGTCTTTCCCGACGAGTTCCTCGGTCGTGTGTACAAGGCCTAAGCCTAGGGTCTCCATCTGCATGCCTCACTGTGCCTCACTTTGCCTCACTGTGTCCATGTGCATGCCTCACTGTGTCCCTACCTCACTGTGCCCATGACTAGACTGACGTATTTGAAAAATTGGTGCTCCCCAGTCGTAGGTCCCCCAGACAACAAACTTTGCACACTTGTAGAGTGGGGCTACATGTATGCCAAGTTTGGGTACTGGGTCCACAAAGTCCGGGAGATCAGGTGCAAAAAGGTGACTCGAGTATAAGCCATGGGGGGCATTTTCAGCACAAAAAATTGTGCTGAAAAACTCGACTTATACTTGAGTATATACGGTACGTATCAGCAGGGGTGTATTTAGGTTTTGTGCTGCCCTAGGCCTGACTAAACTTGTGCACCCCCCTAATTTAAATATGACTCACCCCTTCCTGTCACAACCACACCCTGTGTTGTTTAAGACCCGCCCTGAAATTTAGGGCCGGGGGGGGGGGGTGCAATGGATTCCCTTGCAAATCTTTGCAATGGGACGGATAGTAAAAAATAAACTTAAAGGGGCTATAACCCTCCCTTACTTAATCCAAAATGAAAAAAAAAAAGTGTTGCCTATAGTTTTACTTTAAGCAGACCGTGCAGCAAAAACATATAGCACAGTAAGTTAAGTTTGTGGTCCAGGATGATAAAACAGTCAAAATTGGAAGCGCCCCCCCCCCCCCCCCCCCCCACAGTTGCAGAATGCCGGCCGCCCGCATACCAGAAGCAGCGCGGCCGCTTTATGGGGGCGCTAGACTAATTTTCCTAACAGTGTAGCGCAAGCCGGTGGTGACTCTTTTCGTGCTGCCCCCCTGCAAAGTGCTGCCCTAGGCCTGGGCCTTGTTGGCCTAGGCCAGGATACAGCTCTGCGTATCAGGGCTTTTTCTGCCCACTTTTATTTGAAGCAAAGCAAAAAGTTCACACTTGACTAGTTTCCTATGCAGTGGGTTCTCACCATCAATGCAACAAAACATAGAATTCTGCCTCATGTCTCTCTTTACAGCTTCACTGCTTAGGCCTAATGCTTAGGCCTTTGTCCTCCAGACCATCAAACACACAAACGCTGTATCTTTGTCAGCTTGACTGTTTTTTCTGCAGCTCCCAGCTACTACATCCTTCCAGGCTTGTGCCGAAAGACTTTGGGGAATTGTGTCAAATCGATGTGGCCTGAGGGTGCAGGATTTACAAGTCAGGCTGGGATCAGTAGTCCACCAACCAGTACAAGCTGTTAAATCACTAGGCTTTTGGTGAGAGGTGCTGCAGGCCTCTGGCCTAGTAATCACGCAGCAAATACAGCCACAATCTGGGATTATTCAGAGTGATCTCTTTTGCCATAATGAAGATAATGGAATGAATGGGAGGCAATCTATTTGTTCAAATCGGTCGGACCGACCGATTTGAACAAATCTGTCTGATAGGATTTTGGTTTGCTCGCGTGTACACACGAGCAAACCAAAATCCCCGCCAGCAGACGGCGCCGCCGGTAAAACACTTCCGCGCATGCGCCGAATGGGGTGCGGGACGACATGTCTGCTGGTAAGTGTACTAACCAGCAGACATGTCGGGCGGACGGATTCCCACCCGATAGATTTCAAAGCATGCTTTGAAATCTGTCGGGTGGCCAAATCCGTCGGCTCGGCCGTACACACGATCGAATCTGTCTGCTGGGACGGTCTAGCAGACCGTTTCCAGCAGACAGATTTGATCGTGTGTACAAGGCCTAATAGTTTTACAGTGGATATAGTAGTATTACACTGATATAATAGTTTTACAGTGACAACTTTGTGCAGGAGGAGAGAAGTCCTAGGAGCAACAGTCTGCAGGAATCAATTCAGATGAAGAGGAGCAGTAGTCTGCATGGTGAGACTGTAAATGTTAGAAGTACATCCAGTTCTTCAAGGCTAAACCGATTTACTAATGTTCACTAAATATAATGGTAAAGCAAAATGTTCTATGGGCATCCCATATCTCCCTTACCCCAACCAAGTTATATTCTCCAATAAACAAAAACAAAACAACGCAAATGACTGTTCATTCTCTCTGAGGTGATAGATGGAGGTCTGGCAGCAGATTTATATGGTGGATGTTAGTTACTAGTAGCAACCAAGCGCTCTATAAATATATATATATAAATATATATATATATATATATATATATATCATGTGTATATATATATATATATATATATATATATATATATATATATATATATATATAATGTAAAATAACCCAAATAAACATGTCTTGAAATAAAATCAAGTTATAATATGTTGAATAAAAAACAAGAGAGTTTAGAATGCAAAGCATTGTGTGCTCTCAACAACATGAAATTTCTCATAAAAGAACTTGCCGTAAGGTACAGTTTAGGCCTGTGAAGCTGAAATATTATCCATTCAGTATACCCAGTAAAATGTCTTTCAAATGAACTTTGCAGAATCTATGGGAGGTACTGTGAAAGAATTGTTCCATGACTTCATACAAACCTATTTTGTGTGAAAAAAAATATTAATAGGAAGTCGGAATCAAATTAATGAGCTTTATTTGAACTGAATTAAAAATCTTGCAGCAAATGAGTAACATGTGTAATTCAATGTATGACTTTGTCTTGTCTTTGAATGCTTATTAGGCACATGTGGCTTGGAAATATGCAGTTAAATGACACTGGACACTTAAAGCATATCTAAACGTAAAACATTTATACCTGGTAATTTTCACAGCAGGGCCGGTACGGGGGGTGTCAGAAGGGGAGAATGCCCTGGGCAGTACTATATACTGGAGGAGGGGGGGCACAGTTGAATTAATGGCCGTGTGCTTCTAAAATCTGTCTGAACACACCATGTGTTGAGTGCGCTCCTGCACCAGGCACAAGTCTAGAACAGACCAGCCCTTCACTTCTTCACTCCCCTATCAGTGGAAATACTCCCCCTGACAGGCGCTTCATATTACCCGCCTGGCGTCACACACTTAGAGGCTGGCTGGAGGCGAGATGGGAGGACTTAGAGGGAGAGGAGCATAGAGACATGTGATCTAGAGGAGCTAAGGAGAGAAGGAGGTGGAGTCGGGAAAATTTGCACTGTGAATGACCACTGACTGGTAATGGAACAGTACTCCGCCCCCTTTCCTTCGAGCAGATCCATGTCGGGAGGAGGAGAAAGCCAGCTGATTAGCTGATGGGCCAGTCAAGTGAAGGGGGAGGAGCTCTACCCTTTGTGAGCAGATGTGCAGACATGAGAAGCGTTACTGGAGACACTGTGAGTCCAGACTGAGAGCACTGAGCAAGTAGGGGGAATTGACTGACACTGAGAGAAGGTGAGTGCCAGTCTCACCATCTCATCCCTCCACCACCCCTTTGCTCCTGATTCCACTCCCTCCCACCATCACCACTACTGACACTGATCCCACCCCCCACCACCACCATTCATCTGCCCCTGATTCCCTCCCCCTGTCACATAACTGGTAGTGTAGCCCAACGTTCAGGGAGCGGCCTCTTGTAAGCCTCTGGCTCAGGAGCCCCTGATAGAGTAGACAGAGGGTCAAGAGTCCACAAGTGCCTGATGGTTGGCTAGGTAGTGGACCGAAAGTGGCAGCAGGAAGGTGTGCAGTGGTCCTGGCAGGATTCCAACAGCAAGCCGGAACAGAGGGGTGGCACTTGCAGAACAGAGATCAAGCAGGTGGCACTGACCAGGTTGAGCACAGGCGGGCGGATCAGGAGCCAGAGTAAGTCCCAAAGGGAAGTCAAAGTCCAGTCCGGGTCGGTAAACAAGCGAGCAGAGAACAGAGCCAGGGGCCAGGCAGAAGCGGTGGTCAAACATAGCCAGGGGTCAGGGGCAGGTTGCAGACAGACGTGGTCAGAGGAAGACGGGTCAGGTAAACAGGTAGTAAACATGTAACAAGCGCAGATTCTCCAGGGATACGCTGTAGACTGGACAGCAAGATGGTGAGGGACCAGGCTGTTTAAATAGCGAGTCTTTGGCGCCAACCGCTGTCACCGTGCGCGCCCGCCACCGCGCATGCGCCGGGACTGGATTCTCCTGTCCTTGCTATTGATAGCCAAACTGCTGGGACGTCTTCCATGACGCCCCCCCTCTATGGGCAGCCTCCGGATGCCCAACTGGGCCAACCTTCTTGGATGCGCTCTCTTAGAAGCCTGCATCAGTCTCTCAGCGTGGATATTGGTCTCTGGTTCCCAGGAATTTTCTTCAGGACCGTAGCCCTTCCACTTCACCAGGTATTGAACCTGGTTACGTCTCTTCCTGCAATCCAGGATGGATTCAACCTCAAATTCCTCTTTGCCATCAATAAGTACTGGCTTAGGAGGATCGGCATTCCGGTTAGTGAAGGGATCCGGGACTGTGGGCTTGAGTAGTGCCACATGGAAGACTGGGTGAATCCGGTAGGAAGCAGGTAATTTTAGGTTGTAGGCCACTTCGTTAATCTTCCTAAGTATCTGGAAGGGGCCCACAAACTCGGGACCTAATTTCTTGGACAGGAATGCTAATTTTAGATTTAGGGTGGACAGCCAAACTTGGTCTCCTGGCGCAAGGTCAAGTTCTCCTCTTCTCCTCCTGTCAAACACCTACTTACTATGTTCTTGTGTTTTCGCCATAGTCTCCTAAAGTAACTTGTTAGTGGAGAAGAAATCCAGGGTTTCTTGGGCAGCCGGTACTGTGTATTCTGGAATGTTGTTGGATAGGAACAAAGGGTGAAAGCCGTAATTAGCAAAAAATGGAGACTGCTTGGTAGCGGAATGGACAGAGTTGTTGTAGGCGAATTCTGCAAGGGGCAATAGAGAGGCCCAATCATCCTGAGAAAAACTTGAAAAGCAACGCAGATATTGCTCAAGCGTTTGATTGATGCGCTCGGTCTGGCCGTTGGTCTGCGGATGGTATGCAGATGAAAAGGCGAGATCAATTTTCAGGGCTCCACATAGTGCTTTCCAGAATCTTGATGTAAACTGCAACCCCCGGATAGATACAATATTTGCGGGTATGCCATGGAGTCTCACCATCTCCTTGATGAATACTTTTGCTGTTTCAGAAGCAGAAAGTGTCCCCACCATAGGCAGAAAGTGGGCCATTTTGGAAAGTCTATCCACCACCATGAAGATGGTGGTGTAATTTTCCGATGGAGGTAGCTCGACAAAAAAATCCATGGATATCATCCTCCATGGTTTCTCCGGAACAGGTAGTGGTTTTAATAACCCCCAAGCCTTGGTTCTGCTGCCCTTGTTTTGGATATAGATGGTGTAGGATTCCACATAGCTTCTGCAGTTCCGGAGTAGCTGTGGCCACCAGAAGGTACGCTGGAGAAGCTCGGAAGTCTTGTGTACTCCGAAGTGACCAGCCAAGTCATGGTTGTGACCGGATTTGAGGACTACTACCCGTAGTTATTGGGGCACAAAGATCCTATCCTTATTCCATAACAGGTTGTCCTTTAACTGTAAGGCTGGATCCGATGATAGGGAAATCTCTGAGGAGGCCTGCTTAATTTGAGACAGAAGATCCCCCTGTAACATGAGAAAGTTAATGGGAGCTAGGATGGTGTCTGGAGAAGAAGGGGCTTCAGGCCCATTAAACATCCGGGAAAGTGTGTCTGGTTTTAGTATTTTTTGAATATGAAAAGAAATATGAAAAGAAAACCAAGTAAAAAAGAGTGCCCATCTGGCCTGGCGTGGCTTCAGTCTTTTAGCAACCTTCAGGTATTCTAAATTTTTATGATCAGCATAGATCAAGATAGGGTGTGCTGCACCCTCCAGGAGGTAGCGCTATTCCTCAAGAGCGGCTTTAATCGCCAAGAGTTCTCTGTCCCCGACATCCTAATTCCTCTCCGCTTCCAATAGTTTGTGGGAGAAGAACGCAACTGGGTGCAGTAGGGCCTTGGGTCCCTGCCTCTGGGAGAGCACCGCTCCAACCGCCACCTCAGAGGCGTCTACTTCCAGGATGTAGGGTAGGACCGGGTCGGGGTGTTTCAGGACGGAGGCTGAGGTAAACAGGTCCTTCAAGGTAGCAAAAGCAGCCTGGGCTTTGGGAGACCACTGGAACCGAGTACCTTGCTTGGTTAAACTTGTAATGGGGGTGATAATATAGGAGAAGCCCTTGATGAATTTCCGATAAAAGTTTGCGAATCCCACAAAGCGCTGAACCGCTTTCTTATCGGTGGGAGCAGGCCAGTCCATAATAGCAGTGACCTTCTGGGGGTCCATTTTGACACATTCTACCGAGATTATTAGTCCCAAGAATTGGATACTCTCTTGTTCAAATTCACATTTTTCAGCTTTGGCATATAAGCTATGCTGACGGAGCCGGGTCAATACTTTTCGGACATGCTCCCGATGGTCTGACAGGGAAGAAGAGAAGTTCAGAATGTCATCCAGATAGATTATGACAAACAGGTCGAGATAGTCTCTGAATATGTCATTTACAAAATGCTGGAAGGTGGCGGGAGCATTGCACAGACCGAAGGGCATAACCAGGTATTCAAAATGCCCAAATCGGGTGCGGAACGCAGTCTTCCACTCGTCGCCATTTCTCTAATTCGGACCAGGTTATAGGCCCCGCAGAGGTCAAGCTTGGTGAAAATGACAGTGGGTCCAAGTCTCTGAAATAATTCAGGGACCAGAGGAAGGGGGTACCTATTCTTGTTTGTGATTTTATTCAAATCCTGATAATCTACGCAGGGGCGTAGAGAGTGGTCCTTCTTCTCTACGAAGAATATTCCCGCTCCAGCGGGGGATGTGGATGGGCGTATGAAGCCTTTCTCTAGGTTTTCATCTATGTAAGACTTTAGGGTGCCCAGTTCCAATTTAGTCAAAGGAAATATTCTCCTGAATGGGATTTCTGCCCCAGGGAGAAGTTCAATTGGGCAATCGTAGGACCTATGTGGTGGTAAAGTCTCAGCGCCCTTTTTACTAAAATCATCCAAAAACCGGTGATAGGCCTCCGGGACTAACTGACGATTTTCAGCTTCGGTTTCCAAACACAGTAGAGGGGACGAAGCGACTGCAGATACTTGGAGGCAATGTTGGCGACAGTAAGAAGAAGAAAAATTGACCTTTCCAGACTCCCAGTCAATCTGTGGATTATGAGCCCTCAGCCAGGGCATGCCCAAAATGATGAGGAACATTGGGGATTCAATAATGTCTAAGCATAGTAGCTCCCAATGGTTGTTGGAGATGAGAGCATACAAAGGGACTGTTTCATGTGTAACAGGGTCGGATCTGATGGCTGATCCATCGGCTAAATAGACGGCGAGTTCCTGGCGTCTAGGTCTTAGAGGAACTCCATGTTGGATGGTAAAAGAGGCGTCCATAAAACCGCTGCAGGTGCCATAATCAATAATGGCGGGGGTCTGGACGTTCCTTCCTGGGAGCTGTAGAGAGATGGAGATAGCCAGATGAGTGTCATTAAGGTGGAAGAGAGAGCAGATAGGATGATTGAACACTTACGGAGCTTGGCGGGGCAAATCCTCACGTAGTGCCCGGGTTCCCCGCAGTACAGGCAAAGGTTGTTGCTCCGGCACTGTTGGTGCTCTTCCGGGGTCAGAGATGGTCGAAGTAGGCCTAGTTGCATTGGTTCCCGGGGTATCAGCGGAGGCTCGTACAGGAGTCGGAGGAGGCGGATAAGGAGAACTTGGTACACGTGGCATCATCCACACTGGGCGTGCAGAGCCGGAGGTACGCTCAGCTCGTCATTCCTTCAATCGTCTGTCAATCTGGACCGATAGATGTATTAGAGCTTCCAGTGTTGTGGGGATGCCAACTCGGGCCAGTTCATCTTTTAAAGATTCCGAAAGGCCCATACTGAATTGGTGATGCAGGGCAGCATCGTTCCAGTTGGTATCGGAACTCCACTGTCTAAATTCTGCCACATAGTCCTCTACTGCCCTGTGCCCCTGTTGCAGCGCACACAGTGCAGCTTCTGCAGTGGCTGCTAGCTGCGTGTCCTCATAGATGAGACCCATAGCTTAAAAGAAGGTGCTCAAGAGGTAAAGGCATTCTTCTTTGCGCTCCAGGAGACGATGTGCCCAAGTTTGGGGTTCGCCCGATAATAATGTAATGATGAAGCCCACGTTGGTAGATTCAAGCGAGAAGGTCCTGGGTTGCAAAGCGAAGAAAAGTTTGCAGGCATTGTGAAATGCCCTGTACTTGCTGCGGTCCCCATAAAATATTTCCGGAGTGGGAACCCTGGGCTCAGGTGGCAACATCACGACTGAGGGGGCAGAGGAGGTTGCGGTTGCGGCAGGGGCTGCTGCAGACAGAGTTTGAATGCGTCCCTCCAGATGGGTATACCCTTCTTGCAAGTTTAGTACAGCAGCGGTGAGACCATCCAGATGACGGCATAAGTCCTCCATGGGAGTCACTCCCTGCGTGGGCTCGGACATGGCTGTCCAGTACTGTCACGTACCTGGTAGTGGAGCCCAACGTGCAGGGAGCGGGCTCTCATAAGCCTCTGGCTCAGGAGCCCCTGATAGAGTAGACAGAGGGTCAAGAGTCCAGAGGGGAACAAGTGCCTGATGGTTGGCTGGGTAGCGGGCTTGAAGTGGCAGCAGGAAGGGTGTGCAGTGGTCCTGGCAGGATTCCAACAGCAAGAACAGAGGGGTGGCACTTGCGGAACAGGGATCAAGCCACCGCGCATGCCCCCGGAACTGGATTCTCCTGTCCTTGCTATTGATAGCCAAACTGCTGGGACGTCTTCCATGACACCCCCCACCAACACCACTACTGCCACTGATACAACCCCCCACCACCATCCCTCTGCCCCTAATCCCACACCAACCACCATCCCTCTGCCCCTGATCCCACCCTCCCACCATTATCCCTCTGCCCACGATCCCCTCCCCCCCATCACCAACCCTCTTCCACTGGTTGCTAAGTTAAGCTGGTTGCTAAAGAGCAGGGCAGGAAGTCAGCTGCCATGTCCTTAACAACCGATCATTCATCAGCTTTCAGCTGGCTTCTCCGCTGACAGTTGATTGTAAAAAAAAGCAGACATTTAAAAAGTATGGTAAAAATACTGCGTGCAAAATCCTTACCTGAGCCTGCAGTCAGAAAGAAGAAAAGAAATGCAGACAACACATCTAATAAATGTTTATCTATGCTTCAAGTAGGCAAATAGGTAGACCGTCCACTAATCACTACATACTACTACTAAATTAAAGCAGAATATTTGTAGCAGCAAACTATTTGAATGTCATAGTGTATTCCAGACTTTGCTATCCTGACTTGGACTGATTTTGCTTAGTAATTCCCCCCATAGATTTTAACCACTTAACAACCGATTTGTGCAGATCTTGCCGGTTTCTGCCGGCGATTCTGCACACCATAGGAACGATCATAGCGGCTGTTCCGCCGCTTGATCATTCTTACAGGTGGCGAAAAGGGGATGTCCCCCCTCCCGTCGCCCTCAGGTGCTTCTACCGACTCACCTGTGCGATCGGTGAACCGGTGAGAGAATCCGCTGACCCCGGTTCTTGACCATGGAGATTTCCAGTGGACCAGATGGTCGCCGGAATCTTTATGATTGTCGATGTTATGACGTCATCTCCGGCCTCTGCATTCAAAAAAATGGCGCCACCTCGGCTGGGAAGCCAGGATTGTTTTTTCTTTGTTTTGTTTTTTAGGCTTCCCAGCCTAGAGGTGAGATGTGGGGTCTTATTGACCCCCATACCTCACTGTAAATAGGACCTGTCATGTCATATATTCCTATTACAAGGGATGTTTACATCCCTTGTAATAAGAATAAAAGTGATCATTTTTTTTTTGTTTGTTTTTTAAGTGTCAAAATAAATAAATTCAAGTAACATGAACAATAAATGTTTTTCTTTAAAGTGCCCCTGTCCACATGTGCTCGCACGCAGAAGCGAACGCATATGTAAGTCCTGCCCACATATGAAAAAAGTGGAACAATAGAGTGAGAGCAATAATTCTAGCCCTAGACCTCCTCTGTAACTCAAAACATGTAACCAGTAAAAAAGCGTTGCTGAGATTTTTAAGTACCAAAGTTTGGTGCCATTCCACGAGCATGTGCAATTTTGAAGTGTGACATATTAGGTATCTATTTACTCAGCATAACATCATCTTTCATATTATGCAAAAAAAAATGGGCAAACTTTACTGTTTTTTGTTTTTTTAAAAGCATTAAACTTTTTTCCAAAAAAACGCGTTTGAAAAATTGCTGAACAAATACCGTGCGAGATAAAAAGTGACCGCCATTGTATTCTCTAGAGTTTCTGCTAAAAAATATATATTTAATGTTTTGGGGGTTTTATGTAATTTTCTAGCAAAAAAAAATATGATTTTTACATGTAGGAGCGAAGTGTCAGAATTGGCCTGGTTGTCAAGATGTGAATCTCTAAATCAAATGATAATTTGCTTTGAGGTAGACAGATTTAAACACAAGCAATGAGTCTATCCTAAAGAGTTTATCAAGCAAATGAACAAATATGACTTTTCCCAGAACATTAAATAAAATAAAACAATTTTTTCAAAATGCTAACACATGTTGCTAAGTTTTACATTGACCTGACCATATGCACATATAAAATAGGATTCAATAACAAAAAAAAAAAAAAGTCACCTAATGTAAAATGGGAGCTGATAAGTCTCCATAAATTGACTCTCACACTGTAAAAAATGATTTTCTATTCTATACTTGAGCTTCATATACTCAATCATCGGACTTGTTTCAAAGAAGTTTTCAAGATTCCAATCTTGTCATTGCCTGTGAATTAAAAAAAAATGAACAGATAGTTTTACTTTAGTTTTAATAGAAATAATGATAGCAATTCATGTTTGACAGATTAAAATATTAAAGGAAAGAAACTACTAGTTATGCACAGCCTGATAGTGTATCTTGGAAAAAAATGATTGTCTGAGGCTGTAATGTAACTACGGCTAAAATAGCCGTTGTCAGCAAAAAGAGGCGACATTTAGAGGAAAATCTAAGAAATTTCCATTTAAATGACTTTTGCATGTTCTATGCTATAATTTAAAAGTGATACTTCCGAGCGTAACAAGAAAATTTGAAAACCAATCATTTACTTTTTTTTTTTTACTCCTTAAAAGAAAAATATTGAAAATAGCAGTATGATATTAAATATAACATTATTATTATTATTATTATTATTATTATTATTATTATATTATTATTATTGTAGTTACTTGTGGTGGTAATACCCTATTTACCACAAATTAATTCCAAATGAGATACCAGTGCTTGTAGTTAAACCAGAGCTCCAAGTAATTTACTGGGCCCTGTAAGTAAGATAAGATTAGCTTGTAAGAGTGGTAATCTTGTCACTTTATATAACATAATGATTTTATAAGACTACAATATAGGAGCCTATAACAAAGTTGTTGGACATAGTGAGACAAAACCATTTTTAATGGTAAATTAGTGGTTCTCCTCCCATTAGAAGCAAATGAAATTCCCCTACCCCTTACCCCTAAACATATATATATATATATATATATATATATATATATACACGCACATGCATTTTAATGGCATCCCAGTCTGTAGAGTTCAATATTGAGTTAGTCCAACCTTTGCAGCTATATCAGCTTTGACTTTTCTGGGAAGGCTGTCCACAAGGTTTAGTTTTAGGTGTGTCTATGGGAATGTTTGACCATTCTTCCAGAAGTGCATTTGTGAGGTCAGGCACTGATGTGAACGAGAAGGCCTGTCTCACAGTCTCCGCTCTAATTTATCCCAAAAATGTTCTATTGGGTCTTTTAGACACATGCCCCCTTCTTTAACACTGCAGTGAGAGGCATTCCTCCACTTCAGCATTTTTATTGGACAGCTTGGGCCAATGGTACCTTACCTTTGGTCCAAGACTCCAAGCTGTCCATTGAGCTTCGAGCTTCTGACAAGAAGTGAGGAGTGGCAGTGTGAACTCATCCTCTCAATCTGCTGCAAACAAAGTCTGCCATCTTTTATTTAAACCGGCTGCTCTGTATGTAGTTCCTAAAAGGCTGCACAAGGAGCCCTATATCTCCCGTACCATAGGTCGTAGGAGCCCCACATTTTGACTTCAGCTATTGGGGGGGGGGGTCTTGGTCACCGAGCCACAATCCTCAAAGTCAATTTTTTTTTAATGTTCATGGCAGGTGAGACTCTGCATCACCTGCCTCCCCTCACTGCATGTCCCTGATATCCAATAGCTCAATCTCTTACCTGACACCAATTTTGAGCCCCGTACATTGTCTCCAGGGTTCCAGTACAGCCAACTCTCCCTGCACTTTGCTTTTGGGGTCTATCCTGAGTAGGTGCACTCTTGGTAGCCAGGAAAGTATTAAGTAAACAAAGGTAAAACAGCATTGGAGCTGCTTCCGGCTATGATGCCACACGCCCCCCAAGCCCTTGCAGTGCCAAGACATCCAGGCGCCACGACCCTCCTCCCCCAAATCCCTATTCCCACTATTTGAGAACCAATGGGTTAAATGAACTGGAGATTTTAGCACAAAGTTATGCTACCTTCAATGACTAGAGCATAGGATTAAGCCACATAGAATCAAACAGGGTTTGATCCAGACAGTGCTAACTTACTCACTGTAGATATCTGTGAAGATTTGGTGGTATACTCCAAAAGAGTTTGCAATTATTGCTTTCTTGGTGACCTTTAACAGGTTTCTTAATGCTGTCTTGTGTACCCTTACATTTTCCCTTGTGCTGTGCATTCAATTACACAGCCAGTCATGCAGGTTTCTGTCATCGTACCCTGTCCCCAGTATAAAAGCATTTAATTTATCCCAGTCACACACTGACATTTGCTATATTTTCTCTTACCAGCCAAAAGTAACTTTTCATTTTTCTCATTTAATACGCTCTAAAGAACACATAGGATTATTGTCATATTAATGCAAAAGGCCCATGAACACAGACAGTGGGTCAGTTTTAGTGGCTTTTAGTGGCATTCACCTATTTCACACATGGTGAAGCACTATTTTTGACACGTATACCTTCTAACTTTTGGGTTACAATGATAGCAACAACTGTCACTCTGGTAGAACTGGTCATACAGGGCCTTTGCTTCATTCTATGAAAAACGCAACCTCCCATGAATGCTAAAATAAATGAAGATAACAAAAGCTATTTTTACATTCCCTGTAAAAAAATAAAAAAAATAACCAAAGAAATATGGAAGCGGCATTTTAAAATAAATTCCAGAGATGCCTCAAACCAAAGTAAAAAAATCTTAGGTTCAGCAATTAGGGAGCACCAACGGTAGCCTGTTTAGTTGCAAAATAACAGCTGGCCAACTTATGCCTGCCAAGAGACACTATGGGGTCAATTCACTAAAGCATAACAATTGGCATTACCATATGTTATGTGCTATATTTTACAATCAATTATATTTTTATTAGCCCACAAAATGTTTTATCACATGGATCAGCTGAAAATTAATGCATGCACACAATTTTATTGATTGTTAATGCACTTTTTATGTAAAAATGAATTCCTAAAATAATGAGATGTCTAATAAAGTGGCTTTATCATGAGAAAACTATGACCTACCCCTGCCAGTTCCCTGGAAGTCACTATGATGATGGTTTGGAATAAATGCTTTCTGGGGGGCAGTTCACATTAATGCAGTGCATTTTTGGTGCATTGCATTTTAAGTGAATTTAACATATGTTTTACGCTTGTTACTATTGAACTCTACACCAATCCCCATTTCCCATCAAAACAGCCTCTTTTACTGCCAAAACAGCCCTGACCCTATGAGGCGTGGAGCCACTAGATCTCTGATGGCATGCTGTGGCACCAAGCTGTCAAGCTGGCAGTAGCAGATCCTTTAAGTCCTGTAAGTTGAAGGGTGGGGACTCCATAGATAAGACTTGTTTTTACAGAATATGTGACAGATGCATGTTTGAAATTAGATCCGGGGGCCAAGTCAACACCTCACATTTGTTGTTGTGTTCCTCAAACCATTCTTGAACCACTTTTGCAGTGTGGCAGGGTGCATTATCCTGCTGAAAGAGGCCCCTGCCATCAAGAAATACCATTATCATAAAGTAGTATACTTGGTCATTCATTCATTAAACCCTGTGTACTCCTATTATGATGTGATTGGTCACAGGGCCGCTATGATTGGCCTTGGTACCATGTGATCGCTGTGACCATTTACAGAGCTCACACAGTAGTAAACAATGACAGCATTGTTTACTACTGTGATTGCTGTGATTGGTTACAGCGGTCACATGGTACCAAGGTCGCTCACAGTGGCCTGGTAACACAATCCGTAACCCGCTGTGTATGGTGGACACAGGAGGTCACAGATCATGGACGCTATTCTGCCCACTAGAATGCATTAACACATACAGAATGCCTAACTGCGCTAGTGTTAGTGTGCATTAATGTGGGCTAGTGCGCATTCATGCATGTTTCTGCCCAAACATTCATCTCCTGAATGCGATGGCTGTGCGTTTCTTTTTCTGCCTCTAAATGCTTGGAAAAGACTATATGTGCATGGACATTTAGGGGATTATTTACGAAAGACAAATCCACTTTGTACTACAAGTGCAAACTACAAGTGCAAAGTGCACTTGAAATTGCACTGAAAGTGCACTTGGAAGTGCAGTCGCTGTAGATCCGAGAGGGACATGCAAGGAAAATAAAAACAGCATTTTAGCTTGCACGTGATTGGATGATAAAATCAGCAGAGCTTCCCCATCATTTCAGAACTACCCCTACCTCTCAAGCCGCGTACACACGATCAGACCGGTCCGATGAAACTGGCCTTAAGGCCAGTTTCATCGGACCAAATCGATCGTGTGTACGGCTCATCGGACCGTTGTCCATCGGACCAAAGTTTTAAAACTTGCTTTAAAATCGGTCCGATGAACGCCTGACCATCGGACCAAAATGATAGTTAGTATGCAAAAGCATCGCATGCTCAGAATCAAGTCGACGTATCTATGGAAGCATTGATTTTTGTTTTTTCAGCACGTCGTTGTGTTCTATGTCACCACGTTCTGGCCCGATGGGATTTTGGACTGATGGTGTGTACGCACATCAGACCATCAGACCACTTCAGCGGTGGCCCGATAAAAATGGTCCGTCGGACCATTCTCATCAGGGTTGGTCCGTTCGTGTGTACGAAGCCTCAGATTTACATCAACTGCACTTCCAAGTGTACTTTCAGTGCAATTTCAAGTGCACTTGTAGTTTGCACTTGTAGTGCAAAATGGATTTGTCTTTCGTAAATAACCCACATAGTCTCACCTAGAAGGGAGTTTAAAAGCAGAAAAAAAGTCAAACACCTTAAAAAGCTGCATTTAATTAACCACCCTGGCGGTATTCCCGAGTCTGGCTTGAGGAAAGATTTCTTTACCAAAAGTGGTATCCCCGAGCCTGACTCGGGCTCACCTTGCAGTGTCCACAGAAAAAGTTACTTACCTTGTCCCTGGATCCTGCGATGCATCCCCGCTGTGTGAGAGAGCGGCGTCCTTACTGTAATCTTATATATTACAGTACTGTATGTAAAAAATACACACCCCCTTGTCACTAGTGGTCTGCCCAGTGTCATGCATGTTCTTTTATATAATAAAAACTGTTCTTTCTGCCTGCAAACTGTAGATTGTCCATAGCAACCAAAAGTGTCCCTTTATGTCAAAAGTGATTTTAGAGCAGCTAGAAAACAGCGATAATAAATTATAATCACTTGCAGAATTGAGCAATAGCGATTTGTGGGCAAATTTGTCATAAAAAAATAAAAGTAATGACAGCGACAATTCTGCAACTGAGCAAATTTCCGTGCTTTTGATATGATTACATTATTGAATAATTTTATTATAATTACATTATTATTTGTTATAAATATTTATAGTTATTTATTATATTATAATTTATGATTTTTTTTTAAACTTTATCATACCCCGGGATGTCTACTAGACTCTTGTTTGGACAGATTTAAGTGAGTTAATCCTGAGGCCGCGTACACACGATCGAACATGTCCGCTGAAACTGGTCTGCAGATCGGACCATTTTCCAGCGGACAAAAGTTTCAAAACATGCTTTATAACCTGTCCGCTGGAAACCTGTCCGTCGGACAGGTTCGATGGTTAGTACACAAAATCATCGGACCAAAATCCCGCGCATGCTCAGAATCAAGTCGACGCTTGGAAGCATTGAACTTTTTTCATCACGTCGTTGTGTTCTATGTCACCGCGTTCTGGTCCGAGGGGATTTTGGTCCGATGGTGTGTACGCACAATCAGACCAACAGACCACTTCAGCGTGGTCCGATGAAAACGGTCCGTCAGACATGTTTCATAGGACATGTCTGATCGTGTGTACGCGGCCTAAGAATTACAGGCCTACAATGTAAAACGCCAAATTTCCATGCAAAATAATAGTACCGCTTTCAGCACCTAAAATCTGAAATAATCATAACGCCAGGGAGGTTAATGTCCTGTGTGCATGAGGAAGTAACCCATGTAAGGTAAGTAATACACAGTTTACAATTTTAATGGGGAACAAGCGCACTAGGGTGGCAATGCTTCAGAGGCTCTAGGAGCATGGATATTATTGCCACCAAGAAGGAGGAATCACCAAATAATTTATTTTAAAGAATAGATTTATGTAATAAATTAAGGGCACAGAGAGATAAGAAGTTGCCTTCTTATTTATTCCCATTGCCCTGCATACACTTCATAAGAAATTGCAATGTATTGTATATATATTTTTTGTAAACCTTTTTCTATGTGGTCATGTGACCACACAGCTTCTATTCTCGTTCGTTTGTTTGGATGCTGTGGCTGGTAGGAGGGAAATTTCACTCCCACTTACAATGGCTATATATATGGCTATATCTAAGGACAAACAGTCGCAGCTCTGTAATTTATCCCCGTTGTTGGGCTTCTATATTACTCATGAAAAGACATTTACAAGAAGATGGAATTTCCAGGCACAAATGTTAAGGTTGAAAACATATGTACATATTTATTTTATCCACATTTTACAAAAAGGAAAACAACAACACTTAAAAAAATGTATTATCATGCAAAGTGTATATCCAAACATTCATTACACCAGTATAAACCAATAGCACCCTCATGAGTAGTTAGTTACCCTGATAAAAAGTGACATTACAAATGACTCAATGAAATTTGTCCGATGACAGTCATTTGGAGAATACTCCAGTATAGGGTGCAATAGTTCCTGTCCAACTAGTTTCATGCGGCAAAGGAGCTTCATCAGTAGCCTAATCGTGTATCTGAATAAATGGAAAATACAATATTATCAATCCATTTTCCAAAACAATACACATTATACAATCATGAAGTGATGTATAGCTATGATCAACACAGATAGGTAGATGCGGAAATGTAACACCTACAGAACAGATATGGAGGTGCATCCTACAGGTAACAGCAAGCGAGACACAACAGAGGTGTAAATATGGAAAAAAAAATGTAACGGATATTACACAGCTTTGTGCTCACGTGACCACATATTTACATTGCAATTTATTAGAAAATGTATGCACAACAATTGGAAGAAATGGGGATGCAACATTTAAAAGATATTTTATTGTTAAGCAGTTTCCTTCAACTTTAAAAATAAGAACTGTACTGATTAGGCCATTAGTGTCATATCTTTTTGAAAATTGCACACAATAGCTGGGAAGATACAATTAGCTCGGTAGATGCTAAATAAGTTATGGAAAATATTTAAATAGGCTGAGAGATTGACAGCTCTTCATAATTACCATATGTTACATGCAATCACTTATACTCTATTTTAAGTTGGGCAGAGATTAAGGGTGACAATTCTATTCTGTTGCAGAAGAAAACAGACTATTTGATTGTTCATGACATTTTGTTCAAAATCAATCATAGTCAGCTCAAGTTAGACTGATCAGACTGCCGTAAACAGGATTTACCACAAATGGCAAGACTCAAAGCTGTTTTCACGGAACTGAACATAATGATAGATTTATCAGTGCAATCATCATGGTATAACAGGAGGCTCCCCTGAGGAGTGAACTGGGCAAATTGATTACAAAATACCTTGAGACGAGATCTTTGTTTACCGAGCCTCTATGTCTAACAGCTGCTGGTCCATTTCCATGCATTATTTTATCTATCTATCTATCTATCTATCTATCTATCTATCTATCTATCTATCTATCTATCTATCTATCTATCTATCTATCTATCTATCTATCTATCTATCACATAAAAAACAGGGATTGCAGCAATTTTAAATGCCACTGGGTTTTAGACAAACTGAAATATTTTGTTTCAGAATTTCGTTTTTGTCCGAAAAATAAATGTATTTAGTTACTCCCGAAATTCGTTTTTATTTATTTTGTTTCATAAAAAAAATGCATTCGTCCAAAAATCCAAATTAAGGTTGAATCTCTCATTGAAGGCTTATGGTGTCTGTCAAATGTTCTAAGAAGAGCAGCTAAACTGTACGACGCCACAATCGTACATTTCCGGCCGAATGTTCCGCCTACAAGCTATAGAAGAATTCGAATGTTGTATGACTAGTAATAATTATATTTATAAATTATTATTACTAGTCAACCAACATGCAAATTCTTCTATAGCCTATGGGCCGAGCATTTGACCGGAAATGTACGATTGCGGATTCGTACAGTTTAGCCGCTTGTCGAATCTTCTTAAAAATTTCGACAGTTCATGACGAATGGTCTACCCCAACACTGTCTCTATAATGTCAAATCTTTTCTTTCTATGTTGAATCTTTCCTCTCTATGTAGAATAATCTTGGACTAATAGAGTTAAGGCTAGGCACATTCGACCACAGGTTCATGTCAAATCTCCTATCTATATCAATCTGTTGTAGCAGTGAAAAAAAAAAAAAAGCATTTTTTTTATGTCGGATTTTGGATTCTGCGCGTTCGTTTGCTAAAATGATAATGAAAATACCAGAATTTTGGACGAAAATGCATTTGAACGAAAACTAATGCACATGTCTACTGGGTTCCTTAATCAGGAGGATCTAGACCCTCACTACTGCTATCTATATCAGTCCTTACCTTAGCAAAGAGGAAAGGTAGTTTTGAAGGTGCTCACATTATAGTGATGCACCCCCTTGCAACCCCTGCATTTGATAATGCGACACCATAGATCACCTGACCAAGACTACAGGCACATGAAGAAACCTCACTGTGTGACTGTCTAGCACCTTTGCACTTGGTGTGCTCTGCATAGGTGCTGATACAGTGGTGGTAGTAGGAGAGGAGGAGGTAGAATAGGGGAGAGGGTAGTACAATCAGCCGAGCTGGACTTAAACTTAGCAAAGCAACTGCAGTTACACCGATGCTCCCTATGTAAAAAATACAGATTTAGAAAGGGAGGGGGTGTTCAAGGATTAGCCTAAAAGCTTTCCACATCTTGCCTATGAAACCATCAAATTCAAGAACTGCCATCATAACCCCAGACCATAAATGGGAATGAGAGACCCCTATCAGCAAAATTATGCAGGTATAGGACACCCCCTGCCACACCCCCTTAAAGGAGAATTGTACAAAAAACAAGATTGGTTAAACCCACAAGTGTTTTTTTTACCACTACTATTCATTTATATTGGCTTTTGGAATTTACAAATGCAGCAATTTAGAAAACAGATGAAAGGTTTAGCACTGGAAACACTTTTTTTTAAAAGTGCATTTTATTTATATATGTATATAGATCAGACCAAAATGGGGGACAAATGAGGAGCAATAAGGGACAGAGGGACATTGCTCCAAATCAGGGACAGTCCCTTGAAATCAGGGACAGTTGGGAGCTATGGTGGTGACTCGAATATCGAAAATGAAATTTCTTCAGAACTACAGCCGGGGAAAGTAACCTTACTAGAACTCACTTCTTAACTCTACTAGGATTTCTTAGCAGTGCTTTCTGCTTTCAGCTTCAGGAAATTCCACAGTTGGGTGAGTGACTATATATAAAGACAGTCATACACAGTCAGGAACTACACAGACACAAGGATTTTCATGATTGTATCATCTCTGAGCCATCATTTTGTCCAGGAAGTAGATTCTGACTCCAAAAAAATCCCCATAGATGGTTCTATCCTTCTGCATAAAAAAGCAGGCAAAGGCATTGTCATGGGGAGTCATTTTGTTCCTGTGAGAAATAATACCTGGTAGAGTTACACGGATGCCTTACTTAGCCTACATGCACTAAACATACACCAATTAGCCATAACTTTATGACCTCTCACCTAATATTGAGTACCCCCCCTTTCTACCAAAACAGCCCTGACCCATTGAGGCATGGACACCACTAGACCTCTAAAGGTATACTGTGGTGTATCGCACCAAGCTGTAAGCAGCAGATCCTTTAAGTCATGTAAGTTTTGAAGTGGGGGTCTCCATGGATCGGACTTGTTTTTCCAGCACATCCCACAGATGCTCAATTGGATTGAGATCTGTACAATTTGGTGGCCAAGTCAATACCTCATACAGTTTGTTGTGTTCTCCAAACCATTATTGAACCATTTTTGCAGTTTGGCAGGGAACATTATCCTGCTAAAAGAGACCACCACCACAAGGGAATACTATTTCCATGAAGGGATGCACTTGGTCAGCAAAAACGTTTAGGTAGCTGGTACCTGTTAAGTAACATCCACATGAATGACAGGACTCAAGGTTTCCCAGTAGAACATTGTCCAAAGCATAAGGCCTCGAACACACGATCAGTCCAAACTGATGAAAACGGACTGATGGTCTGATGTGCCTACACAACATCAGTTTAAAAACCGATCGAGTCCAACGCGGTGACGTAAATCACAACGACGTGCTGAAAAAAATGAAGTTCAATGCTTCCAAGCATGCGTCGACTTGATTATGAGCATGCGACGGTTTGGAACCGATGCTTTTGCGCACTAAAAGGATGAAACTGAACTTCAGTCCGTTTTCATCGGTTTGGACTGATCGTGTGTACGTGGTCTAACACTGCCTCTGCCGGATGGCCTTCTTCCCATATTGTATCCTGGTGCTACCTCTTCCCTAGGTAAATAAAGCACATGCACCTAGTTATCCACGTGATGTGAAACTATTTTTTTTTTATCAGAAAGGGCCACCTTCTTTTATTGCTTTGTGGTCCAGTTCTGATCTTCATTTGCCCATTGTAGGCACTTTTGGCTGCGGACATCGGTCAGTTTGGCACCCTGACCGGTCTGTGGCTACGCAGCACCCCTTATACACAACAAACTAAGCAACAAACACATCACCTTCAGGAACAACATGTTTACTTGATGCCTAATATATCTCACCAACGTTCACATGCCATTGTAACAGGATAATGCATGTTATTCAGGGCCCTTTCACACGTGCGGACCGTTTGTCCGTTTTTTCATACGTCCGTTTATGGACTGCAATGGTTTCCTATGGGATCGTGGACGTTAGCGGATGAGTAAACATCCGCCTCCGTAAAGCTCAGTTTTTTCGGATGGAAGAAAATCCTATTTTTCTTCCGTCTGGCGGTTCGGATGAATACGGACCGTATTCATCCGATTCTCCATAGGGGAGAGCGGAGAAAAGACAGGGTGGCCCCTGTCAGGATTTTACGGAGGAATCCCCGCTGAGCAAACGGGCATACGGAGCGGATCAATACGGATCCGGTCCGTGTGAAAGGGCCCTTAACCTGTCGGTGGTCATAAAGCTAAGGCTGATATGTGTATATCCAATGCTAAGTTGACTTATTTTAGTAACAAATAAAATAAGAGCATCTCTATGTTTTCCTATTATAGAGTAATTCACTGCTCCAGCCTTCCTAAAATGTACCGTGCTGCTCAGGTGTAGACATTTGTGCCATTTGTTTTTCCATTGAATATTAAGCGAGACACATGGCAAGCTGTTCCAGTCTTTAACACAGCAGGTCTTACAAGGAAGAGCTTATATTAACAACATGGATCCTGTAGACAGCTGGAGAAGAGACACATGAGGTACTGGAGACTGTCACTGGCAAAGTCCAGACACGTTTCCTGTTGGCACCCATGGCTCTGCCATCTGCACGACACATCATTGGCTGTTATTCTTCCTTAAATACTTGAGGATTATCTGTAACTTTTCACAGATTAAGAAGGTGCTACCACATGAGGGCTTTTAATTTGATTTTGTTTTATCATATCTATATCCTTGTCTAATTATTTATAGAGATGAGAGAACGTTGGACAATCTGCTCCAATATTACAACACTGGCTGGCGTACCTGAAGATCACCACACCACTTTGGCTGAACTGATAGGAATTACAACAAACAAGTTGGGTTTCGGTGAGTGCATATATTTCTTGGCATTGATATACTGCAGTGTGATTTGTTTTTGTGCAATATCTTGTTGGTACAACAAATTAATATTGGTGCTAAGTTTGTGACTTTTGTATGATTTTGGAAATTAAAGTAGAGCTTCATAAATTATAACTGAAAAGGACAAAGGAGTTAAACATGAAGTGTTACCCTTACACTCCTCTTTGCTGTCCTTTCCTCCTTAAAATGTGTCCATAGTGCAATGATACAGTTAACTTAAAGAGTAACTCCATTTATTGAGAAAAAAAAACATTCCACTCTGGATGATCTATGTACATTGCAATAATTTGAACAAACTTAAATGCAAATTCCTACCTTTTGTTATTTTTAAAAAAAGCTTGTGGGTGGGGTCATCTTTGCCTGTGCACATGAGGATACCTCTCGCATTGAGCATGCTCATTAATGCCCGGAACCAGTTGAAGACTGTGATAATGTGAAGAATCAAACATTAAGGCGACTCCCCAAGTTAGAGATGAACCACAGTTCCTCTGAAAAATAACTTATTCCATTTCACTACACACTGTAACTTGTATGTTTGTGTTAGGAGGGACATTCTGAGCCCCGGCCCAATCCAACAGTCCAGCATACCTCTATTATCTCACTCCCAATAACAGAATGTGGTCACAGGGAGCACCTAATATGGACCAGATGCATGCTCCCATTTAACTCTTCCCCTCCTATACCTTGTGACCAGGACAAAGATCTCTGTAACGCAGGTTTGAATTTGGTTTCTATTGGGATACTGTCCACTAGGGAAGGTGCCAAAATGTGCCCTTTGCCAGGCACTGTGTGTAGTGCTATCCAGGTATATTGCCAAGGTCTTCCCCACTTTTGCCCCAAAGCCAGGCACAGGGTATATTCACTCAGCCAGGTATACACACTTTCACACTTTGTCTTCAGAGATCAGTCTAGGGGTTGTTACTTTTGCTGTTTTAGTTTTGAAGAACTTGGCCAAAGGGGTGTTAGGACTGAGTTTGCCTGCTGGTGGCACTGTGGTGCTCTGGGCTGATTGCTGCAGTTCCAGTGTCCACCAGCAGGTGTCTCCCAGAAGCCAGTATGCTTCAGTGATCACCTCTACCAGGTTTCAGATGCTATGTGGCTATATAAGGCTGCTTCTACTACCACACCTTGCAGAACTGTTTTGATTGCCTCATTGATGTCTTGATTCACCCCTTCCTTGCATCCCTTGACCCTCTTTGTGTATATATTTTGTATATAGTTAGTTGTTAGATCTCTTTAATCTTTATTAGGTATTTTGTCACTGGGGTTTGTTCATGTTTACTGTTTGCTGGTGTGTGCTTGTCTCTTGTTTCACTGTCAATAAATCTCACTTAAAAGATATATGCATTGTTTGGTCCCAGTTTTCTGTGTGTAGCTAAATATATATTTGGTCAGGCTACTGAATCCTGACAAGGGGAATTAGTGGGATACTCCAGAAATAGAACTATTCACATCTGAGTTAAGCTCTTGTTATATTCTTGCGGAAAGCAGAGAGAAGACTTCTCCTTGGCAGTAGCAACACAGTAGCTACAGGATTGAGCAAAGTCCCTTAGTAGCAGTAGTAACTGCACAAAGCTTTTCAGAACACTAACCAGTGTTGCCTTGTCTGGACCAGTGGAGGATGGTGGTAATTGTTTTTTGGGGGAGGGGCAGCAAACATTGCACCAACATACACCCCCCGGTCCAGTCCATCGGGACCGAAACACTTACCTCATCTATGACAGTGGCGGGCAGCACATCATGGGTGGTGGGCATTACAGATCTTTTAGGTTGTCTGAGGATAGCTGGTTGCATTCTTTGAAATTCCAAGTTACATGCTATGCCAGTGACACCAGACCAGATCTTCAATAGACAGCCTCTTCAGCGAGCTCTCTCTAGAACCAGGGTCACTCTCTTTCTGACTTCAGGCCCTCAGGTCGCCCACCTGAGGCTGCACGGCAGCAGATGCCTCCCTCCCAGACTGGAACTCTCCTCTCCAGGAAAGACCTCAT
Source organism: Rana kukunoris (assembly GCA_029574335.1). Taxonomy (NCBI): domain Eukaryota; kingdom Metazoa; phylum Chordata; class Amphibia; order Anura; family Ranidae; genus Rana; species Rana kukunoris. The sequence goes on from CM056052.1 coordinate 72,643,390, forward strand.
GCTCAGTGTGTTCAAAGAATAAAAACCCTCTCCCAGCATCCTTTAGGGCCACCCTCCCTTGGATTGGCTGGAGTGTCATTAATGTTCTGCCTAGCATCCATCTATTCATCCTGAACCTTCCTAGGTTATTTGGATGCAGAGGAGGCCAGAGGCAGAACCCAACAGGACTTGAGCCCATTGAGCTGACTACACTAATCAATGGAAGCTCCTCTGCAAGCAGAGAGCTCAGTAAATGTATCTATCAGTTCTCCTGTTAGGCAGGGGAACAAAACTATATTACACTAATTCTGACAATCATAGAACCTACCTAGGAGGCTGCTACTCCCCCCCCCCCCCCCCACTAGAAATAGGTCTTAACTGGCCTGGGAAACATCCCCTACAAAACTTTTTACAAAAATCCTAACAGGGTATCCCACAAACTTTGAGGGGGGGGGGGGGGTTACAGATAACAAATTAACAGGACCAATGTGGCATTCCACATATGTGATCAATAAATACAATAAATGAGATGTGCAAAAATAAAGCACCTGTTGTACAAATATATACACAGGTTTCAAGGTAGAGTCCTGATTTGTGCATCGCCCACCAAAAAATGTAAGTAATTGGTGGGGTGAAAAAAACAACCACACACCTAATGTAACTAATCCTAAGCTATCTAACAATACTTAAAGGAGTTGTAAAGGAAAAAATCGTTTTTGCTAAAATTAATGTCGGCAAGGTAGAATAGTGTAATGATTCTATTAACAAACGAGTAAAAACTATTAAATTCCTTCATCTAGGAAGGAATTTAATAGGCGTTCTAGTTTCTGTTCTCTCATTCACTTCCTGGTTTGCATCATTTGTTCATGTAAGAACTACATTTCCCAGTATGAATTGCGGCACGCCCAGTAATTCACACCTCCTTGAAGTCTCTAACACGTAGATAGCATACTGCCACACAGATGTAGTTCCCAAGAGGGGGCGAGCACGTTACTGACCACCGCAGTAAAGTCTCCCTTCACGGTGGTCAGTAAAATCAGACAAGCAGCAAGTGAACAGAACAGAGAAGAAATAGAGCAACTTCCGAGCAAAAACGAACAATGAGGAACTGAAAAGAGGAATGTCTGCGGGTAAATGATGCTTATTATGAATAAAAAAAAAATCCTTTACAACCCCTTTATGGTATTAATCAGCAATATATAGTAATAGCACGGTAGAGTGCCTCAGAGGAGGCCTCACAACTCTTTGCAATCCTGTAGGAAAAAAAAGAGAATACCTGTATATACACTGGTTACACATCCTATCTACAAACTAGCCATGGGAGCATCCTTAGGCCGTGTACACACGGAGGGACATGTCCGCTGAAACTGTCCGACGGACCGTTTCCAGCGGACATGTCTCCTCCGGATTTTCATCCGACGGCGTGTACACACCATCGGATCAAAATCCCCACCGGCAGACAGCGCGGTGACGTGAGGGTGACGTTGACGCCGCCACGTCACCGCACCAGGAAGTAAAAAACTTCCACGCATGCGTCGCATCCATTCGACGCTTGTGCGGGCAGATATGTCCGCTGGTTAGTGTACTAACCAGCGGACATATCCGACGGACATGTCTCCGGCGGACAAATTTTAAAGCATGCTTTAAAATTTGTCCGCTGGTCAGACATGTCCGCTAGCCCATACACACGATCGGATTTGTCTGCTGAAACGATCCGTCGGACCAGTTTCAGCTGACAAATTCGATCGTGTGTACAGCAATGGCTCGCCCGTACTCACTTAACTTCCGCATGACATTTTGACACATGTTTTGCAAGGATCGAAGGAAAAGAGGATTACATAATAAGGGGAGGTTGCCCCCCCCCCCTGGTAACGGACTACAAGCAAATAACTTTGTGAACAAACAACTTTTCTTCAACAGATGCCCCAGATATGACAGCCTCTTTAGATCAGTAAGAGAGGAGGGTGAATGGCAAATGTATGCTTGTGCCACATCCAGTATATACGAGAAAAGAAAAAGGGGGTTCCCCTGGGTGGACTTTGAAGGCACTAATAGTATTCCAAATAATACAGGATATTGAGAGTAAAAAAAAAAAGTTGTATTCACAATTGTACATATTTATCAAAAAAAATGAAATATTGAATTAAAATATACAGTTCCAATGATTGTCACCATATAGGTAAATACATGAAGAACCTTCTTTACACCAGACGCGTTTCGGGATAACCTTTTTCAGGAGTGTGTAGAGAAGGACAATTAGTTCATGTATTATAAAGAATTATGAATATTTCATTGGATACGTTTTTTTTAAAAGAATTGAAAATATAAACGGCACGCTGGGTTCAATCAATGAGGTTGCCAGTCAAAGAAGAGATGGGTATCGGGGTATACAATTAATGCAAGTTTGGGATGTTCATCTCGTAAGGGAGAAATGATTCCAAAGATCGAGAAGCCGGTGGATCAGTCAGAAGAGATAAACTGGGACTAGGATGGAGGTCCCTGATTATATGAGATCTGCAACAGTACACTGTATTATTGACAGGATCAACCTCACAGCTTGACAACTCAGCAAAGAATTCTCTACACACCCCTGAAGAAGGTTATCCTGAAACACGTCGGGTGTAAAGAAGGTTCTTCATGTATTTACCTATATGGTGACCATCATTGGAACTGTATATTTTAATTCAAAATTTAATTTTTTTTTTATAAATATGTACAATTGTGAATAAAACTTTTTTTTTTTACTCTCAATATCCTGTATATTTTGGAATACTATTAGTGCCTTAAATATACACCCAGGGGAACCCCCTTTTTCTTTCCTCTTAGATCAGTAGGACTCTTCAGCAACTAAGAGGCCCACTTGGAGCAAAACAGCAGCAACTTGATATGGTTCTGCAATAAAAGTCTGGATGCGCAATCTGACCCATCTTACTTTCAGGCCCCCAAATGTTATTGGACTACACCTGACTCCACTCTCTGACCTTTTTTTTTTCATTCAAGTTTAAGTTTATTTTCAGAAAAAAGTCAATACAATGTAATGAACATCATAGAAAACATCATAGTGTGATAAACAATTATAAAAAATAGGGTACATTCATTTCCTTCCCATCCATTTCATCTACAAACAAAGTATCATTCAAATGATAAAGAAAGTGTGAACAACTAAAAAGAATAAACATATCAAAGATAATAAAATTCATCTTAACTTACCTCCCTCATCTCTAGATATTCCATAAACCTTATAATCTAGTCCAGAGCTTTAAAGTTATAACAAATGTAATAGACCGATTATTCAGAACTATAAAGAAGGTAGATATCCAGGAGAACCCCCCCCCCCCCCCTGACACCCCTAATGGGATCACTCTGTGCCCTAAGAGGCAGAACAGTCCTTTCTACCCAACCTCCCTCCAAACATATAAATATGATCAATCTGTTATCAGAAGGACCATTTTAAAACCATCCTCCATATTACAGACCTAAGAGGATTCAAGGAATTCAATAACCATTTTCAATCAAACTACACCCACCGTAAATATAACATGTGGAAAGAATAATAGACAACGTTTCACCAAAAAAAAGAAAAGGAAAAGAACAATATATGCATTCAAAACATGTATCATACCAAAAAAAAAAAAAAGTGGCGAAAGAAAGAGAAAAAGATCGGAAAAGAGAAAAAAAGGAGCTGTGGTGGCTCAACGTGATTGGCACTGCGCTGACAAGCCATTCACCTCTGCAGCCAAGGGTTCGGATCCCGGTCTCGGCTACATGTGAATTGAGTTTGGTGGTCTCAGCCCGGCTCCCGGTGGGTGTGCTATGCAAGGTACGCCTGTGCTCAGTACACCCACCCCCCCTCCACAAAAACCACCACACTTGCACGCACACGAAATTGGTTTAAAACACACGCACTTTGGCCATGCGGTCTCCTAAAATAAAGAGAGGCGAAGGACCTACGGGGCTGGCTGGGTGGGCTAGGCCCCCTCACTCCCTCATAGGGGGAGTCCCTCTGCCCCATTGGGGTCCCGTTGGGCCCCAGTTGGGCTCCCAAGAGGAGCAGGTAGGGCGGGGTGAGTGGGAGGCCCCCCTTCACACCCGCCATTGCCACCAGGGGCATGGAGAAGGATGGTGTTTGCCTCCGGGGGGAGGGTCTGCCTACTCCCAACTCCTGCAGTCCGGCTCCTCTCTCTCGAGTTCACGCACAAAAATACACTTTAAATAAAAAAAAAAAAAAGGAAAAGAGAAAAAAGAAAGATAAAGACTAAGGGCCAGATTCTCATATATATTCGGCGGCGTAGCGTAAGCCATTTACACTACGCCGCCGCTGCGTACTAGAGCAAGTGCTTTATTCTCAAAGCACTTGCTCCGTAGTTTTCGCCGGCGTCTCGTAAATCGCCAAGCGTAAACCCGCGCAATTCAAATGGGGCAGCTTGTATTTAAATTAAGCGCGCCCCCGCGTCGAACGAACTGCGCATGCGCCGGCCGGGGAAAAAGCCCAGTGCGCATGCTCCAAAGGACGTCACATTTTCTCAATGTAAACGACGTAATCGCATCGTACGCCAGCCCCATTGAGAATCGACGTACGCAAACGACGCACAACACGACGCGGTCTTGAGGCCATACTTAACATGGCATCCGACGGGACACGACGGCATCCGACGGGACCTCGTAAGGTTACTCCACATAGAAGCTGGGGTAACCTTACGCGAACGAAAACGACGTACGCGACGACGGGGCGGCGTAAAAGCGATCGAGAATCGGCGTACTACTTCATTTGCATATGCAAATGAAAAAACAACGTAAAGGCCACCTAGTGGCCGGAGTTGTCATTACACCTACGATCCGAAAGTGTAATGCTTTTACACTTGTCGGATGTAGAAGCGTATCTATGCAAAAGTGATGCTCAGCATCACACGCATAGATACGAGACAAAAAAAAAGGCGATACGACGGGGTATCTGAGATACTCCGTCGTAACGCCTCTGAGAATCTGGCCCTAAAAGGAAGGGCCTACCTGTCAAAAGTGTATATCAGTCCAAAGCAAATACCACTACTGTACCCGTAGGGTATAAGAGATTCCCATATATTTTAACCAAGGCTCCCAAATTTCAGTAAATTGATTAAATTGATCTAACATGGAGCTAATTCTTTTTTCTTGCTCCATAATCCATGTGACCTTTCTTTTTATATGTAGAATAGAAACCGATGGTTTCTTCCACGCAGCCGCTATAGTAAATCTGGCACCTGTCAGGATAAATAATCTCAGCTTTCTGGTAATCATCGGAGCCTGTGGTACGAATCTATTCAGTAAAGCAATTGTCGGGGACTGATGTAAATTACAACCCCTGACCCGTCTAATAATATGGAATACCTTGTTCCAGTATCCACGTATCCTTGCACTCTCTGACCTTTTAACCACCACTTTGTCAATCTTTATTGACCATATTGGTCCTCATTCTTTATGGGACCAATATGGTCTGTCCTTTCTTTTTTACTGAACAAGAGCACACACACTCATACTTCTTGCAAGTTTGTCTGGTGTGACAATAAAGAAAAAAAAAATCATCAGCACCTTTTGGATTCCAGTGTGCAATCAATTTCTTTCTACCTCCCTTTTTTTCTGTTTATATACTTAAAGAATTTCTTAGGATTTCTATTGCTCTTCTCCACTATATGTCTTTCATGTTCTATCGTAGCCACCCTAATTGCACCCTTGCATATCTTACATTATTTGTAAAGTCCGAATGCTGATGATGATCCCTCAGCCTTTTTTTATTTTTATTAAGGCCTTCTCCTTTGTTTTTATATGCATTTTTACATTAGAGTTAAGCCATCCAGGAGTTTTGCTCGCTCTTTTAAATGTATTTCCCAATGGGATGCACTGGCTAATGCCCTTATTTAATATGTTCTTAAAGCTAACCCATCTGTCCCAATGTTCTTTTTTTTTTTTTTTTAAGTTTTATCCCAATTTATATCTTCTAGCAAGTTTCGTAGTTTAGGGAAGTTGGCTCATTTGAAATTCAGTGGCTTTGTGTTTCCCTTGTGTTTCCTATTTGTGTGATTTATGGTGAAGCCAACTGACCTGTGATTGCTGTTTCCTAAATTGCCCCATATTTCCACATCTGTGATCAGGTCTGTATTGTTGTCAATCAGTAGATCTAGTAACACCTTGTTTCTTGGTGGGTCTACTATCTGACCCATGACATGTTCCCAGGTGAATATGTTTTTGCAAGCAAATGAAGTGCTGGAGGAAGGGAAAGTGGTGTATAAAGACTGCATATAGGAAAGCTGTCCCTGAGGTTTTTTGAAGTCAAGTGGGCATCCTATAATAACATAACTCCTCATCCAAGTTCTAATCCCCCAATAAAAATACAAAAACAAAAGTACTGAACTGATTTCTGACTCTGGGAACCTGTGAAAATTCTGTGTGCCTGGCTGTGCATGGTGGGGGATCCCAGTTCTAATTGCGGATACTATGTAGGGTATGCTTCAAATGCAAGATCATTTTACAATTCCAATACAATGGTAACAGGGTATGTAACAAGCACAAGACATAGCATAACACGCAGTGCAACTTTTGTAGTGTGGAATTTTTAGGGGTAGTTTCCAAGTGAGAACAGAGTATAAGAAAAACGTCACCAGTAATAAGCAGCACCACACAGTTCAGTCTAGTGCAAACACTGTCGTTTGCCGTTCCTCTGTGCAAAAGCTGGAAGGAATCTCTGGTCTGGATGTCCAGGCAAAGGCAGAATTCTCAGGGATGGGTGTAGAAGGAGGCAACTGAAGATACAGGGGCACCACACTGAAAAGAGTGCTTACCACTTATAATTATTGTGGATGAATAGCCAAAACCAATATTGGGGTTAATCTACTAGCAGAGTCATAGACCACAACAAAATCTTGGCAAATGGTCTAACCCTTCTCCACTTAATGCAATACAAACAAAAAAAATCTTGCCTTTAATGCCCCGTATACACGAATGCCCCTGAAAACTGCAAAAATAGCTTTTTGTCAGAAATGCCGATCGTGTGTATGCTCCATCGGACTTTTTCTTACAGGAATACTGCCGGGGAAAAAAAAAGAGAGCAGAATCTCTTTTTTCCCTCTAGGATAAAATCCTAGCAGGAAAACCGTATGTCTGTATGCTTTTCTGATGGGAAAAAACATGCATACTCAGAAAAAAATTGCTGCGTGCTTGGAAGTATAGAATTTAATTTTGTCGGCTTGTCATAGTCTTTTACGTCACCGCGTTTTTGGCAGTCAAAAGTTCACTGGACTGTTGTGTGACTGTGTGTATGCAAGGCAGGCTTGAGAGGAATTCCATTGTTTGTTTGTTTTTCCCAATGGGAAAACCGGTCATGTGTACACTTACCTCCCAGTGTGCTTTTCTGATATAATTCCTGAAGTTTTCCTTGAAGGGTTAGAATTGAGACTACATTTAAGCATGAGTACATAACACGATATTGCTACCATCTTTGGGTAGTGTGGAAGCTCTGCTGAATGGTTATATATCCACCCACACCTAATATGTTTTTTGCCATATTGATGTTATTTCATCATGCCTAGTTGTTGGATGTATTATATAGAAACATTAATTCATTATTTACTGTTATCGAAGAATTACATCTGTGGTTTCCCCTGTTCACACACGCCCAGGGCCCCAGAGTCAAGTTCTGAGCTCCGTTGGATAGCCGTCTCACCATAGGGTTTTTTGGCTACAGCTAAAACACCTTGCCCATGAATCCCTATTAGACACCAAGATGGAGCGCATACGCCATCACGCTGAGGCGTCGGATGACACGCATGCCGCAGCGTTGTGTGATCTGCGCTTCCATCATCGCCGCCTTCCTGTGTTGAGGGGCTGTCAGTGTTGTGCTGGAGGCTCTGGTTGGCAGGCGGGATGAGCGAGGCGGGGTGTCTTTGTCCCGCACCCTCACATTGGACAGAGGGAGTCACAAGGGACGGGAGGAGGAGGAACTCACAATGCTCACAGGGCTGTGATTGGCTTCCATATTTGTGTTTCCTGTTTTTCCATTTCCTGTTGGATGGAACACAGGGGAGGAAGCAACAGCAGTGAGACGTATGCCTGATGGACGTTGTGTGAACAGGTGTTGATCACAGGTATGGCAATCAGGGGGCTATTTAATGGCGCAGGTGATGATGGGGTTTAGTTCCATAACCCAGTAGATGTCTGTGAAGACGAAACCGGTCGGTTAACTGGACTCTTATCACCACTATTGCGTTACTACCAAGATTTTTGCTTGCTGTGGTTTCCTTGATGTGCAGTGTGGAACTTTTTATCTTTTGGGGTTTTTTTGCTTTTATATTTTGGTACATGGACCTTATCCTTGCTTGGAATTTTTAATGAGATTTGCAGATCTCTTTGCTGTATCAATACTTTTTGATCAACTTTTAATAAATTTCTACACGATGAGGAGGTGTTCTCGCCCTCTTTTTTTCATATCTTCCATGAAATACGGAGTCTCACATCTTCACTGTTCTGTCTGACGTTCCTGAGGCCAGCGATACTGCTCTCCTTTTGGGATCTGCCTACAGCATCACAACCTGGGACATCGATTTATCCATTGGGATGATCGGAGGGCGGCTAGCCTATACAAGCTTTGAAGACCTACCCACCATACGGTGAGCCGTGGGTCAACAAAAGTCGGTAAGAGTACCTTAATATATATATATGCCAAGGAATGTCCTGGGAAGATGACCTGTTTCTGAGGGAAAGGATTGCCAATGTATATGGATGAGGTGTTTCAAACTGAATGAACAATCAGTCTGTTTTGGGGAAACTGGAATATCAACATCCTCAAACCCACACCTATTCCCCCTCCCCCCTTGTTTTTGCTGTTTTCAGGACCTTTTGCATTTGTTTTCAGCTGCACTTACTTTGTTGCAACACTTATCACATTACCTTCAGTTTGTGTTTTTGAATATTGTTATTTGTTTCACCCAGCTCAACAGCTGGTGTTTCATAGCCTATAGTCTATGATCTTCTTCACAAAGGCTGCACCTTAGGTCTTACTGTATTTTGGCTGGTAGCTACATCACCCTGGCCATTTATGGTTTTTCCTACATCTATATAGTTTTGGCGCTACACTTTTTTTCTTCTTATTGCTACCATCGCCTTCTGAATATGTACGTTGCCTGGCTGTCATGATGCTTGGGTTTCAGTACTTTCAAAATTACTTACCTGGAACAAGTACAAAGATGAGGGGTTTAAGATTTTCTAACTTGCCTTACATTTATAGTAGAGGTTAGGTTGTGGGTCATGGATAGAGGTAAGATTTAGGTTTATGATGGTGTGCAGGTGAATGAAGGTACACCTGTCATTATACAAATACAAAAGCTGACGCTGATAGCTACTCCCTCCAAAAATTATATATATCTGACTACCAGTGTGTTGATTAGGGAGTATTGAGAGGATTTTTTAGGTAGTGCATTGTGGTGAAGTAAAAAGAAAACTGGTTCTTGCAACATACGGTAGTAGTCAGTTTTTCCTGGAAAATTTGTGACAGGCTCACAATACATGGAGAAATGTGCTTTCTCCTTCATCGTATTGCCGGCAGGAAGCAGGTAGGGATGGAGAAAAAGCATGTAAAAACCTGAGGACTCTGTACGTGTGAGGAATTTATATCCCATTTCCATTTGGCATTGATGGTAGTTTAACCACTTCCATACAGGGCACTTATACAGCTTCCTGCCCAGACCAATTTTTAGCCTTTAGTGCTGTTGCACTTTGAATGACAATTGCGCAGTCATGCTACACTGTACCCAAACTAAGGGCCAGATTCACAGAGCGATTACGCCTGCGCAACAGGAGATGCGCGTGTGTAAGTCGAAATGTGCGTGTGCGTTTCGATGCGCGGCATCCCCAGAACGAGATACGCAAAAAATCTACTTTTTTTTGTCCCGCGTAATTTCGTTAGACTGGCGCATCCGTCCGCGCAAAAATGCGCTAGACACACCATTGATTTGCTAGTCAAATATGCTAATGAGGGACTTACGGGGATCCACAAAACAACGTTGGGGCAGCGCAGGCGACGCAGTGTGCGCAACAGCAAAATGTCCTGTCTAAAATTAGAGCATATAAAAGCTGCTCTAAAAAGAGAAAAAAAGTCTACTTGTTAGATAAAGCAACACTGTTAGTGAGGAGCTCAGCAGTCACACGTGTTGCACAACAATCTGTATGCCAACATGCCAGGGGCATCGTCGCGCATAGCTATACTACTGACTTTAGATGAACAAAGAAGGATGAGGGCACGGAGGATGGCACGGAGGATGGCACGGGAGAGGATATACCGCACCCGCATAGACCTGTTTGGCATGAGTGATTCTGAGGTGTATCGCATCTTCAGATTCACCCCTCATGTCATCCTGGAATTAACCACAACCCTGCAGGAGGACATCACCAGCCCAACACACCGCTCACATGCAGTGCAGCCACTGGTCAAGGTACTGGCAACACTCCATGTCCTTGCCAGTGGCTCTTTTCAGCGTACAAGTGGAGTGGTGGCTGGGATGTCACAATCCTCCATGAGCAGATGTGTGCACCAGGTTGTCCCTGCAATTCTCAGACGCATGGCCAACCAAATCATCAAACCCACCACTGAGGAGCTGCGGCTGAAGGCAATGACAGATTTCTACAGAATTGCCAGATTCCCACGCACTGTGGGGGCCATTGATAGCACACATGTGGCACTCCAGCCCCCCCAGGAGACAGAGCACATGAACCGCAATCGGAAGCATTGGCATTCCATCAATGTACAGGTGATAGTCGATGCCCAAGGCCTCATATGGCACGTCCGTGCCAAACACCCAGGGTCCAGCCATGACAGCTACATATACAATCAATGCCACATCCGAATGGAATTCGATCAGAACGTGTATGGGGACACCTGGCTGGTTGGTGAGTGACATGGGTGGCAGGCATGACTATCCCCTCCCATGATGCACATCACAAGGGGCACATGCATGACTAACATCCTCCTGTCTTTTCCCTTACAGGTGACTCTGCATATCCACTGGGACCCCATCTCATGACTCCTATCCGGAACCCCCAAACCCCAGGAGAGGAAAGATACAATCAAGCACATGCCCAAACACGAGCAGTGGTGGAGCGCACCTTTGGCCTCCTGAAGTCACGTTTCCGATGCCTGGATAAGTCTGGGGGTACCCTCTTGTATTCCCCAAACTTCGTGTGCCAGATCATCGGTGCATGTTGCATGCTGCACAACTTCGCAGAAAGAAAGGGCCTGCAGATTGGCCTACGTGATGACCTGACGCCTGAACCAGACAATCCCCCCTAACCGAGGCTACCCCGTCTTCTGAGGGAAGAGCAGCCAGGAGACAACTCACATTGGGCATCTTTGCACGTTAAACACACACATTAATCATGGCACAATGAGAATGCATGCATGCACACCACTGTGGTCCCTAGCACACACACCCCACATCCACATCAAATTTGACTGGCACCAGTCCACCATGCAGGACTTGTGAGCAGCAACGCCACGCCAAGGCTCCAATTATGTCACTGTACATTCATACACCATTCACACGGACCTGGGGATCACTTCTCCCTGGTCCTGGGGAACCCTTCTCCACCAAAATTGAGGGTGACACCCCTTTTCCGGCAGGAATGTCACCCCCACATTCACACAGCATTCACAACTCAAAAAAAAAATTACCTGCAAAAGCAAAAAATTTCCAGCAAAAAAAGGGGAAAAACAAATTAATGCCCTTTGCGTGAGCCACGCCTGGGGCGCCCCCGGCCACGGCCCCGGCTTCTCAGGGGAGACTCATGGGGAGGGGTAAAACCGGGGAAGGAGGAGCAGCCCCTGATCTCTGCCCACCTGGCGGCCTGCCCTCCAAGGCCACGGCTATTCTGTCCAGGGCAGCACCAAGTGTTGCCGTGTTGGCCTGGATAGCCAGGGTAAGGGCCCTCACATCCTGCCCAACGCCTGCTGATGTCGTCTGCAGTTTGTTTAGGCAGGTTGTGAAAGCCCGGGAGTGGGAGTCCAGGTTCCCCAGCGTATCCTTGATGGAGGACAGGCTCTCCTCCATCCGCACCAGTGTCTGGCTGACCTGTCCCAGATGGCGGGTCTGGAGGAACTGGTCCCTTCTCAGAGTGGCGGGCAGGAGATCGGCCACCCCCCTGGTGGTCTGGGATGACATCCTGCCTCAAGCTGATGCTTGTGGCCGGGGAGAAGGGGAGGCCCTTGTGAGGGGAGCCATGTTGGGGGAGGAGGGGGGGGGGGCTCCCCCTTAGGGAGGCCTGCCTGCTGCCAGCCAGAGGGGAAGAGTCCTCAAAAACCAAACGTCCAGTGCCTGACATGGACTCCTCCTCCTCATGATTCTCCTCCTCCTCATGATTCTCCTGCTCCTCTTGAACCTCCTCCGCGGACTCCGGCCTTGTTGGGGGGGCCTCATTAGGCTGCTGTCCTGGGGTTGGTGCGGTCAGGCCAGATGGCCCTGCACCCTCCTGCACATCTGTGGATGACACAAAACATTCACAGGTTGGAGGATCCACACACTTGCCACATATTCCCTTTCACCCCCTCCCCCACACATGCTACACACCTGATATTAAAAAAAAAAACGTACCTGGCACCACGGGCTCCGGACTTGAGTCAAAGCCGGGCAGGCCCTCAACTTCATGCCGATGAAAGGTCAGGGCCACCGTACGCTCCTCCGCTGTCAGCCTAATACGGCATGGTGGGCCCCCTCCTGTGCCCCTGGCATGGGCATGCATTCTGGCCAGCTTCTGTTTGACCAGACGCCGGAGGTCATTGATTTTTTTGTCAATCCCAGACCGGGTCCGTGTCTCCCCCTGCCCCGCTGAATTGACCTGCTCAGTGATCCTATCCAAAATCTCCCTCCTCCTGGCCGGGGTGGTGTTGGCACTCTCTGGGCCGTGGAGGTAACGCCCATACTCGCTAATGGCCCGGGCAAGAATTTGTTTTTCCACAACTGTAAAATTCATCTTTCGTTTTCTCTCTGTCATACTTCCCAAAAAAATCACTCCCAGTCCACAAAATTCACTCACACAAACAAGCCCAACCAATCAAGCAAAAGCACACACAGAGAGAAAACTACTCAGCAATAAACAGTCACAAAAAAACAAAACAAAAATACAGCAGGAAAACAAACAAACACAAATATATCAATCAAACAGTCTCTCAAACACTTTTCAAAAACCACTTTCAAAAATCTACTAACAAACACTTGATCACACAGAACACTAATCTGACAACTACAAAACACACCGCAACGAACAACAGGACAAAGGCACTTGGTTAAATGGGAAGGGACAAAGGGATGTACTTTTGCAATGCAAGTGCGTTTGTGTGTGTCTATTTATGCTGTTTGCGTAGTTCACAACGTTGCCCTAGTCAATTTCCAATTTCACTGATTGCGCCGCTCCTGAGTTGTGAGCATGTGCACAGCGGAGCTGACATGGTATGCTTCAAGCGCGCATGCGCGAGCCGGCCGGCCCTTCATTTGCATGGGGTCACGGCTCATTTCAATGTAACACACCCACGTCCTTCCCAATTTGTATTACTCCTCCTTACGCCTCTGAAAAAACGTTACGCATGCGCAATTTCCTGCGCAAAAGCTACGAGAATAGGGTGATTACGCGGCAAAATTGCGCAAGTCTAACGTAAAGGCGGTGCGCTACGCCAGTCCAATAATGCGCAGATGTACCTGAATCTGGCCCTAAATGTTTATCATTTTGTACCCACAAATTGAGCTTTTGTTTGGTGGTATTTGATCACCTTTTTCTGCAAAAAATAAATAAAAAATTACCGAAAGTTTTGAAAAAAAAAATATTTTTTTGGTTTCTGTTATTAAACATTGTAAATACGTATGTTTTCTCCTTCACCGATGGGCACTGATGGTACTGCACTGACGGGTACTGATAAGGTGGCACTGATGAGGTGGCACTGATGTGGTGGCATTGATGGGCACTGATGATGATGGGCACTAATATGCGGCCCTGATAGGCGGCACGGATAGGTGGCACGGATGGGCATGGATAGGCGGCACGGATGGGCATGGATAGGCGGCACGGATGGGCACGGATAGGCGGCACGGATGGGCACGGAGAGGTGGCACAGATAGGCAGCATGGATGGGCAATGATAGGTGGCACGGATAGGCATAGATGGGCACTGATAGGTGGCACTAATGTATGTGTTGTACTAATGGATGCCAATCAGTGCCAAACAATCGTGGGCACTGATTGGCATCCATTGCGGGCACTGATTGGCATACATTATTTGTGTCATTGTCATCCCTGGTAGTCTAGGGTGGCATACCTGTGTTTTGCAACGCTGGTGGTCAAGTGGCATAGCTGGTGGTCTAGTGGCATCCCTGGTGTTCCAGTGAGCACCCCTGGTGGTCCAGTGGGCATCCTCGGGGGCTGTGCTGATAATCGATCAGCACAAACCCCCTCCGTCAGAGGAGCAGCCGATCGACCCTCCTCTACTCGCATCTGACAGACGGCTTACCGGCTTTTCCTGTTTACATCGTGATCAGCCGTGATTGGACACAGCTGATCACACGGTAAAGAGTCTCTGTGAGAGACTGTTTACCTAGATCGGTGTTGCAGGGTGTCAGACTGACACCCTGCAAAAACGATCGCCGGGGGCGTGCAGCGGCTCAATATCCTGACTAGACGTCAAGTGGTTAATGAGCAAAGTAAACTATCCTATTTTAGTATCTACTGTTTTAGTGAGAAGGTTAATTGGAAGTTTCATGACATTTCTACCAGTCATGGCCAAAAGGAGGAGTATGGAAAGTGTGCTATTTTGGAAAGACCAATTGGAGCTAGCTGTTGAAAATGGTGGGAATAAGGCATTGCCAAGAAGTGGATATAAAGGTGTTGGCCTAGGTTGTAGGATGTACTTTCAGATGAACAGGAATAGTTTGAAAGCTCCCTCTCTCCCTCCCTCTTTCTCTCTCTCTCTCTCCCTCTCTCTCCATCTTGGGCATTAAGTCACCAGAGCTTCCCAGGTTGCCACTGTAGCCCTCTCCCACTCCTCCATGACGACATTAAGGGGAGAAAGGAGGTAAGAAAAACAGAATTACAGTATTATTAGCTATAGATATATCAATTGTCACAGTACTTTGATGTCATCATAATAATTGGCCAACTTTCTAGCTGGCATATTTACCAATCCAACCTCTCTTGCCACCCTCTTGCTGTAAGAAAACACCCTCAGTAAGCTCCCAGGTTGTATGGTCAAAAAACGTACACAGCTGTATGATGTCACTACCCCTCCCTGTATGACAGAATTCAGGCCTAGCAACTGTCATATGGTGGAGGTCATGTGCTTTCACATAACCAAAAGCCCTGCTCTACTACAGCAATGGGGCGAGGACTCCGATGGATCTGATGGAGAGGGAAAGGTGTGGAGACTAGTAAGCAACTTGCTGGAGGGGGTATCATCAGACACTGTCACATTCCCCTGAATAGAGGAAAGTGACATGGTCTCTTTAAAATTAGTTTAAAGCTTGCTCAGTTTTTTTCATTTGTTTTTTGTGTTGAAGAACTCATTGATCCCACATATTTGATGAGCACCATAATAACGTATGCTTGCTCTTCTCACTGCGGGCAATGTCTTGCTTTCCTGCTCTCATTTATCTTATTTAGCGGCTGCATTAGAGTGAAGTTGGTCAGGTTATCTCTTATATACAAGGACTTATTTCCTGTAATCTAATTAGTGACAAATCATTTTGCTGAAAGCTACAGTGCAGATGCCTGACCACTGTGTTTGGTTCGCATTTAGTGTGGCTTTTCCTAATTCGTTTTCCATTTTACTAAGTACAAGAAGATACATGTTCTAGATTTTAATATCATGTTAAAGCAGACCTTCATTATCTTTCCAGCTTTCCATCTATTAACTTTTCAACCCATGTTGTTCTCCCAGCCAATGCGCACGCTCCCCCTGCAGTGCTCTTCCTCCTCCTGTGTAAACACAGGAAGAGGGAAGTGATGTGATCTCTGCCCTCTGCAATTTTTTCAACCGCCGCTGAGGAGAGATCACATCACACAGTAAGTCTGCACAACACTACACTAACACCAGTACACGCAGGCACATTAACCCCTTGCAATCACCCCCACCGCCTGTCACAGTGTCACTGAATGCAGTGATCATATATGTACTGATCACTGCATTTAGTGTCAGTGTGACAGGCAGTGTGACAGGCAGTTAGTGTTAGGTCCAGGGTAACCCCCGTACCCCCCTAATAAAGTTTTAAACCCTTGATCACCACCCTAGTTAACCCTTTCACTCCCTATTGCCAGTGTCACTAAGCGATAATTTTTCTGATCACTGTATTAGTGTCGCTGTTCCCGCTAGGTAGCTATTTTTTTTTTCTTTTTGCGATTTTTTTTTTACTAAAGACATGTGGCTGAATACATTTTGGCCTAAATGTTTGACTAAAATTTAGTTTATTTGATTTTTCTTATAACAAACAGTAAAAAATATTGTTTTTTTTTTTCAAAAATGTCGCTCTATGTTTGTATATAGCGCAAAAAATAAAAATCACAGAGGCGATCAAATACCACCAAAAGAAAGCTCTATTTGTGGGGAGAAAAGGACGCATATTTTGTTTGGGAGCCACGTCGCACGACCGCGCAATTGTCTGTTAAAGCGACGCAGTGCCGAATTGTAAAAACCCTTTGGGTCATTTAGAAGCATATTGGTCCGGTCCTTAAGTGGTTAATGACTGAGAGAATGTGAGAACAACATAGGTTTTTTTTTTCATTTATATAATTATTATGTTTTATTTTTAAAATTATTGCATTGTTAAAGTATATCTAGAGACAAAACTTTTTTTCTGCTTTTGAAAGAATAGATGTTTAATCATAGGCAGAATTTTTTTTAACCACTTCCCATCCGGGCCATTTCTGACACTTAGCTCCTACATGTGAAAATCTACTTTTTTTGCTAGAAATTTACTCAGAACGCACAAACATTTTCTTATTTTATAAGAGACCCTATAGAATAAAATGGTCAGTGTTGTGATTTTTTTTTTATGTCATACGATATTTGTGCATTTTTTTATCAACGCATTTATTTGGGAAAAAACAAACATTTTCTTGAATTAAAAAAAAAAACAACTAACTAAAGTTAGCCAATTTTTTTATTTATTTTTTGCCTAATGTGAAATATGATGTTATGCAGAGTAAATAGATACCTAACATATGCCACGTCACGGTATAAAATTACATCTGCCCATGGAATGGTGGCAAACGGTGGTGCTTAAAATTCTCCATAGGCAACACTTTAGATGCTTTTACAGGTTACCAGTTTAGAGTTGCATAGTAGGTCTGGTGCTAGAATTATTGCTCCTGCTCTGATGTTTGTGACAATACCTCACACGTGTGGTTCGATCGTGTTTACATATGCATGAGGGAGTAACATATGTCTTTTGTGTGTAAGCACAGTGGAACAGGGGTTTTAAAAATATATATATATATCATTAATTTTTATTTTTTTACAAAAACACTTTTTTTTGTACTAACTTTATTGCTATCACAAGGGATAAACAACATCCCTTGTGATAGAATGGGCTTTGAAGGTCCTCTTTATGGAGAGATTTGGAGTCTATTAGACCCCAAATCTCTCCTCTGGCCTCCCATGTAGCCGATCAGGCACAGATTGCACTGATAGGCTACTTACCTGGCCATTGCTGGCCAGGTAAACAAAGGGGTTCGGCCGGAAGTGACAAAATGCTTGTCACTCCGTTTCCAGGGTTAGAGTGAGAGGGGAACGACCTCGGTGTACAGGGCAGCCATTGTCACAAGCCGTATCACTCCCGGCCTCTGTGGGACCCCCTTACACATCCGCAAAAGTGATTGAGTGGCTAATTAGCCACTCAGATCACTTCTGTCTTGAAGAGAATCGCCGGCTAAAAAGATCAATACATCTCAGTATAACCACTGAAACCGGAGGACGTGGTTAAATTTGGATACAGCAAGGAAGGGTGGGTTATAACCGCTGTCAGATTTTTTTTCACCATCTGTGTCCCATTGTAAAGATTTCCCTTCACATCCTTACCCATAGCAAAACAGGAAGTTAGGCCTCGTACACATGACCGAGAATCTCGTCAGGAAAAACACGTAGTTTTCCCTGACGAGATTCTTGTTAAGAAACTCTTGCCGCCCAAGTGTACTGACTTTCATTTCAAAAGAACCACGGTTCTCTTGAAAGGAAAGAACGCGGTGACGTCATTGTGTTTGACGAGCATGCGCTTGTCACATTTGATGTTGTGACCGCCATCTTGCTAACCCTACCTATGCCGTAGAAGCTACCGTACGTGCATCAAAGTCATTTCGAGCATGCGCGGGTTTCCACGGCGACAGATAAGTATACACACTCTCGGGTTTCTCGTCTGGAAACAGGCAAACGAGAATCTCGACGAGAAAAAAAGAGAGCAGGTTCTCTTTTTTTCTAGTTGAGATTCTTGCCTCATTTCCAGACGAGAAACCTGAACGCCTTCTACACACAAATGAATTTCTCGGCAAGAAGCAGTTTTCTTGCTGGTTTTTGCAGAGGAAAACGGTCGTGTGTACGAGGCCTAAGAGGAAACTAGTGTCCCCATTTGAAGATTTCCCCTCTATTACTTTTCTGGGGACAACACAAAATTTGGGATTTTCTTTTACTCTTACTTTCAATGATAATGGTAAATAGGGGAGGGTGAATCTCCACAAACAGCAATAAAAACTGACAAGCGTTCTAATCCCACAGCAAAATGAAGAAAAAGTTTTGTCTTTAGTTATACTTTAAAATTGTAGCCAGATTTTTTTTTTTCCTTTGCTGTCTTTGCATAAGCATTGCCAGGATTGTAACAGACCTGGGACAACTTTGAGCACCCTGGTGCTCAAGTAATAGCTAAATAAAACCTGAGCCTACTTACATAAAGCACATATGCCACAGTTCTTGTACCCAAAAAGTATTCTTTAACCACTTTGCCACAAGCAGGCCCGTCGGAACCCGACAGGCAAAGCAAGCAATTGTCTGGGGCCCCGAGCTGGCCAGGGGCCCCAACAGGGAGGGCCCTTGCCGCACCGCTGCGTCCTCCTGCAGTCCAGTTGGCCGTGTACCATAACCGCGCAGTACAGGAGATTCAGGTTCCTGTTCCTGGCTGGACTGACAGGAAGTGCACACACTGAGTGTTCACTTCCTTTCAGTCCGGCCCTGGGAACAGCAAACTGAATCTCCTGTACCGCGCGGTTATGGTACACGGCCGACCGGACTGCAGGAGGATGCAGCGATGCGGCAAGGGCCCTCCCTGCTGGGGCCCCTGTGCAGACACCAACATATGCCGGCATGTGCGTGTGAGGCGAAGGATAGAGGTAAGCCGCCAACCCGCTCCCCCCCGCTTCTCAATCTGAAAAGTCCCTTTTTTTTTTTTTGCTTGGGGCCCCCAAATTTCTTCAAACGGCCCTGGCCACAAGCAAGAGTCTCACAGATGCACATAAACCTCAGCACAAATATTTTTTTTAAATTAAACTCTTTTATCACAATTGCTTTTCTACACACAGAATAAAGATTGAGGGCTCACACTTTTTTAAATCTAACTTAAAGTGGTTGTAAACCCTCACATTTACCCAGTGAAGTGAATAACCCCATATGATACACAGCGGTGTAACAATTCCTACAATTCCTACATAGGTTTTCTTGTTCATCTGCAGTCTTCTCTATCCTACGCCCCTTTAAATTAATTTGTCAGAAGCACAGAGGAGGGGGCAGAGAGGATGCAGTAACAGTGTATAAGAGCTGATTGGAGGAAAGGCACACACCCCCCTCCACACAGCAGAAAAACTGTGTTGAGAATAGATAAGCTCTGTTCTGAGCTCCACCCACTCTCCTGACACATTGTATTTCTGTTGGGAAAACTTGTCAGAAGTGACTCATGCTGACAACAGAAGAACGAAGCACCAGAGAGAAACGACATTTAGAGCTTTGGAGAGCGATAACTATACACTACAGATATATGTGCTTTGCTCCGATTATATGACTGAGGTTTACAACCACTTTAAAGAAGAGCTTATTAAAAATAAATGGGGACTACTTAGCAATCAGCAACTGTTCTAACCATGAACAATGTGGTCAGGAGTATGTACTGTACAAAATAGTATAACAAGCACAGAGGTCAGGGGCACTGTATGTAACACGCAGAGTGCAGGCGTTAGGAATCTCTATTGCACAGAGTGAATTTTTAATCTCATACATTGTCAGGATTGCTTGTATGCAGTAAAATAATTGTTGTAATTATTCCATTTGCAGCTTATGTATTGTCAGGATTACCCAGTTTTTGTCAGTAATTCGGAAATTCCAATATATTTAACCTGCCCCAAATTAGTGCCACTCGTAGCTGCTACTATCACACTTTCCCCCAACCCCAAATTTCAAGGCAGCATGAGTTTTCAGATAAGCTATTCTGTACGGTGCACACTCCTGATCACTACACAGCAAATACACTGATGTATCTTACATATTAAAGACCAGTAAACTGTATACATGAGGCTGTACTTTACATACTTCCCTCCACTGTACTCTGTATACTGTAGTGTCTGTTACGTACTTCTGTACTTTGTACTCCACTGTATGTGTTGCATACTTCTGACCACAGTAATATGTAACCTATAATTCGTGTTAAGGGCTATGTTCACCTTTAAGGGGTTGTAAAGGAAAAAAAGAAAATTCATAAATAGCTTCCGTTACCTCATCCTTCAATTTTGCTTTTAAGTGTCCTTATTTCTTCTGAGAAATGCTCACTTCCCTGTTCTTTTGTCTGTAACTCACCACCGTAATGCAAGACTTTCTCCCTGGTGTGGAAAAAGCCTCTTGAGGGGGGAGGGGCGAGCAGGCAAGTCAGGACACTCTCTACTTTGCAGATAGAGAAAGGAGCTATGTGTTAATGGGCATCCTGACACTCCTGCTTGCCCCCTGACCCCCTCAAGAGGCATTCTTCACACCAGGGAAAAAGCCTTGCATTACTGTGTGGAGTTACAGACAGAAGAACAGGAAGTGAGCATTTCTCAAAAGAAATAAGGACATTTAAAAGCAAAATGGAAGGATGAGGTAAGTGAAGGAGGACTGCACTAAGGTAAAGGAAGCTATTTAGGGAAAAAATTATTTTCATTTACAACCCCTTTAAGGCAAACATGTAAATATGCACATATTTTTGCAGAAAAAAGGGTACATTTATTATTTTTCCTACAGGAGCCTGCAAAGCATTGCACCCAGAATCAGTGGACCACAGGTGCAATGTCAGGCTCCTGCACACCTACCTCCATCCTTCTTTTCATACCTCTGTACAGGCTTTCATTTAGAAGTTCAGTCCTCTCTTTGGCCACTACTGATGTAATACCTACACATGGAGGTTCATTGTCACAGGCAACTAGCTTCATTCTCATCTTTCAAATGCCAAGATTGTTACCTGTCACATGGTAGTGTACACACAAACCTGCTAAACGAAATAGGAATGATTTTTTTGGTGGAAACACATGCAAATGCAAAGTCTGTTCTGCCAAAAGGTTCTACCTTTTTTTTTTTTTTTGCTTTATTTGGCTTAATTTCCTAAGTTAGCCCAAAAAGTGGTAATTTTATGACTATATTCTTTGTGCAAAAAAGCTTACGCTACGGAAAAGTTTTGTTTTTTAATTCCTTTGTTTTGAGGTTTATGTATATCAGTGAGACTTTTGCTTGTGGCATAGTAATTAAGGCATATTTAGTGGGTAACAGGACTCGGGCATATGTGCACAGTGTGTACAGTGAGGCAACAGCTTGCACAATTATATTAATTAAAGCATGCATATTAAAACACCTGCATAAGCAGATAGTGATACGCTACAGTGTCTATGCCCGTGTCTGTTACTCATCAGCCAATTGAAATAATGTACTAAGGGCATCTTAGGTTATCGCTACAGTAGAATATCAGTTGGTATTCACATTAGCAGTCAGATCAAGGTTGGTGCATGCAGGGAATAATAAAATTAACTTATTTATGCTGAGATCAATCTCTATGATTTCAGAACCAGCTTATACATTGCATAATGTAACCAAAATCTAAAAATGCGATGTGTAAGGGCATTCAGTAATTAAAGTACTTTAACCAACATACAACAATTTTATTATATATTAGTAAAAAAAAGTACATTTGCTATGCAACCAGAACAATTTTCTTGGTAAAACATTATTGATTTAACAAAGTGGAAAAGAGATAATATGGGGGCAGATATAAAGGATACATCTCTACACAAATAAAGGTGTGTACTCACTTAAAATGTATGTTAACCCAACATTTCATATTCCTTATATCTGTCTGTTGTACCATGTACTTGTGTTTAAAAAGTATCCTAATCTCTTTAAATTGCTTCTTTTGTGTGAAATACCTTGTGATCCTGCCAGTCCCCTTGCTTTCCTAATTCAAACCGACCATACAAGGCAGTGTGAAAGGGGCTTTAGAGATTTTAGTATTAGGCTGGGTTCACACTACACTACACAACTTTCATCCTACTTTGCTCTACGACATTGGTCCTACATTGGTCCTACATCCATCCAACTTTCATGAACAGGATACTACTTTGATCCGACTTTGTGATAGTCTGACTTGTTCTTTGACCAACCAAAACAATCTCAGAGTGAGATAAATTCCTTTTACTGCTGCTGTAATCACATGTTGAATGTCAAAAGTCGGATGGTAAGGACAAGGCTCCTACTTTGATCTAGGGGTGCAACGGATCGTGACCGATCCGCGATCCGAACGGGTCGACCTGTTCGGATCGGCACAGTATGCGATCCGCGGACCGCACCGCCGCCGGGGCCTTAGGAAAGGCCGCGGCTTCGGCCTAGCTCCGGAGCGGTCGGCCATCTTGGTACACCCGGCGCAGGCTGCTTAGGTGCGCGCCGACATCATCACCCCTCCCTCCCTGGCTGCTCGTGGATCTGAGAACATACAGACGCCTGTGCTCAGTGCCGCCGCCAAGCCAATACAGGTAGCACATACGTTTTTGTAGCCTGTACTAGAAAAAAAATCCAGACACCTGCACTGTTTGGGCTGAATACAAGGTACAACTTAACATCCATAAGCGGAGATAAAAATGTCAGACTATTCAACGGCTACTTCAGTGAGGACACAAAGGTACTCATGGCTGCAGGCCTTACTTGGGAGACTAGAAGTTTCATAGAAAAGCTTGGGCAATTCCATAATATGCTGCTGCTTTCTGGCTACGGGGACTTGTAACTATATGTATTTGTAACTTGTAGTTCTGCATAGTTTCCAACCACCAAGACTTAAAGCACACTACCAATCAAAATGATACACAGGAAGACTACAGAGGGATATTAATTATGTCAAAATACCGAAAAATGAAGCAAGATTACTACGTGGATATTACAGCAGTGGGGGAGATGGGAGAATCAGATGTATAAGGGCTCTGATAGGGGAATCTGTGTACATTTTATATATTTTTTTTTTGCCGATCCGTGACTCCTGATCCGAGGATCGATCCGATCCGTGAGTTTTTTGATCCGTTGCACCCCTACTTTGATCCGACTTCAATGATATTCAACAGGCTGAAGTAGGTTTAAAATCAAACCAAAGTAGTACAGGGAGCATTTTCAAAGTCGGACCAAATTGTGTCGGACCAGTTAAGATGGCTCTCATAGGGAAACATTGATTTTCACACGTCATGCGACATGAGCTCCTAATGTTCAAGCGTTTGTCGGACAAGTGTGAACCCAGCCTTAGCGTGAACTTCAACTTTAAGTAACGCCCTTTTATAATCCGTTGTCTGCTGGACACCTGTTTACTGAATAATTGCACTCACTTGTAGTTGACTTCTTGTTAATTAGGATTTTGTTGTCTAAAATTTAGCTTTGCTCTTAAGACTTTCATTGGGGTGTATTAATTTCTGCAACATGGTCTTGAATGAATTTGTCAGGAAAAATACTTTTTTGTGTGTGCATATTCACAAATCTTGGTACTGTAGCAATCTATGAATCAGGGCAGAATCATGGGTGCGCGATATACACCGAAACTCGCTTCCCGCACTGTGTTTGAACTGAGAAGCCGACATATATCGAGCGCAGTACACTCGGGTACATTCGGCCAGGCTCGACTCTCCTCGCGGTCACGTCCTGTGCGTCTTGTACGTCCTTTACGCTAGAGTAGCCGAGCGTGCCTGAGTGTACTGCACTCGGTATATGTCGGCGGAGTTGTTCAAACACAGCGCGGGAAGCGGGGATCAGCTCAGAGACAACGTGGGAGGGCACCACTGAGGCTGCAGACGGACGCCGGACCGGACACGACCGCTGATTGACGCGGGGCAAGACACCGACGAAACCGTAAGTATTTATTTTTTTCTGAAATTTTTCTTCTAGGTTGGGGGTGCGCGCAATACTCTGATAAATACGGTAGATAGATAGATAGATAGATGGATTTTGCCTTTTATTTCTATTTTAAACTGCATGGGTTGTTTTAATTGGCAGCTGAGCAAGAAAGAGAAAAAAAGGAAAAGCCCCAGACGCACAGCTGAATATGCTAGAATCATAAAATACATGTATGAACAACTTAAATTAGTTGTAAACTCTCAAAAAAAAAACTGCAAGACAAAGGCATTATGAGATTCCTTAGATTAAAGCTGTTACAGCGGTCCCCGTACACCACTGTGACCAGCGGCAAGTCTCTCTGAATTTCTTCTGGGTTCGTTGGCTCCAGCGATGTGATTAGTCGGAGACGCGATGATGTAGCTGTTAGGTACCTGTAAAAGGTAGTGTCCTGAAGTGGAACAGGTATGCTGGAGATCCAGGCAAAGAGTCGTCAGGCAGATACGGTTGGCAACGGATCAGGCAAATAGTTCACAATCGGATTCCGGAGAAGGGTCAGGCAGGCAAAGGTCATACACGATCTGGCGGTAAAGTACAAAATCAGCAGGCTGTAGAATAGTCGGGATATCAGGCAGGAGTTCAATACAATGCAGATCACTGAAGACAAAACACCCAGGAAGTAATCCAAATAAACGGGCGCTGAGTGATGACCTCACTTCCTATTTAAAGGCTGTCCAGAATGAGAATTGTCCACAGCTGGCAGCAGGTGGAGCTAGTGAGTCCGAGGTGTGTGTTGAACACAATAAGGATATTCCCAAGGCCTAGATCTCTTCTGTGGCACATCAGGTAAGGCTATGGTTTAAGACCAGGAAGACCCAGGTTCGAATACACCCCGGGACATGACAGGGCCCCCTCCCCAATGGACCCCTCCGGGGGCCTAGCGGGGTTTAGTGGGGAACGAGGCATGGAAGTCTCGTATAAGAGAAGGGGCATGTAGATCTTTGGCTGGAACCCAGGAGCGGTCTGTGACAGGATATCCCTTCCAATGAACCAGATACCGAAGGCCACGGCCATGTCTTCTGGAATCAAGAATCTTGGAGACTTCAAACTCACTTTGTCCATCAACAAGAACAGGAGGAGGTAGCTGTTGTGATCTGGAGTAGCGGTTGAAAATAGCTTTTTTGAGGAGGGAAACGTGAAACACAGGATGTATCCGGAGAGAGGAAGGTAATTTTAAGCGATAGGAAACTGGCCCAACTCGAGCAATGATCCTGTAAGGACCAATGAATCGAGGGCCCAATTTGGTAGAAGGTTGTTTCAGTCTCACATACTTGGTTGATAGCCAAACTCTGTCCCCCACCACATATGGAGGTATATGGCGTCTTCGTCTGTTGGAAAAAAGTCTGTACTTGCCTGCTGACTTTTGTAGTAATGAACGAATCTTCTTCCAATGTAGTAGAATATTCTTTACCCGCTGATCTGCTGCTGGTACACCAGAAGAAGGCTGAAGTAGAGGAAAAGTCTGAGGGTGATAGCCTAGGGCTGCGTAGAATGGTGTGGTATGAAGAGCACTGTGCCAACGGGAATTTAGGGCGAACTCAGCTAAAGGCAAGTACTCAGACCAGTTGGAGTGTAAGGCATTGACATAATGTCGAAGATAGGTTTCTAGGGTCTGGTTCATGCGTTCGGTTTGACCATCAGTTTGCGGGTGATGTGAAGTAGAGAGCGAGAGCGTTACTCCCAGTTTCTTGCAGAACGCTCTCCAGAATCGGGAAACGAACTGGGATCCGCGGTCTGAGACGACATTGGTAGGTATGCCATGATGTTTTACAATATGGGAAAGGAAAAGAGTGGACAGTGCTTTCGCTGTAGGTAATCCCGGGAGCGGCACAAAATGAGACATTTTGGAAAAACGATCCACTGTGACCCATATAGCAGTCATGCCCTCGGACTTGGGTAAGTCTACAATGAAGTCCATGGTCAAATGGGTCCAAGGCTGGCGAGGTGCGGGAAGTGGATGTAACAGTCCAGCTGGCAATGTGCGGGGTACTTTATTAGCAGCACAAGTTGGGCAGGCAGCCACATAGTCAGTAACATCCTTTTTCATATGAGGCCACCATACATGACGTTGCAAGGTCTTAAGAGTGATGGTGACACCAGGGTGACCGGATAACACGCCATTATGTGCCCAGAGGAGTACAGGTTTTCTGAGACTAGGGGCTACGTACAGGCGACCTGGTGGTATCTTCAAGCCCTGGGGAACACGATTCTGGGATTCTTGTAGCTGTTGGGAAAGAGCCGTGGAGATCTGCGCAACAATTTTGTGAGGTGGGATTATATACTGCTCGCCTGGTTGATCTTCTTCAGAGGTAGCGAACTGTCTGGAAAGAGCATCGGCTTTTTTGTTTCTATGCCCTGGAACATAAGAAAGGA
Organism: Rana kukunoris; assembly: GCA_029574335.1. Classification (NCBI taxonomy): domain Eukaryota; kingdom Metazoa; phylum Chordata; class Amphibia; order Anura; family Ranidae; genus Rana; species Rana kukunoris. Next base: position 72,670,153 of record CM056052.1, read on the forward strand.
CAAAATTAAAACGGGAGAAAAACAGAGCCCATCGAGCCTGACGTGAATTCAGACGTCTAGCAGTCTGAAGATACAGTAGGTTTTTATGGTCAGTGAGGATAGTAAAAGGCTTGGGAGCCCCTTCCAGAAGGTGTCGCCATTCAGACAATGCCAATTTGATGGCCAGTAGTTCTCGATTCCCAACATCATAATTCATCTCTGCAGGAGAAAACTTTCTAGAGAAAAAAGCTACTGGATGGATTCTACCAGACTTTGGCTGTCTCTGGGAGAGTACGGCACCTGCTCCAACCTCAGAGGCATCAACCTCAACAATGTACTGGAGATCAGGATTTGGATGCTGAAGAATTGGAGCTTTACTGAACGTGTCCTTTAATCGCTGGAAAGCCGATCTTGCTTCTGAAGACCACACCTTACAATTTGTACCCTTCTTAGTCATGGCAGTAAGGGGTGCCGCAATGGAGGCAAAACTTTTAATGAAGCGTCTGTAGTAATTTGCAAACCCTAAAAAGCTTTGAAATCCTCTTAAAGTGGTCGGTTGGGGCCATTGCAAGACAGCGGAAAGTTTTTGAGGGTCCATTTGGAAACCGTCAGCACTTATGATGTACCCAAGGAAAGGAATACAGCTTTGATGAAAACTGCATTTTTCGATTTTTGCATAAAGATGGTTTTCTCTAAGTCGTTGTAATACCTGTTTCACATGCGAGATGTGCTCTAGATGAGTCTTGGAAAAGATTAAAATGTCGTCCAAGTAGATGATCACAAAGCGGTTGCTGAAATCATGGAAAATTTCATTCATGAAACGTTGAAAGACAGCAGGTGCGTTACACAACCCAAATGGCATGACCAAATATTCAAAGTGTCCATTACGAGTGTTGAATGCTGTCTTCCACTCGTCCCCCTCTTTAATTCGAATCAGGTTATATGCCCCTCGTAGGTCTAGCTTGGAGAAGATGACAGCCCCCTTAAGTACATCAAACAGTTCAAGAATGAGAGGCAAAGGGTAGGAGTCCTTTACGGTGATTTGATTTAACCCCCGATAGTCTATGCATGGTCGAAGGCCCCCATCTTTCTTTTCAACGAAGAAAAAACCTGCTCCTACTGGAGAAGAAGAGGGTCGGATAAAACCTCTTTCCAAGTTGTCTCTTACGTATTCCTCCATAGACTTTTGTTCAGGCAGAGACAAGGGGTAGGTCTTTCCTTTGGGAAGAGGTGCTCCGGGAATCAATTTAATTGTACAGTCAAAAGGACGATGTGGAGGTAACACCTCTGCCTTTTGCTTGCAAAATACATCTGCAAAGTCATGGTATTCACGAGGCAAGGTAGGTGGAATAGTCACAGGAGCCAACATGCAAGCAGAAAGTCTTTTGGGTTGAGACAAACAATTAGGGCGACAGCACGATCCCCAGGAGGTTAGTTCTCCCTTTTCCCAATCAAAAGAAGGGTTGTGAAGTTGCAACCATGGGTAACCAAGGATGATAGGCAGAAGCGGAGAATCAATGAGAGACAAGACAACTTCCTCTTTGTGGAGGAGGCCTACCTGAAGGGTGATTGTCGTAGTCTCGAATTTCACAATGCCATCTCCCAAGGGCTGTCCATTCAGGGTGGTAATATTCAGGGGTCTAGACTTTGGAACAAACGGGATGTTGTTCTTTCTTGCAAAATTGTAGTCCAAGAATATGCCAGCAGCTCCAGAATCCACAAAAGCCTCGCAGAAAACAAGCTTAGAAGGTAAATGGATAGTAGCCGGAACAGTAATCTTGGTCTTGGAGGATCTACCTGTAAGGTCTAAGCCAGCTCCTCCAACACTGGTTAGACCCTGCCTTTTACTGGACGGGAAGGGCAGACAGATACTAAATGTCCTTTAAGTCCACAGTACAGGCATAGGCCCAATGAACGCCTCCTTTGTTTCTCTGACTCAGTTAGGTGGAGACGGCTCACATCCATGGGTTCCACAGGTGCCTGGGGTTCAACAGAGGTTTCAGGTTCTGGCTGAGGTGGTGCTTGGAAGTTAGGGGCCAAACGGTAAACTGGCTTAGGAAACTTGCGGGTTCTAAGTCTCTCTTGGCACCTTTCATGGTACCGAACATCCAGACGAACACACAGCTCTATGAATTTCTCAAGGTCTTCTGGGAGATCCTTATAGACTAATTCATCCTTGATGCGATCTGTGAGACCTTTTCGGAAGGCTGCACGTAATGCCCTTGAGTCCCAATGAGTCTCAGCAGCAAGGGTACGGAACTCAATAGCATACTGTGCCACAGATCTGGTGCCTTGTTGTATGTCCAAGAGGGAGTACTCAGCTGCAGATGCTCTATCTGGCTTGTCAAATACAGTCTGGAGAGAAGCCAGAAATTTCTCAGCATCTTGAAGTATAGGATCGTTTCGTTCCAAATAAGGAGAGACCCAGGCCAGGGCCTTCCCCTTTAACAAGGAAATTACAAAAGTCACTTTGGCAGATGAAGTGCTAAAAGTCACAGGGTTGTTGCGGAAATGCAAACGGCAAACATTTAAAAAGCCTCTGCAGTCCTCAGTATCACCACCAAACTTGTCAGGCAAGGGAAGTTTTGGTGGTACAGAAGAGGCGGGTTGGACCGTAGCAGAAGTAGGATCCGGCATCTGGACCGTTGCAGAGGAACCAGGCAAACAAGATTTAAGCATAGTGCAAAGTTCATCTAACTTGGCGTCCAGGGAAGAAAGATGCTGTTCATGCGCTCCGATCAGTTGTCCCTGACGTGTAATCGCCTTAACAATCTCAGCAGGGTCCACTGCCATTGTGGCCCGTTTATTATGTTAGGTACCTGTAAAAGGTAGTGTCCTGAAGTGGAACAGGTATGCTGGAGATCCAGGCAAAGAGTCGTCAGGCAGATACGGTTGGCAACGGATCAGGCAAATAGTTCACAATCGGATTCCGGAGAAGGGTCAGGCAGGCAAAGGTCATACACGATCTGGCGGTAAAGTACAAAATCAGCAGGCTGTAGAATAGTCGGGATATCAGGCAGGAGTTCAATACAATGCAGATCACTGAAGACAAAACACCCAGGAAGTAATCCAAATAAACGGGCGCTGAGTGATGACCTCACTTCCTATTTAAAGGCTGTCCAGAATGAGAATTGTCCACAGCTGGCAGCAGGTGGAGCTAGTGAGTCCGAGGTGTGTGTTGAACACAATAAGGATATTCCCAAGGCCTAGATCTCTTCTGTGGCACATCAGGTAAGGCTATGGTTTAAGACCAGGAAGACCCAGGTTCGAATACACCCCGGGACATGACAGTAGCATGCCCGCGGGAGCCGGTGGTCAGCCCACAGCTTCTGAAGAAATGGCAAAAGTGAGCCGTTTCTTCAGTGCGCATGTGCCAATGATGTCGGCACATGCAGATACAGTGAATATCTTCTAAACGGTGCAAGTTTGGGAAATATTCACAGTACCTGAAGGTAAGTCTTATTATAGGCTTACCTGTAGATAAAAGTGGTAGTATAGGGTTTAGAACCACTTTAAAGGGTTAGTTCATAATTGGACTAATCCAATTTTTAAAATTTCCATTTATGCTCCTCCCTTACCTGTAGGCTATTTATGCATGCAGTAAGGGCCCTTTCACACGGGCGGACAAACGGTCCGTTTTTTAAAAGTCTGTTTACGAACTTGTAATGCATTCCTATGGGATTGTGGAGGTTAGCGGATGATGCATCCGCTAACGTCCGTAAAGATCTGCATCCGCAAAGATCCGCTTTTTCAGACGGAAGAAAACCCTATTTTTCTTCTGTCTGGCGGAACGGATCGGATGAATACGGACACACGGTCCATATTCATCCGATTCCCCATAGGGGAGAGCGGAGGAAAGACAGGGCGGTCTCTGCACAGTGTGCGGGGACCGCCCTGTCTGCCGACAGCTCAGCGGGGATTTACGGATGAGCAGACGGACACACGGGGCGGATCAATACGGATCCGCGCCGTGTGAAAGGACCCTAAAGCCTGCCGCAAATGCGTTTGAAATTATTCACAGCTCTGCCCTGTCCTCTTCTCTAGGAAAGACCAGCTGTTAGGCCACACATGACCTAAACAGCTGCAAAACTTTCTCTCTCTAATTGCATTTTGCTTTTACTTGTTCTTGATTAAAATGTATCTAAACCCAAGAACAAAAATTTTATATACAGCAGAATACTAGTCCTTAGCAGTGTTGGCTACATAATTTTCTCCTTTTCAAGATTGTTTTCTATTTCCACCTGGTGATCCTGCCAGTAAGACACTTCATGCCCTAGGGTGGCAACGCTCACAGAGGAGACTGCCTAGAACAGGAAGTGTTTTTGAAATATGTTTTTTTTTTTGCATTTATTGGCTAGATATAACTAAATGTATCCAATGGTATATTTAACAAACAAAAAGGGAGCAAATAGAAGAAGTTAATTGTTGGAATTGACATGCACTTTAATAGTGGTTTTGTTTATTTCAAAGTTATACTCGATAGGCTTTTGTCTTTTTTCAGCTTCATTAACGATGTTACTAAATATAGCTGATTCATTTGACAGAAGCAAAATAATCTCCTCTCCCTTTCCAGTTGTCAATTAATTGCCTCGATTTACAGGATGCTTTCAATATTTTGCATTATCAGCACCGATCTGTTGCCTCTCCTCCGTCTGATGAGCGCAATCAATGACACGCATATTTTACTTGCCGCGCTTTGATGAGAAACCGGAATGTGAAATGAGTTACATAAAAAATAAATAAACCGACTTAGTCAATTTTATTATTTAAAATTCTCGTCTTGTATATTCATCCAGGAAAAAAGGAAAAAGTTTTATAAGGGTGACAGGCAGATATAAGGAATACTCAACCATCATCACCGTGATTGTTCTAATATCTGTTAAGCTGTTTATACGCCTATGATTGCTAGCATAACGCTTTATTTATCCTTCAGGTGCATTTGCATAATAGTATGCATAGCAATTTTCAGTTTTTCCCGTTCACAGAAGGTAAGCATGTCCTCTGTCCGTTCGCCTGCTATAATGAAAGTCATTTTGACTTCTTAGACAATGTGTCAGGCTGTATATAAATATGTAAAGTTCTTCTACAACAGATGTAGTGTATCTCACATCCTCCAGAGCCATGGGAAAATTGGGGATTTACTTTGAAGCTGCATGAAATATACAGGATCGGTGCTTACTGAACTAAGAAATGGGACACATATGGTAGCAGTAATAAGAGAACATACAAGTAATTAGGCTTGTTTTGTATGGAAAAACAACACATACTATGGCAATTGTGAGATTGTTTAATGTGTAACCCCTTCACGCCGATGTAACGCAAATATGCGGCCTTCGACTTGAAGGGGTTGTACCGGGGTGATGTTTTTGCGGTACCATTTTTTTAGAGCCGATGGTTGACTCTCTTGTCGGCTTTCTTTTGTGGGAGCTGGATACCCGCTCAGCTGTTACTCCAGGGAGCGGGAGGGGACGCCCCCCTGCCTTCCGCGGCTCACCCAGGCTTTCCTGTCCCACCGGAAGGCCCAAGCGACCAGCTGACTCGTCCACCGACTGGCCAAAGACCCAAACAAAGCTGGCACCGGGGTAGATCATCTGATCGTGTAACTTGGAAGCAATGTCATGATGTCTTTTGGTTTACTGAAGACTTAAAGGTGCCAAATAATTATAAAAAAACAGCCAAACAGCCAAACTTGGTGTTTTGAATGCTTTTACATGTAAAAGAGGGATTACAGACTCCAGATCTCTCCATAAAGAGTACCTGTCACTGCCTATTACTTTCACAGGGGGTGTTTACATTGCTTGTGACAGTGATTAGAATTTTTCTTTTTAAAGGGACAGTGTAAAAATAAATAACAACAATTTTGAAGCATGACATGTTAGGTATCTATTTACTCAGTGTAACATCTTTCACCAAAATTGGGCTAACTTTACTGTTTCTTTTTTTTTTTTTTTGTATAAAGCCCCGTACACACGGTCGGACTTTTGCCCAACCAACATCAAAATCCGACACTTTTTGCATTTGTCCGACCGTGTGTACGTTCCATCGGACCAACTTTTTTGGCTTTCATCGGACAAAAAGTTGGGTCTGCGAACGGACCAACTTTCAGGCAACAAAAGTCCAATGGTGCAAAGTCCGATCGTGTGTACAGCAAACCATCGGACTTTTGGACAAATTACAAATGCGCATGCTCAGAACCAATGTTAAAATCAACCAACAATAGCAGAAGTTGACCAAAGGGTGGCGGTAAAGAGCAGAAAAGAGCAGAAAAACCACGTGATGATGGGAAAGTTTTAGAAAAGTTTGCAGAAAAGTCTGAGCGTGTGTATGCTATGGGTGTGACCGGACAAATCAATTAGGACAAAAATCCAAGGGAAATTTTGTTGGATGTCCTACCGTGTGTATGGGCCTTAAGAGTGTATTTTTTTCCAAAATAATTGCATTTGAAAGACTGCTATGCAAATACAGTGACATAAAATATTGCAACGATCTTCTAAAAATATATATAATGTTTGGGGGTTCTAAGTAATTTTCTTGCAAAAATACAGATTTTAACCTGTAAACAGCAAGTGTCAGAAAAGGGCTTAGGCATGAAGCTGTTAAGATGACTATAAGGCCCCGTACACACGACCGAGTTTCTCGGCAGAGACCAGCGAGAAGCTCGCTGGGAGACATATTCTGCCGAGCAAATCGGTCGGGAAGTTCGTCGAGCCAAAATAGAGAGCATGCTCTCTTTTTTCTCGTTGTTCAATGAGGAAATTTGGCTCGACGACCTTTCCGATCGCTCATCGGGAACCTCGTCAGGCGGAACGATGAGTTTAGCCCGACGAGGTTCTCGGACGTGTGTACGCGGCCTTAGTTTAAAAAATGGCCTTTGAGGACAGTTTAGAAAACCTTTACAGACAAAAAAACAGGTACACATATTTTATGTTTAGAAATAATACTTTATACTTAATAATACTTAAGTTACATTAAAACAGAATGTCAGCCAACATTTTCAAAATAAAAAGTATTATTATAAAAATATAAAATAACAAAACCAGCTTTGATGCAATATTAAACTTCAATCTAAAGATTTACCCAGAGTACGTTTTTCTTGCTGTATTTTTCTTGTAATTGTATTTAATGCTGCATCCAAATTATGCATAATGATCAACCAAAAAGAAAAATATATTGTATGTCGGACTTTACTGGCAAGACAGATAGCACATAAATTATTTCCAAAAATATAAATTGTTATAACATATAATTAAAAAAAAATTCATAGACTTCATATATCAAAACAGAAATACAGCAGTTGCTGTGTTTACTCTTCGTTACAGATGTCAGCTGCAAAATATCCACTTATGTACAATCAGTATGTAATAAAAGGCTAAATTGCCTAATGCAGAATACATATAACACTTCCCATGGGTCATGGTTTATCATTAAAGATTCCTCAGGACTCCTAAAGAAACACTGCTATATACAACAAAACAACATATATAATTATACAAAAACAGTTATTTGCCATGTTATAATATATCACCTAGATCAATTATGTGTGGGTTGCACCTTGATGCTTGTGCTTCTGCGTTGCTTTAACTGACAATTGCGCGGTCGTGCGACGTGACTCCCAAACAAAATTGGCGTCCTTTTTTTCACGCAAATAGAGCTTTCTTTTGGTGGTATTTGATCCCCTCTGCGGTTTTAATTTTGTTCGCTATAAACAAAGATAGAGCGACAATTTTGAAAAAAAAATGCAATATTTTTTACTTGTTGCTATAATAAATATCCCCCAAAAATATATAATTTTATTTTTTTTCCTCAGTTTAGGCCGATACATATTCTTGTGTTTAAAAAAATCGCAATAAGCGTTTATTGATTGGTTTGCGCAAAAGTTATAGCATTTACAAAATAGGGGATAGTTTTATGGCATTTTTTTTATATTTTTTTTTTTTTACTAGTAATGACGGCGATCAGCGTTTTTTTTTTGTGACTGCAACATTATGGCAGACACATCGGACACTTTTGACACATTTTTCGGACCATTGTCATTTTTACAGCGAAAAGTGCTATACAAATCCGGTGATTACTGTGAAAATGACAATGGCAGTGAAGGGGTTAACCATTAGGTGGCGCTAGGGGGTTAAGTGAGCCCTAAGGGAGTGATTCTTACAGTAGGGGGGAGTGGCTGTAGGCGTGACATTACTGATCTTTGTTCCCTATATCAGGGAACAGACGATCAGTATCACTGCCACAGAGAAGAACGGGGAAGGTGTGTTTTCACTCACCTCTCCCCGTTCTTCAGCTCCTGTGACCCGGCGTGGTCACAGAGCTTCGGACCAGGTCACACGCGTATGCGACCCATGGCTGGGCTCTTAAAGGCGACTTACAGGTGCCGTTCTGCGGATGTATATCCGCGTTAGGCCATCCCTTAGTGGTTAAGAAAATTATAGGTATCGATTAACATGAACAGCAAAACACTCAATGCACTGTTTAATTGGGCAACTGTGTGCAAATGAGGGTTTTGGGTGTTCTGGTAGATCATAAGCTTAATAGCATGAGAGATATTGACTCCAGAGAGTGATATATTATTTTTCCCCTGTACAAATCATATGTAAGACCTCATCTGGAATATGCAATTCAGTTTAGGGCACCAGTTCACAAACAGGATATTGGGGAACTTGAGAAAGTGCAGAGAAGGGCAACCACACTGATAAAAGTGTTTATTAAAAGTCAGTAGCTATAAAAAGTGACTTTTAATAAACAGACACTCACCTGTCCTACAGTCCAGCGATGTGACCAACCAAAGCCTCAGTTCTCTCCCCCACCTTTCCCCTACACTGGCATCATTAGTGTGGGAACCCAGCTATGACAGCTTGCGGTTTCACAGCCAGACCTGTGACATGTCCCAGAAGATTGCAGGGTGGAAGGGGAGAGGAGAACTTTTGCTTGGGGCACCGTGGTGTTACAAGTGAAAGTGGAAGCTGGGTACTGGTTAAACTAGGTTCCCGATTCCCCCCCCAAAAAAATATTACATGCCAAATGTGGCATGTCAGGGGATCAGGAGTCCTTAAAGCGTAAGTTACACTTTTGGATGGAACTCCGCTTTAAGAGTGATATGATTAACATGTAAAAATACATAAGTGGGGGGCATGGTGACCAGGCTCCAAGATGAAGGCTTGAACAAGGAGCTCCGCTAGGCTGCTGAAGAGAACACATTTCCATCCGAGCTCACTGGCTCCATCGGCAACCACACACACCATCACAAGTCTGCTGAAACTCCCAGGCATGACGAGGCGCAGAAAGAAGATGTCCCATTTCTTCTTCTGCATGGACTACAACAAAATGGCGGAGGTACCCGAGAATAGCAGACAGTTCACAAGGCCGCAGCGTCCAACAGCGGCCTCGAAGGGCATCAAAAAACATCCACCAAGGTTGCACCACAAAGCCGTGAGTATCCCCACAGTGGAGGCACATGCATTCTGATGGATAGGTGAAGGCAGGTGGACTGAAGGGGAGCCTACCCCTTCTTAAAAGCACAGGGGTACACTGAGCACCCAGCAAGTAGCTCAATGTCTGCAAAGGTGTCAGTGTGTTGCCTGACCAGTACACACGACAGTGATACAAAAAAGACGCCACTGCCCCCATCTATAGCTGGCCATCTCAGTAAGCAGCATTGGAAGGCTGCATGAGATATAAACAGGGCCTTGGATAAATCCATGGGAAAAAAAAAAAACAAATTTACTTACCGACCAGCTCGCAGACAACCAATTAAACCTGTCTAACAGTATGTGTTAAAAATGGGGGTTTGCAAATGCATGTGTAAGCCACAGAGCCTCGCCACGGCACCCTGGTACCAGTAGGTGGTACCTAACACTAACTAATGAGTGTCCCCACAGTGGAGGCACATGCATTCTGATGGATAGGTGAGGGCAGGTAGACTAAAGGGGAGCCCACCCCTTCTTAAAGGTACAGGAGCACACGAGCACCCAGAATATTTTTTTTCAGAATACCGACATAAAAGCATACACACAGGTTGGATTTGATGGACTTGAGACTTATTTCAACCTCACTATCTATGTATACATAGTTACATAGATAGTGAGGTTGAAATAAGTCTCATAAGTCTCATAAGATCTCATAATAGACAGAATCCGCAGGGTACCCAAACCAACCTTCCTCCCTGAAGAAACCCCTAGAGATGCGCTGGTAAGGGTACACTTCTGTCAAGGAACAGATTCTGATTGCATCTCAAAAGCCTGAAAACATAAATTTCCCAATATATAACACTACAACTCCTTCCAGACCTGTTCAGACACACCTTACAGTGATGTTGCAACCTGGCGACAGTCTCTAAAGATCTACGGAACCAAAAAGGTCCCCCATAAATGGAAATATCCAGCAAAGATATCCATCACCCACAATGGGACCAGACCTTAAAGCGGTGGTTCACCCTAAAAACAAGTATATACCATTCAATCCAGCATAATGCCAACATGTACAGTATGCTGGGTTTTTTTGGTTTACATACCGTAGTATAGGTATTTTCCCCCCGGCTTCCGGGTAGTGAATCCCGCGGGAGTGGGTGTTCCTATTCGGAGACTAAGTGATTGACGTATGAGAAAAGCTTTCCGAAAGAAGCCGAACTATGAGTCGGCTCTATACGGCGCCTGTGCACCGACGTTCGGCTTTTTTGGGAAACTGGTGATGTGCCTTTTGCGCCGGGGGGGGGGGGGGAGCTTTTGTCATACGTCAATCACTTAGTCTCTGAATAGGAACGCCCACCCCCGCAGGAGCCACTACCCGGAAGTCGGCGGGGGGAATACCTACACTATGGTATGTAAACCAAAAAAAAAACAGCATACTGTACATGTCGGCAGTATGCTGGATTGAATGGTATATACTTGTTTTTAGGTTGAACCCCCACTTTAATCTCAACACTGGAAGAAGGAATTGCTGCCTTCCGGCAATGGGGCATCCAACCTGATTAAGCTCTGCATGAAATGTCTATCTTGTAACCACAACCACTTCAAAACGAATGGCAAATAATATCACGTAATTGTTCAAATAAAAAACATGCTTGTGGAAATTTGTAAACAAGACGCATATTATCCTCCACACTTCTCTCCGGAAACAGGGGTTTGCAGATTACCTTCCTGTTTTCCCCCCCAGATTATCTACAGCAGTTACACATGATTGCTGATCAGTTGTAAGACCCTATTCTTATGGATCTATATATGTGTTTTTCAAGAACTTTGTGTTTTCTCTATCGTTTTATATGCACCATGTTTGAACTATATGGGAATGTTCTAAGAATTATATACACTCCTATTGTGAATGGAAGGCTTCCTCTGAAATAATCAAGAAATGGCGATCCTCCCAAGACGAGAATCTATGGTCGCAGTGAGTACTCACAATACACCATTGCACCATAAACCTGATGCTCACACAGAGACTACCCTCACATATTTTTGGTATGCACACCTGGATACAAAAATGGAGGTGTGCTACTAGCACTCAGGCCCCGTACACACGAGCAAATGAATCTGTTCAAATCGGTCTGACAGACCGATTTGATCAGATTTGTCTGCTGGCTGTTTTGGTTTGATCGCTGTACACACGATCAAACCAAAATCCCCGCCGGCAGACAGCGCGGTGACGTGGCGGTGACGTGGCGGTGACGTGGCGGTGACGTTGACGTCGCCACGTCACCGCACCAGGAAGTTAAACACTTCTGCGCATGCGTCGAATCCATTTGACGCATGTGCGGGCAGATATGTCTGCTGGTTAGCGTACTAACCAGCAGACATATCGGTCAGACAGGTTCTACAGACAGGCTTTAAAATCTGTCTGCTGGACAAATCCGTCGGCTCGCCCGTACACACGATCGAATCTGTCTGTCAGACCGTTTTCAGCAGATAGATTTGATTGTGTGTACGCGGCCTCAGAAATTCACTATCCTTTCAACCTAGGAAACCATTCTAGATAAAGGAGGCAGGTATATAATAGTAACAGGTGACAATGGCATCAACTCAAAGCCATATACGCTGGTCATGGTCTATGCTCCAAACTCACATCAGCTCCGATTCCTAAGGAAACTGCTTAAAACAGTCCACTCCATGCAGTATGGCAATCTCCTTATAGGTGGAGATTTTAATCTAATTGTTGATCCAAAACTGGACACTTCAACCCACAAACAAAACAGCGCTGCATACCTGCGCAATATACTTCCCGCAGAGGAACTGTTCGATGCGTGAAGATGCCTCCATGCCAACGAAAGGAACTATACCTTGTTCTCCCACGGACATTGTTCATATTACTGGATTGACATGTTTCTAACAGACAAGTGGACACTACAGAAAGTAACCTCCACACAGACCCATTAGGGTGATCACGTGTCCCGGATTGCCCGGGACAGTCCCGCATTTTGCAGGTCTGTCCCGGGCACATTCATTCCAGTACAATACAGTGTCCCGGAATGAAACTGACACAGCCACCCCCCGGGCCAATCTGATTGCCCCAAAAAAGGCCACCACATCACCGCTTTACTCACTGGCAGTACTTGTCCTGACCGGGAATGTCTGGAGGAGCACAATCCCTGCCCCCTGCTTGTGATTGGAGAAATCATAAATCCCGCTCCTTGTGTCCAATCACTGTTCTGTGATTCGTTACAGCACAAGCTGATTTTGTTCACTACAAGGAGCCAGACGAAAAGACGCCCCCCAGGGAGCAATGGAGGGGCAGCCGCCTGCAAAGGAACACCCATAAGGCCGTGCTTTTGGGTACTTCCCGGCATTCCCTGTCCCCCTTCCCACTGCTCGTGGGGTGCTGGAGCCTAGTCCCCAGACGCCCCATCGAGCTTCACCCAGCCGTTGACACTCCTTGGATCCTCCCCAGTCCGGCCGTGATGCCCATCACTAGGGAACCACTACCAGGTTCCACGTAAGCCAGATTGGATGCTACTGCATCTCTGTCCCTACTCTCTGGCACTGCGTCCTCTCCTAGAATGCATAACTGCACTCTGGCTTTTATATTTTTACTTCATTTAACTTTAATCCTTGACCTTATCAGGTAAATATCCCACTAACTATGCATTTCAATATCTTTTCACTTTTTATCAGACCCACTTATACTATCCCCCATCTTGTTGGGGGACTAATCATCCACCTTTTTTACTTTTATTTTACTGTTTTTCACCTTAACTTTTACTTTCACACACTCACTTCACCACTGGTTTTGTCCTAATTTGGCAATCACCCACCCTATTAGTTTACACTCATCACTTTATTCACAAATTCACTCACCATTATTACAGCATCATTTTATTTAATTTATATTCCTAATCATCCACTCGCATTGGACCCTTAAGTATGCCATGACTCTCCTTATATATGTTGGCAATTGGCATTCGCCCTTAGCCCATGTACCACCCTATTACCCTAATATATGTACCCATATATATAATTGGTTGTTATTTCAGCAACTAACTTTTAAACTAACCTACCCAAACTATAACAATTCCTTCTATCAGTGCAGTCTATGAGTGCCCATCAGTGCAGCCTCATCTGTGCCCAACAGTGCAACCTATCAGCTCCCATCAGTGCAGCCTCATCAGTCCCATCAGTGCAGCCTCATCAGTGCACTGAGTGTCCGGTATTGAAGTGGTTATGCTTGCTTGTTATAAGTAGCTGCTCTGCTTTTTTCTACGACTTTTATAAATCACTTCCAAAGTACTTTATAATAATAATAATGAAGGTTTAGTGTGTTCTGAAACTCTTATTCTTGAAAGGCTAAGAATGCTTTCAAATAAATGGATACTTTGAGCTCCTCTCCACATTAATTTTGTTTGAAGTGGCTTTCATTGTTTTAACAATTTGTGAAATATTGAGATAGGCTCATCTGTTTGTATTACTTATATATATGGCAATATATAATTTTATATTATTTTTATTTATTTTTTTATTATTTGTTATATCGATATAGCAGCTGATATTATTTAGATAACAAAAGTGAACATACAGAAAATATTTAAAACACAAAGCTCTAGACGTCCATAAATGTAATTCATAAGCTATAGCAGCGCTTTGTGTCATGCCTTTGGCCTACAAGGAAATACAGTAATATCTTCTGGACTTGTAATTCAAATATTGTCCACTAGATGTCACTCTTTTCAAAGGACTGTTGATGAGCAGTGTTCTATGGTAATGTACATTTCCTGGGGTGTTACTGAAAACTGTCTTCACTTCTTATCACAACTCTTTCATCTTTTTCACTGGACAGTCCACATGGAGTCAGCTAAGCCTGCACCACATGTTTCCTAGGTCTGGATCCTCTTAAGGCATCATCGCTGGTATGATAAAGACTGTTTACTTATATGCCTAGTAGACATTTGTTTGTGTTCATATAATTCTTATATGTTCATTTATCTATTTTTCTCTAGTTTCACCATTATTCATATGCATCTTATATGGTCACCATCTGTTCATCGTAATAAAGATCCAAAGTTACAGACAGTCTGGTTATTTAAGATGCAAGGTTTAAGCCAGGGATCCTCAAACTACGGCCCTCCAGCTGTTGTGGAACTACACATCCCATGAGGCATTGTAAAACTCTGATATTCACAGACATGACTAGACATGATGGGAATTGTAGTTCCTGAACAACTGGAGGGCCATAGTTTTAACCCATGGTTTAAGCTGTATGTTGACAAAACAAAAGAACAGGCGCCAATAAGTAAAACTGCTGAACTTTAATGATAGAATAACACAAAATCACTCACTTGGTAATTTGAAGTTCACAGGCATAAAGTGAGGTGAGGGTCTGCATGGATCGTCAAACCAGCCGAGGATAAATAGCGTCCCAGGGAAATCATCCAGCTGATGTCTGCTGTGCAGGGAAGATAACACCAGCAACGCTGAATCCGAAAGCGTGCCGGTGTTTGTATGCGAGTGGATCAGCGAGAGGAGCTGGAACGCACTCTGGAACGCACGCTGAGAAGCTATTGCGGCTTGGCGAGGGGGGATGACGTCATCACGCAGTACCTCAAGAATGCGACGCGTTTCCGTGCAATTGCCGTGTGTTGGATGTCTGTCACACGGCGCGCACCTTTTTCAAGCTATTTCTAAAGGATTACTAAGGCCAGCTTATATACAAGTCTGCATGTGATCGCCATCTTGTGGCAAATTAGTAAAAATTCAACAAATATGAAGAAATCAGTACTATTTAAAACTCTTGCTATTGCTGGCCATATATAGTGACAAATTAATAAAACTTTTAGTACTCACTACTACAAGGACATATCTTCTGACTTCAAATACATGTAGACACATACAACATCTGGTAAACATTACAATCAATTCATTATTAAACACATAATCCAGTGTTCACTTATGCCTAAATAAACCTATTGTTGATTGGCCTATCAATTAATAGAAATTGCATAAGATGATATAAACTAACACCCCCTAGTGGATGAAGGTGGGACTAATTAAATTAATAAAATAAAAGAATAACACTATATTTAAATAGAACACATTTTAAAATTGATAAATATTATCATAAAAATAGAGGTAAAAATAGGGTTGTTATATTATGGGACAATCTGTACACTGGTTAAGATGTGTATAAATATACACGTACATATACACACATAACCACATGTACACATCAAAAAATTCCCAACTAAATATGAATGGGATAATATTGTTGAAAATCTGATAAAAGATTGATTAGTTTTAACTCTTCAATGTTACGCTTATAAAATAGTGGCAATTTCTAGTTCTTCGTTCATACCTCCTGGTTTTAAAGTATCAAGGGAATAGATCCAGTAGGTTTCCCTTTCACATAGGCGATGGAATCTTTCAGCCTCCGTAAGGTTACTGGGTATCTGTTCAATCACCCATACTTTCAGACCCTTGGTAGATTTACCATGTTGTTCCACGAAATGACGTGGGACACTATGCTTATCTTTACCTGCCTCAATTTTTCTTCTATGTTCGCCAAAACGTTGGCGGAGTGGACGTATGGTGCGACCTATGTATAGCAGTTTACAAGGGTAGGACAAGGCGTACACTACAAAGTCTGACCCACAGTTATAAAAAATCTTTGCACAAGTATGTGTTTCCTTTGTTATTAAACTGCTTTTGTCCATGATTAACAAAGCTACATGTTTTACATGTTTTTTTCTTGCATTGGAACATTCCTTGTAATGAAATCATAGGAATAAATTGTTGAGACGGTGGCACTTTCAATTTGCTCGGGGCTATTTTGTTCTTTAAATTGGTAGCCCGGCGATAGGTGATCACAGGTTTTTGTGGTAAAAGCATTTTTAAGTGTTGATCTTCTAAGAGAAGGGGCCAATATTTTTTAAAAATTGACTCCATTGTTTTAAAACCTGTATGAAATTTTGTAATGAAACGAGTTGATGAATTTGGTAACTGTTTTTTTGTGGTTGTTGGTAATTCTGAATTTAAATAATAGTCACAGCTTGTTACAGCTTGTAGGACTTTTGCACTGAGGACAGTCTAAATTACAGTAGGTTCTTGTTTGCGCCAGCATTGTGTATCTTTGTATAAGCTGTACGTTGAGCTACATATGTGCCAGGGGCAAATATGTAGCGAGAACAGAACAGTGAAACAGCGGCTATCCAGCAAGTTGGATTTAGGACAGTGACTACACAGAGGGCTGCTACCCTGTCAGCGCAGCCACCTGCACCAGCGATACAGCAGTTTCTACACAGTCAAGCATTCCTGCAAGCAACATGTAACATAGCCAGGCATCCTTACTCAAAACAAGGTCCCACGTTTCCTCTAGGACTATTTGAACAACCCCTTCCCGAACCATCTGTTCGTCTCACCCCTTGTAACCTTCAATAAAGACACTGACAACGACTTATTCTTAAATGGACGTAGGGGTCGGCCACAGCTTTATTTTGGTAAATCAAAACATGAACTTGTTAACCTTTAGGCTGCATTCACACCTAGGCGACACGATACGCCGCGTACGTGGCTTATCTTGCCGCCTGTAGATTCAACTTTTTTTTTTTCTTTAACATTGCGGTCTATGAGCGAACGCCAATGTCGCCTGAAAAAAAGGGTCCGGGACTTTTTTTCAGGCGACAGGCGTGGAGATGTGAACCATCTCCATAGACCGCAATGTTATTTCACATCTCGAGCGACTCAGATGTGAATGGAGCCTTATCAACCTCTAAAGGTTGCTCACCAAGGGGAAGCAACCAGCCAGCCGCCGGCATAAGCCGACGGGCATAATAGCCTTCCACCTCTCCTTTCCATAGCTTTATTCTCCTGTACCGCCAGCTGTGACTTCAAAGTACCAATAGAAACACTCAGACATACCAAAGCAAACGAAAACAGGGGTCTGTAAGGCCAATGACATAACACCCGTGAAACATAAAAGTATAGCAAAATAAGCCCACTTCTTGTCGATTTTTTCTATTATTATTTTATTTTTTTTTAATTCCGTTTATTATATCTTTTTTAATTTTTTTATTTATACGGGTAACAAAACGTGAAAGAAAATAACATGGTGACTCCAGAAAGATAGGGGCGGGAGGGCGGGGAGCTTTCTCCGCTGGCGCTGCTCCAGGTAAGAGGAAGTGGGAGGGGTGTCATCCCTCCTTTTAAAACCTCATCCCCTCCTGAGTACTTCCCCCTAACTAACTATTGGCCTGAACTGACCTATGAGAAAAATCCTCCCCATCTACACCAGGGAGGGGAGGGGGAGTGAGTCTCACTTAACCCTATCCTGCCTATTTGGCCTGGTGCCAACCAATCTTCCTCCACAAGCAATGCACTCGCAAAAAGCCAAAGCCGCCAAGACCAGAGCAGCCTTTGCTGAGCAAGAAATGCAGATTAAAAAAGAGAAAGTGAGACTAAAGACAGAGAAAGTGCAGCAAGAGGCAGAGAAAGTGCAGCAACAGGCACAGAAAGTGCAGCAACATGCACAGTTAGAGGCACAGAAAGTGCAGCAAGGGGCACAGTTAGTGGCCGAGGAAGCCCTCCTAGAAGTAGCCCTAGAGAAACTCACTGTAAAGAAGGAAGCAGCAGCCGCCATAGCCGAAGCAGAGGCCTTAGCATTAGCTGTATACCTGAGAAGTGAATGCAGCAGACACAGCAATATTCTCAACCCAGAAGCTGAAAATCAAAATTCTCTACAACAAACTTCAGATTACATCAATCAACATTTTAAGCCAAGCAGTGACAAAGATGACATCAAAGAGACAAGCCAAAGACATTACACGGTACCTCTGCAAGTCAACTACAAGTCTCAAACCTGCAAACAGGAGAAATCCATGCAAAGTGACGCCTTTTACGACAGACTCCCTATACTTGAGGTAACAGAGCCTTCTAATCGTCCTCCAGAACCAATGTCCAAGTCAGAATGGTATGACAGAGGCCGGCTTGACACCCTCAAAAGGTATGACTATACACAGCCATATCAGCATGGGAACCCACAGCAGGTTAACCAAGCCACCATAGACCTTGCAATGTTCTTTGCATGACGTGAGCTAGTCACCGAAGGACTTGAAAAGTTTAATGACTGCCCTGAAAGCTACAGAGCCTGGTGCGGTCTTTCTTTCAAAATGCCATCAGAGACTTAGGTTTTTCCTGCAGTGAAGAGCTAGACCTCCTGATCAAATGGCTTGGAAATTAGTCTGCGAAGCATGCCAGACGAATCAGGACAATAAATATAAACCACCCAGACACTGGTCTTAAAACGATCTGGGATAGATTTGATCACCTTTTTTATATATTTCATTGTTTTATTAACCACTTGACCACTGGGCACTTAAACCCCCTTCCTAACCAGACCAATTTTCAGCTTCGGTGCTCTGAGGCCCCGTACACACGGCTGAGGTTCTCGCCAGAAACCAGGAGCTGCATTCCAGCGAGAACCTCGGCCGTGTGTACGCTCTCTGCGAGCCCCGCCCGTCGGGAAACCCGTCGAGCAAATAGAGAACAGGTTCTCTATTTGCTCGACGGCCCGTCGGGATGAATGGCTGGTTGCCATTCCCGACGGGCGGGTCGCAGATTCTGACTGCCAGCAGAGAACCTCGACGGGCGGAACGATGTGTTCTGCCCGTCGAGGTTCTCTGCCGTGTGTACGCGGCATCACAATTTGAATGATAATTACTCAGTCATACAACATTGTACCCATTTGAAATTGTTGGCCTTTTTTTCACAAAAATAGAGCTTTCTTTTGGTGGTATTTGATCACTTCTGGGTTTTTTATTTTTTGCGCTATAAAAGAAAAACGACTGAAAATTCTGTAAAAAAAAATAAAAAAATCTTGTTTCTGTCATATTAGCGAGTTATTTCTCACACACAGCATATGCATACCAAAAATTACACCCCAAAACACATTCTGCTATTTCTCCTGAGTATGGCGATACCCCATGTGTGGGACTTTTACACAGCGTGGCCACATACAGAGGCCCAACATGCAGGAAGCACCATCAGGCGTTCTGGAACACCCAGACCAATTCTGACATTTGTCTCCTACATGGAAAAATCATCATTTATTTGCTAGAAAATTACATAGAACCCCAAAACATTATATATGCTTTTTTAGCAAAGACCCTAGAGAATACAATGGCGGTGGTTACAACTTTTTATCTCGCATGGTATTTTCGTAGAATTTTTTTGAACGCGTGTTTTAAAAAAAAAAAAAACAGTTTTGTGCTAAAAAGAAAAAAAAAAAAACAGTAAAGTTAGCCCAATTTTTTTTCATAATGTGAAAGATGACGTTACGCCAAGTAAATAGATACCCAACATGTCACCCTTCAAAATTGCACACAATGATGGAATGGCGCCAAACTTCGCTACTTAAAAATCCCCGTAGGCGACGATTTAATTACTTTTATTGGTTACATGTTTTTAGTTACAGAGGAGGTCTAGGGCCAAAATGATTGCTCTCGCTCTAACGTTCGCAGAGATACCTCACATGTGTAGCCTGAACACCGTTTTCATATGTGGGCGGGACTTACGTATGCGTTCGCTTCTGCATGCGAGCACACGGGGACAGGGGTGCTTTAAAAAAATGGGTATTGCAGAGTATTTGGGTATTGCAGAGTATTTGGGTATTGCAGAGTATCGCGCAGGGTATTGGGGTATTGCAGAGTATTGGGGTATTGCAGAGTATTGCGCAGGGTATTGGAAAGTATCGTGCAGGGTATTGGAGAGTATTGGGGTATTGCAGAGTATAGCGCAGTGTATTGGGGTACTGCAGGGTATTGGGGTACTGCAGGGTATTGGGGTACTGCAGGGTATCGCGCAGGGTATTGGGGTATTGCGCAGGGTATTGCACAGTATTGGGGTACTGCAGAGTATTGGGGTATTGCAGAGTACTGGGGTACCGCAGGGTACTGGGGTATTGCAGAGTACTGGGGTATTGCAGGGTACTGGGGTACTGGGGTATTGCAGAGTATTGGGGTACTGCAGAGTACTGGGGTATTGCAGAGTATTGGGGTACTGCAGGGTACTGGGGTACTGCAGGGTAATGGGGTATTGCGGGGTATTGGGGTACTGCGGGGTACTGGGGTATTGCATGGTATTGGGGTATTGCAGGGTACTGGGGTATTGCAGGGTACTGGGGTACTGCAGTGTACTGGGGTATTGCAGAGTATTGGGGTACTGCAGGGTACTGGGGTACTGCAGGGTACTGGGGTATTGCAGGGTACTAGGGGATTGCAGAGTATTGGGGGATTGCAGGGTACTGGGGATTGCAGAGCTGGGATGGATGGAGGGATGGCTGGATCTGTGACTGCATTTGTCACAGACCCAGCCACAGCACAGCTGCTGACACCCCGCCCACCCCCCTCTCCTCGCACACTGTACCGAACGGTACAGAGAGGAGACGCAGGAGAGGGAGGAACCAGCGTCATCAAACGTCGCCGGTTTGTTTACAAGTGATCGCGATTTACAAGTGACGCGATCACATGGTAAACGGCCGCTATCAGCGGCAATTTACCGTGATCTGTGATGCGCCGGGTCTTCTAGACCCGGCAAGCACGGACGCTTCCACAAGCGCGTCCCAGGGGACGCGCAATCGTGGAAGTGAAGGACGACATCCCAGGGACGTCGTCCCAAAATAACTCCGCCGCTCTGTAGCAGTATTTTTGCTATAGCGCGGTCGGAAAGGGGTTAAGACACTAATATCATATCTTTCTAACTATCTCTGTACAATCTTCCACCTTATATCATCTCTACAGCTTGGGGTGCCTGTTTTTGGTTCTAGTCCTCTATGGCTACCAGCTTGGTCCTTTGGGTCTCTTCCTTCGGACACCCCCCCCCCTCGCCCTCAAGCTCTAGTAGGCCCTGAGCTTTTGACCTGCCTACCCAGCCAAGCTTTTTTCCATCTAGCTCCTCCCGCCTCCATGTGGGTCATGCGGTGCATTGGCTGCAACTACGGGGTCCCTGTTTGGTTAAGGCTGGGTTGTGTGGTGCGTATTTCAGCTCTTTTATCTCTGCAGAAAGATAAGGGAAGTGTTCAGCAGATTAGCTCAGTTTTTGCTGCGAATTTGGAGACCTGGGAGAAGTTCCGAGTGAGAGGAGAGTGGAGGAGAAATGTATTGAGCTGAATGACAGAAATTCCTGAAGAGAACCGAACACATCTGCGAATCAGCTGCGTACCCATAGAAGATAATGGGACTGAATTTGCACCTGAGCCGCACCGCAAGGCCTCCACAACGCATACGGATTTCCGGCAATGCGCAGTGCGAATGCATCACACATATGTGAACCAGCCTCATTGAAAACAATGTATTTAGAAATGTTCTGCGTTTTGGATGCGGTTGAAACCGCAACCAATTCGCATAGGTGTGAACCCAGCCTTACAGATACAGCACATGGAAAAGTTCTCTTTTCCTTTCCCCTAGCCGTTAAAGGGTAAATATATTCATCATTTACAACATTGTCAATACGGTAGATGTTTCTCTACTGAGAGTGTTTTTGTTTTTTAACAACCTCACCTATACAATGTATTTCCTTCTAGAGCATTTCACCCCCTGAAGATGACCGCCCTCTACAAGGTCGAAACGCATCAGGGTTTTATCATGTTTATCATGTTTATCATTATTATAAGATTCATGCGTACATGTTTTTATTGTTACTACTTGACTATTCTTTGGTTTAAATACAATAGATATGTTTCCTGTGAGACATATAAAACAAAAATAAAACTTTTGCACTAATCAAACATTTACTTTTTGCTGTAATACAAAGCCCCCGGAGTAATTTTTCCTTTTTCCTTTCTACAACAAATTGGGGTGTGCAGCGTTTTACCCACCTTCCAGTATCCCTTTACCTATGCTAAAAGTTACCCTATAATTTACAAGAGCAGTGGATAACACATGGATCTAAGTTTTCATGCATGTCTCTTATGTGCTGACACACATCCTGTTCACACTACAATGTTTATGTCATGTCAGGTTTTTTTCATGCAAAAAACTGCATATACCTTGCGGAAAAAATCTGCACGTGATACCGGTGTTGTGGGGTGAACAGGGCACATAACCCTAGAGAATAAATAACAAAGCCTGAATCCTCGTACACACATATGGGGGTAGATTAATGTAGAGATCCGACGGTGTATCTACTGATACACCGTCGGATCTGTGAGATCCGACGCTCGGATCTATGCGGCTGATTCCTCGAATCAGGTTCCGCATAGATCTCCCTAAGGCCTCGTACACACGATCGGACATATCCGATGAAAACGGTCCGCGGACCATTTCCATCGGATATGTCCGATCGGGAGTTTGATCCGATGGCGTGTACACACCATCGGATCAAATTCCCCGCCGCCGGACGGCGCGGTGACGTGGCGGTGACGTGGCGGTGACGTGGCGGTGACGTGGCGGTGACGTTGACGCCGCCACGTCACCGCCACGTCACCGCACCAGGAAGTTAAACACTTCCGCGCATGCGCCGAATCCATTCGGCGGCGGCGCGGCGGCGGTGGGGGACGACATGTCTGCTGGTAAGTGTACTAACCAGCAGACATGTCGGGCGGACAGATTCCCACCGGATAGATTTCAAATCTGTCCGCTAGCCCATACACACGAGCGGTGATGTCTGCTGAAACGGTCCATCGGACCGTTTTCAGCGGACATATCCCCTCGTGTGTACGAGGCCTTAGAGCCGACTGGTGTAAGTGAGTTACACTGTCGGTTCTTAGGCTGCATTCTCCCGCCGTCCGCTAGGTGGCGCTTCTTTTTTTCTACTCGACGAATATGCAAATGAGGAGAACCGCCGATTCAGAACCGAACGCCCGGCCGTCGCTTTTTTTTTACGTCGTTTGCGTTCGTCTCTTTCCGGCGGATCGTTACCCCTGCTATATGCGGGGTAAGTGCGGCGGATCCTATGTTAAGTATGGCCGTCGTTCCCGCGTCGCATTTTTTACGTCGTTTACGTAAGTCGTCCGGGAATACGGCCATACGTTAATTGCGTTAACATCGAAAACAATGACGTCCTTGCGACGTCATTTAAAGCAATGCACGCTGGGAAATTTTGGCGGCGGCGAATGCGCAGTACAATCGGCGCGGGGACGCGCGTGATTTAAATAGTAAACTTCCCCTAGCCGCGGAATTTGCATTCCGCTAGGGGATTTACGATCCGCCAGGGCTAATTACGAGGCAAGTGCTTTCTGAATACAGCACTTACCTCAAAAACTGGCGCAGGCGGATCGTAAAAAAGATAGATCACGCGGATCAAAAGATCCGCTGATCTACATGAATCTACCCTATGGTGTTCTTGCCAAGAAAACAGCTGGCAGAACTTTTTGCAGAGAAAAACAAAATCGTCTCTCACAAAACATTTACTAACATCCAGTAACACGAGATTAGTAAAAGCAGCCCAAGGGGTGGCGCCATTGGAATCGAACTTCCCCTTTATACTGCCGTCGTACGTGTTGTACGTGACACGCTTTAGAACGACAAGATTTTGGCTTGACAGTGTGTTTGCAAGGAAAGCTAGAAAATAATCCCGTCAAGCTTGACAAGAATCCCTATGAGAAAAACTATGAGTCAGATTCCTGATAGACCAGAGTAATTTCAAATTACCCGCGTCGTATCATTCGTTTGAATCCTCAAACCATGATACGATGGCTTCGGGCTTCGATCCGACAGGTTTACGTCTGCGTACGCCGTGGGATCTACGCTGCAATCTTTTTCCGCCCGCTGGGTGGAGTTTGCGTCGTTTTCCACGTCGGGGTATGCAAATTAGCTTTTTCCGGCGATCCATGAAGTTACGATCGTCCGTCGCATTCTCTTACAGCATCTTTAGTCATCTTTTTGCTGCGTAAAGTTAGGAAAGCAAAAATCTGGTCTATATTTAGACAGCCCATGTTAAGTATGGCCGTCGTTCCCGCGTCGAATTTCAATTTTTTTTTTTTTGTTTTTGCGTAAGTCGTCCGGGAATAGGAATGTCCAAAAAAATCGGACGTAACAACGTAATTTCGGGCAATGCACGGCGGAAAATTTCTGAACGGAGCATGCGCAGTTCGATCGCCATGGGGATGCGCCTAATTTAAATGCTTCACGCCCCCTAATCGCGTATTTCGCGAAAAATATACTACGCCGCCGTACCTTACGGGCCGAAATCTACCTGAATTCGTCTTAGAGCCAGGTAAAATATTGCGGCGTATTGTATCTCTGATACTCTGCGCCAGGGCAATTGTACCTGAATCTGGCCCTATGTTTTTTTTTTTTACGACAGGATTCTCGTCCGTGTGTACAGGGCTTCAGTGTTAATGTCAGATTTCCCGCCGCACTATCAGAGTCCCACTTTAAGTCACTGTTCACCACCATTAGTAGTATAAAAATAAATTAACAAATAAAAGTTCCAGTGTGTGTATATATATATATATATATATATATATATATATTGTGACAGTAGGCAGGTTAAATCCCCTGGTTGTATCCAAGATGCTGTGTATACAGTGTATCTCCTAGGTTCAGGCTTTATGCCAGTTTGTACCTCTAGGGGGAGTGCTGGGAGGACTTGATTAGCCCAGCTGTATCAGGTGGGCTCATTAGGTCCTCTACAAAAACTCCCAGCATGCTAAGAGATATGCTCCAACCTGGAACCAGATCTGTGTGAATAGTCTGGGGAGTGTGATGTCTGTGCAGTAAGACCAAGGCTGTGTGGCTATTGCTAAGAGATTTAAACAGCAGGAAGTCAGTGACTGGGCGGGCAGCACAAGTCTGTACCCAGTTGTTAGTTAGTGACACCAAGGTGTATAACGAGCAGATCAAGTTGACTAGGATTTATTTTTGTATTTCCTGACAGACTCCATGGCACTCTACGTGTGGGTTAATCCCGCCCCCTCATACCTCATAGGACCCCTATCTCATAAATCTTTGCTCTGAGCCAGAGGCCGTGTTCCTTTTTTGTCCTCCTCCTAGGACCAAGATATAGTCTTACCTTTTCATGAAGTTTTTTGTAATCCAGGCCTGGTGGTGTGCACGGCGATATGTTGGTGGTTAGCGGTGATCCTCTCTGCAGTCCAACAATCCTAGATATTAGCAGGTGGACATGGGCGATATGATGCAATACCATGAAGAGCTTACTATCCTGGCCATTGGCAGGCAAGCAGTAATATGTCCAAACGTCCCAGCTATTAGCGGGAGGCTTTGTATGTAAACGTCTGATGGTGCAGGTGCGTTCCAGCTCGCTGCTTCAGGAAGTTGCCAGGACCTTATGGTCTGCGCAATTTCAAGCCACGAACGAAGATTCCGTGCTTGGTTAGTGCAGGCGCAGTTTCGCCAAAATGGTGGCAGCAGTTGCGCATGCGATTGGTCGTCATCGGGTCATGACGTTTTTTTTTTCCAGCGCAGGGGCGCTGTGGGGCGGTGACATCATTATCAGTAGCATATTTAAATAGCTGTCAAAGCAGCTATTTCTTGGGGTGACTTGCAGGCTTATGCAGCGGTTTTCCTATGCACTGGTCTCTGGTTTAAAATGTAAATTATTTGCTGCAGGCTCCCTAGGTGCTGGCTGTGTTTGTTATGTGTTCTCTCATGCCTGTTGTCACTCCTGTTTCTCATAAGGATTTAATGGTTCATTTCAGTTTCAAACTGCCTTGCCATGGACATGTCACTGCCCTCTTGTGGCCAACCCTTGCGCTGAAGATAGGATTTAGTGCCTTTCTGCTTGTATGCTTGGGTTCACTCATTCAGGAGCTCTTATCCCATTCTTTTTTCACACAGCACTTCTAGGTTTGAACACCAAAGCATGGCAAAGACCGTCCTAGGTCTCAACGTCGTCACTTCTCTTCAACATCCAGACGTCATAGATCTCCCTTTAGATCTAAGTATCACAGAGAGGACTCTAAAACCACCTCTGGGCGACACTCTCACCACCACTCTAGCCGCTCTGTGAGGAAAGCCTGCTGGGTATGCGGGGCCCAGGTTCCTGAAGGTAAATCGCTCTGTGAGCGATGCTTTCCAAAGTCGCAAAAGAGAAGGTGGAGAGCAACTAGTGGAAGCACTGGTCAGAAAGGTGGTCCATGAATCCCTGAGTAAAGTGGGTTCTGGTCATACCCACAACCCTGCTGGCAGCACTATGTTAGTCCCTATTAGGGATGATCTAGAGGCCCCAGGCCCTTCACAGCCAAGCCATTCCTCAATTGAAGCCTCAGACAGGGGGTGGAGGTAGATGACCCTGGTGCAGGTTTTGAATTTGTCCCAGTACCATAACTGGTCAAAGCTGTCAAAGAAGCTTTGAGATGAGAAGAGCCAGTAGGGGCACCCTCCAAACAGAGGAAATATTTTAAAGCCTTAAAAAAAAAAAAAAGACGCCCTAATTTCTCCTTTTTGGGTGAACTTGGCGCAAGAATTACCGATGAATGTGGCGGTATTGAAAGGTGGTATTGCCTGTTAACAAAGGTGTCAAAATTGTACCCATTTAAAAGCAAGGATGTAAAACACCTGGAGTCGGCTCCTCTCATTGATGCAGCCCTAATGAGGATGGCGAGGCAGGTCACACTCCCATTGGAGAATACTGTTTCCTTTAGGGATGGCTGGAGAGGAAAATTGAGACCGACCTCAAGCGGATCTACATTGAATGAATGAATGAGAAACTTATATAGCACAGCACATGCGACCTGAATCGCCTCAGGGCGGGTATGAGATGCAAACCAGCTATAGCTCTCACAGCTCTTTCTAAAGCCATAGAAGTCTGGGTGGACGGCATAGATGCTTCTCTGAGGAGCATCTCAGAAGAACTGGCCAGGAGCTCATTTATTCATGGGCTAAAGTTGGCGCTGACTTTTTTTGGGTGAGGCTTCCCTAAACATAATTCACATGGTGGCTCCGATCATGCTGTCATCTGTCGCGGCTAAGCATACATTGTGGCTGTTCCCATGGGTAGCTGACCCTGCCTTCAAGCAGGCATGGTACAGGATTCCATTTGAAGGTTCGTCCCTCTTTGGGAACAAATTGGACAGTGCCATCACCCGTGCCAAAGTCGGGGGTTCCTTCCCCAGGATCGCTGTCGGCTAAACCAGAAGAGAACACAGCCAAGGCAATGTTCAGATTGAGCAAGGGATGCTCGCTACTATAGGCTCGGCCATGAGTTCAAAAAGACCTGGAAGGAAAAATTAGCCTTTAGACCAGAAGTTTTCAAAAGGGGCATCTTCCGGTGGACAAGAATCCCCTAAGTCTTTATGATATTGCGCCTGCCGAGACAGAGTGAGTCGGCATCCTTGCCTCTCTCAAAAAACAAAACAAAAAAAAAAAAAAAAAAAATTCTCCTGTCCTATGCAGCCTACGTGTGGCTCAGGGCGCTGCAATTCCAGTTACAGCCGACAAAAGGTTTCAATGGGTCTGCTCGTCCCTCTTCATGGTGTTGAAGTAAAATGGCACCTGGAGGCCAATTATAGACATAACCCACTTGAATTATTTTATCAAGAAGAAGTCAAGATGGAGATACTACTCATGATCTGTCACTTATGATCTGTCACTCAATCTAACCAGGCGATTGGCTTGTGTCCATAGACCTGAAGAACGCCTACTTCCGATGTTCCGATAGCGTCAGAATTCCAGAAATGTCTTTGCTTTGTCGATCAAATCCATCTGCAGTTCACCTGTTTCCCCTTTGGGCTTAAGACATTGCTTTATGTTTTTTCAAAACTCTTGTTGGCTATCGTGGCTCTGATCAGGACCAGAGGTATCCGTCTGTATCACTATCTAGATGACGTGGTTTTGTTCTCTCGGGACAGGGAGCAGTTGCTAATCCACAGATTCCAGGTCATCTCCACTCTACTCGAGTTTTGCTTGCCTTCTGAATCTGGAAAAGAGCCATCTGGATCCTACGCAGTCCCTGGTATTCCTCGGGGAACACGTCAACGTTATCAAGAGCACCATCTCATTACCCCTGGAAAAATCCCAGTGATCCGTGACAGAGTTCGGCTTGCAATGTCGTCCTCTCATCTCCGAGCCTCTCAATGCCTAAAGATCATCGGCACCATGGTGGCAACAACACCCATGGTAAAGTGGGCTCAGTGGAAAATACGGCCCTTCCAGAAGGGTTTCCTTCAGTGGTGGATCCTAGGGCTTCGGGTTCACTCTATCCAAATAATCTCTTCCAAGCGGGACAGCCTTCCTTTGTGGCTACAACAGAGGAACCTCCTCAATTGTCACTCCATCGCACCTGTGTCTTGGGTCTCCATCACTAGTGTTGAGTGGAATACGCCATATTCGATTTTGCGATATTGCGCGAATATATAGAAGAATATTCGCGAATATTCGTGATATTTTATCCCAAAAAAATGTTGCGAAATTTCGCTAATGCGAAATTGATTGCGAAATTCTCATAAACGGAGATCATTTCCTGTATTACTAAACTAATATGCACTAAACACTAACTCTACACTAACTCTACTTAAAAGAAAGGAGAATAAGGGCGCAATTCCTATTGCGCGATTATCTTCTCCGCCCTTCTTTTGCATCAGAGCCAATCATAATAACTCGAATATTCGGCAAAAGGAATATCGCGCAATATTCCTTTTGCCGAATATTCAAGTTATTCTGATTGGCTCTGATGCAAAAGAAGGGCGGAGAAGATAATCACGCAATATTCCGTTTGCCGAATATTCGAGTTATTCTGATTGGCTCTGATGCAAAAGCAGGGCGCATCAGAGCCAATCAGAATAACTCGAATATTCGGCAAAAGGAATATTGCGCGATTATCTTCTCCGCCCTTCTTTTGCATCAGAGCCAATCAGAATAACTTGAATATTCGGCAAAAGGAATATTGCGCAATATTCCTTTTGCCGAATATTCGAGTTATTCTGATTGGCTCTGATGCAAAAGAAGGGCCGAGTATCTGATGCGATTCTTTTATGTTGCCGAAAATTCGCAATGCGAATTTTCGGCAACATAAAAGAATCGCATCAGCTACTCGGCCCAGGGTCTCTCTCTAATCATACCAGCAATGCTTTTAGACGTCGATGGAGATCACTAGGATGTGATCTGTTTTAAAAATAAATTTGAAAAAATACGGATATTCGCCGCAATATTCGAGTTATTCGCGAATACTCGAATATGCAATATTCGTAGCGAATATTCGCAATGCGAATATTCGTGAGCAACACTATCCATCACTACAGATGCCAGCAACAGGGGCTGACAGAAGTAGCCCAAGGCATATGGAACTTTTCCTCACAGGATAGTTTCCAATGTTCTGGAACTCTGGGCAGCGTTCTGCGCTCTGTAGGCCTTTTCACCACTTAACAGCAGGAGCCTCAGTCCTCTTGGACTGGACAACACGACGGCAGTCGCATACACCAAGAGACAGGGGGGTACTCAGTCTCTCCCTGTCAAAGGAAGTAGAGCCCATCATGATCTGGGCCCAGAAAAACCTGACCAACCTGACAGCTGTCTACCTCCCTGGAGTCCAGAACGTTCAGGCAGATTTTCTGTTGAGAATTTCTCTGGATAACGAGTGGACTTCTCTTCAGGTGGGTCCTGTCCCTGGGGGTCATTCCGAAAGTAGACTTGTTCACCTTCCTGTGCAACTTCAGACTAGAGATACTACACAAGGTCGCTGTATCCCCAGGCTTTCAGGTATATGCTATGACAGAACATTGGCGGTTCCACAGAGCCTATGCCTTCCCCCCTGGTTCCTGTCTTTCTCCGGTTTCTGTCGAGGCTCAGGATAGAAGAAGCAGAGATAGTGGCAATAGTCCTGTACTGGCCAAACAGGCCATGGTTTCCACTGTTGATGCAACTCAGCTTCCGGGAACCAGTTCCTCTACCCTTCAGACCAGATCTCCTATCACAAGGGGCAATTCTACATCCATGCCCAGTCCATCTACATCTGATGATCTGGCTCTTGAGAGGAGAAGGTTGGAGGCCATAGGCTGTCCAAGTAGGGACATCTCCACATTATTAAATGCCACTAAAGCAGCAACAGGGTCTACCAGAGGATTTGAAAAAAAAAAAAAAAGTTTGCAGACTACACCACTTCCACTGCAGGTTCTTGCAATAACCCAAAGATGATATTCTGAGTTTCCTACAATCAAGCTTGGATCTCATTGTCAGTCAGCTCGCTGCGAGTCCAAGTCTCTGCAATCTCTGCCTTTATGTGTTTCATGGGCTAGACACCCTCTTACTCAGTAGTTGTTTAGATGAGCAATAGAGCTCAGACTTCAAAAAGCCAAGATTCTCTAATTGGGATCTTCCCCTTGTCCTGGATTTTTTCTTGGGTAGAAAGTTGGAACATGAAGATCAGTCCTCTATCGAATGACTCTCTCTAAAAGTTGCCTTCATGGTGGCTATAACATCGGCCAAGAGGGTCTCTGAAGTCAGCTCTCTGGGATGCAAGAAGACATTTTTAACCTTTTATAATTCCTATGTTGGGTTTAAAACCCAAAGTGGCCTCTGTGTTTCATGACAATCAGGAGACTGCCCTTCTAACGTTCAGATCTACTGAGGATTCCAGTGTTCATCCCTTAGATATTGGAAAAGGTTGGAGCCAGTATCTTGAAGCTACAGCTTCTTTCCGTCACACCGACCACCTATTTGTTCTTTTTTTATGGGAAGAATAAAGGAATGAGTGCCTCTTCCAGATATATTGCAGCATGGATTGTTCAGGCTATTTAGTGGGCCTTCAAAGCCAAGGGCTTGGTACCTCCAGAAATGGTGACTGCTCACTCAACCAGAAGTCTTAATCATGGGCACTGTTGTGTCACGTGGCTCCAGAAGTTATTTGCAAGGCGGCCTCGTGGTCTTCAAGTAACACGTTCAAGGCACACTACTGCTTAGAGCCAGCCTCGTTAATTTTGGTTTACATGCCGGTTGATGGTACCAAATAAACCTTCTTTGCTTTTGTCCAGCACTTGCCCACCCGTGTGGTTTGGCTAGTTATTTCCCACACGTAGGCTGCCATGGAGTCTGTCAGGAAAACGGAAAATTTATATCAAATACTTACCGTAATTTTCCTTTCCTGATAGACTCCATGGCAGCCGGAGTTCCCTCCCAGTGGCTGGAGTAGGCTAAATTATGGAACATGGCCTCTGGCTCAGAGCAAAGATTTATGGGAGAGGGGTCCTATGAGGTATGAGGGGTCGGGATTAACCCACACGTAGGCTGCCATGGAGTCTATCAGGAAAGGAAAATTACGGTAAGTATTTGATATAAATTTTCAGTTTTCTTTTGTTTTCTGTAATATTTCTTTTTGTATATAGTTCAAATAAAACCGCACCTTTTTTGTTTTCCTCCTACCACTGTCTGCTGTGCCTAATTTCTTTTTGTGTGCTGAACCCTTCGAGGGGGTCACACACACCCGCTGCCAGGCTAATCCCCTCACAATATAGATATATATATATATATATATATATACACAGTATATACACACACACTATAACTTTTGCACAAACCAATCAATATACACTTATTGGGAAAAAATATATATTTTACGTATTTGGCCAAAATGTACGAAGACTTTTTTTTTTTTTTTTGGATATGTTTTATAGCAAAACGTAAAAAAGGGTTTGTTTGTTTTTTCAAAATGTTTGGTCTTTTTTTGTTTAGGTAAAAAACAAAAAAAAACTAGTGGTAATCAAATACCTCCAATAAGCATGGTTTATTTGTGTAAAAAAAGTATACAAATTTTGTTTAGGTACAGCGTTGCATGACTGCGCATTTACCAGTTAAAGTACCACAGTGCTGAATAGCAAAAAATAGCCTGGTCATGAAGGGGGTAAAACCTCCTGGAGCTGAGATGGTTAAAAGATCAAAAATCATGACAAAACTGGGAACATTGGGAAAGGAAAGAGGGACATACTGTAAGACCAATTACCAATATACGGATTGGCAAAGTTTGAGATGACTTTTAAATTATGCATAGTGCCACCATTTCATAGAGTCGTTTTAAACCTCATTACTCATCACCTTTTCATCTACTAATATGTCTATATTTATAGCCTTACCCTCCACCGGGTCTTGTTTATTTGTACATTATCTTCATGGACTTTCTAATCTTTTATTTATTTATTGCTTTCATGGAGACACATCAGGTTGACTTTGGTTTGAATTTTTATGTTTTGTACAGATTTTTGCATTAATTATAGATGAGGATTCCTTCAGCAAGTTCAAGTAAAGGACAAAATGAACTTTTGAACTCTCCGCAACGCAAGTAAAGCCTTTTACTTCATCCGTCAACTTGTAGTCACCTTACGGTTACCTATTTTTTAAATGCATTACACTGCATGTGTTATATCAGGCTGTTATTAACATTTAATCAGCTTGTATATTTTAGTAGTACAATACAGTACACTGGTTTTCTGTTGTGACTGCTCAGTAAGGCAAGGAAATTGGAAGTTTAGAAAATGTCGGGGCATTGTCAACTACAGTATAATAAGCCTAAATGCAAAATAGCCTTGGTACTCTCCAGAGTGGATATGGATGTCGACAACACTGCACTATTTTTAATGAATCTTTTTACATCTAAGGCTATAGGCTAGATATAGATGTCACTTGTTTGGTCACAAATCTTTTTCATTCATTACTCCTCCCAAGAGTCACACTACTACTCCAGGGCTGGGGGTTCTTGAGAAGAGTACGAGGCAGAGCACTAAAATTTCTTGCAGGATGCATGTTCAACGCCATGCTGGATTCTTCCACCAGCCAATAATTACATTACTCGGCAATAAAATAGGTACATTGTAAACTACTATTGTTATTACCATGTTTGGGGGGGGGGGAAATTATAAGTAGATAAACTAGTTGAAGACACTGGGCCCTGTGTTGCATCTGATGTGTTTTTATGTATATAATATACATGGAGATGTGCTTGTATATATGTATGTATGTGTGTATATATATATATATATTTATGGTCGTGGCCCTCTGACCGAGAGTGATGTGGAACACATAAACACGCGACAAGACTTACAACATAAATAGACCTGAAGTGTGCCTTGGTGGTCTGGTCAGTATGCCAAGAAAAGGGGGCAAAAGACTCAGATAGGGAAATAGCTTATATTGATTTCTTGTATTTATTGAGCCAGCTTGGTAAAGGCTTGTAATCCTCAACTTCCCAGCAGCCTGGTATCTCTATTACGTGGTCTGGTACTCCCTGTTGGGAGGCAGTTGAGGCTGCTCTAATTCGGAAAGAATGTCCAGAGAACCTACTGGGATTTGAAGCCCAAGTTGCTTAGGATTCTGACATGCTTGACAACTGTCTGCCACTCAGGGAGCTAGTTTAGAAAGGGTAGCAACAAGCTACCATCAGATTGGCTGGGTAGATGGAGCAGTAGTCGGTCGAGCACCGTCACTGGGCGTCAGGCATTGTTAGTCTGAAACAGGTTGATGTCAACCCCCGGGACTGGTTTGTTGCGTTTGCAGACTGAGAGTGTAGGGGTTCGAAAGCGAGTCGGGTGGCTTCGGAGCAGTGTCTGACTGCCGGAGCCACTGACTGTAAATTCACTAGGTTGTAGGGAACCGTAGAAGGCCTGGTAGATGGCTGCTTGGATGACTATGCTGGGCAAGACCCTAAATGGGGAACGAGTAAGGATTTCAGACATGTCCCTAAAGAGGGCACTCTTGAAAGGTAGGCGCTCGCCACTGACTACAGGTTGGTGCTTCTGTATGCTCTGTAGAAGGGACTTGACTGCATGGGCTCGAGAATACTGACAGTTTACTGGGGTCCTGCAGGGACAGGAAATGCTGGACGCCATCTAGATATGGCGTGATAGTATTGTGAGAAAGGGTCAGCTGCGTGTGGCAATACGATATGAAGGCTAGGACGTGTCTAACGTTGCCTATTGCTGCTCCAAGGCCAAGGCAAGTGCGTGCCTTCAGTGTGTTGCCAAAAATGGTTAATAGCAGTTAGTTGGTGTGCTACTTTCCAATGAACAGTGCGATAGGCCTTCAGGTCTTGCTGGAAAAACAAAGTAAGGGTGGAATGGGACAGAGCATCAGCTGCGATTTTGCATTTGCCTGGAACATGTCGTCCGCAGAAGATATTAAACTGGTGACAAAGTGACAGCTGCGCGAGCCTGCGCAGGAAGGACGTGATGGGGAGGCTTGAACCTTAATTGATGAAGTCGGCTGTGGCTTGATTGTCTGTGGTGAAGAACACTGTCTGTCCAGTTCAAGTGTGGCCCCAGACCTGGGCAGCTGCCACAATGGGGTACAGCACGAGGCGTGATGAAGACTGGGTGAAGCAGAAATTTAAGAGAATTTCTGGGGGCCAAGGTTTGGAGAACCAGCGGCGGACGAAAAATGCAGGCAAAAGCCTGTGGTGGCTCGGCTGACACTGCCGGGATGAAGATTGAAATGCTGTTCTATCAGGTGGGGAAGTTGTCCCACATAGCTAAGTCTGCTACTGATGCTTCGTCTAGTTTGAGAACTTGGACTGGATCTTGCATTGGTGTGAGAAAATCAAGACAATACACAGGTGCTCAACAAGACGATATACGTGCACTCGCTGACCAACGTGCACTCGCCGACCAACGTGCACTCGCCGACCAACGTGCACTCGCCGACCAACGTGCACTCGCCGACCAACGTGCACTCGCAGACCAACGTGCACTCGCTGGTGCTGGTTGGAAACCTGAACTAACTGCAGGGAAAAAGACAGGGAAAAGATGAGTGGCCCGCGTGCCACTAAAGATGAATGGCCAACTGGGTGCCACTGTGTGTTTGTTTGGCTGATTGTCACTGAGGTGTGTTTGCAAGTTTAGTTTGTATTCGGGTTTGCACGTAGGTGCGTGCTGCAAAGTGTTTTATACTGCTGCAGACAATATTGTGTGGTTGCAAGGGTCTCAGTCTGGTTTGCTGAGACGATATTGCGTGGTTGCAAAGGTCTCGATGATTATGAGGTTTGTTTTGAGATGGCCTTGTGTGGTTGCACGGGTCTCAACAAGTGAGGGGTTGCTGAGACGATGTTGCGTTTGCAATGGTCTCAAGTGAGTGTCGGGCTGCTGAGATGACTGTGTAAAGGTCTGAACGGGTGTCAGGTTGTTGAGACGATATTGCGTTTGCAATGGTGTCAAATGAGTGTCAGTTTGCTAAGACGACTTTGTATAGCTGCAAAGGTCTGAACGGGCGTTAGGTTGCTGAGACGAGATTGTGTGGTTGCAAAGGTGTAGACGAGTTTGAGGTAGCTGAGATGACATTTTGCAAGGGTCTCAAATGAGTGTCAAGTTGCTGAGACAATATTCCCCCCTTTTTTTCTTTTTTTTTCTTTTTTTATGAAAACGACTGTGAATGAAACACTGGTAAACATGAGTTACCACATCTGGCTGTGTTTACAAGCTGTTACAGGCATTGGCGTTTCGAATGCCTTTGAACATCCGTCTGAACCCATTTTTTTTTTTCGAGAAGGTTTCTGAACTCAACTGCCTATAAATGACTATAAATGATCCTGTGTACATGTACTGATAAGATAACATAGAGGAGTGATTGGGGATCCTGTGTAGACGTTCTGATAAGAAACATAGAGACGAGATCAGGGGCGGCTGAAAAACGCCCATTTTTCTGGCTGCAAGGGTCTCAATGAATGCCATGTTGCTGGGGCGAGACTGCGTGGTCACAAAGGTCTTTGATGAGTGGGAGGTTGCTCGAGACGGTATTGCGTTGTTGCAAGGCTCTCGATGAGTGTGGTGCTGCTGAGACGGTATTGCGTTTGCAAGGGTCTCAACAATGGTGTGAGGCTGCCGAGACGGTATTGTGTGGTTGCAAGGGCCTTGATGAATGTGGGGCTGCTGAGACGGTATTGCGTTTGCAAGGGTCTCAACAAGGGTGTCAAGCTGCTGAGACGGTTTTGCGTGGTTGCAAGGGCCTTGATGAATGTAGGGCTGCTGAGACGATGTTGCGTGGTTGCAATGGTCTCAACAGGTTTTAGGTTGCTGGGCCAAGATTGCATGGTGGCAATTTTTTTATTTTTTTTTGCGTTTTTGTAAGGGCCTTGTATTGCAAGGGTCTTAACAAGGGTGTCAGGCTGCTGAGATGATTTTGTGTGGTTTCAAGGGTCTCGATGAGTGTGGGGCTGCTGAGACGGTATTGCGTTTGCAAGGGTCTTAACAAGGGTGTCAGGCTGCTGAGACGATTTTGCATGTTTGCAATGGTCTCAACAGGTGTCAGGTTGCCGAGGGGCTGAGATTGCGTGGTGGAAAAGTTTTTTTTTTTTTTTTTTTTTTTTTTTTGCGTTTTTATATATATTTTATTTTGCGTTTTGTAAAGGTCATGTGTTGCAAGGGTCTTAACAAGGGTGTCAGGCTGCTGAGACGATTTTGCGTAGTTGCAGCGGTCTCAACAGGTGTCAGGTTGCCGGGGGGCTGAGATTGCGTGGTGGCAACGTTTTTTTTATTTTTTGCGTTTTTTTTAATTTTTGCGTTTTTATATATATTTTTTATTTTGCGTTTTGTAAAGGTCATGTGTTGCAAGGGTCTTAACAAGGGTGTCAGGCTGCTGGGATGATTTTGCGTGGTTGCAAGGATCTCAATGAGTGTGGGGCTGCTGAGACGATATTGCGTTTGCAAGGGTCTCAACAAGGGTGTCAGGCTGCTGAGACGATTTTGCATGTTTGCAATGGTCTCAACAGGTGTCAGGTTGCCGAGGGGCTGAGATTGCGTGGTGGAAACGTTTTTTTATTTTTGCGTTTTTATATATATTTTATTTTGCGTTTTGTAAAGGTCATGTGTTGCAAGGGTCTTAACAAGGGTGTCAGGCTGCTGAGATGATTTGCATTTGTTTGTACCTTAAGCAAGCAGTATAGGGTAGAAGGACAATGCCTGTATGAATCGTAGGTTCCGTAGGGGCCACTTACGAACGATATGGGAGACAACGAATAGTAGCAAATTGATAGGACATAAAGAATTTAATAACAAATTTTACTTGCGACAGTGGGCCATGCGAGTGAGTTTGCGGCGGACTGTGGCTGGAGTGAAACATGTAGGAAAGGTGTAGGGATGCCATGCATGGGGCAAAACAACAAGGTTTGGTGTAGAAAATAGAACAAGAGAAGTGCGTACAAATATTTTATAAGCTCCACTGTGGGAACCAAACATGCGGGTGACACCATGAGTGGCCACGAATTTTGACATGACAAACAAGCTAACGAATCCTACCTGGGACAATGAACATGCAACTGGGTTTGCTTGGACTGGAGTGGATGTGCAATACATCCGAAGAGTGTGGCGTGGTGTGGTGTGGCACCATGCATGACGCACAGGCAAAAATTTTGGTAAATAAATGAGAGAGAAGAACCGTGTACAACAATTCGTAAGTTCCGCTGCGGAAACTAAAACGCACGGCATGGGGGAAACATAGAATGGCAATGGTGGAAAGTATGCAATGTATCTGATACAAAACGGTTATAAAGAGAAATGACTGATACAAAAACGGTTGTAAAATGCATTAAACAAATCCGATACGAATCGGAAGTAAGGAGTGTTGAACAAATCTGCTGTGAATTGGTTGTAGAGTGTATGCTACCAGCCACCCATCCCCCCAGGCTTATCAAGTGCAGACAAGGCAGCAGGTGAGTTCAATTACCACCTCAATCTGCCAAAGAACCCATACAAAGAATATATGCTAATCTCCAAATGAATGAGACAGCAAGCATGGACACAAATATGAATATACAAATAAATAGTTTGTTGGCAGGAGGAAGTTACAAATGTACCAAGCTTGTAACTAAGATGTTAGAACATGAGCAACAATAACTCAGAGGCAGATTTTTACAAAAGAAATGCAGGATAGGAAGCATAACGAATTGCAAGATCGCACATGATACAAAAGGTTTGAATACAACCTGGGACAGTAAGCGGAAACCGCCGTCGAAGACCATGAACGGAGAAGCCGCAATGCACTTGCGATGTCGAATGCGATTGAATGTGCAGACTCACGGACATGAGGTGCGCTGGGAAGAGTCGGCCCAGTGACGTGTAGTACTGCACACTGAACCGACAAAGAGCATGTGTGAGTGGGCTGCTTAAATACCCTCCGTGCTCCTCCCATAAACTCAGGCCACCATACTGGCCTTCTTATATATATTGTGTGTGTGTGTATATATATATATATATATATATATATATATATAGTATCTCACAAAAGTATAAATATTGTACATATATGTGACAACGCTGAAGAAATGACACTTTGCTACAATGTAAAGTATTGAGTGTACAGCTTGTATAACAGTGTAAATTTGCTGTCCCCTCAAAATAACTCAACACACAGCCATTAATGTCTAAACAGCTGATAACAAAAGTGAGTACATTCCTAAGTGAAAATGTCCAAATTGGGTCCAAAGTGTCAATATTTTGTTTGCCCATTATTTTCCAGCACTGCCTTAACCCTCTTGGGCATGGAGTTCACCAGAGCTTCACAGGTTGCCACTGGAGCTGGTGGATGTTAGACCCCTTGCTCTCCTCCACCTTTCATTTGAGGAAGCCCCATACTGTAGATGCTCAATAGGGTTTAGGTCTGGAGACATGCTTGGCCAGTCCATCACCTTTACCTTCAGCTTCAGCTTCAGCTTCAGCTTTTCTTCAGCTTCTTTATAGGCAGTGGTCATCTTGAGGGTGTGTTCGAAGGGAGGGTATCATGTTCGGCTTTAATATGTCACAGTACATGTTGGCATGTAGGGTTCCCTCCATGAACTGTAGATCCCCAGTGCTGGCAGCACTCATGCAGCCCCATACCATAACACTCCCACCACCATGCTTGACTGTAGGCAAGACACACTTGTCTTTGTACCCTTCACCTGGTTGCCACTACACACACTTGACACCATCTGAACCAAATAAGTTTATGTTGGTCTCATCAGACCACAGTTCCAGTAATCCATGTCCTTAGTCTGCTTGTCTTCAGCAAACTGTTTGAAGGCCTTCTTGTGCATCATCTTTAGAAGAGACTTCCTTCTGGGACGATAGCCATGCAGACCATTTTGATGTAGTGTGCGGCGTATGGTCTGAGCACTGACAGGCTGACCCCCCCTTCAACCTCTGCAGCAATGCTGGCAGCACTCAAATGTCTATTTCCCAAAGACACCCTTGATATATGATGCAATCAACTTCTTTGGTCGACCATGGCGAGGCTTGTTCTAAGTGGAACATGTCCTGGTAAACTGCCGTGTGGTCTTGGCCACCATGCTGCAGCTCAGTTTCAAGGTTTTGGCAATCTTCTTATAGCCTAGGCCATAAAGATGTAGAACAATTTTTTTTTTGATCCTCAGAGAGTTCTTTGCCATGAGGTGTCATGTTGAAATTTCAGTGATCAGTATGAGAGAGTGAGAGTGATGACACCAAATTTAACACACCTGCACCGGATTCACACCCGAGACCTTGTAACACTAACGAGTCACATGACACCGGGGAGCGAAAATTGCTGATTGGGCCCAATTTGACCATTTTCACTTAGGGGTAGGGGTGCAACGGATCAAAAAACTCACGGATCGGATCGATCCTCGGATCAGGAGTCACGGATCGGATCATTTTCGGATCAACACAAAACGGAGCTTATGTGCTTTAATACAGTATTTGGAAATCTGACGGACTGTTTAATGTTAATTTTTAAAAGCCGCAGCAAACCTGCTGACCTCACATGGTTGCTAATGTGACAGAACACCTCTGATATTCACTTTTAATTTAACATTTAAACAGTCCGTCAGATTTACAAATGCTGTATTTAAGCAAATAAGCTCCGTTTTGTGTTGAAATTACTGCATCCCGCAATCCACCATTGCCCCCAGCCCCCCACTCATCACGTAATGTCCACCATTGCCCCCCACTCGTCATCACCATCACTGTTCCAGTGCAACATTGCCCCCACATTAGTAATAATAGCCAGTAGTTTTACATTGCCCCCACATTAGTATTAAAAGCCAGTAGTTTAACATTGCCCCCACATAGTAATAGCCAGTAGTTTTACATTGCCCTCACATAGTAATAGCCAGTAGTTTTACATTGCCCCCACATAGTAATAGCCAGTAGTTTTACATTGCCCTCACATAGTAATAGCCAGTAGTTTTACATTGCCCCCACATAGTAATGGCCAGTAGTTTTACATTGCCCCCACATAGTAATAGCCAGTAGTTTTACATTGCCCCCACATAGTAATAGCCAGTAGTTTTACATTGCCCCCACATAGTAATAGCCAGTAGTTTTACATTGCCCCCACATAGTAATAGCCAGTAGTTTAACATTGCACCCACATATTAGTAATAATAGTAGCCATTAGCCAATTGTTTAACTCACTGTACTGCACCGCACTGACTGTCCTGCTTTGCGCGCTCTCTCGTAGAATACAAGATCCACGAGCAGAGGGGTGATGACGTCAGCGCACACCGCCGCCGCCGGGTGTACCAAGATGGCCGACCGCTCCGGAGCTAGGCCAAAGCCGCGGTCTTTCCTAAGGTTCGTTCCGCGGATCGCAATCTGTGCCGATCCGTACAGGCCGACCCGTACGGATCGCGGATCGGTCACGATCCGTTGCACCCCTACTTAGGGGTGTACTCACTTTTGTTGCCATCGGTTTAGACATGAATTGCTGTGTTGTGTTATTTTGAGGGGACAGCAAATTGACACTGTTATACAAGCTGTACACTAACTACTTTACATTGAAGCAAAATATCATTTCTTCGGGGATGTCACATTAAAAGAGGGAATAAAATATTTCCAAAAATGGGAGGGGTGTACTCACTTTTGTGAGATACTGTAAATGGTACATGAATCATCTACCCTTACTCAAGATGGCGACTGTCATAAATGCCAGGGAGTATTTTTTAAATGATTTCTTAGAAAAATAAAACATGGATACTTGGATGGATAGAGGAGTTTGTATTGACTATTAAAAATTAACTATATATAATTTTTGGTTTTTGGTGCTCAGATGCAGTGCAGTTCCACTTTAAATTTGATATTTTTGTTAGTATTTTTCCTTAAAACACTTTTGCATTTCTCGCCTAAGATGAGAATGATGTCTAGGATCCCCGGCCCTCCTCTCAGTATCTGCGTGTTTGTAGATGTACCAAAACACATAGATGAGTGGTTTAACCGCATATGCGCAAAGACAGCAGGTAGCATGGACCTCTCAAAACTTCCCCATCCCTGCGCACATGTGGGAAATATCCTGTGCAGATGTGTAGAAGGGCTCTGCCAGGACCTATCAGTTGGCCAGAGCCCTTTGGCACAGCTACGCAGGCACCATAATGGCAGTGACAGAGGGAGGGGCATAGCACACAGACAGAGAACTGAAGTTTCTCTTTAAAGGATAAGTTCACCTTTTTAAAGAAAAATAATAAATGCACAACTTTTTTCAGGTAAAACAATGTGCATTTAATATTTTTTTCCTTGGGAGCCTGGAAAGCATTGTACCTGCAATCAGCAGATCGTTTGCTCAATGCAGGGCTCTTGCAGGCTCTGTGTGTAAGCTGTTTGGCCTTACATCATACGGCTAGCAGTTACACATTAACAGGAAACATCAATGAACTACCGCTTCGCTCAACAGCGCCATGGTAGTTCATTAAGAACTACAAGCCGACAACCGCAAAGGCTGCTGGACCTTGTAGTTTTCTATTCACAGATCACTGTAAAACCACGTGGGTTCTTTGTAGACTCTCACAGAGAGCGAGGGGAAAAGATCCCCGGCTGCCTGTGACACATACCTCCCAACCCGCACGGATTCTGTGGGACTTTCCCGCATAGACACTTTTTTCCCACAGTCCTGCGATAGAGGAAATTTTCCCGCACAGGAAGAGGAGCCAGTGGAGGCAGCACAGGAGGAGGAAGTAAATAGATATCACCCTGCGCCCCCCCCCCCTGCTTATTCTCATCCACTAATAACAACTGTAATGTCGGGCGGTCAGCGGCAGTCCCCTCCCTGCTTATCTACTCTAATGTCGGACGGCCAGTAACCCCCTACCAACTGTAATGTCAGCCGATTGGCGGCAATATCCCCCGCCCGTCCCGCAGTAGCACCCCCCCCCCTTCCGCACAACATATTTGATGTCATGGGAAAATAATATTTGCATGAAAGTCCCGCAGTTGCATTTGAAAAAGTTGGGAGGTATGTGTGACATCAGGGGGACTGGGGAGGTAAGGGGGCCGGTGAATTGTTACAAAAGGTGAACTTATCCTTTTAAAGCGGGGTTCCACCCAGAAATGGAACTTCCGCTGATCGCATTCCTTCCCTCTCCACTTTGTGCAACAAACTACGCAATGTCTTCCCCCCCGCACTGTCTTCTGGGAGACACACAGGTCCCAGAAGACAGCAGGGACCATTAAGACCGTGCAGCACGACTCGCTTATGTGCAGTAGGAAACAATCTGTGAAGCCGAAGAGACGGGTCAGCTTCTGGTGAGGACATTGCGAGCTCCCTGGACAGGAAAGTGTTCTTATAATAAAAGTCAGCAGCTGCAGTATCTGTAACTGCTGACTTTAAAAAAAATATTAACTCCCCTTTAAGTTATGATAACCAATTGCCACATAAACAGGTCCATAACAGAAATGTAAAAATTGCTCTGGACCCTGGGGGGTGTAAAGTTGTAAGAGAGCTTTAAAAAGATTGCACAGAACAGGCAAGTATAAGTTTACAATGTTTTGCGCAGAGCAGCCCTGATCCTCCTCATGTCCCTTGTTGGCGATCTTTGTCCCCTTCCCCGTTGCTGAGTTCCCACCAAAGCAAGCCGCTTGCTATGGGAGTCACTCTTGCATGTTCACTCCCAAGCTGGCTGTGTGTGGCTGTGGACACACACATCTGACTTGGCCCACCCCCACTCCCTTCTGACTGGCTGTAATTGACCATTGTTCCTGCTGCTGTTTCTGAGCCTATGAGGATAGAGAAAGGTGCTGCTCTCATGCTCATTGCTGGATCGAGATCAGGGTCAGGTATGTATAAGGGAGTGCTGGGGAAGCGGACTGCACTCAGAAGGTCTTTTACCTTAAAGCAGAAAATACATTGCGGTAAAAAATAAAAACCTTCAGCCTTTAGAGCAGGGGTGCCCAACCTTTTGAAGAGCGAGGGCCACTTAAGCAACTTGGTAACCAGTCGCGAGCCACAATGAGTAGAGCGGAGGAGTGACAGGTTACTGCTACTCTATAGGCCCTCGGACCTGCTCAGATGGAAGGGGATGAATTCCCTTCTGTTTTTCGGATTGGAGGTAGGCGGGCGTAAATGGACATCTGTCAATCTATAGAGGTGAATTGAGGGTCTCATTTGGTCGGGCTGATCGTGTGAAAAGGGCTAAGACTGATGTGCTGTGGTTTACCCACACCATGGGTGCAGTGTAGGGCACCTGTGTCTATCCAGCCAGCCAGCGCTGTAGAGGAAGCATCGGATTATGGGGCTCTGCTCCACAGCCGCTTTCTTCCTCTACCACCAGCTTCATTCACAACACTGATGCTGTGGTATGGCGGGTCGCAACCTGCGATCTGGGCTTGCCAACCCGCCATTCCAGAGCAGGAGGTCGTGGGCCACATCAGAGGGCTCTGCGGGCCACATGTGGCCCCCGTGCCACTGGTTGGCCATCCCTGCTTTACAGTATAATTCCCAGACAAAAAATACATCAC
Organism: Rana kukunoris; assembly: GCA_029574335.1. Lineage (NCBI taxonomy): Eukaryota > Metazoa > Chordata > Amphibia > Anura > Ranidae > Rana > Rana kukunoris. The sequence goes on from CM056052.1 coordinate 72,714,154, forward strand.
AAGGTAAAGCGTAAAAACATATTTTATAAAGCCGACAATGACAAATGTTGATTCTCTTCCTGGTAAATAAGGGAAAAAAATGAAATTACATTTTTTTTAAACAATGACAAGTTGAATTTCATGGCCACTGAGATTAAAATATGCTGTGAGCTTGGAATAACACAAAATATGTTATTTGCAGAATGTAGAGATCAAGAAGTGCCTGAGAGTGTCTAAACGAGCTCTGTCTGCCTGAAGTAGCACAGCGGGGTTACACAGCAAATTAAGGGAAAGAGCTTTGCTGTCTGAGTTTAGTACATCTCTCTCTGACCATTTCAATTATTTATAAAATCTGTTGTGTGTTATGTGGTGCATCTGTCATTATACAACACATGAGTTCTTTCCTTCACAGGTTCATATGGCAGAAGATTTCAGAGTGGAAATTAAGGCAAGCGGCTAAAATTACAATTAAAATATGTATATGTGAACCTTTTACCTTTGCAATTCTGTTTAAAAAGTTATATAATCCAAACCCCCCTGCCAAAAAGTGTAACTAGAGGTTTGACCTCCTTATTCTTTACTGCATTTAACCCATATGCTAGAAATATGCACACTCGGAATTTCGTTTTCATCCGAAAAATACATTTATTTATTTTTTTCCTGAAAATTGTTTTTACTTATTTTGTTTCGTTAAACAATGCATTCACCAGAAAATCCGAATTATTTAAGGTCGAATCTGTCATTGAAGGCTCATGGTGTCTGTCGAATGTTCTAAGAAGATTCGACGGAGCAGCTAAACTGTTAGATGCAGCAATCGTACATTTCCGGTCGAATGTTCCGCCTACAAGCTATAGAAGAATTCTAATGTTGTATGACTAGTATTAATTATAATCATAAATCATTATTACTAGTCAACCAACATTCTAATTCTTCTGTAGCCTATGGGCTGAGCATTTGACTGGAAATGTACGATTGCGGCGTCATACAGTTCGACCACAGGTTCCATAGACACAGATCGCTTTTGTCACCATCATGTCAAATCTTCTATCTATATCGAACTGTTGTAGCAACGAAACTAAAATAAAGCATTGTTTGTGTAGGGTTTTTGGGATTTTAGATTCTGCGTGTTTGTTTTGATTTGTTAAAACGATAACGAAAATATCTGAAATTCGGACGAAAATGCATTCGGACGAAAACGAATGCACATGTCTACCGTATGCTGCCAGAGCTGGTTTTGCATTTTTTACACGTTTAAAAATTATTTTAGGCCTGAAGATTATATAAAAGTATTATTATAAAAAATATACAGTATTACCCAATTTTCTCCTAAAATATAAAAGATAAGGTTGAACTGAGTAAATAGATATACAACATGTCAAGTTTTAAAATTGCATATGGTTATAGGGAATTACTGCGCTATACTAAACAAATAGCGGCCAGCACTATAATTCCAGCAAAATTGTGTAAATCTATGAGGTACAGAAAAAGTGATGCACTGAAAAATCTAAACAGTCAATATTCATATCAGCATACCAAAGTGCATAGGGCAAATAAAAATATAAGTGACAAATAACATTTTTGAACATAGTCCAGATAAGTGAAAGTTCAATTTCAATGGTGATTGTGAAAACAAAATCCAAAAGTTGACTTAAGGAGTCACCGCAGTAAGTGCATCCACCGCCCTGATGAGGAGAATAAATATGCTTACCAAAAGGCAGCTTTACGCAAGCCTGTAGTGATGGTAATCACATGGATAATATCCAGGAAAGAACACAGAATTCTCCATACCTACTGGACTACTTCTTAGACTCCAACATCATAAGAAAGTTTTAACCAAGCTTGTGGTGATGATGATCTGGATGGTGATTGTGGGGATGGTAGCTAAAAATAAGCTACAAGGTTTTCCATACCAGCCGGGCCACTTGTCAAATCATGAACTTTGACATCCATAAAAAAAATAAAAACAGTACCTTATGGTGATCACCTAAGCTTAAAATATGAAAAAAAGAGCGAAATGGCGAGGAGCAGACTCATCCAAACCAACACGTTTAGTCCACAAAGACTTTAATTTCACTGGTTGAAGCCTTTGTGGACGAAACGCATCGGGTTGGATGAGTCTGCTCCTCAGCATTGCGCTGTTTTTTCATATTTTAAGCTTATATGATCACCATAAGTAATGCATAGGTTGCATTAGGGTGAAAAAATACAAGGGGTTTACAACTCCTTAACCACTTAATACCCGCCCACCGTGAAATGACGGCGGGCGGGATACTCAATTATCACATTTAACCCCTTCCCCGCCCCCTAGTGGTTAACCCCTTCCCTGCCAGTTACATTTATACAGTTATCAATGCATATTTATAGCATTGTTCACTGTATAAATGTGAATGGTCCCAAAAATGTGTCAAAAGTGTCCGATGTGTCGGCTATAATGTCGCAATCCCGAAAAAAAAAACGCAGATCGCCGCTATTACTAGTAAAAAAAAATAAAAAAAAATCATAATTATGTCCCCTATTTTGTAGGCAATATAACTTTTGCGCAAACCAGTCACTATACGGTTATTGCGATTTTATTTTTAATTTTTTTTTACCAAAAATATGTAGAAGAATACGTATCTGCCTAAACTGAGATCAATTTTTTTTTTTTTTTTTTTAATGGGATATTTATTATAGCAGAAAGCAGAAAATGTTGTGTCTTTTTTCAAAATTGTCGCTCTTTTTTTGTTTATAGCGCAAAAAATAAAAACCGCACGGGCGATCAAATAGCACCAATAGAAAGCTCTATTTGTGGGAAAAAAAGGACGCCAATTTTGTTTGGGAACCACATCGCACGACCGCGCAATTGTCAGTTAAAGCGACGCAGTGCCGGAAGCTAAAATTTGGTCTGGGCAGGAAGGGGGTGTAGGTGCACAGTAGGCAAGTGGTTAATTCAACTTTTGGATTTTGTTTTCACAATCACCAATGAACATAAACTTTCACTTATCTTGACTATGTTCATAAATGTTATTTTGTCATTTATATTTTTATTTACCTTATGTACTTTGGTATGCTGATCTGAATATTGGCTGTTTAGATTTTTCAGCGCTGCACTTTTTTTTCCTCTTAAAATTGCATATGCCAGTGAAATGGCAAAAAATTTCAGTACCCAATATTTCCATAGGTGAAACCCTATGGATTGGCTTATCAGTTTAGAGTTAACTGTGGATAATGGGGCTAGAATTATTGCTTTCACTCGTGCATATATAGAGATATGTAAAATGTGTTGTGCGATTGCCGTTTTCATGCATAGGCGCCCCGACACGTGCATTTACATCCGTACAAGTGTGTAAGTGGAAGGTTATAAAACATTTTGAGGGGGGATTTTAGTGTTTGGGTGTATTTTTTATATAAATATATATTTTTTTATTATTAACTAAAGGCATTTTTAGAGGCAGCTTCTCTTTAATGAGGCATCAGGGGTCTAAACGACCCATGATGTCTGACCTGTCCTCCATTGAACCTAATGGAGTGAAGATTGAACTAGTTATATAATACATGTCACTTTTGGGTCATTAGCAGGAAGGGGTGATCAGTGAACAGATACATTTATTGGGGCTCATAACACAAGCTCATTTGCTTGTCTTAACTGTGTTCAGTGCTCACATATGATTACATGAATTCGCTTTAGCCATCCCCATCAGGGTTATCAAATCAAAAAGAAAGGTTACTGTATGCATTGGGACAGTTCTGCTGCATATCTCCTTAAATCTAGTGATGAGCGGAATATGCCATATTCGATTTCGCGATATTTCGCGAATATTTCGAAGAATATTCGCGAATATTCGTTAATATCGAATATTCGTGATATTTTATTAAAAAAATAAAAATAAAAAAATTGCGAATTTTCGCCAATGCGAATTTTCGCTAATGCGAAATTTCGCGATTTTTTTTTTTTTTATAAAATATCACGAATATTCGATATTTACGAATATTCGCTATATTTTATAAAAAAAAAAATAAAGCGAAATTTCACATATGCGGTCGCGAATATTCGTTAATATCGAATATTCGTGATATTTTATAAAAAAAAAAAAAAAATTGCGAATTTTCGCCAATGCGAAATTTCGCTAATGCAAAATTTCGCGATTTTTTTTTTTTTATAAAATATCACGAATATTCGATATTTACGAATATTCGCTATATTTTATTAAAAAAAATAGCGAAATTTCGTGAATGCGAAATTGATTGCGAATTTATTTTTTTGCGAAATTTATTGCGAAATTTGAAAAATACGAATATTCAAAATAGCGAATATTCGCCGCGATATTCGAGATATTCGCGAATACTCGAATATGCAATATTCGTAGCGAATATTCGCAATGCGAATATTCGTGAGCAACACTACTTAAATCCTGGTCAGCAAACTATCTGCGTGGAGTTTGTATGTGCTCCCTGTGCTTGCATGGGTTTTTCTGGTTTTCTTCCACACTTCAAAAGACATGATGGTAGGTTAATTGGCCCCTCTCAAAATTGGCCCTAGTATGTATAGGTATGCATCTGAGATAGGGACCTTAGATTGTAAGCTCCTATAACCAGCACTATACAAATACCTGTAATACAATAATAAAATAAAATAAACATCTTTGTGAATTTTACTATATAGGAAAAGCCACTTAGAAGGTTAATGTGGACCTTTTCAGCCCCTATCTTTCATGTTGTGCTGCCCTGCCTCCTCCCCCTTCCTCTCTTACCAAAAAATACATTTTTACCTATTTTATTTGTGCAGCACTCTGGTGTTTCTCGTCTAGGTGAGCCTTTTCCCTGTCCCAGGGCTTGAGTCCCGAGAGAGTCCTGAAGAACATCTGTTCATGTGATGGGTTCCCCATAGAGTGTGCTGTCAAGGAAGTCTGAAACCTTCCCTGCCTTTGCACATGTGCGCACAATCCCCTGCACATGTACAGATATGCAAACAGTCTCTGCCAAGACCCATATCATGCACCATAATTGTGGTGTCTGAGGGATGTGAAACAATCTGGCAGTGGGACTAAAGTTCTCACAACTAAAGTTCATGGTAGCAACTATTGATTTGCAACTGTTTCTATAAGATCATTTTGTTTCATTTTAGGTTACTTTGAGAAAAAGAAAAATGTTGGCTGTACTGAACAATAGATTTTGCTGTACAGTAACATGCATCTTTTTACAGGATAGGATGGTGGTCCAGATTAGATGCCATCGTTACTTGATGTTTCTGCTTCCTTTGTTCATATACACCATCAATCATTACTTTCTTCATTCAGTGTTTCTGACCCGAGGAAGGTCAGATTTTGCCTGAAAGCTTGTGGTTTTGCAATATGTGATTTTGCAGTATTTGCAATGAAATCCTGCTATTGATAGTTTAATTCCAAATAAACTTACAGAGCACTGAAACCATGGACTTAGTTTTCCTATATATTAGGGCTGTTGGGGGTCAGCCCTGTAAGGCTAGAGTTCCCCCCAGGGCCGGCGCTACCACTAGGCAAGTTAGGCAGCCGCCTAGGGCGCACTGCCGCCTGGGCGCAAACAACTACGGCCGCTGGCTACACTACTCTCTGCCAGTAGAAAAAGGCACCCGGAGCTTGTCAATGCGCCTCGACTTTCTACCCAGCTGTCTAGCACCAGAAGTATCTGTGGTGGCGCAGCAGCGGGCAGCAATCACCTTGGGGAGGTGTGGGCTAAGAGAGAGGCATCCATCCCTACATGGCAGTGAACAGCGGGGGGGGGGGGGGGCGCCTGAGCGCAGATAAGCCTGAGAGCCTGGGACTAGAAAGAAGAGCTCCACCGTGGCCTCGTCACCCCCAGGAGGCAAGCGGGCGCAGCCTACTCCATGCTTCCAGAGCATGGACTATTCCAAGTTCCTCTCCATGCTCTAATGTGAGGCCCGGAGCTGGAGCACAGAGCTGTCACAGAGGACGGCAGGAGGCGCAGGCTGCTGCGGGAGCCGCGAGAATTGGACGGATCATCGAAGCAGGAGACTGGCATCAGGAAGGTACTGTCTGTCATCATACACACCTGCAGAGACTGGGACAGAGGTGGGACTTCAGAAACAGGGCTAGGGGTCTCATCTCCCCCAACTCCCCCCCTCTCTCAGCCCCCTTCCCTCTCGATAAGCCCCCCCACCCTTCTCTGTCATCACCCCTCTTAGCCATCCCTATACTCTCAGACACCCCCCTCTCTATAATCCCCCTCCCTTCTCTCTCAGCCCCCCTCCCTTCTCTGTCATCACCCCTCTATTAGCTATCCCTATACACTCAGCCATCACCCTCTCTCTAAGCACCCTCCCTTCTCTTTCAGCCCCTTCCCCTCTTGATCAGCCCCCCCTCCCTTCTCTGTCATCACCCCTCTCTTAGCCATCCCTATACTCTTAGCCACCCCCTCTCTCTAAGCCCCCCTCCCTTCTCTCTCAGCCCTCCCCTCTCGATCAGCACCCCTCTCTTAGCCATCCCTATACTCTCAGCCATCCCCCCTCTCTCTAAGCCCCCCTCTCAGCCCACGTCTCCCTCAGCCACCCCCCCTCTCAGTCCCCTCCCTTCTCTCCTAGCCATCCCTATTCTCTCAGCCCCCTCCCTTCTCTCCTAGCCCATCCTATTCTCTCAGCCCCCTCTCTTTATGCTCCCTCTCTTTTCTCTCAGCCCTCCCTATTCTCTTAGGCCACCCCTCTCTATCAGCCCCCCTCCACCCCTCTCTTCAGCCCCCCTTTTTTAATCCCCTTTCTCTCAGCCCCCCTCTCTCAGCCCTCCCCCTCTCTCTCAGCCCTCCCTCCCCCTCTCTCTCTCTCTCAGACCTCCCTCCTACCGCTCTCTTAGCCCTCCCTCCCTCTCTCTCTCTCTCTCTCTCTCAGCCTTCCCTCCCCCTCTCTCTCTCTCAGCTCTCCCTCTCTCTCCCCCTCACTCTCTCCCCTCCCTCTCTCTCTCTAAGCCCCCCTCTCAGCCCACGTATCCCTCAGCTCACCCCCCCCCCCTCTCAGTCCCCTCCCTTCTCTTCTAGCCATCCCTATTCTCTCAGTCCCCTCCCTTCTCTCCTAGCCCACCCTATTCTCTCAGCCCCCTCTCTTTATGCCCGCTCCCTTTTCTCTCAGCCCTCCCTATTCTCTTAAGCCACCCCTCTCTATCAGCCCCCCTCCATTCTTAGCCCCCCCTTTCTTAATCCCCTTTCTCTCAGCCCCCCTCTCTCTCAGCCCTCCCTTCCCCTTTCTCTCAGCCCTCCCTCCCCCTCTCTCTCTCTCAGCCCTCCCTCCTACCTCTCTCTCAGCCCTCCCTCCTACCGCTCTCTTAGCCCTCCCTCCCCCTCTGTCTCTCAGCCCTCCCTCCCCCTCTCTCAGCTCTCCCTCTCTCTCTCCCCCTCACTCTCTCCCCTCTCTCTCACTCTCTTTCCCTCTCTCTCTCCCCCTTTCTCTCTCTCCCCCTCTCTTTATCTCTCAGCCCTCCCTCCCCCTCTCTCACTCAGCCCTCCCTCCCCCCTCTCTCTCAGCCCTCCCTCCCCCTTCTCTCTCAGCCCTCCCTCCCCCTTCTCTCTCAGCCCTCCCTTCCCCTTCTCTCTCAGCTCTACCTCTCTCTTCTCTCTCAGCCCTACCTCCCCCTTCTCTCTCTCTGCCTTCCCTCCTACCCCTCTCTCTCTCTCTCTGCCCTCCCTCTTACCCCGCTCTCTCTGCCCTCCCTCCTACCCCGCTCTCTCTCTGCCCTCCCTCCTACCTCCCTCTCTCAGCCCTCCCTCCTACATCCCTCTTTCAGCCCTCCCTCCTACCTCCCTCTCTCAGCCCTCCCTCTCTCTCTCTCTCTCAGCCCTCCCACCCCCCTTTCTCTCTCAGCCCCCACTCTCTCAACCCCCACTCTCTCACAGCCTTACTCTCTCCCTCTCTCTCTCTCAGCCCTCCCTCCTACCTCTCTCTCAGCCCTCCCTCCTACCTCCCTCTCTCTCACAGCCTCACTCTCTCCCCCTCTCTCTCAGCCCTCCCTCCTACCTCCCCAGTTAGCTGGTCTTGCCTAGGGACCAAAATAGGCTTGCACCGACCCTGGTCAGTGTATGTGTCAAGTCACATGTGTTACAAGGGCAAAGAGGGTGGAGTCAGAGGCAGAGCCAAAGTGGGGAGCGGAAAAATGTGGTTATATCAATGCATTGTGAGGCTTGCTAGAGTTTCCCCATAGTAATTAATGCTTGTATAGAGATGTATCCTTTAACCCAGAGCTTCTAGGATTAATTACACAGAAGCTAGGGACAACCTTGTGTATAAGCAGAGAACAATAACATAGATAAGACATGCAGAGGGGAAAAAGGTTTTAGTTGGTCACACAGAAAATAGACTGCTATGTTTTACACACGTTGTATAATCGTGACGTACTGTATTACTTGTATAACCTAATTACTTGTATACAATTTGCTGAGCCAAGGGCATTCCTTTTCTTGTATGTTTTGATTAGGTGTAGTGCGCACAAAAAAATCTAGTCTAGTTTTGGATTCACCATATTGCTGTGTGTGTCCTGACTCGCCGATGCATCAGAGAGCCTCCATACATCCAGAAGTCCTAAAAAGCCTGGGTCCAGTTGAACCACCAACCTTACAAGCCCATTTGTGTGATCCACTTATATCTGGTACAATCCTCATTCTTGCTGTTTTACTCCAGGAAGGCCAGTTGGAAAATGCCTCCCCCTCTTCTATTCAATTCTGGAAGCAATTAGTGAACTCCAACCTACTTTTGTATCAAGACACCTACAGCAACAGGGGCTGCCTCAAGAAGTTCATTAAAGTCAGGGCACGTTGACTTGGAAAAGCCACTATGACAACGATGCCTACTCTCTAAGGCGGCGTACACACGATCGGTCAAAATCGATGAAAACGAACTGAAGTTCAGTTTCATCGGTCCAAACCAATCGTGTGTAAGCCCCATCGGTCAGTTGTCCTTCGGTCCAAAAACAGAGAACTTGTTTTAAAATTTAACCGATGGACACCTGACCGATGGGTCAAATCCGATCCTTAGTATGCAAAAGCATCGGTCAAAAGGCCGCACATGCTCAGAATCAAGTCGACGCATGCTTGGAAGCATTGAACTTCCTTTTTTTTAAGCACGTCGTGTGTTTTACATCACCGCGTTCTGACACCATCGGTTTTTTAACCGATGGTGTGTAGGGACATCAGACCGTCAGTCGGCTTCGTCGGTTAACCGATGAAAACGGTCCTTCAGACCGTTCTCGTCGGATGGACTGATCGTGTGTATGCGGCCTAACAGTATTTGATGGATTACTACTAGAAGAGCAAAAGGGTCATCTTCCTCTTCCTTTTCTTCCTTTGTTGATGTCCCTGCCATGGGAGCCTGATCTGGATTCGGTAATGTTTTATTTTTTCCAAATATTGCCTCTATATTATTACACAAGCCTCAATCAATCTGTTGTATTATATTGTTACTTTCTGTTTTGTGATGTTTTTGTGTTAATAACCAGTAGACTCACCCCTGCGTGGGTTGTGCTACTCTTTTTGTAAATCAATAAAACAGATTGATAAAAAATAAATACAAAATAACACACCCCCCTAACCTTAGGACTGGTTTTAAAGAAAGCAAAATAAAAATCCAGGTAGCTGCAGCCCAAGAAAAAACAAAAACAAAAATGTACTCATTCCACTCATCCACATAATGCAGAAACTGAATGTGACTGAAATGGATCAATATTACAAAAAAAAACAAATTAATAAAACATTGCGTCCTCTAATTATAAAAAATAATACCTGAATACATCAGATTTCCTCTTGGCTGACATCGCAACATCCTGTTGTCATGATGATTTCCCCGCTTCACCGTACCATAATAATTTATCTCCAAATCCCCATAGGCAAAGACTATGCAAAATATCTATATTTGAATCTCTACTATTTTATTGCCAATATAATAGAACTGTTACATGTGAATGAATACTGGGATGATAGGGCTGATGAAAAATTGATAGTATACAATTAGATAAAGGGCGTACATTTTCTGACTTTAGTTCCACTTTTTTGACGTGACAAATGCACATGTTGACAGTATGCCATCTAAGCTCATAAGCAGCTTGTGGCATCATTTATCTGAGCGACATTTTGATTTATAGGTATTTCTAAAATGACATTACGTTATCCCACAAATGAAAAAAGTTCTGCAGAAAAGTAGAAAATATTAACCTTGTCACATTCTGTATTTCAGGAAATTTAAGAACAGGCAGGGATAATAGTACCATTTTTTTATCATTATTTTTATTGTTATTTTTAACACTTTAAAGCAGATCTCTAGAATTAAAAAAAAACTACCTTGTGTTTGGTGCTGTTCCCAGCAGAAACTCTGTACTGCCATTAGTCCTTTTCCTACCAGGGCCATCTATTTGCTCGATGGGCCATCGGGACTAATGGCTCGACGCCTTTTTCGACAGCCTGGTCGACGAACTCGACGGCCGCCCGAGAACCTCGTCGGGCGGAACGATGAGTTTAGCCCGACGAGGTTCTCGTACGTGTGTACGCGGCCTGACACCATCTTGGGGCATACATCTATATCTATGTATATCTATATATATCTATATATTTATATATAGATATAATATGTGAACCTGCGCTTAGACTCTGATTACTGGCTGCTGCCCCCCACACACGATCAGTCCAAACTGATGAAAACGGACTGAAGTTCAGTTTCATCGGTTCACAGACTGATGGTCTGATGTGCGTACACACCATCAGTTCAAAAACCGATTGTGTCAGAATGCGGTGACGTAAAACACACAATGACGTGCAGAAAAAAATAAAGTTCAATGCTTCCAAGCATGCGTCGACTTGATTCTGAGCATGCGCAGGTTTTGAATCGATGCTTTTGCGTACTAACCATCGGTTTTGACCGATCGGTAGGCGTCCATCAGTCCGATTTTAAAGCAAGTTTTAAAACTTTGGACTGAAGGACAAAAGACTGACTTTGGACTGATGAAACTGAACTTCAGTCCGTTTTCATCAGTTTGAACTGATCGTGTGTACAGGGCCTAAGAGGGGTAGTGCTAGAAAATGAGTGTAAGTGTGGGGGTGTTGGCGCTGCCTGTGTTAACACCCCTAATTATGAGTGTGATTAAGGTGATTATATAATGCAATTTGGATGTGCAGTATCAATAATACAAAATATATATTTGCATACAAGTGATCAACCTAGATAAATAAATATATAGATAAATGAAAAAATATATTTAAATATTGTGAACCTGTGAAAAGAACATTGCATAGAAATGACCACCCTAAATAAGTCTATGAATAAAGATATACAATTTTAATCGGTACTCCCAGGAGGACCTGTATATGGAGTGATTAGGGCCCACACAGCCCTACCCTATCACCACCTAAGGTCACACAGAGAGTCCTGTGAAATAAAAAATTATTTTGAACAAATAGAAAAAATAGAAAAATGAACGGCAGACCACAGCTTACACTTCAGTAGGTAGTCCAACCAGTTTCAAAGAGTAACAATATGTCAATCAATAGCAGATGAAATCATCAATCAATCCCACAAAGGGAAGGAATACATTAGTCTCTTTGACATGTGTTGCATGCCAGTTTTGGGGTAGATCCAGACCATAGGAGTTAGGGAGGATTATTTGCTGTGCATGAGGTGTTCCTATGTACAATGATTTGCGGTGATCCCGGTGCTCCCCTCAGGGGTCCCCACTCACCATATGTTGCTCCCCACCAGGGGTAACAGGCATGTAACAAAGGCTTCCCAGGCACTGCTCCAGATCCCCTCCTGCCCAGGTCTGCAGCTTTCCGATCCACAATCCGTACACCACCAAAGCCTTCAGTGGTCCCTCGGAGGAAAAAAGACCACCAATAGTATAGACGTATTTTGTAAAAAATTTACAAATTTATTAAGCCTGCGGTATGTAAATAATGTTACCGCACTCTACAGTCTTGAGCGGCTAAGAACCAAGACATAAAATATGTATAAAAAACTAAAAGCAAACAAGCTAGGTGTAACCGTACAGTGGCATAGCGTGGGGGGGCAGGGGGGACCGTCGCACCGGGCGCAATATTCGGGGGGACGCAAAATCCCGCCCCAGCGTGTCACTTTTTTTAAATCTGTAAAATTCTATATAAAGTGTCACGATCCCGGCAGCCATGTTGCGGCAGTTGGCGCCCTGTGTTTGGGCGAATGTGGTCATGTGCTGACGCTGCGGTGGGGCTGGCCAGTCATTGAACATGGGTGGCGCATGCGCAAAGGCTGCTCCCGGAGGAGTCCCGCCCATGCTTCTGTAAGCTGCCGCCACTTTCTCCTCTCCACCCTTCCTTCTCACCACGCCGGATATGCACTTCTTATGGGACTGGGAGCTCGTGGCATACCGATCTGGACACACAGGTGAGCCTGTGAGGAAGGCAGAAAGCAATCTCAGATGGGAGTAGGACTCGGAGCAGCCGCCTGTCAGCAGCAGCACTTAGTTAGGGAGACAGTCAGACTCATGCCACCGCCATGCTGCCATGTGTTACTACATTGTCAGCTACTCCAGCAAGCACACACGCAGCATGCCTGACAGTGTAGTGTAAGTGGGGTGGGCAGTGTAAGTGGGGTGTGTAGTGGGGTAGGCAGTGTAGTGTAAGTGAGGTGGGCAGTGTAATGTAGTGTAGTAGGATGAGCATTATAGTGTAAGTGGGGTGGGCAGTGTAGTGTAAGTGGAGTGGGCAGTGTAGTGTAAGTGGTTTGTGTAGTGAAGTGGGGTGGGCAGTGTAATGTAGTGTAGTGGGGTGGGCAGTGTAATGTAGTGTAGTGGGGTGGGCAGTGTAGTATAAGTGGGGTAGGCAGTGTAGTGTGGTGGGCAGTGGGGTAAGCAGTGTAGTGGGGTGGGCAGTGTAGTGTAAGTGGGGTGGGCAGTAGGGTAGGCAGTGTAGTGGGATGGTCAGTGTAGTGTAAGTGGGGTGGTCAGTGTAGTGAAATGACCACCCTAAATAAGTCTATGAATAAAGATATACAATTGTAATCGGTACTCCCAGGAGGACCTGTATATGGAGTGATTAGGGCCCACACAGCCCTACCCTATCACCACCTAAGGTCACAGAGAGAGTCCTGTGAAATAAAAAATTATTTTGAACAAATAGAAAAAATAGAAAAATGAACGGCAGACCACAGCTGCCACTTCAGTAGGTAGTCCAACCAGTTTCAAAGAGTAACAATATGTCAATCAATAGCAGATGAAATCATCAATCAATCCCACAAAGGGAAGGAATACATTAGTCTCTTTGACATGTGTTGCATGCCAGTTTTGGGGTAGATCCAGACCATAGGAGTTAGGGAGGATTATTTGCTGTGGATGAGGTGTTCCTATGTACAATGATTCGCGGTGATCCCGGTGCTCCCCTCAGGGGTCCTCACTCACCAGATGTTGCTCCCCACCAGGGGTAACAGGCATGTAACAAAGGCTTCCCAGGCACTGCTCCAGATCCCCTCTTGCCCAGGTCTGCAGCTTTCCGATCCACAATCCGTACACCACCAAAGCCTTCGGTGGTCCCTCGGAGGAAAAAAGACCACCAATAGTATAGACGTATTTTGTAAAAAATGTATAAATTTATTACGCCTGCGGTATGTAAATAATGTTACCGCACTCTACAGTCTTGAGCGGCTAAGAACCAAGACATAAAATATGTATAAAAAACTAAAAGCAAACGAGCTAGGTGTAACCGTACAGTGGCGTAGCGTGGGGGGCAGGGGGGACCGTCGCACCGGGCGCAATATTCGGGGGACGCAAAATCCCGCCCCAGCGTGTCACTTTTTTAAAATCTGTAAAATTCTATATAAAGTGTCACGATCCCGGCCGCCATGTCGCGGCAGTTGGCGCCCTGTGTTTGGGCGAATGTGGTCATGTGCTGACGCTGCGGTGGGGCTGGCCAGTCATTGAACATGGGTGGAGCATGCGCGAAGGCTGCTCCCGGAGGAGTCCCGCCCATGCTTCTGTAAGCTGCCGCCACTTTCTCCTCTCCACCCTTCCTTCTCACCACGCCGGATATGCACTTCTTATGGGACTGGGAGCTCGTGGCATACCGATCTGGACACATAGGTGAGCCTGTGAGGAAGGCAGAAAGCAATCTCAGATGGGAGTAGGACTCGGAGCAGCCGCCTGTCAGCAGCAGCACTTAGTTAGGGAGACAGTCAGACTCATGCCACCGCCATGCTGCCATGTGTTACTACATTGTCAGCTACTCCAGCAAGCACACACGCAGCATGCCTGACAGTGTAGTGTAAGTGGGGTGGGCAGTGTAAGTGGGGTGTGTAGTGGGGTAGGCAGTGTAGTGTAAGTGAGGTGGGCAGTGTAATGTAGTGTAGTAGGATGAGCATTATAGTGTAAGTGGGGCGGGCAGTGTAGTGTAAGTGGAGTGGGCAGTGTAGTGTAAGTGGTTTGTGTAGTGAAGTGGGGTGGGCAGTGTAATGTAGTATAGTGGGGTGGGCAGTGTAATGTAGTGTAGTGGGGTGGGCAGTGTAGTATAAGTGGGGTAGGCAGTGTAGTGTGGTGGGCAGTGGGGTAAGCAGTGTAGTGGGGTGGGCAGTGTAGTGTAAGTGGGGTGGACAGTAGGGTAGGCAGTGTAGTGGGATGGTCAGTGTAGTGTAAGTGGGGTGGTCAGTGTAGTGTAAGTGGGGTGGGCAGTGTAGTGTAAGTGGGGTGTCAGTGTAGTGTAAGTGGGGTGGTCAGTGTAGTGTAAGTGGGGTGGGCAGTGTAGTGTAAATTGGGTGGTCAGTGTAAATGGGGTGGTCAGTGTAGTGTAAGTGGGGTATGCAGTGTAGTGGGGTGGGCAGTGTAGTATAAGTGGGGTGGGCAGTGTAGTGTAAGTGGTGTGGTCAGTGTAGTGTAAGTGGGGTGGTCAGTGTATTGTAAGTGGGGTGGTCAGTGTAGTGTAAGTGGGGTGGTCAGTGGTCACCCCACTTACACTACACTGACCACCCCACTTACACTACACTGACCACCCCACTACACTGCCTACCCCACTTAGACTACACTGACCACCCCATTTACACTGCCTACCCCACTACACTGACCACCTCACTTACACTACACTGACTACCCCTCTTACACTACACTGACCACCCCACTACACTGCCTACCCCACTGCCCACCCCACTACACTGCCCACCCCACTTACACTACTCTGCCTACCCCACTACATTGCCTACCCCACTTACACAGCCCACCCCACTTACACTACACTGCCTACCCCACTTATACTACACTACACTACACTGACCACCCCATTTACACTGCCTACCCCACTACACTGACCACCCTACTTACACTACACTGACCACCCCACTTACACTACACTGACCACCCCACTTACACTACACTGCCTACCCCACTACACTGCCTACCCCACTACACTGCCTACCCCATTACACTGACCACCCTACTTACACTACACTGACCACCCCCTTACACTACACTGACCACCCCACTACACTGCCTACTACACTGCCCACCCCACTTACACTAGTACGCCCAACCATCGGACATGTCCGATGGACAGGTCTCCAGCGGACAAGTTACTAAGCATGTTTAGAAACTTTTGTCCGCTGGAAAGCTGTCCGCTAGGCCGTACACACGATCGAACATGTCCGCGGAAACTGGACTGTGGACCAGTTTCAGCGGACATGTCTCCTTGTGTGTACGCAGCCTAACACGTAGAGAGCGTCCTGCCGCACAGATGTAGTTCCCAGGAGGGAGCGAGCACGTCACTGACCACGGCAGTAAAGCCTCCCTTCACGGTGGTGAGTAACAATCAGGTACCGTACACACGACCAAGTTTCTCGGCAGAATCCAGCGAGAAGCTCGCTGGGATCCATATTCTGCCGAGAAGCTCGATCGTGTGTACACTTTCGTCGAGCGCCCGTCGGGAAGCTCGTCGAGCCAAAATAGAGAGCAGGTTCTCTATTTGCTTGACGGGCCATTGGGACTAATGGCTCGACGCCTTTTTCGACAGCCTGGTCAACTAACTCGACGACCGGCCGAGAACCTCGTCGGGCGGAACGATCAGTTTAGCCCGACGAGGTTCTTGGTCGTGTGTACAGGGCTTCAGACAAGCAGGAAGTGAACGAAAACATAGAAGAAATAGAGCCACTTCTGAGCAAAATCGAACAATGAGGAAGTGAAAAGAGGAATGTCTGCAGGTAAAGGATGCTTATTAAGATCAATGCATTCAGTAGGTCTAAGTTCAGACAAAGAATAGAGTAATGAGATAATAGATATAGTCCAACTAGGCAAGGATGGGTATCCCAGCGTCCCTGCATCCCCCCTGAGGAAATGCAAGGGGAAACTACACTAGGATGGCCTCCCACCTACATGTTGATCCAATCCTAGCCCACAGACAGGGAATCCAATAACACTGTCACTCTGCGTCGCAGTTCACCCTCCTAAGCTTTCCAATTATATCTGGTCTCCTAGGGTACTCTTCTCCTATCAAGGGAAAAGCTACCAAACTACCCAGATGGCTCCAAAAGTCTAGGTGCATATATTTAGGCTGGTGATATCTTGCCGCCAAAATGGTGAACTACAATTTGCCTTACTCTACATTTGCCTTTTCAGAAATTACGGCACATCTCTATAGTAACCACAAATTGGAAGCCCCAGGACACAACTAAAGAGCCTAATTCTAAACATTCTCCCCTCTTTTTATTGGGTCCCACTCTCTAATTAGCAAACAAACAAAAAACATTTTCAGCACAGAGGAGTATTGCAAATCAAATGTACAAGGACATTCGCACATGTTCTTACGCCGACGTATCTCGAGATGCGCCTCGTAAGTGTAAATATACGCCATTGTATCTTTGCGCCGTACCCATAGAACCAAGATACGCCAAAAAATTGACTTCATCTGACCGACGTAACTTGCCTACGCCGGCGTATAGTGGGCGCATAGTTAGGCTGGACGCATTTGGTACTCCCATTGATTTGAGCTGCATATATGCAAATGAGGGAGATACGCCGTTTCACGAAAGTAAATGCGCCCGGCGCATGTTTTAAGCGAATTTGCGTAAGGGTTACATCAGGCGTAAAATTATTCCTCATATAGGATGTGCAACCCATGCAAAGTTATGGACCAGGGAACAGCCGTCGTATTTTACGTCGTTTACGTAGTACTACGTGAATAGGGCTGGGCGTAGGATACGTTCACATCGTAGGTAGTGATTCGACGTATTTTAGGCATCGACGTGGTTGTACGCATGCACACGGGGGACACGTCCAAGTTACGATGCATGCGCCGTTCGTTTTAAGTACTTGGATGACGCTCAGCCCATCATTTGCACGGGGTCACGCTTCATTATCATGCATCACGCCCACTTCCAGCCACTTCCACCTACTTTGACTTACGTCGGCTTACGCCGACGAATATACGTTACGCCGGCGCAACGTTGGGCGCATTTTCTTTGTGAATTTCATACTTGCCTCTTAACGTTGCGCCGGCGTAGCGTAAAGAAAATACGCTACGGTGGCATAAAGATGCGCCGATTTACGTTAATCCGAGCCATATTTTTTTAGAGAACAATGTGCAGTTGCAACAAATTTCTATATGTCAATGAACTTTTGCCATTATCAAAATACTGCGCAATTTGAAATTATTAAGGAACTCAACCTGTTAGCCAGAAACCTGACATTGATGGTATTATGTGATCAAAGTAAAAGCTGTAAATCCTCTGAGCCACAAGTCACGCATGAAAGGAAGGAATGGACAAAATGGAACTTTAAGGGTCTGAGAGACTTAGTTAAACTTTTAAGCGAAAAATAATTGTTGTTGCAAGGTCAGAAGGATGACCAGGTTGAGACCTCTAAGAATAATAGTGGTAACTCTGAGGTATAAGTCACATGTATTTATGAGAATGTTCCAAGAGAGAGCAGAGTAGTAAGTCAAGAAATAAAGTCCTATCTGTGACTAAAGCAAGGAGGGTTGTGCCAGAGTCTCTGCATTCCCCCCCCCCCCAGGTGAAATGTAAGTAGCCCTTTTTGCAAAAGTCACTCAGATGGCTCCTAAATCCTAGGCCCATATATGAGTTGTGGTGACAAATGTGGCCAAGATAGTAAACTAGACCAGTGTTTTTCAACTCCAGTCATTAAGGCACACCAACAGGTCAAGGATTTCCCTCAGATGAAATGGCTGTGGTGATTACTAAGGCAGTGAAACTGATCAAATCACCTGTGCAAAATAATGGAAAGCCTGAAAACATGACCTGTTGGTGTGCCTTGAGGACTGGAGTTGAAAAACACTGAAATAGACCCATTGTCTTGCACCCTACATTTGCCTTACTATCATAAGAAACATTTTGTATTTTATATAGTGTACTAAATCTGGTAGCATTTAGAACTGTCAGAAGAGGCGTGCACTACAAACACAAAATAACTAGTCTCCCATCACATGTACCCCCACTCTGCTGCTAGACTCAATAGCACAGGCTTGTATGTCTAAGGGCCCTATCTCTTCTACCTACTCTCAACTGATAGTAAAATTCCAGACTAAGCTCCCACAGATCTGTAGATGGAGATGGGTGGAAGATTGTGGCCCTATTACAGATAAAGCCAGGGATGATATCATATAGTCTGCTCAAGATGTATCTATTTCACCTTCATTTAAACTAACCCAATTAATTATTTATCATCGGGTTTACCGCACCCCTACATTCCTTCATAGAATAGGTACTAGAACTGATTCCTGTTGCGGTAGATGTGGACACCCATTTTAGGGTAATGCCCCAAACTACAGAGGTATTGGGCAGAGGGGATGACTTTACCTATGACGAAACGCATTGGGAGGAGCTATGTACTCACGCTACTGAGCATGTGCTACAGATGTTCGGCATCTTATCTGAGGGAATTTACCTACTTTCAATATGAAATGCCTGTCTGTGCTGTTTTAAATATAAGTGAATTATGTTTTTAAATAAATCCAAGTTTGGTACTGTATTACACTGTGGAGTTTTATATTTTTTATATACTTTGGTTATTGAGCATGACTGGTGATTTTGTGATGCCGCTTTCTACTTTGTCTGCATCCTACTGTTATTCACCATCTGCAGGTTGTTTGAGAGGTCATCTGGGCACCTAGAGAGTAAATTCAAAACCTGATTGAGTGCTCACCGACCTCCCTGAGTAAGGGTGGTCGCTGGCTTTATGGTAAGGTCCTAGTGTGATCCTGGGATAGGTGTCACGTTTGCGGTCTCTGGACTTCATTATTCAATAAAGAATCTTTGAGTGAACTTTTTCATTTTTTTTCTCTCTTTATGGACATTTATTTTAATTGCACTAATTTTTGAATCATGCACTTTATATTTGCACAGTTAAGCACTTTGGCCCAGATTCAGGTACATCTGCGCATTATTAGACCGGTGTAGCGCACCGCCTTTACGCTAGACTTGCGCAATTTTGCCGCGTAATCACCCTATTCTCGTAGCTTTTGCGCAGGAAATTGCACATACGTAACGTTTTTTCAGAGGCGTAAGGAGGAGTAATACAAATTGGGAAGGACGTGGGCGTGTTACATTGAAATGAGCCGTGACCCCATGCAAATGAAGGGCCGGCCGGCTCGCGCATGCGCGCTTGAACGAGACCATGTCAGCTCCGATGTGCGCATGCTCACAACTCGGGAGCGGCGCAATCAGTGAAATTGGAAATGGACTAGGGCAACGTTGTGAACTACGCAAACAGCATAAATAGACAGACACAAACGCACTTCCTTTGCAAAAGTACATCCCTTTGTCCCTTCCCATTTAACCAAGTGCTTTTGTTCTTGTTGTTCGTTGCAGTGTGTTTTGTAGTTGTCAGATTAGTGTTCTGTGTGATCAGGTGTTTGTTAGTAGATTTTTGAAAGTGGTTTTTGATAAGTGTTTGAGAGACTGTTTGTTTGATTGATATATTTCTTTTTGTTTCTTTTCCTGCTGTATTTTTTTTTTTTTTTTGGGGACTGTTTCTTGGTGAGTAGTTTTCTCTCTGTGTGTGTGTTTTTTTGTGATTGGTTGTGCTTGTTTGTGTGCGTGAATTTTGTTGACTGGGACTGTTTTTTTTTGGAAGGATGACTGAGAGAAAACGAAAGCTGAATTTTACAGTTGTGGAAAAACAGATTCTTGCCCGGGCCATTAGCGAGTATGGGCGTTTCCTCCATGGCCCAGACAGTGCCAACACCACCCCGGCCAGGAGGAGGGAGATTTTGGATAGGATCACTGACCAGGTGAATTCTGCGGGGCAGGGGGAGACACGGACCAGGTCTGGGATTGACAAAAAAATCAATGACCTCCGGCGTCTGGTCAAAAAGAAGTTGGCCAGAATGCATGCCCATGCCAGGGGCACAGGAGGGGGCCCACCATGCCGTATTAGCCTGACAGCGGAGGAGCGTGCGGTGGCCCTGACCTTTCATCGGCATGAAGTTGAGGGCCTGCCCGGCTTTGACTCAAGTCCCGAGCCTGTGGTGCCAGGTAAGTTGTTATTTTTTTTAATATCAGGTGTGTAGCATGTGTGGGGGAGGGGGTGAAAGGGAATATGTGGCAAGTGTGTGGATCCTCCAACCTGTGAATGTTTTGTGTCATCCACAGGTGTGCAGGAGGGTGCAGGGCCATCTGGCCTGACCGCACCAACCACAGGACAGCAGCCTAATGAGGCCCCCCCAACAAGGCCGGAGTCCGCGGAGGAGGTTCAACAGGAGCAGGACAATCATGAGGAGCAGGACAATCATGAGGAGGAGGAGAATCATGAGGAGGAGGAGTCCATGTCAGGCACTGGACGTTTGGGTTTTGAGGACTCCTCCCCTCTGGCTGGCAGCAGGCAGGCCTCCCTAAGGGGGAGCCCCCCCTCCTCCCCCAACATGGCTCCCCTCACAAGGGCCTCCCCTTCTCCCCGGCCACAAGCATCAGCTGGAGGCAGGATGTCATTCCAGACCACCAGGGGGTTGGCCGATCTCCTGCCCGCCACCCTGAGAAGGGACCAGTTCCTCCAGACCCGCCATCTGGGACAGGTCAGCCAGACATTTGTGCGGATGGAGGAGAGCCTGTCCTCCATCAAGGATACGCTGGGGAACCTGGACTCCCACTCCCGGGCTTTCACAACCTGCCTAAACGAACTGCAGACGACATCAGCAGGCGTTGGGCAGGATGTGAGGGCCCTTACCCAGGCTATCCAGGCCAACACGGCAACACTTGGACAGAATTGCCGTGGCCTTGGAGGGCAGGCCACCAGGTGGGCAGAGATCAGGGGCTGATCCTCCTTCCCCGGTTTTACCCCTTCCCCATGAGTCTCCCCTGAGAAGCCGGGGCCGTGGCCGGGGACGCCCCAGGCGTGGCTCACGCAGAGGGCAGTAATTTGTTTTTCCCCCATTTTTTTTTTTTTTTTTAATTTTTTTTTTTAATTTTTTTTGAATTTTTTTTTTTGCTGGAAATGTTTTGCTTTTGCTGGTCATTTTTTTTTTTGTGTTGTGAATGCTGTGTGAATGTGGGGGTGACATTCCTGCCGGAAAAGGGGTGTCACCCTCTATTTTGGTGGAGAAGGGTTCCCCAGGACCAGGGAGAAGTGATCCCCAGGTCCGTGTGATTGGTGTATGAATGTTCAGTGACATAATTGGAGCCTTGGCGTGGCGTTGCTGCTCACAAGTCCAGCATGGTGGACTGGTGCCAATCCAATTTGATGTGGATGTGGGGTGTGTGTGCTAGGGACCACAGTGGTGTGCATGCATGCATTCTCATTGTGCCATGATTAATGTGTATGTTTAACGTGCAAAGATGCCCAATGTGAGCTGTCTCCTGGCTGCTCTTCCCTCAGAAGACGGGGTAGCCTCGGTTAGGGGGGGATTGTCTGGTTCAGGGGTCAGGTCATCACGTAGGTCAATCTGCAGGCCCTTTCTTTCTGCAAAGTTGTGCAGCATGCAACATGCACCGATGATCTGGCACACAAAGTTTGGGGAATACAAGAGGGTACCCCCAGACTTATCCAGGCATCGGAAACGTGACTTTAGGAGGCCAAAGGTGCGCTCCACCACTTATCGTGTTTGGGCATGTGCTTGATTGTATCTTTCCTCTCCTGGGGTTTGGGGGTTCCGGATAGGAGTCATGAGATGGGGTCCCAGTGGATATGCAGAGTCACCTGTAAGGGAAAAGACAGGAGGATGTTAGTCATGCATGTGTCCCTTGTGATGTGCATCATGGGAGGGGATAGTCATGCCTGCCACTTTTCATGCCTGCCGTTTTCAGCGGACATATCCCCTCGTGTGTACGCGGCCTTAGGCCGCGTACACACGAGGGGATATGTCCGCTGAAAACGGTCCGATGGACCGTTTCAGCAGACATCTCCGCTCGTGTGTATGGGCTAGCGGACAGATTTCTCCACCCGACAGATTTCAAAGCATGCTTTGAAATCTATCCGGTGGGAATCTGTCCGCCCGACATGTCTGCTGGTTAGTACACTTACCAGCAGACATGTCGGCTCCCACCGCCGCCGCGCCGCTGCCGAATGGATTCGGCGCATGCGCGGAAGTGTTTTACTTCCTGGTGCGGTGACGTGGCGGTGTCGCGGCGGCGTGAACGTCACCGCCACGTCACCACTACGTCACCGCGCCGTCCGGCGGCGGGGAATTTGATCCGATGGTGTGTACACGCCATCGGATCAAACTCCCGATCGGACATATCCGATGGAAATGGTCCGCGGACCGTTTTCATCGGATATATCCGATCGTGTGTACGCCGCCTTAGACTTACGCACGCGCATCTCCTGTTGCGCAGGCGTAATCGCTCTGTGAATCTGGGCCTTTGTTTGTATATATTGTATTATATGTTTAAGCGCTACACTTTGTTTATATCACTATTGTTAAAATTGCTGCACTAAAATAAAAATAAATAAAAAGGTAGTTAATATACTGGTACTTACCTTAACCCTAGCTTCCATACTGCAGGAGGTTTTGCCAACATCCTTTTGGGAATGCAGAGTAACCCAAATTTCAAAAGATGATGCTCCAGCATAGTGCAGGAGCAATTTCTCATAAGATGTGGGCTACTCAGAACTTCCCAGCTAGAAAGATAGTGATTTTACCCTTGTCTATGTGCCATGGGTGGAAGCCAGGGATTAATGGTTTACTATAGTTCCTGTAAGGGAGAGGTGTTCTTTGTAACATAATATCTGGGAGATAGTGGGCTGGGAGAGTCAGATCAGCAGTTTAGTATTTTCACAGAGAGGTGCCCAGATGGTGGCTGGGAAGGAGCGTAAATACCATTAGACCTGGAGCCGAGGGGTCTTTTTCCTAAAGGAGGAGGTCCTGACCTGGAGGGCTACTGCCCTCCAAAGTAGGCTTGCCATTTGTTTGCTATTCATGGGCTTGCTGGAGGGCCTACTTTTCTAAATGTTGCTGGCTCTGGCGGATGGACCTTCCGCTGAGGATCTGGTCTGGTATCACTGGAAAAGGTGTGTGCAAGGTATTGGAAGGAAATGTCCAACTATCCAAAGACATTAGTGACCCCACTCTGGATGGAAGAGCACAGGTAGCACCTTCAGACAGCAGCATTGTTAATCTGAGGAAGGGAGGGGGGAATGTTAGATGCATTAGTAGATTTGGCTACATTGACAAATTGAAGCTGAACTCTGTATTGAATGGTTTTATCTCATCCCTGTAACTGTTACATCCGCAAGTGAGCTTGTTTTTTTGAAAAACAACAGATGAATGCAGCCATTACATATACAAATTGGAAAGCTGCAATATAATAGATGTTTGCTTTTGGGTTTAATACCACTTTAATTAGTTCATAATTGTCATAAACTGGTTTAACACAATTTTTTTTTTTAGTTTGGCATGGGGGTGTCCCCTCCAAATTCATACCAGACCCAATCCATAAATTCAGCATTGGAGCCGATGACTCATCGGCAGGGAAACCCACTGACAGCTGATGACTCATCGTTTGTTAAAGAGGAGGTCTGGGATTTTTTTTTATTAAAAGTCAGCAGCTACACATACTGCAGCTGCTGGCTTTTA
This sequence comes from Rana kukunoris, assembly GCA_029574335.1. Taxonomy (NCBI): domain Eukaryota; kingdom Metazoa; phylum Chordata; class Amphibia; order Anura; family Ranidae; genus Rana; species Rana kukunoris. Next base: position 72,738,103 of record CM056052.1, read on the forward strand.
ATAAATGGACACTTACCTGTCCTGGAGTCCAACGATGTTGGCAGTAAGGTTCCCAGCATGAATCCGAAAGACTATACTGCTGCCACCATTGTGAGTAAGGGAACCTGGCAGTTTAGCCTTTCGGCTTCATGCCCGGAACACTACTGCGCATGCGCAAGGCCCGTTCCTCTCTCCTATTAGCCCGGCAGCCAGGGGAGGAGGAGGAGGGAGCCCCGCAGGGACGTCACGGTCGCTGCCGGACTCCTCGAAGTGGGAAAGGTGCCAATTGTCAATTGTGGCACCGGAGGAGGGGAGGAATCCAATGAGTGCAAGCTCTGCTTTAAGGACGTGGCAGACGGCTTCCCGACCCCTTTTTAACAGCTGGCTATATACAGTGAATGTAAAATCGCTGCAAAATTATGGTAAAATCGCAATAAAAACAGAGAAAGTACAGCCAAAATGCTCAAAAGCAACATGCATAGATGTGAATCGAACCTAAAGTGTTGTTCTTCAGGAACTGCCAGACCCAGACCATCAAAAGAGGACATAATGCATCACAAAAGAATGTGATATTTGGCTTTTATAATTGTGTTTCTTAAGAATAGCATTTAAAATACAAAAGCAGAATCATATAATTGGATAATTCTCTCATTTGTGCACTCCTGGCAAACTCACAAACACCCCTTTCATCTCTCTAAACATAACCTCATCAGTTTCACTGTATCCTTGCCTTCAACCACCCATCGCTCCAAGCAGCAAACAATTACTTGTAGGAACCTTCGCCACTTTAACCCTTCTCTTCTCTATTCTGCTACTGACTCTGCTACTGACCAGCCAGCTATATGACATAATTTTCCCCCTGTCCTGTCTTGGCCAACTCTCTCTACAACAGTTCACTCTCATTATCATTGGACGCACTTGTTCCACTAACCGCAGAATCAGGTCCTGACTGTTACAACCCTAGCAAACTGACAACATTAGAAATCACTAGTAGAGTTGAGCGGACACCTGGATGTTCGGGTTCGGACTCGAACTTTAAAAAAACAAGTTTGGGTTCAGGAACCTGAACCCGAACCCGAACCCAGACTCCGAACCCCATTGAAGTCAATGGGACACTGACTTTTAGTAAAAGAAAAAAAAATGCGTGGGGGTCCCCCCAAATTCAATAACCAGACCCTTTAGGTCTGGTATGGATATTAAGGGGAACCCCGACGTCAATTTAAAAAAAAAAATGACGTGGGGTTCCCCCCAAATATCCATAACTAGACCCTTCAGGTCTGGTGTGGATTTTAAGGGGAACTCCATCCCAATTTTTTTTTTTAAATGGCGTGGAGTTCCCCCTAAAATCCACACCAGACCCCTTATCCGAGCACGTTGACCTGGCCGGCCACAGAAAAGAGTGGGGAACAGAGTGCGCCCCCCCTCTCCTGAACCGCACCAGGCCACATGCCCTCAACATTGGGAGGGTGCTTTGGGGTGGCCCCCAAAGCACCTTGTCCCCATGTTGATGGGGACAAGGGTCTCATCCCCACAACCCTTGCCCGGTGGTTGTGGGGGTATGCGGGCAGGGGGCTTATCAGAATCTGGAAGAATTCGAACTCCGAACCCAATCCCGAACTTTCAGCAATTATTCGGGTTCGGGTCCGGGAAAAACCCAAAGTCTGTACCGAACCCGAACTTTGCAGTTCGGGTTCGCTCAACTCTAATCACTAGACATTGCTGTGCTCTTGAACGACTGTGGCGTAAAACAAAAATGCCTGCAGGACTTCATCCTATATAAATTTGCCCTTCTAAAATACAATACCTGCCTCCATGCTGCCAAACAAGCCTATTGTGTGTTTCTCATTAATACCTTGTCATCCAATCCCCATCAGCACTTCTCAACCTTTAACTCTCTGCTTCATCCCCCTCTACCCACTAACTTACTCACAGCCCAAGAGATTGCCAATCACGTCAAAGACAAGATTGATGAAATACGTAGTCACCTCCACTGTGCATGCATCTTTTCCACACAACATACCTTGCCTAACAGTGCAGTCAACACTCTCCTCTTTTAAACTGGCTACTACTGAAGAAGTTACAAAACTTTTCTTAGATGCCCACCTAACTACTCGCCCCTGGATCCTGTTCCCTCCCAACTTTTATGGTCACCCTCTTATTCTATCCTATGCTCCCTCACTCACATCTTCAGTCTTCAGCCGTCTTAGCTCCTACCTCAATGAAACCTTCTTGACCCCTTACAGTCTGGCTTTCGCTGGCAGCACTCCACAGAGTCTGCCTTACTAAAATTCACGATATATTAACTGCAAAAACCAATGATCACTACTCCATACTCTTACTGCTTGACCTCTCTGCAGCCATTGATACTGCTCTATCCTGGATCTTCTCCTACCTATCACAGTCCTCCGTCAGTGTTACCAAACAACTCTGTCTCTTCCTCTCCATTGCCCCTTTTTGTTGGGGTCCCCCAAGGCTCGTTTCTTGGACCCCTTTTCTTCTCAATCTACACCTCCATCCTTGGTCACTGATAACCATCCAAGGCTTCCAATACCACCTATATGTGGATGATCTATCTGTCTGATCCTCACCTCGCTCCTTCAGTCTCCTCTCACATTAAATTAAAGATCTTGGATCTCGAAGAAAAAATGGAACCATTCAAAAGTAGCAATGAGTATATTGAGAAATCTAAACAATTGCAAGAATGTTTGGTGAAATATGATGGAGAAATAAAAACTAAAAAATTGAATAAATATCAAAGAGATGTTAAAGATTATGAGGAGAATAAGGTTTATAAATGGCAAGAAACAGACAATATGGGAACTTCTGTAGACTCTACCATAATCCATAAGGTGGGGCCTCATACAGTAGTGACCAAAACTACCACCCAACCCAAAACTCCTAAAGCTTCAAGTACCCCTAAAAAGAGTTCCAAACCTTATAAACCTCCTACCAATGGGAGGTCTACTAATTACCCACCAGCCTATCCGTATCCGTATTATCCACCTGTGGATACATATAACAGATATGGTCCTCTTGATAACCGGAACACCGATTATCAATATTATGAACCATACCGCCAACCCTATCCCCCTAGACCCCCAAGAGGGGGATCTAGAGGTAACTTTAGAGGGAGACCAGCCCCCACCATACTCAATACCAGGGAGGGGGGGGGTGCAAAGATTCCTACCGTATTCCCCCCAAATCACCTCAACCTACCAAGGAAATGTTAGAAAGAGAGGTAGAAGAGGAGGAGGTAGAAAGAAAAAGAAAAAGATGCAACTGAATGAAGGAATATATAACTTAGCAGGAATTGATTTTTCTGAGGCAGAATTGGAAGTATTACAACAAGGTTTGAAATTTGTACCTAATAAAAATGTTGATAAGTTTGAGTTATTTATTGACATAGAAAAACACATTAGAAAATTGAATATCAAAAAATATTTTGCGGGACAACAAGCTGAGCCAACTATCAAAGAAGCTCCGAAGTTTATTCATAGTGGTTTGAGAAATCAATCCACATTTAATCCCAGCAAAGGGATGCATCACCATATCGAAGTATTTCAAAATATGGTTCAAGATGAAATACGAGATTTGGAGATTGACAAGGCTACATCAAACCCAGCCATCAGTCAAGGGATTAAAACATTAGAAAAAAGCAAACAGATAGTCGTCAGGCCAGCTGACAAGGGGGGGGGGGGGGCTAGTGGTACTCACTTAAGAGTACTACTATTCAGAAATGCAGACACAACTTGATGACAATAAAACATATCAATTATTAAAGGGGGATCCTACTCTAAAGTTAAAAGCCAATTTACAAGATTGGGTGAAAGAAGGGCTAGAGAAAAATATCCTTGATTTAAAGGAAGCAGAATTCATGGTACTACAGGCTCCCAAAGTACCAGTAATGTACACGATACCCAAAATTCATAAAAACAAAGAACAACCTCCAGGCAGACCTATAATTAGTGGAATTAATTCGCTTTTTTCCAGATTAGGTCAATATTTAGATGTTTTTTTTAAACCCTTGGTTTCTCAGAGCCCATCCTATCTTAAAGATAGCAAAGATCTTTTGGTGGATATGCAAAAACTACAAGCCACTGAGTCCGTCATTATGGCCACGGTTGACGTAGAGTCATTGTATACTAGAATTTGCCAACAAGATGCCCTGGAGGCAATAAAATGGGCCTTAACCAAAGATGCAAAGATCAAAAAAATCCAAATTAGATTCCTTATTAAAGGATTGGATTTAGCTATGGGTAACAACTTTTTCTGGGCCAATAACAATTTTTATAACCAGATTGGTGGGGTGGCGATGGGGGCTCGGTACGCCCCCCCAGCGTTGCTAACATAGTACTAAATAAATGGGAACAAGAATCCATTTTTTTCTGATAGACATGAATCACTCATGTTCTACAGACGATACATAGACGATATTTTAATATTTTGGGTGGGCCCAGAAAACACTCTAAATGAGTACATTAATCGAATAAACAACAACCAATATGGACTCAAGTTTTCGGCCGAAATTAATTCTGATACTGTACATTATCTGGACCTTACCATTAAAAAGAAAGGAACCAAGTTCGAGACTCTTCTCGTTTTTAAAGAGACTGACAGAAACGGTTTTGTCCCTACCAGCAGCTGCCATCATCCCCAGTGGATTGGCGCTGTTCCAAAAGGACAATATATGAGATTGAAGCGCAACTGCGCATCTTCAATTGATTTTGAACAACAAGCCCGAACTTTAACATCACGCTTTATAGAAAAAGGATATTCCCCTGAGGTACTTAATCAAGCGATGACCCAAGTATCCCAGTTAGATAGACATGCCCTTCTGACTACCAAGCCCAAAAAAGAATATAAGGGAGAAATGGCATTCATAACAGGGTATCATAGGCAATATAAACAAACAGAACGTATCGTAAAGATTTACAAACAGTTATCCCTCGTGCCCCAAAGTTTATTTACAGAAGGGCACCAGGACTTAGAAACAGAATTGCCCCCAATGTGCCTGACCCCCCCAAAAAAACTAGCACTTTTCTTGATGGATCTGGTTTTTATCATTGTACTAGATGTAAGGCATGTAGAACAACTAGAAGATCCAATGACCGAAAAAAGACCACACATTTCCAATCAACAGTCACAGAAGAACAATTTAAAATTTGACCATTCATTTCCTGCCATACTGATCATGTGACGTATATCCTCCAGTGTCCATGCCCACTTCAATATGTCGGACGTACTACCCGACAGCTAAAAATCAGGATTAATGAGCATTTAGCAAACATCAAAAAAAGTTTTCCCAATCATAGTGTTTCTAGGCACTTTGCCAGCCATCACGCGAGTGACCCTGGATTATGCTCCTTTATAGGTATAGACAAAGTGACAAAACACTGGAGAGGGACAAACATGACTCAAAGCATTTCCCAAAATGAAACAAAATGGATATACACTTTACGTACCATGCAACCGTTGGGTATGAACATTGAGTCAATTGTTCTATTTTGATTCCTACTTTGGGGCTTTGGTTATTGAGTCCCATCAACATTTAGTTGCATCTAATTAACTTTTTACATATGCACATTTTTTTAGATATACAATCCTTAAATGTATGTATGTTCTATAAATATTGTAGCTATATCTTGAGGGTATCCAGAGTTCCCCTTTAGTTTCTTTTTTAACTGAGCTGTAAGACCCATAAAATATTAACTAAGGACCATCTTTAAGACACTAATTATATCGTTAAGATGTGGGACCCCTTGCCTAGGTTAAGACCGGAGGGGGTGTGTATGTGTTTTTTTAAGCCATCTATTGTTAAACAAGATTAAGCATTGAGTTGCAATTACAGGTTTTAATATGACAGTGTATTGCGGCGGATACGTTACATGAGTCATACATTATTGCTTGTAGCTTTGCTATACATAATATACAAACAACTATATCTCTTAGATGTTATTTAAATTTCTCCCTCTGCTTTTATTGATAAATTTGTATTTCATATTGATGTGTGTGTACAACCTCCTATTTGTCCAATTGTAATGCCCGAGATCAAGGCTGTACCAGCGGTAATGGCTTCCAGGTCTAATTGGAATAGGAGGAGTCTCACTCACTACAAATACTATGAGTCTTTGGTGATTAGACACGCGCCCTGAAGACGTTTAGACAACGAAACGTACGTCGGCAGCGTACCTAATCACATGTTCTTACGCCGTTTCCGGTCATCTGGTTGTCGGGTATTGCCGAGTGGAACGCACGCCGCTTCACACTGCTGCTGAGCAGACGCTCCATGCTGGTTTCCATACCCCTTACAAGCGATCAGCCTTGATGCCGGGTCTGGCATCTTTTAATGTAAGAGGCCATTTGGCCGTTTTATGTTCTTTTCTTTTTTAAATAAACCAACTGTATTATGCTATGGGGCATTGTGATTTCTCTCTTGCATATATGTCACCGTCTACAATCTGGGTTTGAGACCGTCAACTATCCTGTCTATCCAATGTGTTTGCAGTCACATACTGCTCCTGCTGTATTTGACTTTCTTTTTAATTAAAGGAGTCAAGGTGGTTTGGTAAGCGCATTAACCATTTGAGCACTATTGGGTGTTAATCCTACTACAAGGTGAAGGCTTTGATTCCACACTTATTTAAGATTCGGGGGAAAATACTTTTCACAAGATTTTTTCAAGCAACCTTGCACATATTGGGACTTTATTTAATAGTCACTAACCTCTGTGACTTTTTGGTCTATCACTTATGGACTTTTTATATTGTTTATTATATCAATTGTGAATAGATATGTATTTTGATCAATACTTCTATTAGCACTATTTTTAATTGTATTACACATTAGCGCACTTATTTTTTCTTCTCTCCTCTCACATTACTAACTTACTAACTGACATATCACCAAGAATGTCAAACCACTTTCTTAAACGAATTCTCTCTTAAAATGAGCTGGTAATATTCCCCCCTGCCTGTGCCCCCCTCCATAACTTTTCCATCAAAATCAATAATGCAACCATCAATCCCTCCGTTCATGCTAGGGTACTAGGTGTAATTGTAGAGTCTGACCTGTTCTTTCAGCCCCAAATCCAATCGCTGTTTAACCACTTAAGGACCCCTTCACGACGATATACTGTACATCGGCAGAATGGCACGGCTGTGCACAATCACATACCTGTACGTGGCCCTTTAAGCCCAGCCATGGGGTCGCGAAACTCCGGGATCGCGGGACTCGCAGACCCGATCGCTGGCTAGAGTCCGGCGATCGGTCCCCAGAGCTGAAGAACGGGGAGAGCCGTGTGTAAACACGGCTTCCCTGTTCTTCACTGTGGCGCCCGCATTGATTGTGTGTTCCCTTACATAGGGAATCACAATCAATGACGACACACCTACAGCCACACCCCCCTACAGTTAGTAACACAAATGAGATCACACATAACACCTTCAGCGCCCCCTTGTGGTTAACTCTCAAACTGCAATTGCTATTTTCACAATAAACAATGCATTTTAAATGCATTTTTTGCTGTGAAAATGACAATGGTCCCAAAAATGTGTCAAAATTGTCCAAAATGTCCGCCATAATGTCGCAGTCATGAAAAAAAATCGCTGATCGACGCCATTAGTAGTAAAAAAAAATGATTAATAAAAATGCAATAAAACGATCCCCTATTTTGTAAACGCTATAAATTTTGCGCAAACCAACCGATAAACGCTTATTGCAATTTTTTTTTTTACCAAAAATATGTAGAAGAATACGTATCGGCCTAAACTGAGGAAAAAAGTAAAATTTATATATTTTTGGGGGGATATATATTATAGCAAAAAGTAAAAAATATTAAACTTCTTTCAAAATTGTTGCTCTATTTTTGTTTATAGCGCAAAAAATAAAAACCGCAGAGGTGATCAAATACCAGCTTGTAGACATCATCTCTGTAACATCTCAAAAATGTGGCCCTTTTTAACAAATGAAACCACCAAGCTACTCATTCACTCTCTCATTGGCCCACGTCTCAATCTCCTCTTCAGTCTATCATGAATGTTGCTGCCAGACTTATCCACCTTACCAACCGTTCAGTATCTTCCTCCCATCTCCGCCAATCCCTACACTGGCTCCTGGTCACCCAGCAAATTAAATTCAAAATACTAACCACAACATAAAAAGCCCTTCACAGCTACTACATAACCAGTCTTGTCTCCAAATATCACCCACACCATCCTCTACACTCTTCAAGACCTCCTACTCTCAAGATCCCTTGTCTCCTCCTCCCATGCTAGTCTCCAGGATTTCTCCAGAGCCTCTCCCATCCTCTGGAATGCTCTACCTCAACCTGGCCGGTTATCCCCTACTCTAGTTGCCTTCAGGCAATCCCTGAAATTGTACCTCTCCAGGGAAGCTTATCACACCTTGTACCACTTCCATCAGCTCATTCTCCACAGTGACAACCGTTTGTACCACTTTCCCCACCCTATTAGATTGTAAGCTCTTCTGAGCAGGGCCCTATTAATCCTCTTGTATTTTATCGCATTGTAACTGTATTGTCTCCCTTTTATATTGTAAAGTGCTGCGTAAACTGTTGGCGCTATATAAATTCTGTATAATAATAATATTAATAACAATAATCTGTGGGCCTTTGCAACAGTACAATTTATAAAAACTTGCTTGGCAGCACAATGTCCTATATATTATTTTAAATTGTTGACAACTATGCACTCATAAGCACTGAAAGTGTCTGTAATTGCTCTCATGGTGTTTGTTGAAAAGTCTGCACGTTATGTATTGTTCTCTTTTCTCTATAGTAATGGGAACAGTGCTTTCACTGGCATGCACCAAAATGAATGATACCCAAGCAAGGGGGAAAAGAATATTCAGTCACTGCTGTTATCTCCATCTGACACCACCGCTGATAAAATGGAACACAATATTAAAACAAATACAGCTTAAAATGGCAGTGAATTTTGTGGCTGTTCACAATTTAAAATAGATATATATACCTAACTAAATGACAATTGGCTGGTTGAATTGTTGGTATTCTCTCTTTATTTTAGAAAGAAAATTCAGTTCACCTGTTTTTCATCCTTTTTTTATCCATCTGATCTCTGTAGCCTATTTGCAACCACTATGTCCCGGATTCACAAGGCACTTACACCGACGTATCTCCAAACACGTCGCGTAAGTACAAATATGCGCCGTCGTATCTGTGCGCCGAATCCACAAACTTAGATACGCCTAAAAACAGACTTCATCCCACCGACGTAACTTGCCTACGCCAGCGTAGTGTGGGCGCATATTTACGCTGGACGCATGTGGCGCTCCCATTGATTTTCTATTCAAATATGCAAATGAGGGAGATACACCGATTCACGAACGTACTTGCACCCGGCGCATGATTTAAGCGGTGTGCATAAGTTTTACGTTCGGCGTAAAGTTATTCCCCATAGATAAGGCGCAACCCATGCAAATGTATGGACCAGGGAACACAAGCCTGCGTATTTTACGTTGGACGTCTGTGAATATAGGCCGACGTGGGTCTGGCTGAGCGTATGTTACATTCACGGTGTACACAGTGATCTGGCGTATCTTAGGCAGTTGTTCCGACGTGGTTGTGCGCATGCGCACGGGTATACGTCCATGTCCCGACACATGCGCAATTCATTTTAAGTACTTGTCTGGCGCCCGGCCCATCATTTGTATGGGGTCACGCTTCATTAACATGGATCACGCCCACTTCCAGTCCACTTACACCTACTTCCACTTACGAAGGCTTACGCCTATGAAATATAAGCTACGCCGGCGCAGAGTTGGGAGCATTTGCTTTGTGAATTCCATGCTTGCCTCTCCGCGCTGCGCCGGCGTAGCGTAAAAGAGGTACGCTACGGCGGCATAAATATACGTCAATGTCTGTGAATCCGGGCTTTTGTGTCTATGTCATAGTCTAGAATTAGGCTCGGAGGCCAGTGGCTGTGGCATTTGAGAGATACACGAGCAGTCAGCTGGATAAATGCAGAAACAGATCAGCTAGCAGATGATGCAAGCTCATCCAAGGCACGTGGTCTAAGAACCAAACAGTCTTGACCAAAGCTCCTGATAGTGGAGATAGGTTTAACTGCATGCCAATGCCAGGTTGCAGCCCTCAGGATTGCCCCAGTAGGGAGAAAGCAAGCAGGAGGTAGGTAAAGGATGGAGCAGATAAGGAACAAGCAAAAGCATAGTTGATAAACAAGCCAATGCTCAGTACCGAGTAGTAGGTGGATGGGATCAGACAGAAGCATAGTCGAGGAATGAGCCAAAGGTCACCAACGAGTGGTCGTGAAGATACAGACTGCAGCAGGAGTGAAAAGAGGGAGATATTGGCTGGAGAGAGCACAATAATCTGGAAAACAGGAAGTGCAAAGCCATTAAGAAGGAAGCTGTCCAGCATCTCGGGTAGATCAGCAAGAAGAGACAGTTGCAGTTTCAGACTTAAGTCCTGACAGTCTACATGCAGGCACTACAGAAACAGAAGCAGCTACACGCTGATCAGGATGGGCTTCCTAGAGAGGACAAAAACATAACTTGTCTAACCATTGAACTTTGAGATGGCCCTTTTAGTCTCCCTTGAACGTACAGTATGTGATAATTGCTTAGAAAAACAATTAGTAGGCAAGGGCAAAGTGTTATCACGCCATTACAGTTTGTACCTGAACAAAGACCTTCATGGCAGTATTACCAAGTATTATTTTAATACAATTTGTCAATATTAAAAGATTACACTGTCTGAAATACATTTTCAATCTACATTAGCATGTTTAAGAATATTTTAGTTAGGTTTGGGTCTTGATTGGGATTACATCCATTTTAAGGCGCTATAGACATTAGAGCATTAGGCATGTGTGTGCTGCAGAGACCTTACCTAACATTGTATACTATGGAGCAGGATGGAGAAAGTGCACTACAGATACCCCTAAATCAAGGTTGCCATAACCCCATAACTTAACCACTTTAGCCCCGGACCATATTGCTGTCCAAAGACCAGAGCGCTTTTTGTGATTCGTCACTGCGTCGCTTTAACTGACAATTGCGCGGTCGTGCGACGTGGCTCCCAAACAAAATTGACGTCCTTTTTTTCCCACAAATAGAGCTTTCTTTTGGTGGTATTTGATCATCTCTGCGGTTTTTATTTTTTGCGCTATAAACAAAAATAGAGCGACTATTTTGAAAAAAATGCAATATTTTTTACATTTTGCTATAATAAAAATCCCAAAAAAGATATAAAAAAACATTTTTTTTCCTCAGTTTAGGCCGATACGTATTCTTCTACATATTTTTCGTTAAAAAAAATCGCAATTAGCGTTTATTTATTAGTTTGCGCAAAATTGATAGCGTTTACAAAAAAGGGGGTCATTTTATGGCATTTTTATTATTATTTTTTTTACTAGTAATGGCGGCGATCAGCGTTTTTTTTCGGTACTGCGATATTATGGTGGACACATCGGACACTTTTGACACATTTTTGGGACCATTGGCATTTTTATAGCGATCAATGCTATAAAAATGCATTGTATTACTATAAAAATGCCATTGGCAGTGAAGGGGTTAACACTAGGGGGCAGGGAAGGGGTTAAGTGTGTTCCTGGTGTGTTCTAACTGTATGGGGGGGTGGCCTCACTAGGGGAAATCACTGATCTTCTGTCCATACATTGTATGGACAGAAGATCAGCGTTTCCCCCGCTGACAGGAACTAGAGGTATGTGTTTACACACATACCTCCCGTTCCCCGCTCTGTAACGAGCAATCGCGGGTGCCCGGCGGCGATCGTACCCGCCGGGCACGCGCGGGACTCGCGGGACGCACGCGCCTGACAAGCTGCTAAAGGGAGGACGTAGAGCTACGTGCTCCCGCGTAGCAGTGCCACTGTCCTGCAGTAATATGACGGTGGGCGGTCGGCAATCAGTTAAAGGGTCACTAAAGGAAAAAATATGTTTTCTGAAATTACTATTTACAGGGTATATAGACATAAAAGTTAACTGATTCCTTTTCAAAATGATTAAAAATAGATAAAAATCAATCATATAATGTGCCTGCAGGTTAGTTTCACTTTTGAACTGGCTTCATGTTTCTGTGAAGTAGAAATAGACACACAGAACAAAAACAAACAAATCCAGGGCAGTGTTTTGTTTTAAAAATGAATCTGATTGGTTCTGGGAAGTTTTATACACACAGTAATGACAGCTTAGTAAGGTAAATGAAGCTATTTAGCTAAAAAAAAAATTCCTTTAGTGATCCTTTAATGACAAGGAGTGCCTAAAAGGCTGGCTGTAAAGGATCAGAATATTTTTAGCAGTTAAAATTGTTCCAATACTGTGAATGTATTTCACCTTTAATGCCGCTTACAGACGATCAGATTTTCCGTCGGAAAAACCTTGGAATTCCGCTCAAGCTTGGCTTGCATACACACGGTCACACAACTGTTCTCTGAAATTTGACCATCAAGAACGTGGTGACGTACAACACTATGACGAGAAAATGAAGTTCAATGCTTCCGAGCATGCATCAAATTGTTTCTGAGCATGCGTCAGAATTTTGCACGTCGGAATTTCTACAGACGATAGAAAATATTTCCATCTGAAAATTTGAGAACCTGCTCTCAATCTTTTGTCGGCAGAAATTCCGACAGCAAAAGTCAGATGAAGCATACACACGGTCGGAATCTCCATTCAAAATCTCACATCAGACTTTTGCTGTTGGAATTTCCCATCATGTGTGCGGGGCATTAGAGTCATCTTTGTGACCTTATGTTTTTTAATGGTACATCCATATTTAGAGTGAACATGGCCACTTTGCCCAACTCCCCATCCTCAAAAACCACATCCATTTGTCTGTATTGCGGTTTCCTGCAGATTTCTATTTTTCTTTGAATTTAGCACAGCTGTACATGGCTCCACCTGCACAGCCTTGTCATTCATTCTCTAAAGCCCTGTACACACAATCGGACAGCTGATGGAATCTAATCCGATGAATTTTTTTCGTCGAATATCTGATGAAGCTGACTTTCATCAGTCTTGCCTACACACCATCAGTCAAAAATCAGATCGTGCCAAAACGTGGTGACGTAAAACACTACGACGTGCTGAGAAAAAGTTCAATGCTTCCGAGCATGCATCAACTTGATTCTGAGCATATGTGGATTTTTTACCAATGGACTTCCACACAGACGATCGTTTTTTTCTATCGTTTTTTTATCCATAGGAACATTTTAAAACATGTTCTATTTTTTTTCACAGATGGAAAACAAACCGATGGAGCCCACACATGATTGGTTTGTCCAATGAAAACAGTCCATCGGTCTGTTTTCATCGGACAAACCGATCGTGTGTACAGGGATTTAGATCTCAGTGGAGCTCAAGTGTGGTGACATTAATGGTAGTCCATTGTTTACTTCAGTCCAAACTCACGCAGACTTTGGACCATGTCAACTCACCCCTAGGGTTGTTTACACTAGCCTTAGACCCCAGTGATCACTTTTTAGAGGGCATTTAACAGTTGGTCAGGAGGCATTACCTTACCTCCTCATTGCCTATTTTAACTCCTAAATGACCCCTCCCCCCAGTACACATTAAATGGATCACATTCAGTGGGCAGTACCACCTACCGAAGGTGATGGGGTTAAAGTCTTAGGCCGCATACACGATCGAACATGTCCGCTGAAACTGGTCCTCAGACCAGTTTCAGCGGACATGTTCGATCGTGTGTACGGCCTATCGGACCGCTTTCCAGCGGACCAAAGTTTCAAAACATGCTTTGAAACCTATCCACTGGAAACCTGTCCGTCGGACAGGTTCGATGGTTAGTACACAAAATAATCGGACCAAAATCCTGCGCATGCTCAGAATCAAGTCGATGCATGCTTGGAAGTATTGAACTTTTTTTCATCACGTCGTTGTGTTCTACGTCACCGCGTTCTGGATTTTGGTCCGATGGTGTGTACGCACATCAGACCAACAGACCACTTCAGCGTGGTCCGATGAAAACGGTCCGTTGGACATGTTTCATCGGACATGTCTGATCGTGTGTACGCGGCCTTACAGTTGCATGGCGAACACTCCCATTCTCTACCTTTGCAGCTTAACGAGAGTGGTTAGAATGGAGGTAAAACCCTCTCAACTGCATGTTTTTACCACCTTCTTAACTGCAAATGTAAACGGGCCCTTTGCGAACTTGCAGACTATTCTCTGAGCAATTATTTCTATAAAAAACACAAACTTTAAAAAGCATTCAGCACAGGTTTATGTTTTCACCTGCACAATAATGTAAAAAGTGATAGATAATTAAGAAAAACACCTTCATCGTAACACATGGGTGCTCATTACATTTTCACCAAGTCTAGAAGATTGCGTTCTGACTTTCCGTTTACTAAACTGTGAAAATATGTCACACTAAGGACCAGCTTCTATCTGCTTCTTACAATTAATTCTTGCAGGAGGTGACAGGTTGGAAGAATTTCATCTGAACTATTGTAATGTTTAAACATTTATTTACATTCTATACATTCTCATAAGTGTCATACTCTGCAGAAAAATGTGCTTGTGGATTGCTTGCAATATATGCACAATAAGATTTCCATATGAAATATTTAGTATGCGCTGAAAGAATTCAAGGCTATTCAAGTAAAAACATTCCATAACATTTCTGCACATATTCATAAATATAGTAACCGCTGAGGTTATTTTTAAGTGGTATCATTTGTAATTATCTGTAATATTTGTGCATCTTTACCAGTTCAGCCATCACACCTCTATATCTGTATGGACCAGCCATATCTTTATGCTGCTATGAGGCAGTTATTTTTAAATAACAAACGTTATACTTACCTGCTCTCTGAGGTGTTTTTGCACAAACAGCCCAGATCCTCCTCTTCTTGGGTCCCTCGCCGGTGCTCCTAGCCCCTCCCCCCTGCCAAGTGCCCCCAAGCAAACAGCTTCCAAGCATGCTCGCTTTGGAGACTCTGATCTGTGTGTTCATTTACACACAGACCCGTGGTTTGGGATCGCCTCTGTCTCTTCTCATTGGCTCATTGACTGCGATTGACTTCCCATTGGCTCCCACTGCTGTCTCAGCCAATGAGGAGGGAAAGTCCCCAGAGAGCCGAGGCTTTCGTGCACATCTCTGGATCGAGAGGAAGCTCAGGTAAATATTAGGGGGGACAAGGCCCACATGGGCCGACATGGTACAAATAACATATATGGTAAGAGAGTAACATAATGACAGGTCATGGGATACAATAGCCTGATATTTGGAACAACATTACCAACAACATATTGGGCACCGACATTACATCATAACCATAGCTTGGCTCACATGCCCCCAGCGATTGCCCAGACGTAACCAATTTAAAAGACGTTATGGATTTATATAGGCCAGCTACGACGTCACAGTCCCATCATGCTCCGGTACCTACCCATGTGATACCTACCCACGTGGGTAGGTACCGGAGCATGATGGGACTGTGACGTTGTAGCTGGCCTATATAAATCGGTGCGAGCCACGCACCCGGCATTGCAGCGGGAAGAAGCGTCGTGTCAACATCGGAAGAAGGCAGAAGAAGAGAAGAAGGCGTCACAGAAGAGCGGGCTGCCTGCCACTAGTAATTGAGCTAACACACGAAGATAGCGACGGCCAGCCCTGAAGAAGAAGGCACCGGAGAGCGAGGAGAGAAGATCTGGGGCCGTGATGACAGTGTAGAAGATGGGAGAAGACCCCCAGAGAGCGGAGAAGACCCCCTGAGAGCGAAGAAGACCCCCGGAGAGCGAAGAAGACCCCCGGAAATCGGAAGAAGAAGCCCCCCTGGTAAAGAGCTAAAAGAAGACAGGGGGGCCCCCAGAGCAGACTAATAAAATATTTTAATACCCTGTGTTGTGTTTTTTTATTTTTAACACTTTACTTCCAGGTGAATGGGTAGGGGTACGATGTACCCCATATTCATTCACCTAGGGTGGGGGGCCGGTATCTAGGGGCCCCCTTATTAAAGGGGGCTCCCATATTCCGATAAGCCCCCCGCCCGCAGACCCTGACAACCAACGGCCAGGGTTGTCGGGAAGAGGCCCTGTCCTCATCAACATGGGGACAGGGTGCTCTGGGGTGGGGGGGCGCAGTGCGCCCCCCTGCCCCACAGCACCTGACCCTCCCATGTTGAGGGCATGCGGCCTGGTACGGCTCAGGAGGGGGGGCGCTCGCCTGTCCCCACCCCCATTTCTAACCGGCCAGGCGGCGTGCTTTGGATACGGGTCTGGTATGGATTGTGCGGGCACCACCACGCCGTTTTTTCGGCGTAGGGGGGTCTCCTTACAATCCATAGCAGACCTAATAAGGTCTGCCTCCTGGGGGGGAACCCATGCCGGATTTTTATTTAAAAATCCGGCAGGGAGTTCCCCCTCAGGATTCATACAACACGCGGCAGCTAGATTTGGCGGGAATCCAAGTCGGATCCCCGTCGCTTCTTTGAGGTGCTCGCTGGAATGTGCTTTGTCTATTCGAGAACCAGCGCGCTGCTGTTGTGCTGGAAACACATTGGAAACACATTCTCGGCAACAGGTACAGTAGTAAGATTGGAAATAGAGAGGGGTGGGAAAAAAAGTGGTCAGAGGATAGAAGGTGTGGGGGGTGTTCAGACCTCCCACGTATGTCGTGTCGGGGGGAGTTCACCAATATTGCAATCCTGATCACCTGTATTTGCAATGGCCAGGAGCAACAGTGGCAGGTTCTCTCAAAGCTTGACCCTCAGCAGAGTATATGAAAATGTTCCATAGCTGCCAAGTTTGCACACAGAATTTTATACCTGCATGCATTGAATACATTAAAGTTAAAAATCTTGAGCCTTTACAACCACTTTAAAAAAACTTAAATAGTTTTGGTTTGAAACGAATAAACAGGAAAAACAGGAAAAAAAGGGGAAGAAGGAATTTATTAGGAATGATCAGGGTTAACTAAGAGTTAAAGTATATGTAAACCCTAACCTTGTAAAATAACCCATTCAGTTTAAAATAGAAATTAAAGGCGAATCAAAGATAAACATTTGTTTGTATGTATATAAAAAAAAAAAACATTATAAATACCCTTTTTCCCCCTTTTTATAAGTGTTCACATTACCTCTGTTCTGGGGGAGGAGAAACAGCAGTATATTGGTCTCCCCAGCGAATGGTTGTGTGGGAGGAGTTAGGTCAAGTCTGATCATGTTTACACTTGCCTCTCCCCGTTCTGCAGCTTTGGGACCCGATCGCAGGGACACCAGCGGACATCTAATCCGCGGGTCCCGCGGGCACGGTCACGGAGCTCACGTCACTTTAACCAGCCGTGCCATTCTGCTGACGTAAATGTGCTTAAACAAGCAAGCTTCTAGCAGGCTTTGGCACTTCTTGAAGCTTTTTGAAAACCTACTAGTAGCTTGTTTAAAGTGACAATCATCACTCTCATTTGGATCTGTAGGATTTGTAGTCTGAGTAGCTGTTAGGCCTCGTACACACGAGCAGACAGATTTGTTCAAATCTGTCCGTCCGACAGATTTGAACAAATCTGTCTGCTGGGATTTTGGTTTGCTCGCGTGTACACACGAGCAAACCAAAATCCCCGCCAGCAAAGAGCGCGCTGACGTGTCGGTGACGTGGCGGTGACGTTTACGCCGCCACGTCACCGCACCAGGAAGTAAAACACTTCCGCGCATGCGCCGAATCCATTCGGCGGCGGTGCGGCGGCAGTGCGGGACGACATGTCTGCTGGTAAGTGTACTAACCAGCAGACATGTCGGGCGGACGGATTCCCACCCGATAGATTTCAAAGCATGCTTTGAAATCTGTCGGGTGGCCAAATCCGTCAGCTCGGCCGTACACACGATCGAATCTGTCTGCTGAAACGGTCCAGCGGACCGTTTCCAGCGGACAGATTTGATCGTGTGTACGAGGCCTTAGAGAATTTTCACCATTTCCTGTTTGATACAATGTCCTCAGCAGAACCGAAAATGAGAGTAAATCTTTCCAGCAAAACCCTAGATAATAGTAAAAACAAACAGATTTTATAACCCTTTTCCAACTCTAAACACTAATAGAAAAAAATGTTAATACATTTTAATCTCCAGCAGTAAAGGGGGGGGGGGTTATGGAGAGCTTCTAGTGTCAGATCAGTGAGGTAGGAGCTGATGGGAGTCCTAATGCCGCGTACACACGGTCGTTTTTTGCGATGAAAAAAAACGACGTTTTTTAAAACGTCATTTAAATTGATCGTGTGTGGGCAAAACGTCGTTTTTTGTCTTCAAAAAAACGACCAAAAAAAAATTCCAACATGCTTGAATTTTTTGTGTCGTTTTTCAAAACGTCGTTTTTTGTTTCACAAAAAGTCACCATGTGTAGCAAAAACGTCTTTCAAAACGACGTTTTTCAACCCGCGCATGCCCAGAAGCTAGTTATGAAGCGAGCTTCAATGGAAAAGAGTGGTGAACGTAACCTCGCTTTTTGTGAAAAAAACGATGGTGTGTATGCAAAATTGTCTTTGAAAAGTGACGTTTCAAAAACGTCGTTTTTTACTTCACAGAAAACGTCGTTTTTTTTTCATCGCAAAAAACGACCGTGTGTACGCGGCATCAGCCTCGTACACACGTACACACAATCTGATTTTTGGCATTGTTGTCCAACTTTCGGCCAATAAATGTTGGATAGCAGGCTAGTAAATTTTCAGTGGACAATGGTCTGTTGTCTGATTTTCGTATCGTCAGTACACAAGTTTGTCACACAAAAGTCAAAAGTACAAACACGCATGCTCGGAATCAATGCTTACGAAACACGAAATTAGCAGAAGGGGCCCAAAGGGTGGCGCGCAAAAGCTGAAATTCATCATAGTGCGTCACTATGTTTGTGTTTGTTGGCCGACAATTGTGTACCGTAAGTATGCAAGTCAAGATCCAGGCACACGCCCTTTGGACAAAAATCAGACACTCGGTTGGCTAACAATCAGATCATGTGTACAAGGCTTTAGGGTGTACATACACAAGGTGTTTTCCCCATGCCCGGACACAATTCAACCCTTAGCCTAGTTTATTTGTTTAGTTTGAGCACTCCAAATCATGCTTAGACTTGGTTAAGCATACTGTGCATGGGACCACTTGTATGAGTTGGTCTGAGGAAAGGATGACTTGGAGATCAGCATGGTTAACTTTAGTGTGAGCTTGGAGCACAGATTCAGAAATCACAGAGGCCTGATTGCCAGACGTGATAATGTAATGCCCCGTACACACGATCGGAATATCCGATGGTCTAAAATCCGATGGAATTTTTGAGTGGAATTCCATTCAAGCTGTCTTGCATACACACTGTCAGACCAAATCCCGAGCGTCCAAAACGCGGTGTAGTAAAACACTACGACGAGCCGAGAAAAATTAAGTTCAATGCTTCTGAGCATGCGTCAACTTGATTCTGAGTATGCGTGGGTTTTTTCTTCGTCAGAGTTGCACCCAGACGATAGGAATTTCCTATCGGTTTTTTTTTCATCGGAAAAAAATTAAACATGTTCTATTTCTAAACACCGACAGAAAAAAGTCAGATGGGGCCCACAAGCGATCAGAATTTCCGATGAAAAAAGTCCATCAGACTTTTTTCATTGGAAATTCCGATCGTGTGTACGCGGCATTAGCATGTTCGGGAATGCTTCCTTTGAAGCACAATGTGAACTCTGACCAGTAGGAGAGTGGAGAGGGGTGACAATTGTACTCCGACATGGTTCTGCTTGGTATGAGAACACTTTTCTCTATCCAAAAGTGGTGAAAATGGGAGATCTTAATGGGATTGTAATCAAAACTAGGGTGTAGGTGGGAAAAAAGGAGTCAGTGGGGAAAAAAAAGGGTTCCATGATATTAAACACCTGGGGCATAAGGCAGCTCCAGCAGGAAACTGGCATGGCACAGAATACTTATTAATTAGCCATTAAATGTGCAAGATTTTTTTATACTTAGTGATAATTCTAAATAGGAAGCTGGCAGTTAATCTAGGAGATTGTATGTCATCTCAATACTGTTAGCTATGAAAATGTAATACAGAGTGTGACAGACACTCAGAATGGTAAAATATCAGTTGCATAACACATTTCTGAAATATTTATATGCATGGGGGAGGATGAGGCTCCATTATGTATCGACACTTCAGCAGATGAAATTTGAATGATACTCATCAATTTCACAGGAAGAAGTGCAATGATTTACTCTGATGAATAGGCACTATAAGATAAAACATCATGAAAAATTAAAAGCCATGTGAAACATCAATAGGAAAGTAAGAGAACTTAAAATAGATACTCATACAATGCAGAATCACAAAGTAATTCAACCTCAATCTAAAATATTCATTGCCTGATTTAAATAAGAGGAAGGTTAATAAAGGATAGAAAAATATAAACTTTGTATATTATATTGTGTATCTGCCTAAGAATTTCAAATAAGGTTGGTAGGGACAACATTTGGGGTGGGCAATTGCCTAGGGCCCCCACATTCCTAGGGCCCCCAAGAACTGCCTTCACCTGCCCATCTTCCTTATAATTGAAGAGACGCACCATCTGCGGCTCTCAAAGATGATATGAAGCTTTAGTTACAGGAGAAAAACATGACCATCATCACCAGGCTCCATCCACCTTTCTATGTGCCGGAAATAGGAGCTAGAAGCTACAGGAGAAAGAGAACTACTTTATCTTAAGATATACTGGGGCTACAGTGTATGGAAAATACAAAAAGATCAGATGGTGCCAGTCAATGCGAATAGGGTAGTGCCTCAACTGCCCTGGCTGTGGCAGATCGTCCCTGAGTCACCTGTCAACCGCTGTCTGAAAAATGCTCCACCATAAAAAATGTTGGTCCTCTGGGAGCTTTGTATCATAATGGGCAAGTATATTGTCTGATATGTTACAGTATGGGGTCTGGTTAGCCCTGTGGGGACACTGCTGTGCACAGGATAGCATTATGACATACTGAGAGAGTTCATTATATTGAGAACTTACAGGGTTAGTATCATGTTGATTTTAGCATGCATTAGGAAAATTATTGCACTATTCCTTCCACTTCTATGTATTACTGAGCCCTTAATTAATTTTTGAAAAACATTGTGATTATTGGGTAGCAGGAAGTAAAAATGTGTGCTACCACAGCAGTTTCCTTTAGAGCTGACTCACACAGGGGCGACTCGTCAGGCGACTCAACCATCTGACAAGTCGCGTTCCGTGCTGTTCAATGGAACCGTTCTAATAGGAGCGATTCAAGTCGCTCCAACTTAGAAAAAGGTTCATGTATGACTTTGGGGGCGACTCGGGGGGCTTGCTTTGGCTTCAATACAGAAGTCTTTTTGCAAGTCGCCTCTGAAGTCGTCTTGAGATCGCCTTGTCGAGTCACCTCCAAAGTCGTGCCGCCCCTGTGTGAACCGGGTCTTATTGTTTTTGTTTTTTGTGTGTTTTGGTATGTCCTGTGTACCTTAGGTCAGCTCCTAGATAGACATTTCCAGCCTCCCCATGGTTAGTTTTGGTTTCCCTATCAAAAGAGTCAGGTTTGGGAAAATAATATATTTTCACCCTATAAGAAAAACTCAAAAAAGACATCCTTTGTAAAACCAAGTAAGAATAAACTTCTTGGCTAGTCAGTATTGTCTGTGGATCTTGTCAAGCCAGCAAATTACCATAATGTCAGTATAAAATTGGATCTCTGGAGGTAAGTCTTTTTTATAACGTGAAATTTAGACAGAATACAGACATGTCCAGATACAGTTGTGCTCATAAGTTTACATACCCTGTCAGAATTTATGATTTCTTGGCCATTTTTCAGAGAATATGAATGACACAAAAACTTTTCTTTTATGGTTAGTGTTTTGCTGCATTGCATTTATTATCAATCAACTGTGTTTACTCTTTTTAAATCATAATGGCCACAGAAACTACCTAAATGACCCTGATCAAAAGCTTACATACGCCAGTTCTTAATACCCTGTATTGCCCCCTTTAATATCAATAATAGCTTTTGTGGTATTTGTGGATGAGGATCTTTATCTTCTCAGATGGTGAAGCTGCCCATTCTTCTTGGCAAAAAGCCTCCAGTTCCTGTAAAATCTTGGACTGTCTTGCATGAACGGCACGTTTGCGATCTCCCCAGAGTGGCTCAATGATATTGTGGTCAGGAGACTGAGATGGCCACTCCAGAACCTTCACTTTATTCTGCTGTAGCCAATGGCAGGTCGACTTGGCCTTGAGTTTTGGATCATTGTCATGTTGGAATGTCCCATGCACAGCTTCTTGGCTGATGAATGCAAATGTTCCTCCAGTATTTTTTGATAACATACTGCATTCATCTTGCCATCAATTTTGACCAAATTTCCTGTACCTTTTTATTTCACACATCCCCAAAACATCAACGATCTACCTCCGTGTTTCACAGTAGGAATGGTGTACTTTTCATCATAGGCCTTGTTGATTCCTCTCCAAATGTAGCATTTGTGATTGTGGCCACAAAGCTACATTTTGGTCACATCATTCCAAATGACTTTGTGCCAGAAGGTTTGAGGCTTGTCTCTGCGCTGTTTGGCATATTGTAAGTTGGAGACTTTGTGGCATTTGTGTAGTAATGGCTTTCTTCTTGCGACTTGACCATGCAGCCCATTTTTCTTCAAGTGCCTCCTTGTTGTGCATCTTGAAACTATCTGACGGTGGTTTGGTTTCAACAGAACCCCTCATTTTCCACTTCTTGATTAGAATATGAACACTGCTGATTGCCATTCTCAATTCCTTGGATATCTTTTTATATCCCTTTCCTGTTTTAATCAGTTCAGCTACCTTTTCCCGCAGATCCTTTGACAATTATTTTGCTTTCCCCATTAATCAGAATCCAGAAACGTCAGTGCAGCACTGGATTAAAGATGCATGGGTCTGTCAGGAATCCAGAAACTCATTGACCTTTTACACACACACTAATTACAAGCAAACGGATCACAGGTGAGGATGGTTAGCTTTAATAGCCATTCCAACCCATTTTGTGTCACCTTCTGTGCATAAACAAATCAAGTGGGGCTTCTGCGCTACTACACAGGTCTATCTAGGGTCAGTAACAATATGCAGCAAGCACAAAAATGCATACACAGCACCTAGTGAAAATATTAGTGAATAAAGTGACAGCGCAAGTTGTAGACTAAACATAACATAAATCAATACATGTGATAAAATTGTAAACTCAACAGCATAAATCAATACATGTGAAAATAGTGCAACAGTGCTGAATTGTGGTGCATATGAGGTCAAAGTCCAAACAAAGTGCAACAAATATTCCAACAAGTGCAATAATTATCCGTAATGGTGAAGCAAAATAGAGGAGGATGCCCACTGATCCGAGAGTTGTGAAGAAAGACACCCACACACCGGGTCTGGTCTCCCAGAACTCTCACCTTAAGTAGGTAATATCAAAGCATCAACAGATCCTTTCACTGGCAATCTCCGGGAGATCCTGGTCACCGCCACGGATCGGTGAAAAGTAAATGCCTGCGGTCTTAAGTAGGTAATATCAAAGCATCAACAGATCCTTTCACTGGCAATCTCCGGGAGATCCTGGTCACCGCCACGGATCGGTGAAAAGTAAATGCCTGCGGTCTCAAAGGGACAGAAGGAGGAAGACAAGGAAGCCTCCAATCGTGTATTATCTTTGATACACCGTTTTAATAAAAGTAAAAACACACTTACAATAAATGAATGAAAACGAGCCTGTATTACAGCGGTAGCCGCAGCGCAGCACAGGGGGCACGTCACTCGATGCACGTCTTTTCCCTACGCGTTACGACACTGAGTCACGTGTCTTCATCTGGGGTGTTCTATTGGCCGTGTCAGAGTTCATTTTGTTTATGTCAACCGGAAGCTCCGCATCCGCCATTTTTCCGTAGTCCACTATGACTAGGTGCGGGATGCGGAAGCTTTTTAAGCCCGTATGGACAAACTGCTGGACAAATGCTCTTCTGCCAAGCATTGTACCGTAAAAACCGTGTGTGTGAATAGAAATAAAATTATAAAATTATAAAATAGATATAAAAAAGATATAAAATAACCGGGACCATCTCGTATCTTTAGACAGAATTTCCATACCCCTATGGTTACTCCGCCTTTATATGTCGCCATCTAGCGTCAATATATGGAATCTATATAAAATTGTGAGTCGAGTTGTAGATCTCTGTCAGCTTGTATGGAGCAGAAAAAAATCCCTATTTGGGACGATCGTGCATCCGAGTGTCATGTGTACATACCAGTCAGTTCCACAATATTGTAACTAGGATTCTATATAACTTGAAATTGTAGAAATTCCTATGTATTCACAAAGGGAACCGTACCCATATCAAGTATATACTGTTAGAGGTCCGCTCTCGACAGTTAAAAATAAACCTCTAAAAAAGGCATATAATAGTTCTACATACATAAAAATAATAATAGTAATATATATAGTGATATAGATTCCCTAAAAATTACTTAAAAAACAATTTAAATCAAAGTCCACGTTTAACCCCCCCGGGGTAAGGGTTCTCATTTTATGGATCCATTGGGACTCTTTCTGACTAATAGTCCTTATTTTATGACTACCTCTCCAGTTTTTTATATATTTGTCGATCCCCCAAAACTCCAAGCATGTGGGATCCTTATTGTGTACTTTCTCAAAGTGTCTCGACACATTGTGCTTGGAGGAACCTTTAATAATATTTTTTACATGTTCTTTGACACGTACTTTTAGAGCTCTTTTTGTCCTACCAATGTATTGTAAATTACAACTACATTGTAGGACGTATACTACTCCTTCAGTATAGCAGCCTATGCATTCCTTGATGTCAAAGGATTCTCCTGTGTTTGTAGCTATAAACTGTGTACGTTTCTTTTGGGGTTTTCTGGTTTTAACGCATGCAAAACAACTTCGACAGGGAAAAAAACCTTTTCCTGTCATAAATGAAAAAGGAGGTTTCGGTGGAGGATCCACAACAGACTTAACCACTAGATCTTTAAATGTCAGGGCTTTTTTGTATAGGATCTGTGGTTTCTCAGGGAGTATAGTACAAAGATCTTTGTCATTTTGTAGGATATACCAATACTTCTTGATGATCTTAGCTACATCTTTATATTGAGAGTTGTAGTTCAATATAAGAGCAGGAGCTTTTTGTTCTCTCAGTACCGAGGTCTTTCCTTGTAGCATTTTTGATCGATCTAGTATGAACCAAATTAGGGAAGTAGGTTTACTAGATCTATCAAAAATGCTACAAGGAAAGACCTCGGTACTGAGAGAACAAAAAGCTCCTGCTCTTATATTGAACTACAACTCTCAATATAAAGATGTAGCTAAGATCATCAAGAAGTATTGGTATATCCTACAAAATGACAAAGATCTTTGTACTATACTCCCTGAGAAACCACAGATCCTATACAAAAAAGCCCCGACATTTAAAGATCTAGTGGTTAAGTCTGTTGTGGATCCTCCACCGAAACCTCCTTTTTCATTTATGACAGGAAAAGGTTTTTTTCCCTGTCGAAGTTGTTTTGCATGCGTTAAAACCAGAAAACCCCAAAAGAAACGTACACAGTTTATAGCTACAAACACAGGAGAATCCTTTGACATCAAGGAATGCATAGGCTGCTATACTGAAGGAGTAGTATACGTCCTACAATGTAGTTGTAATTTACAATACATTGGTAGGACAAAAAGAGCTCTAAAAGTACGTGTCAAAGAACATGTAAAAAATATTATTAAAGGTTCCTCCAAGCACAATGTGTCGAGACACTTTGAGAAAGTACACAATAAGGATCCCACATGCTTGGAGTTTTGGGGGATCGACAAATATATAAAAAACTGGAGAGGTAGTCATAAAATAAGGACTATTAGTCAGAAAGAGTCCCAATGGATCCATAAAATGAGAACCCTTACCCCGGGGGGGTTAAACGTGGACTTTGATTTAAATTGTTTTTTAAGTAATTTTTAGGGAATCTATATCACTATATATATTACTATTATTATTTTTATGTATGTAGAACTATTATATGCCTTTTTTAGAGGTTTATTTTTAACTGTCGAGAGCGGACCTCTAACAGTATATACTTGATATGGGTACGGTTCCCTTTGTGAATACATAGGAATTTCTACAATTTCAAGTTATATAGAATCCTAGTTACAATATTGTGGAACTGACTGGTATGTACACATGACACTCGGATGCACGATCGTCCCAAATAGGGATTTTTTTCTGCTCCATACAAGCTGACAGAGATCTACAACTCGACTCACAATTTTATATAGATTCCATATATTGACGCTAGATGGCGACATATAAAGGCGGAGTAACCATAGGGGTATGGAAATTCTGTCTAAAGATACGAGATGGTCCCGGTTATTTTATATCTTTTTTATATCTATTTTATAATTTTATAATTTTATTTCTATTCACACACACGGTTTTTACGGTACAATGCTTGGCAGAAGAGCATTTGTCCAGCAGTTTGTCCATACGGGCTTAAAAAGCTTCCGCATCCCGCACCTAGTCATAGTGGACTACGGAAAAATGGCGGATGCGGAGCTTCCGGTTGACATAAACAAAATGAACTCTGACACGGCCAATAGAACACCCCAGATGAAGACACGTGACTCAGTGTCGTAACGCGTAGGAAAAAGACGTGCATCGAGTGACGTGCCCCCTGTGCTGCGCTGCGGCTACCGCTGTAATACAGGCTCGTTTTCATTCATTTATTGTAAGTGTGTTTTTACTTTTATTAAAACGGTGTATCAAAGATAATACACGATTGGAGGCTTCCTTGTCTTCCTCCTTCTGTCCCTTTGAGACCGCAGGCATTTACTTTTCACCGATCCGTGGCGGTGACCAGGATCTCCCGGAGATTGCCAGTGAAAGGATCTGTTGATGCTTTGATATTACCTACTTAAGACCGCAGGCATTTACTTTTCACCGATCCGTGGCGGTGACCAGGATCTCCCGGAGATTGCCAGTGAAAGGATCTGTTGATGCTTTGATATTACCTACTTAAGGTGAGAGTTCTGGGAGACCAGACCCGGTGTGTGGGTGTCCTTCTTCACAACTCTCGGATCAGTGGGCATCCTCCTCTATTTTGCTTCACCATTACGGATAATTATTGCACTTGTTGGAATATTTGTTGCACTTTGTTTGGACTTTGACCTCATATGCACCACAATTCAGCACTGTTGCACTATTTTCACATGTATTGATTTATGCTGTTGAGTTTACAATTTTATCACATGTATTGATTTATGTTATGTTTAGTCTACAACTTGCGCTGTCACTTTATTCACTAATACCTTCTGTGCATGTTATGAGACCAAAATTACCAGGATATGGAAACTTTTTATCAGGGTCATTTGGGTAGTTTCTGTTAGCATTATGATTTAAAACGAGTAAACACAGTTGATTGATAATAAATGGCTTCAGACAAACACTAACCACGAGTGAAAGAAATGTTGTTGTGTTAAATTCATATTCTCTTAAAAATGGCCAAGAAATCATAAATAAAGGGTATGTAAACTTATGAGCACAAATCTAAACTATTACTTACTATAACCTATGAATTATCTATTTCGCTATATGCAGAATTAATATGGAAATATTCTAAACAGGAAACAAGAAAAAAAAGATCTCTGGGTTATACAGAGTGCATCCAAAAGGACCAGCATGTTGCACTCCACTTTTAGATCTCAATCTGTCAGATTTTTTTTTTCACCCTCTGTGTTACATTGCGGAGATTTACCTTCACTTCCTGTCCTATAACAACAGGTAAAGGGAAGGAAGTAACTGCTCCAGGTGGGTATGTTGAACAATCGGCAACAGTTCAGGGAATCAAGGGTGCCGGAAATGCACAAAGCAATTGATAGAAAAAAAAAGGGATGGACAGCCGCATTCCAAAAAAAAACATAAGGTTGTCTTTAATATAAAAAAAAAGGAAAAAATGCTAATACTACAGATGTTATATCCTTCCCTTACGCTATCAAAACTGTAAAAAAATTGTTTTTCCTATAGTTCTACTTTAAGGGTAGCATAGAGCAATATGCCATTGCCTAGAGCAGTGATGGTGAACTGTGAAACACCAGATGTTTTGGAACTACATTTCCCATGATGCTCACCTACACTGCAGAGTACATGAGCATCATGGGAAATGTAGTTCCAAAACATCTGGGGTGCCAAGGTTTGCCATCACTGGCCTAGAGTGCTTGTTTTGTAGTGCATTTTTTCCTTTTTTATATTAAAGACAATCTTATGTTTTTTTGGAGTGCGGCTGCCCATCCCTTTTTTCTTCTATCTATAACAACAGGTAGTGAGAGGAAATCTTTCCAGAACTAGTGTCCCCATTGGAAGATTCTCACTCTAATCCCTCTCCACTCTTTTAAAAATGAAAAAAAAAAAAAAAAAAAAGTTTTGCCTTTAGATATATGTTAAATACATTTTTCTGGCCACACATTAGTCTCTTTTATGGCCATTTGGTGACTTTCAATTAGATTTTACCTATAATATGTTCTTCGTTTTTAGTGCTCAAACTGTTGTCAATATACAGTAATTAGATTTAGTGGTTAGCAGTTTCACCCAGCAGCACTAGGGTAGCTGATTCAAATCCCAACCACGGCACTACCTACCTGGAGTCTGCATTTTCTCCCTGGGTCTGTGTTTTCTCCAGGTATTACAATTTCCTCCCACACTCCAAAGACATACTGCTAGGTTAATTTTCTCCTGTCTAAATTGGCCCTTGTATGTGTATGTATGAATGTGAGTTAGACACCTTAGGCCGCGTACACACGATAAGACAGGTCCACGCTGAAGTGGTCTGTTGGTCTGATGTGCGTACACACCATTGGACCAAAATCCCATCGGACCAGAACGCGGTGACGTAGAACACAACGACGTGATGAAAAAACGAAGTTCAATGCTTCCAAGCATGCGTCGACTTGATTCTGAGCATGCGCAGGTTTTTGGTCCGATGATTTTGTGTTCTAACCATCGAATCTGTCCGACGGACAGGTTTCCATCGGACAGGTTTTAAAGCATGTTTAAAGCATGTGGTCCTCTGGAAAACGGTCTGATAGGCCGTACACACGATCGAACATGTCCGCTGAAACTGGTCTGCGGACCAGTTTCAGCGGACATGTTCGATCGTGTGTACGGGGCCTTAGATTGTAGCCTCCTTGAGGGCTGTTGTTATAAATATCGTTGATCTTCTCAAAAATCTCATCAGCCTTGTTTTCTGCCTACAGATAAGGATTATATACCCAAATAAAACCACAAGGAAGCCTTTGTGAATAATTTTTCAACAAAAATATTAACAAATGTAAAGCTGTACTGTAGAAAAAGTAAGTACACCCTTGGCCTCCGAAGCTGATATCAATTAATATAAAAAAATAAAAAGGTATTACAAACTAGTTGTAGAAATTCAATCACCACTGATATAGTATAAATAGTGTATATACAAAAACTCTGATAAACTATCACCTACTTGACTTGATGTAGACTTGTTTACTATGTTGACTTCAGATCAGAACATCTATTTTAAATATCACCTAAAAATATATAACTAACATCTGCCATGTATTTTTTTTTTTTTTTTATAATATTTTTTTTTTATTAAAGATTTGCAATAATACAAAGTAAAGCAAATATAGACCATAGCAAGTATAAAACAATGAATTACCAAATCCATAGCAACATATATGAGCAAGCAAGATTGTAGCAGACCAAGGAGTTTGGAACTCCCGCCCCACCCTCTCCCCGTGCCCCCATAGGGATCAAGCTGCTCCGGGGGTGGGCAGTGCGGGGCAACCACAGTATAGCACTTGCTCCAAGTAGAGTACTTGATTCGTGGATAGGCGGGCTAAATTGTAAGGCGCTTTGGTCTAGAAAAAATTCTAATAAAGTGTTATGGTCAAAAACTCATATGGGCCAGGAGAGGGGAAGTAACCCTCGTCACTCCTGGTTCTAGCTAGTGACATGCTGTAAACCTTTAACCGAAATGCAGAACAATAATCAAACAAGGGAAATTCCCAATAGGACCTTTATGGTCCAGGGCTGCCACGATAGCTAAGATGATTCAACTAAAGAAAGCAGAGTGGTGAGTAGAAGGAAGATAGAAAAGAAGAAGACAGTGGGGAGAGAAGAGGGGACAGAGGGGTGGGAGGTACACGGAAGGCCAAACACTCAGAGAATTCATATATATAAAAAAATAAAAATAAATTAAAAATACATTTAGGGCCAAAATCCCAGGACATCAAAACCAAATCAAAGGAGGATACCAACATAGGAAGCCCATGGTTCCCAGATGAGCTTGAAGCCCTCCACATTATCAAGAATAATGTTGGAAATCTTCTCATTGGTCATTATCCAGGAAATTTTCCTTTTGGCCATTGGGAAGGAGACTGACGGGGACTTCCAGGCCTTGGTAATAGTCATTTTAGCTCCCAATAGGATAAAAAAAATCAGTGCTTGTGTGCTCTTGGAAATTTTAGGGACTGGATTGTTGAGTAATGCTATGGTGGGGTCGTGGGCTACCCCCACTCCCGTGATTTTCCTGATAAGGAAGAAATTTTTTGCCAAAAAGACCGGATTCTGGGGCATTCCCACATTATGTGAAGTAATGAGCCCGTAAGCCCACAGCCCCTAAAACACAAGGGGGAGGATTGCGGGTAGAATTTGGCAATGATGGTGGGTACCAAGTACCAACGGGACATGACCTTGAGGCTCGCTTCAACCAGTGAGACATTCAAAATGCCCTTAAAGGAACGAGCAAAATTAGTGTGCCAACGTTCTAATGTCCAGTCAAGGACAAGGTCACGGTCCCAGCTCGTCATGTAGAGTGCCTTCTCCATAGGCTCGGCCAGAGCTGAGTAAATTAAGGATATACCACCTCTTGTGTCCATGGCTGATGAGCACCACTGCTCATAGGGTGTTACCGAAGGTGATTCTATACTGGCTCTCTTAATCTGGTTTAGGAAGTGGGAGAGTTGATAAAATCTGAATTTCTCAGATGGGGGCATTTTAAGTTTAGAGGTGCAATAGTCTAGAGTTATGGGTCCATTTGAGTTAAAGAAGTGGCCTATTCTGTATAGGCCTTTGTCAAGCCACCATTTGAAGGCAACTATATCCAACCCAGGCGGGAATCGGGGGTTGTGGAAGATATGGGCCAGTGGGTGCCAATGGGATATCAGGGATTTCAGTTTGTATAAGGAGTCACACAAAGACATAGAGTGGGATAGTGTAGGGGCTAAGATCGGGGGTCAGGTTTTGGGGTGGCTGCATAAGAGGAAGTCTAGGGTAAACCCTGGGGTTGCGGCTCTCTCCATGGAGACCCAGTCTGGTTTGGGACCTCTCAGATAGATTATCGAGAACTGGCTGAGTTGGGCCGCACGGTAGTACCACCACAGATTAGGTAATCCAAGGCCCCCCTTCAATCTGGGCCTAAAAAGGACGGTCTTAGATAGGCGATGTCCAGTTTTATCCCAAATGAAGCGGGTTATGGCCGATTGAAGAGTGTCAATATAAGATTTTGTGACTGGGATGGGTAGGGATCTAAATAGATATAATATTTTAGGTAGAAGGGTCATCTTGACTGCGTTAACCCGGCCCAGCCAAGATAATTTATACAGAGACCATTGACGAAGGTCTTCCGTTTTTTAATCATAGGGGGGTAGTTGTGCTTGTGGAGAAGGTCATGTCGTGAGGTGAGATTGATGCCTAAGTAGGGGATGGAGGTGGAGTTCCAGGAGAAGGGGAAGTGTTTTTTCAAGCTGTCTACGTGGGATTGGGGTGTTGAGACATTGAGGGCCATAGATTTGGACATGTTAACTGTGAGACCTGATATACTGCCAAACTCGTTAAGTAGTCGGATCACATTAGGTGTTGAAGTAAGGGGGGATGTGATAAAGAGGGGGACATCATCTGCGAACATGGCGCATTTGTGTATCGATTGGCCACAGTGAACCCCCTGGATACCCGGATGATTTCTAGTCGCGATAGCCAGAGTCTCAATGGCTATCGCGAAGAGGAGGGGGGAGAGGGGGCAGCCTTGTCTTGTACCCTTCCTGATGGGGAATTGTTCCGAGAAGTGACCCTGGAATCTAACTTGCGCAGTCGGTTGGGAATAGAGAGCCTCCAAAGTTTTAAGAAAGTCAGGGCCAAAGCCCCATTTACGGAGCAAGGCAAAGAGGTAGGGCCATTCAACCGTGTCAAACGCCTTTTGCAGATCGATGGAAAGTAGGTAGCCTTCCTGGGGTAACCCGCCATCCCAACTCGACCTCAAAAGTGAAATGATGTCTATCGCCCTCCGAATCTGGTCCGGTCCCTGCCTCCCCGGTATAAACCCCACCTGGTCCTTGCTGATATAGGAACCAATAACGCCAATCTGTTCGCTAAAATTTTTGTCATTATCTTCAAATCGTTGTTAATCAACGAGATTGGTCTATAGTTGCTTACTTCGCTAGGGTCTTTCCCCGGTTTGGGAATTACTGAAATGAAGGCTAAGTTTGCCGAGGGGTCCGTAAGGGAATCTCTGCGCAAGGAGTTAAAGAACCGGACCAGATAAGGGGCCAAAATCTCTGAAAAGGTCTTATAGTAGTGGTTTGAAAACCTGTCAGGGCCTGGGGCTGAGTCCTTTTTAAGATCCTTTATGACTGCACGAATTTCTGCTACCTGAAACGGAGATTCTAGGATAGAGCGATGGGAGTCCGACAGTCTGGGGAGGGGGACGTTCTGCAGAAAGGTGTCAAGATCAGCATGGGGGCGTTGGGCGTCAGAGGAGTACAAGGTGGAGTAGAATGATTGGAAAGTCTTGAGTATCGTCTCCGGGTTTTGGGTTAGGGTGCCGTTCAAAGCCTTAATCTTGGGGATGGCATACGTCCGTAACTTGGGGGTAAGTTTGGCCGCCAGCTGCGGACCAAACTTGTTTGCCCGCATGTAGTGTTTACTATTCTGCCATTGCAGGTGTTTGTCCGCAGATGAGGTGAGTGCCATATTGAGGGCCAATCTAGCCGAATCAAGTCTGGCGAGGGAAGCTTGAGAAGGGTTTCGCTTGTGGTTCTCACTCAATGTTTTGAAATCCTTCTCAAGGTTCGCTATGTCTACCTTTCGTTCCCGCTTCAGTTGCGATGATAGTTGAATGATTTTCCCCCTCAACACTGCTTTGTGGGCTCCCCAAAGGGAACCGGGGGAGATATAATTTTTGTCATTGTTCTCAAAGTATTCCCGAATCTCCCTCTCCAACATAGTGCAATGTACCGGGTTGGAGAGAAGAGAGGCGTTTAAGCTCCATGGACGATGCCCAGGGGAGGATATAGTATTAGAAAGCTTAATGAGCACCAAGGAGTGGTCAGACCACGGGACTTTGTGAATGGAAGCATGAGAGGCAGTGTGAATGTCAGAGATAGGCAAAAAGATATGGTCAATTCTGGCGTAGGTTTTATGTGGGGCCGAATAGTGCGTGTAATCTTTCGCCGAAGGGTTGAGTTCCCTCCAAGTGTCAATGAGTTCTAAAGAGTGTAGTAGACGTGCAATATGAAGGCTCTGTTTAGGAGATCTTTTGAGGCGGGGGGTCCCTACTGCAGATTTATCTAGAATGTTGTCAAAGGTGATATTGGAATCCCCCCCCAAAATCACCCTTCCTTCGAAGTGAGGTGTAAGAGTGTTAAGCAAAGTGGAGAAAAAGTGAGCCTGTCCCCGGTTGGGAGCATAGTAGGATACTATAGTGTGAACCCTTCCTTCTATCGAGCCCTTAACTAGGATGTAACGTCCCTCCTTGTCCGTGACAGTTAGGGAGTGTTCAAAGTGTTTTTTTTTCGAGAAAATAACTGCTACCCCTCTCTTTTTAGTGTCGGCGCTTGCTAAAAAAAAAGTGGGGTATCCACGGTGAAGAAAGGGGGGGTTATAGCTGCTAGGAAAGTGGGTCTCCTAGAGTAGGACTATGTCAATGCCCCTTGAGTGATAACTCTGGAAAGCCTTGCGCCTTTTGGTCGGGGAGTTCAGGCCTTGGGTATTGTGTGAAGCCACCCTAAGGGCATCTCGTCTGGGTGGTATGTCAGCCATGGACAAGAGAGGGAGAGCACGAGCATACAGGAGAGAGGCCTACCTTGAACCACAAGAGACTGGGATTACACCGCGGAGAGTTAGGTGGGAGTTCTGGAGGATGTGATGGCCTTCCGTGTCAGTTCCTGGGGAATAGAATGAGTACAGAAAAAAAAACAATGTGAGTAAAACTCAGACATGGGGGTAAATAAACAAAGATAGAAGAGAGAGAAGATGGAGAAGGAGACCTAGGCAAGAATGACTAGGTGTGTGTATAAACAGGACTGTATGACCTAGTCCCGGACTGAGACCCAAAACGGGGTTGGGCTCAGAAAGGTGACAACCCCTATGGGGGTTGTATGCCTGCAATCACAAGAGGAGCAAGCTCCTTCCTGGTACCGCAGAAGAAGTGGCGTGCTTGGCCGCCCCAGCCCATCGGCCCACAGTAATATAACGTAACTACAGTATATGTGGGAGACCTCTAGGCTCAGGGGCCCAACTAAAAGCAGACAAAGAATGCAATCACTGAATAAGATAGGAGCACAAACAATATGGTAAACAGAAAAACCAATATCTAGCAGACCTTGATGCTGAATATATATAAAAAAAAATAAAAATAAAAAAAAGGGGGAAAAAATAAAAATAAATAAATGAATATATAAAATAATATATAAAAAAAAAGGGGGGGGGAACAGAAGGATATGGGAAGGTAGGGTGGGGAGGGGGAAAGGCTGGGAAGTGTGCGAGGGAAGATTAGGGAGGGGAGGCTAGGATGGGGAGCATAGGGGAGGGTAGTGTCCACCCCAAGTCACATGTCAAACATAAACTAAGAGTCAGCAATGTAAATAGGGCAGTGGGCAGGGTCCTTCCTCTGTTGGACCCGTAAACGTCTTTTACATTTACCTCCCCCCTACCCCTCTTGCATAAGAGGGCAAATAAAACATAGCAAATGAAAACAATTAAAAAAAAAAAAAAAAGTGGAAAAAAATACTTAGTGAGTTAATGTCCCGCCGTCCCCAGTGGGGAGGGCTGGGTCAGCATGGCGGGTCAAACCCGGTGAGAAGGTGAGTTCTGAGATTCTTAAAGAAGATGTGGGAAGCGAGTAACACAAACTCGGTGGGTATAGTGAGCAACACTATACAGGCGTGGGATTAAGATACCCAAAATAAGGCACAGTGGTCTCCAAGAGACGGTTCAGGGGTGCACAGTCATCTAGGGGGGCGAGAGTCTCGTTGCCTCTTTGGTTGTTGCTTGTTCCACAACGGAGTGATGGGGCTGCCGGTGGAAGGCCTCTTAGACGAATTGGGTCGAGGAGAGGGATCCTGAGGGGGAAGTTCTTGATTGATGAATCCAAGACGTAGTAGCAGCTGTTCACCTTCCCTGAAGCTAGAGAAGCCGTAGGATTTGCCCTTGTAGTCAAACTGGAGGCGAAATGGGAAGGACCACCTATACTTGATGGATTTCTGCGAGAGAACTCCCGAAAGGGGCTTCAGGGTCCTCCTCTTCTGAATTGTGGTCGGTGAGATGTCTGCGAAGATTTGTATTTTGTTCCCTTGAAAGCTGAGGTCATCAGTATTGCGGGATCTCCGCATGACTTCCTCCTTTACACTATAATAGTGGGGCTTAACCAGTACATCCCGCGGGAGCCCGTCTTGGCGAGGAGGTTGTAGAGCCCTGTGGGCCCTGTCCAGTTCGAGCTTGTGGTCAGGGATATCGGGAATGACGTTTTTAATGAACAATTTCACTGCATCAGGAATATTGACTACCTCCTCAGGGAGGCCTCTAATGCGAAAATTATATCTCCTGCTGCGGTTCTCTAAATCGTCGATTTTAGCGAGTGCGATTTCAAGTTGGTCCTGCAATGTCTGTATGCAGTTAGTGTTTTGGTTGGTACGGGCTGCAGTATTGTCCACCACCTGTTCAATGGCATCTATGCGAGTCCCAATGCTTTGCAGGTCTGCTTTGATGGAGGATGTGATCTGTGCTGCGGTTTGCGTCAGCCCTGCTGCATCATGTCAGAAAAGCAGTTGAGGAGTTGTGTCATATCAGACTGAGGGGGCTGAGAGATGGGGGAAGGCATCTGGAAGCCAGCATGGTTCATGGGGGATTGCATCATGGGGGTGCTCAGTATGTCTGCCATAGTGCGGCTAAGGAGCGATTCTGTGGAGGCCGGTGATGCTAGGTAATGGGGAGCGGTACTCACTGGAGTTGCCAGCAGGGGAGGAACGTGCTGGATTGGGGATGATGGGTCCGCTATAGTGTCCAGGCCTGCCGTGTCATCACGAGGAGAGGCTGCGGCCGCCATCTTGGGGGCTAAGGGAGCCGCTAGGCCAAAGTCCAGCTGTCGGCTAAATCCCTTCTTTTCGTCGGAGCCTGACATCCAGGGATGTGCTCCACACCTCCCGCTCCCCTATTTGATCGTCCTCGGAATCGATCTCCTAGCGATTCCTGCACTGTGAGCCTCGGTGTGCTGGGGCGGCTCGGAGCTCCCGTTCAGAGCGTCTTCCCGGAAGTCCCGCGCATGCGCACCTGCCATGTATTTTTAAGCCACACTGCTTAAAAGTATTTAGAGAGGAGTTGTTGCTCAACTTGTTTCGCCCAAAGCTTAATCAGGAGTTAAAGTGGCTTTCCATCCAAAAGTGGAACTTATGCTTATTTGATCCCCCCCCCCCCTCTGGTGCCACATTTGGCACCTTTCGGGGAAGCGGATACCTATTTTGTACAGGTACCATGTCCTCACTTATGGGAGACCGGGCCACCGCAAATTATGCCAGCTGGGTCCCCATTCTCCTCCCTCCCCTTCTGTCAGGCCAGAGGAGAGAGAGTGCAGCGCCCCTGCACAGTAGGGACCCGGCCCTTAAGCCTAAGGGCTTTGAGATGAATTAGAGTGGAGACTACGAGACTGGCCTTCTCGTCCAGCCTCAGTTCCTGACCTCACAAATGCACTTTTGGAAGAATGGTCAAACATTCCAATAGACACACTCCTAAACCTTGTGGACAGCCTTCCTGGAATAGTTGAAGCTGTTATAGCTGCAAAGGGTGGACCAACTCAATATTGAACCCTACAGACTAAGACTGAGATGCCATTAAATTTCATGTGCATGTAAAGGCAGGTGTCCCAATACTTTTGGTAATTCAGTGTAGCTCCAATAAGACAGCACATGAAACTTTGGGTTTATATTTTCATGATTTCTCAACTCTCAACTGATTATACTCTAATTATATGGGCTTTGTCATATTATTTTGCATCTACTCCTGTGAGCACTCTGTGATTAGTTTCTCATTTCATTTGTCGTCAGTCATTTGATTAACTTACCAATTGCCTATGTAACACATGCCTTCTGTGTATGCAATATTGCAGAGACCTTGTTTTTTCTATTCCTTTATGTGAATACATACTTTACAACATAGGTGCATGTTGTTACGTTATGCCCATTTTAACCACTTAAGACGCAGACCAAAATGCAGGTAAAGGACCTTGCCCCTTTTTGCGATTCGGCACTGCGTCGCTTTAACTGACAATTGCGCGGTCGTGCGACGTGGCTCCCAAACAAAATTTGCGTCCTTTTCTTCCCACAAGTAGAGCTTTCTTTTGGTGGTATTTGATCGCCTCTGCGTTTTTTATTTTTTGCGCTATATACAAAAATAGAGCGACATTTTTGAAAAAAAAAACAATATGTTTTACTTTTTGTTAAAGGAAAAATCAATAAACAAAATTTTAGTCAAACATTTAGGCCAAAATGTATTTAGCCACATGTCTTTAGTAAAAAAAAATCGCAATAAAAAAAAAAATTAGCTACCTAGCGGGAACAGCGACACTAATACAGCGATCAGAAAAATTATCGCTTAGTGATGCTGGCAATAGGGAGTGAAAGGGTTAACTAGGGCAGTGATCAAGGGGTTAAAACTTTATTAGGGGGGGTACGGGGCTACCCTGAACCTAACACTAACTGACTGTCACACTGCCTGTCACACTGACACTAAATACAGTAATCATGCATGTATGATTACTGCATTCAGTGACACTGTGACAGTGGGGAGGGGGGGGGGCGATCGGGGGGGTTAAATGTGTTTATGTGTAGTCTTAGGCCTTGTACACACGACGGGAAATATCCGCTGTAAACGGTCCCCGGACCGTTTACAGCGTATATTTGCGCCGGGATGTTTTGATCTGATGGCTGTACACACCATCGGATCAAATTCCCCGCCGGCGGACAGCGCGGTGACGCGGCGGTGACGTTGACGCCGCCACGTGACCGCCACGTCACCGCACCAGGAAGTAAACACTTCCGCGCGCATGCGTCGGATCCATTCACAGGATACGACGCATGTGCGGCAAGATATGTCCGCTGGTTTGCCGTACTAACCAGCGGACATATCTGACGGCCAGCTATCC
This sequence comes from Rana kukunoris, assembly GCA_029574335.1. NCBI lineage: Eukaryota > Metazoa > Chordata > Amphibia > Anura > Ranidae > Rana > Rana kukunoris. The sequence continues at coordinate 72,776,536 of CM056052.1, forward strand.
GGCGGAATTATTTCAAAGCATGCTTTGAAATTTTTCCGCCGGATGAATCCGGCAAAAAGCGTCCGTTTGCCCCTACAGACGAGGGGATTTTTCGGCTGAAATGGTCCGTCGGACCATGTTCAGCGGAAATATCCCCTCGTGTGTACAAGGCCTCAGTGTAGTGTAGTGTTGTGCAGGACTTACTGTGTGGTGATCTCTCCTCAGCGGTGGTTGAAAAAAACGCCGAGGGAGAGATCACATCGCTTCCTCCTTCCTGTGTTTACACAGGAGGAGGAAGTGACAGGGCGGGCGGGCGCGCGCATTGGCTGGGAGCGATCCGGAGGGGGCGGACAAAAACGAATAGCTGCCCCCTCTTGTCGGAACGCTCCTGCAGCTGCGCGGACCGCCGCATGTACGGGGGGGGGGGGTCCGATCGGACCCCCGATCCCCCCCAAGGCACCAACGTATGCAAACTGAATGTTAGCTAAGCCTAATAAATAAAGAAACCATATTCACTTAAATTGACCAGTCATGTGCTAGAAAAAAATCTAGTCTGAGGCCTCGTACACACGCCCGAGAATCTCGTCGTAAAAGAAACATCCTTTTCCTCAACGAGTTTCTTGTCAGGCTTGTCGAGATTCTTGTCAAGCTTTCCTTGCATACACACTGTCAATACAAAATCTCGTCGTTCTCAAACGCGGTGATGTACAACACGTACATCGGCACTATAAAGGGGAAGTTTCATTCCATTGGCGCCACCCTTGGGGCTGCTTTTGCTGATATCGTGTTGCCACGTGTTAGTAAAAGTTTGGTAAGACACGATTCGCGCTTTTCAGTCTGTTACAGCGTGACGAATGTGCTATCTCCATTACGAACGCTAATTTTTCCCGAAGGTGAACTCCCGTCTCATACTTTATTCTGAGCATGCGGGCGTTTCTAAGCATACACGCGAATGAGTTTCTCGTTGTACACCAGCCCGACGAGAAACACAACGAGGAAATTGAGACTCCCGACGAGAAAAAAGAGAACTTCTCGTCGAGATCCACAACCGTTTTCCTCGGCAAAAAGCTCTACCACCAATTTTCTTGATGGATTTTGTCAAGGAAAATGGTTGTGTGTACGAGGCCTAAAGCCTCGTACACACAATCAGATTTTCAGACAGAAATTGTTTGATGACAGGCTGTTGGCGGAAAAATCCGACCGTTTGTACGCTCCATCGAACAATTGTCGGATTTTCCGCGGACAAATGTTGGATAGCATGCTTTAAATTTTTCGGACAACAATTGTGTTTGTTGTGATGGATTTTCCGAATGTGTGTACACAAGTCTGCCGGACAAAACTCCAAAGTACAAACACGCATGCTCAAAAGCAAGGCTCACCATAGCACAACATTAGCAGAAGTTTCCCAAAGGGTGGTGCTAAAGAGCTGAAAAACCACATCATTTTGTGTTTGTTGGCCGACAATTCTTTGCCATTTGTATGTAATACAAGTTCATGGCCCTTCGGACAAAAGTCCTACGCTTTGTCTGTGGAAAATCCGATCGTTTGTACCAGGCTTTACATGATTGGGTATTCCCAGTGATTAACCACTTCCTTACTGGGCACTTAAACCCCCTTCCTGCCCAGACCAATTTTCAGCTTTCAGTGCTGACAAAACTGTACCCAAATTATATTTTTATAATTTTTTTCCCACAAATAGAGCTTTCTTTTGGTAGTATTAAAACAAAAAAAAAAGACAAAAAATTTTGAAAAAAAAAAACAATATTTTTTTTACTTTATGTCATAATAATATCCCAATAAAAAAAAAACAAAAAAAAAAAACGTTATTTTTTCTCAGTTTAGTCCAATACGTATTCATCGACATATTTTTGGTAAAAAAAAAAAATCGCAATAAGCATATATTGATTGGTTTGCGCAAAAGTTATGGCACCTACAAAATAGGAGATAGATTTTTTTTTTTTACTAGTAATGGCGGCGATCTGCGATTTTTGTCAGGCCTGCGATATTGCAGCAGACATATCGGACACTTTTGACACTATTTTGGGACCATTCACATTTATACAGCAAACAGTGCTATAAATATGCACTGATTACTGTATAAATGTGACTGGCAGATAAGGGGTTAACACTAGGGGGCGAGGGAGGGGTTAAATGTGTTCCCTGGGAGTGATTCTTACTGTGGGGGAGGGGACTGACTGGGGGAGGTGACCGATCTGTGTTCCTATGTACAAAGGACACAGCATCGGTCTCCTCTCTCCCTGAAAGGACGTGGAGCTCTGTGTTTTCACACACAGATCCATGTCCTTGCTCTGTCACTGTCGATCGCGGACAGATGGAGGACATCGTGGCCACCAGGCATGTGCATTGGCATCATGTGACACGCCGGGCACAGTTTTTCCCTGCTGCGCGCCCTCGGCGGCGAGCATGGGGAATGTAAATAGCAGGACGTCCAACCGGCAATTGAGAGCCGCGCTGTGGACATGTTTCGTCTACAGCGTGGGTCTCATGTGGTTAAAGGTTCACTATATTTCCTATTATTCACTTTGAAAATTAAACAGTCTTTATTCCTTTAGTAAATCAATCCAATTATGTCAGCTTATCGGTGCCTTTTGTTATCTCTGGAGTTTTCATTTGAGCTCTGTGATGCTATTATTCTTCTATATTTTCCAGCAGAGCAGTAAAATGATATACGGCGAAAACAAATAAAACTGTATAATGAATACGGTAATTTTTTTGTTTATTGAATACATATATATTACATTACTTATATGATAGATAAGCCTTTACTTACCAAAGCACTGTATATAATGAGTTCCTTCAATATTAATTAGTTGACCTCAAGTAACGGATATTTCTGTTTTATTAGCGTGTGATTGACGGCCTGTATGTGGAGGATATGTATGGAGTGTGTATATTTAGAACATTTACTGCAAATGTCAGCTGTTCTTATTTTATTTATAGACTAACAGTAGGGAATGTGTTTCGGATCTCCTGAGAATTCTCACAGTGATTCAAGACTGGTGGAATGTACATCATGATAGCTTTAAAATAATTTATAGTAGTGGAACAGCTTCAGCTGCCTTTAACACAAAGTTCATATTTTCTGATAGTAGATTGGGGGGAAAAAAAGTAAAGATGAAGTGCCATGCTTTACATCACATAGGTAATAAACCATTTATTCAGCATTTGGTTTTATGTAGAAGTCAAATGATTTTAAAGAATACCTGTCATCTAGATTTAGTGGAATAAGTGCAATAGTAAGTGCACCTGAACTCAAAACGTGACGATTTATTCGATTATAGGGAACATCTGCAAGTGTTCAGTGTGCCTAACCCTAACAAAAATCTCATGTTTGCACTCAGCTGGTTTGTGTGGACTGCTGCACCTGGAGTTTTCAATACACTACTATAGTGATATTAACTGAAGATTAACAGTTACCCCAAAATATTGGTTTATGACATAAAAATAATTTATGAAATATCTGCAAAACCTTTAAAACAATACTCATCTCCTATAGCAGTGGTCTCCAAACTGCAGCCCTGGGGCCCGGAATGCCGCCCTTATCTCACCTTTATCCGGCCCTTGGAGCACTTTTCTTCCCACTGATACGGGACAATATTCCTCCCACTGACCCCAATGATGGAGCACCATTCATCTCACTGACACCAATGATGGAGCACCATTCCTCTCACTGACACCAATGATGGAGCACCATTCCTCTCACTGACACCAATGATGGAGCACCATTCCTCTCACTGACACCAATGATGGAGCACCATTCCTCCCACTGACCCCAATGATGGAGCACCATTCCTCTCACTGACACCAATGATGGAGCACCATTCCTCTCACTGACACCAATGATGGAGCACCATTCCTCTCACTGACACCAATGATGGAGCACCATTCCTCCCACTAACACCAATGATGGAGCCCCATTCCTCCCACTGACACCAATGATGGAGCACCATTCCTCCCACTGACACCAATGATGGAGCACCATTCATCTCACTGACACCAATGATGGAGCACCATTCCTCTCACTGACACCAATGATGGAGCACCATTCCTCTCACTGACACCAATGATGGAGCACCATTCCTCTCACTGACACCAATGATGGAGCACCATTCCTCCCACTGACCCCAATGATGGAGCACCATTCCTCTCACTGACACCAATGATGGAGCACCATTCCTCTCACTGACACCAATGATGGAGCACCATTCCTCTCACTGACACCAATGATGGAGCACCATTCCTCCCACTAACACCAATGATGGAGCCCCATTCCTCCCACTGACACCAATGATGGAGCACCATTCCTCCCACTGACACCAATGATGGAGCACCATTCCTCCCACTGACACCAATGATGGAGCCCCATTCCTCTCACTGACCCCAATGATGAAGCCCTATTCCTCCCACTGACAGAAATGATGGGGCACTATTCCTCATTCCAATGATGGGCAGTATTCCTCCCATGGACACCAAAGATGCATTGTTTATTCCCTCGGACGCCAGGACAATTTCTACTCCCAATGGCCACAGTCCGGCCCCCCTAAAGTCTGAAGTCTCTACATTCCTAGTCGATTGGCCTTTTGATGCACATGTGGGCCGGGGCTTATGGGTGCTCAGCTCTTAATTTTATATTTATAGATACTGACATGTCATGGTCAAAGAACACTATGGAAGTAAACATCATTTTTGGCCAGTTCTGTTTGGAAATGGTTATATTTATATGAATTGTTAACTTTTGTGTAGTTTTGTAACCCTCTAAATTAATTGTTCTGATAAAACTCTGATGAAAGAAAACGTTTTTCGAAACCTGTCGGCTCAGAACATTAAAGCGGTAGTAAACCCGCAGCAGCTTTTTTTTTTTTACATACCTGAAAGGCAAAAGGCATAATGAGCTAGTATGCACCGCATACTAGCTCATTATGAAATACTTACCTTGGAACGAGGTCCTTGGAACGAGGACCTTTCCGGCAAGGTCTGGCGGCTGCCGGGCCTTTAGCTGAGGAACCCCCTGCACGTTCGCCGCTGCAGTCAGCAGCTCATTGTGAGGGGAATATCTCCTAAACCGTATTATAGGCTTGCCTGTAGATAAAAGTGGTAATACATAGTTTACTACCACTTTAATATATTTTTCTATGACATTTTTATTGTATCCTATTTTGTATGTGTTCTATTTATTACTTGTTAATAAAACTAACTTTGTTATACTTTCATGCATCCTCTCCATTCTGTTGGTAGTGCCTTTAAGGCCCCCAGGGGTTCCCCCATTTCTTTATTCTATATTCATTGGGATGTGGCACACCTGCAGTAGTTTTCTCTATCAGATCCCTTCTCTCTACAGTCTGAAGGACAGTAAACTGGCACTTTGTTTAGAAAGTTTGGAGACCCCTGTCCTAGAGTACTAAACAATTGTAAAATCTGTGATAATAAACATATCAAGGAAACATAAATAAAGTGCAAAGGCTAGATAAAAATGTGGTTTATGATATAAAAATAATTTATAAAATATGTGCAAAATCTCTAAAACAATACTCATTGATCTCCTATAGCAGTGGTCTCCAAGCTGCGGCCTGGGGGCTCACCTTTATTTGACCCTTGGAGCACTTTTCTTCTGCACCATTCCTCCCACTGACACCAATTATGGGGTACCATTCCTCCCACTGACACCAATGATTCCTGGTTTTTATGGTGGGCAGTATTGCTCCTATCAACACCAAAGATGCATTGTTTATTACCATGGATGCTAGGACAATTTCTACTCCCAATGGCCACAGTCCGGGCCCCCTAAAGATTAAGGGACAGTAAACTGTCCCTTTGTTTAGAACGTTTGGGGACCCCTGTCCTATAGTATTATCCACTTAAGCCCCGGACCATTTGGCTGGCCAAAGACCAGGCCACTTTTTGCATCACTTTAACTGACAATTGTGGGTCGTGCGACGTCCTTCTTTTTCTCACAAATAGAGCTTTCTTTTGGTAGTTTTGATCATCAAATATGCAAATCTGTGCCTTCAGCTTCATTGCTGACTATCTGAACTGTGAGATCTAAGGCACTGCTGCTTTTGGCTGCTAGTCTCAAGAGATTTGGTGATATCACTACTGTGCTTCTCGCTGCTTTCTTTGCTAAAAAGTAAAAGTCAAAGTAGGCTTCGTTAATTTTAATCAGTCATCACCAGAAATTAGACATGGATCGCTGTCAGGAGGAAGCCTAAGCTCTGTTCCTCTATCAAGGTAGCTGTGACATGGTGCAAAACAACTCAAGTGGTAGACATATGAGGCACTAGACTGTTGCCTGTTTCAGCCCATTATCATACGACTGAATCTTTGGGCACAATGTTCTCCAACTGAGAAAGCCAGACTGTGCCCAGAGAGAAAGCCAGACATGAAAAAACACCAAGTATGTATCACACCCATTGTTAATGTGGAACTTCACTCTCCCAATCAACATTGATCATTTTTAATCCACATACTGTTAGCATTAGTAAATAGATAGAAAAGTATATCATATTTACTTGTTTTAAACTTTTTACATTTCTTCAGGTACTTCCTGGTCTCTTGCCTAGGCAAATTATGTCATCCACCCTAGGAGTCCTCAGGAGGGGAAGAGGGGTTTTCTCAACTAAGCACACCCTCCCTCATGCATGCCTGAGCTAGTGGCAGACGGATTTTAGGAAGTTAATGCTACATGAATAATTTGCCCTTAATCAAGATGGCCACAGTCAGAAGTAATTTCGCATGGGGACATGGATGGATGGATGGATGGATGGGGGAGTTTGCTTTGAATATTAAAAATGAATGAAATAGTGTTTTTGGTTTTGTAGTGCTCGGAGCGAAGGCAGTGAAATTCGCTTTAAGGATGGGTTCACACATATGCAAATTGCATCCAATTCACAAGACAGGAGACTTTGACCAGCTCTCAATGGAGCCGGTTTACGGAGCTCCGGGGCAGCCGTGGTCCACATTTAGAAAGGGTCTTGTGTGTCTTTGGTTCCATTTCAGGTGTGGATTCATGCAAAAATTGGGACCTGAATGGGTGAACAGGGACACGCCAGACCCCCTGCTGTGAGCCGTGGCCACATTGTTTCTTTGGTATAATTTGTTGTTATTTGAAAACTTATATGAACCCAGCCTTAAACTGGGTGTTCACTTGCAGAATTATTTTCAACATTTTTAGTTGTAAGAATGTTTTTTTTATTTTTTTATTATTATTATTATTATTGGGGTCATGTTGACATTCGTTGTGGACTGCAGTGATGAGAAAAGTCGATGGAGCAGGATGGATGTGGTCTTCATTCAGTAAAGTCTATTCATTCCAAAATCAAAGGTTATGTCGCGTACACACGGTAGGAATTTCCTACAACAAATGTTCGAGCTTGGTGCCAGAAAATCCGACCCGTGTGTAGGCTCCATCGGACATTTGCTGTCGGATTTTCCAACAACAAAAATTTGAGAGCTGGTTCTCAAATTTTCCAACAACAAAAGTTGTTGTTGGAAATTCCGACCGTGTAGACAATTCAACACACAAAAATTCTACGCATGCTCGGAAATCAAATCGACACATGCTCGGAATCATTGAACTTCATTTTTCTCAGCTCGTCGTAGTGTTGTACGTGACCGCTTTCTTGACGTTCGGAATTTCTGACATTTGTGTGACCGTCTGTATGCAACACAAGTTTGAGCCAACATTCCGTTGGAAAAAATCCACGGTTTTGTTGTTGGAATGTCCGATCGTGTGTACGCGGCATTAGAGTTTTTTAAGTTGCTGTTTTTTCCAAATGAAAGGGCATGTTCTACCCTAGCAGTAACACTTGTAGGCAGGAGCTGGAGGTCCACAGGAAGTTTATACAAATGGTCTACAGTAGGCATGTCCAAAGTCCGGCCTGCGGGCCAATTGCTGCCTGCGTTCCAGTTTAATGCGGCCCCACTGGTGATTTGGATATGTATCTTTGTGGCCCCCAATGAATACCAGAGCGGCGCTCTGGGATTTGTTGGGGGGATATGTATCGTTCAGTTCTGGCAGCCTCAGAGGGGGCAGGATGAGTGTCATCAGATTACATACCGTGAGAATCTCCTGTTTTCTCGACGGCCTCTGTAATAGGAAGTCCTGTCTCCTGGACCGCCATTGGCCCTCTTTGAAAAAAGTTTGGACACCACTGGTCTACAGGATGTTCACAGTGCAGTGATAGACAACATAAACAAAGTAAGGGGATTTTTTTTAAATGTTATCATGCATTATATACTACACTCTACAAAACAAAATATTCTGTGTATAGGAGGTTAGCTCTACTTTAAGGCCGGAATCACACTTGTGCGGTGCGAATTTCAGTTCTGTAATCTCTGCAGATAGATAAGGGAAGTGTTCAGCAGATTAGCAACGTTTTGGCCGCGAATTTGGAGACCTGGGAGAAGTTACGGGGGAGAGGAGAGTGGGGGAGAAGTGTATTGAGCTGAATGATAGAAATTCTTGAAGAGAAATGAACACATCTGCGAATCAGCTGCGTACCCATAGAAGATAATGGGCCTGAATTCGCACCTGAGCCGCACCGCAAAAAAATAAAATCCGCACACGTTTTTTTTGCAATGTGCACTGCGAATGCATCGCACATATGTGAACCAGCCTCATTGAAAACAATGGCCCAGATTCAGAGAGCCATTACACCTGTCTAACTGGTGTTAGACTGGAGTAATTTCAAATTACGCGCGTTTTCTAGCTAGTCGAAAACCTCAAACCATGGATATACGGCTGCGGGCTTCCATTTCGACTGGATTACGTGTTCATACGCCTTCGGATCTACGCTGCAATAAAATTGCGGCCACTGGGTGGACTTCCCGTCGTTTTCCGCGTCGGGGTATGCTAATGAGCTTTTGCCAGCGATCCCCGAAATTACGATCTTCAATCGCAATCTCTTACGGCACCTTTAGTCATCGTTTATTTGCGTAACACTATACCAGCTTTTTGCTGCTCTAATATTAGACAGCCCATGTTAAGTATGGCCGTCGTTCCCGCGTCGAATTTCTACGTTTTCCGACGTCTTTTATAATTTTTTTACGTAAGTCGTCCGGGAATATGAATGTTCGTAAACGACGCTACTCAAACAACGAATGACGTAACGACGTGATTTCGTGCAATGCACGGCGGGAAATTTCTGAACGGAGCATGCGCAGTTCGATCGCCGCGGGGACATGCTTAATTTAAATGCTTCACGCCCCCTAATCGCGTATTTCGATTACGCGGCGAGAAATAGACTACGCCGCAGTAGCGTACGGGCAAAAATCTACCAGGATTAGGTGTAGAGCCTGGGGAAATACGGCAGCGTAGAGTATTTCGATTACGCAGCGCAATATTAAGTGTATGTGAATCTGGCCACATGTATTTAGAAATGTTCTGCGTATTAGGCTGCGTACAGACGATCGAATTTATCTGCTGAAACTGGTCCGCCGACCAGTTTCAGCGGACATCTCCGATCGTGTGTACGACCTAGCGGACAGGTTTGTCCAGCGGACAAATTTCAAAGCATGCTTTGAAATTTGTCCGCTACAAACCTGTCCGTCCAACATGTCCGCTGGTTAGTACGCCTAACCAGCGGACAGAAATCTCCCGCATGCGTAGAATGGATTTGACGCATGCGTGGAAGTATTTTACTTCCTGGAGTGGTTGACGTGGCCGCGTCAATGTCACCGCCACGTCACCGCGTCCTCAGCCCGAGGGGATTTTGGTTCGATGGTGTGTACACGCCATCGGACCAAAATCCAATGAGACATGTCCGCTGGAAACGGTCCGTCGGACATGTTTGAGCGGACATGTCTCATCGCGTGTATGCGGCCTTAGATGCGGTTTAAGCCTCTCTCAATTCGCATAGGTGTGAATCCGGCCTAAATATCCACCTCAAGCAAAAATAAAAGGAACTGTTTATCAAATTATCAAATCGAGCAATTGCTAGCACGTGTCCAGGAATCTAGCATTTTCTAGGGAGACAATTTGTTTCCTGTAAATGTCCCTTTTTTTCAAAGATTTTTGGAAAGTATGCTACAATTACAATACTTTTCAGGCATTTCGCTAAAAACCCAAAGCCCTAACATCTTGTTTATGCTAAAAAAAAAAAAAAGCTACATATGATAATTTAATAGGACAAGAAAATCAGTCATTGAACATAATACATTTTTTGCTATTAGTGCTTGTATTTCATGAGTATTTTGGTTATCATAAAGCATAATGTCCATTTCATGCCCCATTTGTAATACAACAATTCCAATATTGTTGCCACGGATGGATAACTTTTGTATCTCACGGTTCTAAGCATTAAATACATTGAATTTTATCTTGGAAGAGGAAGAAGTGAACGTAGCGCACAGCTGCATGAAAGTGAAAGTTATATATAGTTTTGCGAGGTACAACTAGAACGCACATTTGCAGTAATTTGTGTGACTGAATTTGTCATCTTGCCAAAAGTTGTGAAATGGCTATGCATAAATTAGAAGAGCTTTTTAGAGTTCATGGAACAGTCACCATGAAAAGTAAAAACTATTTTTTTGGGAGAGTTGTCAAGTTTTATGATTTACATCCCAGCAGCAATAATAAATTCGAACATTTTTATATGTAGTCGATTTTTCAGGAGCCTGTATACATGATCACGATCACTGGGGGGAAAAAAAGAAGAGAAAAAAGGGAAAAAAAAGTATCTCTAGAAAATATTTTTTTTTTAAAAGCTATGTCCTTTGCATTGTATTTTTTTTTTTCTTATCCTTTGCAAAATATCAAAACGAAAACATTATTGAGAACGTACACAAATGTTTGTTTTTGCTTTCTTTTTTATTTATAATATGTTTTTTTTTTTTTTTAATTCAAATTGCTATGTGAAATATTGTGCAAGAACGTATTTAAATAACAACAAATTACACCAAAGAAACAATGTAAGAACAATAACTCAAAGACAAGAACATATAATTATTATTATTTTCACTCTTGCTGCATTTGGTTTTTCTTTTCTGCACGTATTATATATATTTTTATTTTGGGCTTTTATCAGTCACCCACCTGGGTTTAGTATTTAAAGGGGTTGTAAAGGTAATAATGTTTTTCCTAAATAGCTTCCTTTACCTTAGTGCAGTCCTCCTTCACTTACCTCATCCTTCCCTTTTGCTTTTAAATGTCCTTATTTCTTCTGAGAAATCCTCACTTCCTGTTCTTCTGTCTATAACTCCACACAGTAATGCAGAGCTTTCTCCCTGGTGTGAAGTGTCATGCTCGCCCCTTCCTTGGACTACAAGAGAGTCAGGACGCCCACTTACACACAGCTCCTTTCTCTATCTGCAACATAGAGAGTGTCCTGACTCTCCTGTATTCCAGGGGAGGGGTCGAGCAAGACACTCCACATCAGGGAGAAAGCCTTGCATTACTGTGTGGAGTTACAGGCAGAAGAACAGGAAGTGAGGATTTCTCAGAAGAAATAAGGACATTTAAAAGCAAAATCGAAGGATGAGGTAAGTGAAGGAGGACTGCACTAAGGTAAAGGAAGCTATTTTTTATTTATTTTTTATCTTTACAACCCCTTTAACCACTTAAGGACCGCCTACTGCACATTTACGTCGGCAGAATGGCACGGCTGGGCACATCAACGTATATATACATTGGTTCTAGTACCCAGCCGTGGGTCATGGGCGCGCGCCCGCAGCGCGCGCCCGTAACCCGGTCCGAAGCTCCGGGACCGGGACTCGCGGACCCGATCGCCGCTGCAGTGCGGCGATCGGTCCCCGGAGCTGAAGAACGGGGAGAGCCGTGTGTAAACACGGCTTCCCCGTGCTTCACTGTGGCCGCAGCATCGATCACGTCATCCCTGTTATAGGAGGACGTGATCGATGATTTCACACCTACAGCCACACCCCCTACAGTTGTAAAAACACACAGGGAACACTCAAATCCTACAGCGCCCCCTTGCGGTTAACTCCCAAACTGCAACTGTCATTTTCACAGTAAACAATGCAATTTAAATGCATTTGTGCCGAATCGCAAAAAGGGGCAAAGTCCTTTACCTGCATTTTGGTCCGGGTCTTAAGTGGTTAAGCAACCGAGTCATTAATCGGCACATACTCAAGTAAGTTACTAATGACAGGTCAAGTTTCAAAACTTTTTTGTGGCTAAGCCCACTCCCTACAAATGTCTGTATCTGTAGGTACAGTTGGTTCTTATCTCACTTGCTGCTAGATTTATTACCATTGCCACGCACATTGATTTGTATTTGTTTGTTTTTCCTATTTTTTTTTTTTTTTTCATTTTGCTAAAAGTTTTGTGAATCAGTACTGCTTGGATCTTAAAGAAGGGGACGTACCCGAAAGCTCGTCCTAAAAAATGATATGTTAGTGAAAATAAAAAAAGTATCAGGGACAGTACTCAATTTTCTCTGTATCTGTAGGGATATCAATATAATCAATGACATATTTACTGGTCAATAGGAATGTATAGGAAGTGGGAAGGTGTGGGCAAACGTTTGTATTATCAGGACGGCCAAAGCTTTGCATGTTAGAATGGCCTGAGATTCTACTGTGACAAAAAGGTTTCATAGACTGCTGCAGGTATGTTGACTTCTATATACCTGCATTTCATACCCTTAGCAGAGGCTTCTGGGTAGCACGTTGGATGGAATTACGCGGTCACACGTCACCTCCTGCTGCCGAACCGTACAGAAACAGAGGCGTGGAGCGCACGCAAACCAAGGGGATCAACACACTGGTGAGCGTCTTTGCTCTCGGTACTGCTGGAAGGACTTGGTGTCGGCCTGGAGGCACCCTACCTTGTGAGTGAGACCTTGTGTTTATACTTTAATAAATAAAATAGTTTGGACATACTGCGCTATGATCAGTCCCTTGTTTTAGAGAACATAAGGTACCATCAGGAGCCTTATGAGTGTATGGGAGGAGGAGGATTGCATATTGGCTGTGAGGAGAGGAGAGATCTACCTTACTATTAGGCCGCGTACACACGATAGGTTAGCCAGAGGACAACGGTCTGATGGACCGATTTCATCAGTCAAAACTGATCATGTGTAGGCCCCATCGGTTATTTAACCCTCGGTTAAAAAAAAAGCCAACTTGCTTTAAAAGCGTTTTATAAATCTAGGTCTGGTGAGTGTCCATTTCAGAAGTTGGTGACGGTGGCACGTTTTGGTGGAACAGTAGTCACAGATTCATTTCTTTATTCACAATAAGGAGCACCAAGAGCATTGGACTTTTTATCTGAATTTTTATATGTACTTTTCTTTATAATTCTGGACTTATTTTGTATTATATATATATATACATTTCCAGACACAGTGGCCCAGATTCACAGCCATCGGCGCATGCTTATGCCGCCGTAGCGTATCTTCTTTACGCTACGCCGGCCCAACGTTGCGGCGGCGTAACCTATATTCGTCGGCGTAAGCCGACGTAAATCAAAGTAGGTGAAAGTGGGCGTGATGCATGGTAATGGAGCGTAACCCCATGCAAATGATGGGCTGAGCATCATCCAAGTACTTAAAACGAAACGGCGCATGCGTCGTAGCTTGGACGTATCCCTGTGCGCATGCGTACAACCACGTCGAAATAACTCCCTAAGATACGCCGAATCACTGCCTACGACGTGAACGTAACCTACGCCCAGCCCTATTCACGTAGTACTACGTAAACAACATAAAATACGACGGCTGTTCCCTGGTCCATACCTTTGCATGGGTTGCGCCTCCTATATGTGGAATAACTTTACGCCGGATGTAAGCCTTATGCAAACCACGTATCTTTTCCGCTAGGCGCATTTATTTGCAATGGGGCATCCAGCGTAACTATGCGCCCAAGATACGCCGGCGTAGGCAAGTTACGTTGGTGGACTGAAGCCAGATTTTATGCCGTGTACACACGATCACTTTTTGTGATAAAAAAAACGACGTTTTATGTGACGAAACAAAACGACATTTTTCAAACGTAATTTTCCAAAACGACGTTGCATACACACCATCGTTTTTCCAAAATGCTCTAGCCCCCTTGACGGTATCCCCGCGCGTGACTCGGGATTGGTTTTTTCTGTTGCGATCGGTATCCGTGAGTCACGCTCGGGGTGGATGTGCAGAGCCAGCGCCAGCGGCAGCGGAGTTCCTTACCTTCTCCAGGCGATCCAGCGATGATCTCTCATTGCTGTGATCGCCGCCGAGATCCCAGCCGCGCCATCCACCAGTCATCTGACTTCCTGGTTCCATTCCCTGCACCGCAATGGTGCATGGGAGCGGAACTGGGAGGGAAATTCAAATGTATGCACAACACAAACACATAAAAAGGAGGTGATACAATGTAATCTGAGAGGATTACACTGTATCACCTTGGAATCTGACACAGTGCCCTTTCAGTGCCCCTTGCCATTGTCATTTGTGACAAATAAAACCTTTCAAAACCCTTTGAAAATGGCATCTAAAAAGCGCTGTCCTATGAATGCGCTTTTTGATCTGCTGAGCGACAGCGACAGCGGCAGCGAAACGGAGTTGATCGCAGAACAGAGCGACAGTGAGTCATGGGGCGATTTGTCATCCGGCTCTGACACCGACACTGATACAGAAAGTGACAACGCCGATGATCCCGCACCTGACATAAAGTGATGTGCGCACTTGGTGCGCTATAGACAGCGATGCGGACCAGGCAGCGCCCCGAGGTTCCGATTCACTGGATCTCCTGGGATGAAGGTTGATGTGGAGAGGGACAACCCTCTGGCGTACCTGAAACTTTTTCTTTCTGAGGAGGTAATTTTAAAAATTGTGACAGAGACCAATCGATACCACGATCAGCAATCTGCTACGCTGCGTGCCAGATTTTCGAGATCCAGGAAATGGGAACCTGTCACTAAAGAGGACATCTGGAACTTTCTAGGACTCGTCATCCTTCAAGGGGTGGTGGGCAAACCGCTCCAGAAATGGTACTGGACCACCAACAAGATGCTGGCCACGCCATTTTTTGGGACTGTGATGTCTGAGTATCGTTTTTCACTGATTATGAAAAACTTACACTTCGCCAACAACGAAGAATTTGATGAGGCCACGCATCCTGCACCCAAGCTCAAAAAAATCTGGGAGGTGTACCAGATGATTGTCACCAACTTCCAGCGGACCTACGTGCCAGAAAGGGATGTCAGTGTGGACGAAAGTCTGATGGCCTACAAGGGACGCCTGAGCTGGATCCAATTTATTGCGTCCAACAGGGCGCGCTTTGGCATAAAGTTTTATATGCTATGTGAATCTACCACGGGATATATTTGGAATGCGGTAATTTACACCGGGAAAGGTACAAAGTTCGATCCCAAGTACAGCCGCTATGGGATGGCCACATCGTCAGTCCTTTCACTGCTGGACCCATTACTGAACCAGGGATATTGCGTGACAACAGACAATTTTTATACATCACCGGAACTTTATGAGGTTCTGCTCCTCAACAAAACGGATGGGTATGGTACCGTGAGGCCAAACCGGCGTGACATGCCATCTACGTTTGGCAAGAAGAAATTAAAAAAAGGAGAGATGGTTGCCTTCCAAAAGGGAAAAATGATGGCAAAGAGATGGAGAGACAAAAAGGACGTGTGTGTCATGAGCACCGTGCACAGCACCTCCACTGCCATGGTCCGCACAAAACAGGGAAAAGATGTGCTGAAGCCACAAGTAGTGATTGACTACAATCACACGATGGGGGGTGTCGACCGAGCCGATCAGGCAATGACATTTTACCCGGCGATGCGCAAACAACAAAAAAAGTACTACAAAAAGATTTTCAGACATCTCCTTGAACAATGCCTTTGGAACGCCTATATTCTTTATAAGGCAAACACGAACACACCTCTTATTCATTGCGACTTTTAATGGAAGCTGGCTGAGCAAATTTTTATCAACCACCCAACGCCATCAGTGTCTGCTAACAGACCCGGACGACGCTCTGTTGACGTTGGCAATCCAGAGCGACTGACAGGTCGTCATTTTTTAGACTTTTTTACCGCCAACCGCACGAAAGTTAGCGCCTACCAGGATGTGCGTCGTTTGCTGTTCCAAGAAGGATGGAAATGGAAAAAAAATCCGAAAGGAAACCAGGTACTAGTTCCATGTTTCAAACTTTTTCACACCCAGGATGTGTATTAAATTTCTTTGTTTGACTAATTTCTTTATTTTTCTTTGCATTATTGAATAAAATTATATTATTTATCAGATTATAATTCATGTGTTTGTGTTTCCAATTTATCACATCTGGAATGTCTACTAGAGTCTTGTTTTAGTCAGGTTTAAGTAAGTAATTACTAAGAATTGCAGGCCTATAATACATATCACCAAATTTCCATGCAAAATAATTGTACCGCTTTTGGTACGTAATTCCAGACAGAATCATACCGCCAGGGAGGCTAGCAAAGTGTGGTGACGTACACCACGTTCGACGGCACTCTGTTCCATTGAAGCTCCGTCTCATAACTTGCTTCTGAGCATGCGCGGGTTTAGAAACATCGTTTTCAACGTCGTTTTGCCCACACACAATCACTTTTTATGAAACAAAAAATGACATTTTGAAAAACGACACAAAAAATTCAAGCATGTTCGAATTTGTTTTTGGTCGTTTTTTTGAAGACATAAAACAACGTTTTGCCCATACACGATCATTTTAAATGACGTTATTAAAAACGTTGTTTTTTTTTCATCACAAAAAGTGATCGTGTGTGTACGCGGCATTAGGCGTATCTTAGTTAGGTGATTACGGCGCATAGATACGACGGCGCATCTTAGAACTGTACCTGCACAAAATGTGATTTCTGAAGGAAAAAAGTAATTTAAAATCACTCACCTTAGGGTCTGGTATGGATATTAAGGGGAACCCTGCGTCAAATTTAAAAAAAAATGCCGTGGACCCCCACACATTTTTTTTTTATGAATGACTTTTCTCTGTATTGCCAGGAGCCGACAATTTATATACCTGCGAGTGATTTAAAATTACTTTTTTTCCTTCAAAAATGACACTTTGTGCATTAACAGTTCTAAGCATGGGAAACAAGCACTACTTTACAGGCATACTATACACCCCCCCCCCTCCCAGGTACGAAATTTAAAGGAATATTTCACTTTTATTGTTCCACTTTTATTGTTTCACTTAAAGGAATTATTAAAATCACTGCTGCCAAAAAAATTGCAGTTTTTAAAACTTTTTTTGCATTAATACATGTCCCCTGGGCAGGATCCAGGTCCCCAAACACTTTTTATTACAATAACTTGCATATTAGCCTTTAAAATTAGCACTTTAGATTTCAAACGTTCGAGTCCCATAGACTTTAACAGGGTTCTAAAGTTCACACGAACTTGCTGCGAACACCCCAAATAGTTCACTGTTCGGCGAACAGGCAATGTTCGAGTCGAACATGGGTTCTACTCGAACTCGAAGCTCATCCCTACTGCACAGTACAAAAATGAAAGTCCCACTATGCTGATGGTGACTAGTACTCCTTCCAGAGTCAAAAAGCTACACACAATCACTAACTTCTCAGCAACTGGGTTGCTTACTCACTTCCACAGGATCATCAGTTAGCCTCCACCAGGCTCCTCCTAGTGAGGGAGATGTAAACTCACACCATCAAAGGACAGCTGGACTTTTTACCACCAACTTCCTCCTGGCTCTCTACAGTGAGCTTATCCAGACCCAACTTGATCCCTGGACTCAAGCTTGTGAATAGGCATCTCAGATAAGCCTAGTGCACATGTGTCAAACACAAGGCCCGCGGGCCGAATCCGACCCTCCAGGCCATTTCATATGGCTCTCACACCCAGGGATTTTTTACAGCGAGAACATGGCAGTACTCTGTTCTGCCAGCTTAGGTTCTCACCCCCCACTCCCTGCTCACCACTGTCACTTGTAAACACAGGTGTTTGTAGGGTTTGATGAGTGACACGTGGAATGAAGGATGCACTTTCCAGTCTGGTGGTAGGGAAAGTTTGACAGCATTGGGATTGATGATATGAGAGATTGGGAATGGTCCCGTGAATTGATTTCCGAGTTTCCTGGATGGAATATTAAGGTGGAGATTACGTGTGGATAGCCAAACTAAATCCCCCACCTTGTATATTGGCGGTGTAGAACGATGAGAATCGTAATATATTTTTTGTGTCGAGTGTGCAACTTCCAAGTTGGTGCGTAGGAGATTGAGTGTCTTTTTTATAGAAGATACTGCAGGTACACAATTTGGAAGGAACGTAGAAGGTAAGATGTTGGGGTGGGACCCATAGTTGGCATAAAATGGAGAAAAGCGGGTTGAAGAACTAGTGGAGTTATTGTAGGCATACTCAGCCAAAGGCAGTAATGGATTCCAATCATCTTGAAGATGTGTACAGTAGCAGCGTAGATATTGTTCCAAAATTTGATTTACACGTTTGGTCCATTACCATGTCTGAGGATGGTAAGCAGTCGACAATCGATGGTCAATATGTAGGGTGGTAGTAAGAGCTCTCCAAAATTTGGAAACTAATTGTGATCCACGATCCGAGATAATTTGGGAAGGTAAGCCATGTAGTCTAAGGACTGTGTCAATAAACGCTTTTGCCGTATCTAGGGAGGTTGGTAGTTTCTTCAACGGAGTAAAGTGTGCCATTTTAGTTAAGAGGTCAACCGTAACCATAATGGTATTAGTATCATTTGATTTAGGAAGGTCTACAATAAAATCAATAGACACTACTTCCCAGGGTCTCTGAGGTACTGGGAGAGGGGCCAATAAGCCAAAAGGAGGTTTTCTAGATAATTTGTTTCGGGCACAAGTGTCACAAGAATTTACATACTGATGAACAGATTTAGAGAGAGAAGGCCACCAGTAATGTCTATTGACAAGATGAATGGTGTTAGTAATACCAGGATGGCCAGCCAAAGGGGAATCGTGAAGAAGTCTGAGGAGAGGAATCTGTAGCTTGGGAGGTACGTAAATTTTGTCTTGGTAGGTATATATCCTGTCAGGTTGTTTGATAAGGCCTGTTGGAAGGTTAAGAGCCTCTGTAGATAGTGTCTCGGAAAGTAACTGTCTAAACGAAGTGGTATTGCCAATGAAACGGTGTGAAGGGATGATAGAGACTGGTGAGTTCTCCGTGAGTTGATCTTCGAACATCCGTGAGAGAGAGTCGGCATTAATATTTTGTGAGGCGGGTCGATAGGTTATATAGAAATCAAACCTATCGAAGAAGAGAGTCCATCTAACCTGATGAGCAGAGAGGGTCTTACATGATTTCAGATGTTGTAGGTTACGGTGGTCAGTGAGTATTGTTATTGGATGTGTTGAACCTTCAAGTAGATGTCTCCAGTTTTCGAAAGCAACCTTAATAGCTAAGAGTTCCTTTTCACCGATGGGGTAATTTCTTTCAGCTTGTGAAAGTGTCCTGGAGTAGAAGGCTACTGGATGCAAGGGCCTCGGAGAGTGTCTGGCGTTGAGAAAGTACTGCTCCCAAGGCATAATGGGAGGCATCAACTTCCAAAGTATAATGGTACAATGGATTGGGGAGTTGAAGTACAGGAGCTGAAGAGAAACATCACTTCAAGGTGGTAAAAGAAGTTTGTGCTTCTGATGTCCAGGTGAAAGATGTCTTAGAACTAGTGAGGGCGTTCAATGGTTTAACTTTCGCAGAAACGTTTTTAATAAATTTTCAATAGTAATTTGCGAATCCAAGGAAACGTTGGAGAGCTTTCCTTGAATAAGGAACTGGCCAGGAAATAATAGAATCCACTTTATAATGATCCATCTGTATACCCTGAGGGGTGATTTGGTAGCCTAGGAAAGTGATACTGGTTTGGCTGAAAAGACATTTCTCCAACTTTGCATACAAGGAATGTGTTCTGAGCCTGGCTAAAACCCAACGGACATGTTTGACGTGAAGCTCGAGGGAATCTGAGTAAATCAAGATATCATCCAGATATATAACTACGCAGATGTCAAGCAAGTCTCTGAATATATCATTTATGAACCACTGGAAGGTGGCCGGTGCGTTACACAGGCCAAAAGTCATCACAGTGTATTCATATAAGCCATATCTGGTTTTAAAAGCAGTCTTCCACTCATCTCCAGGACGAATCCTGATTAGATTGTATGCACCCCTGAGATCTAATTTTGTAAAAATCTTTGAGGATTGGAGGCGCTCTATGAGTTCTGGGATGAGTGGTAAAGGATATCGATTTTTTACAGTAATACTATTTAAGGATCGGTAATCGATGATGGGTCGGAGAGATCCATCCTTATTTTTGACAAAAAACATAGCGGAACTGGCGGGGGAAGTGGAATGTCTAATGAAACCTTTTTTTAAATTCTCATCTATGTACTCCTTTAGGTGTCTTAGTTCAGGTTGTGATAGTGGATAAATGTGAGCGGTTGGAATAGGACTATTTGGAATCAAATCAATCGGACAGTCATAAATCCTGTGAGGGGGAAGTCTCTCTGCATTGGTCTTACTGAAGACATCACTGAAGTCATGGAGATAATTTGGGAGAACATTGGCATGTTGTTGGAGGCTAAGCACTGGGTAGGTGGTATAGCAATTTTGCTTACAGTATGAGGATGCCAATCTAAGGGATAAGTTAGGCCATATGAAAGTTGGTTGATGTAGTAACAGCCATGGCAGACCAAGAACAATTGGGAATAGAGGAGATGGAATTATATCGAAAACCATAGTTTCTACGTGGTGATTGTCACAAGTCACCAGGATAGGGACTGTTTGGGATAAGACAGGACCGGAAGTGGAGGTAGAACCGTCAATGAAGGTGACAGAGAGTGGGGTTGATTTAAGTACAGAGGGAATTTTATTGGACTTTACG
Organism: Rana kukunoris; assembly: GCA_029574335.1. Lineage (NCBI taxonomy): Eukaryota > Metazoa > Chordata > Amphibia > Anura > Ranidae > Rana > Rana kukunoris. Next base: position 72,797,350 of record CM056052.1, read on the forward strand.
ATCTCTAAATCAATGAAATTTCCACAGGCTCCAGTATCAACCATGGCATTAATGGTAGTAGTATTATGTTCCCACTGTAAAACAAGAGTAATAAATGTAAATTGGTTAGAGGTGGTGTGAGGGGGGTTGGTCTTACAAATATTAGAGATTGTACCTTCAGTATTTTTCTTGAGCAGAGGACAAGTGGATACTATGTGATCTGGGGATGAACAATAGAGACAGACGTTATGTGCTCTGCGACGTTGCTTCTCTGCGGCTGATAGAGGGCCTTTAACAGTTCCAAGTTCCATAGGAACAGCCTTAGATGGAGTATTATACCTCTTGGGGGGTGAGACAGGAAAGGGGGTAGCACGTTCAGCCTTTCTTTCTCTTATACGTCGATCTATAGTAAGGGATAATTGCATTAGATCTTCTAAAGAGGGGGGAAGCTCAATGCGAGCGATCTCATCCTTCATGGCCTCAGAGAGGCCAATGCGGAATTGATTACGTAGAGCAATATCAGTCCATTGTGTGTCCCTGCTCCAACACTTGAATTCTGATATGTATTCCTCAACGGGGTCTCTTCCCTTGCTTGAGTTGTCTAATAGTATTTTCGGCAGTGAGTTGTTTATCTGGGTCCTCGTATAAGAGAGACATCTCATCTAAAAAATGATTAAATGATCATAGAAGGTCACCATGCTCTTCAACATAAGCGTCAGCCCAAACCCTGGGCTCTCCCTTAAGGTAAGAAACTAGAGTAAGAATCTTAATCCTATCCGAGTAGTAGGTACGGGGGCGTAATTCATACATGAGACGGCAGGAGCTGATAAACTGACGGTAAAGTTTTCGGTCCCCTGAGAAAGGTTCAGGGGAGCAAACCTTAGGTTCAGGCATATCACTATGCCTGATCGGCAAGGATCGGTAATCGATTGGTAATCGATGATGGGTCGGAGAGATCCATCCTTATTTTTGACGAAAAACATAGCGAAACTGGCGGGGGAAGTGGAATGTCTAATGAAACCTTTTTTTAAATTCTCATCTATGTACTCCTTTAGGTGTCTTAGTTCAGGTTGTGATAGTGGATAAATGTGAGCGGTTGGAATAGGACTATTTGGAATCAAATCAATCGGACAGTCATAAATCCTGTGAGGGGGAAGTCTCTCTGCATTGGTCTTACTGAAGACATCACTGAAGTCATGGAGATAATTTGGGAGAACATTGGCATGTTGTTGGAGGCTAAGCACTGGGTAGGTGGTATAGCAATTTTGCTTACAGTATGAGGATGCCAATCTAAGGGATAAGTTAGGCCATATGAAAGTTGGTTGATGTAGTAACAGCCATGGCAGACCAAGAACAATTGGGAATAGAGGAGATGGAATTATATCGAAAACCATAGTTTCTACGTGGTGATTGTCACAAGTCACCAGGATAGGGACGGTTTGGGATAAGACAGGACCGGAAGTGGAGGTAGAACCGTCAATGAAGGTGACAGAGAGTGGGGTTGATTTGAGTACAGAGGGAATTTTATTGGACTTTACGATCTCTAAATCAATGAAATTTCCACAGGCTCCAGTATCAACCATGGCATCAATGGTAGTAGTATTATGTTCCCACTGTAAAACAAGAGTAATAAATGTAAATTGGTTAGAGGTGGTGTGAGGGGGGTTGGTCTTACAAATATTAGAGATTGTACCTTCAGTATTTTTCTTGAGCAGAGGACAAGTGGATACTATGTGATCTGGGGATGAACAATAGAGACAGACGTTATGTGCTCTGCGACGTTGCTTCTCTGCGGCTGATAGAGGGCCTTTAACAGTTCCAAGTTCCATAGGAACAGCCTTAGATGGAGTATTATACCTCTTGGGGGGTGAGACAGGAAAGGAGGTAGCACGTTCAGCCTTTCTTTCTCTTATACGTCGATCTATAGTAAGGGATAATTGCATTAGATCTTCTAAAGAGGGGGGAAGCTCAATGCGAGCGATCTCATCCTTCATGTCCTCAGAGAGGCCAATGCGGAATTGATTACGTAGAGCAATATCAGTCTATTGTGTGTCCCTGCTCCAACACTTGAATTCTGATATGTATTCCTCAACGGGTCTCTTCCCTTGCTTGAGTTGTCTAATAGTATTTTCGGCAGTGAGTTGTTTATCTGGGTCCTCGTATAAGAGAGACATCTCATCTAAAAAACTAATAAATGATCCTAGAAGGTCACCATGCTCTTCAACATAAGCGTCAGCCCAAACCCTGGGCTGTCCCTTGAGGTAAGAAACTAGAGTAAGAATCTTAATCCTATCCGAGTAGTAGGTACGGGGGCGTAATTCATACATGAGACGGCAGGAGCTGACGAACTGACGGTAAAGTTTTCGGTCCCCTGAGAAAGGTTCAGGGGAGCAAACCTTAGGTTCAGGCATATCACGGTGTTGGGCGTGAGCTTGATTACGTATCACTTCATTTTCTAGACGAAGTTCATTCATAGAGGCAGTAAGGGTCTCTACTCTCTGTGATAAAGCAACAAAATGATTAGCGAAGTCCCCTGGATCAATCTGCAAACTTATAAAAAAATCTCTTTTTTTTTATTTTATTTTTTTTATATATATGGTTCTGTTATTATGTCACGTCACAGCAAGCCACTAAACTAATGAGTTGAACTTGTGTATGGCTGTAGAGGCTTCTCAGATATAACCACTAGTTCACTCTCAGATTCACAGAACGTTAGGGTTAATTCATCACAACCTCTGAAAGTAACATATGAGACAAACAAGACTCTTGCTTATCATGGCATAAGCGTAGCACAGTATTAGTAAATTAGGTAATATGTAAAGCAGGAAGCTAGCAGCTATGCACAAGACCTTGTTATTGGAGGAGTTAATAGGGTTAATAAAACAAAAGAATAAATGGTTAATGTTAGTTCACATCAACCATGAAGATAAAGCAAAGTGTCCAAAGTGAACTGAAATATTATGATTTAGTAGCAGTATAGCTTGACATAGAACTAAGTAGTCATCCAGGCACATATACTTACGATTCAGCAGACTTTAGTAGTGTGTCCAGTGAAGGAGGTAATGTTGTTCCCTGCAGGTGAGTTGGTCCTGAGGTTGGAATCCAGAGCAAAGTAGAGAGCCAAGATTAGTTGCAGACCCTGGGCTGTCAGTTAACCCGGGTAAGGTGCTTCAGTGGTCCTTCTGGCTGTGTGGTGTGCTGCTATATGACGACGGGTGTCTTAACAAAATAACAGAACACCCTGCCGTCGTTTCTAGCTGTTTAAATACCCGCAATTCGCGGGGAAGTGAAAAAGTGTGCTGTCGGCGCACTTCCGCGTTCCATGCTGGAACGCAAGGTCCGCGCACCGGAAGTGACGCAGAGAAGTGCAATTACAGAGCGCAGCTGTCAGGTATAGCAGCAGCTGCGCTACAGAACTGAATCTCAGGGAATTTCATCACACAAGCTCTGAGCACAGAAACCTATGCCACCCATTGATATATAGATATAGATATTTCTATATGTATATAGATATATCTATATATATATAGATATATCTATATATACAGCACGTAGGAGTTAAAACCCACCCTCTTTAAAAGGTTAAAGAAAGACTCCATAAAAAATTAAAAATTTCCAAGCACAAAATTATTCCTGCTTCTGTAAGGCATGGATAACATAATAGTCAATAGCCACAATGCACTTTAAGGGCTCATTCACATCACAAGACATGCGTTAATGCATGCATGTTGTGCTGTGTTGTGTTTGTTTTTTGCCTGGTTTGTCTTGATTTGCTTTGCAGTGCTCTGGATTTATGCATATTTGTGTGCGCTTGCATGCATTTAAATGCACTGTGTTTGCACTTAAAAAAAAAGGGAACCATTATTTTTTAGTTGCGGCTGCACACCACCATAGATCCAATAATAATTTAGTTATGTGAACATGACTGCCTCCAAGACAAGGGACACAGAAGAGGTGACGTGTTTTCCATTTAACTTGTGCTTGTTCTGAAGAAGCATGAGTTAAGTGGGAAACGCGTCACCTCTTTTGTGTCCCTTGTCTTGGTGGCAGTCATGTTGACATAAATAAATCATTATTGGATCTATGGTGGTGGGAAGCCGCATCTTTTTATTTTCCTATACTGTGGCTGGCGAGCCGGGGCTAGCACCCAGTCCATTTAATCTATTGGATCACTATCACCTGAAGCAGCGTTACCGCTTTTTAGATTATTTTTTATTTGCCATGTGCCAGGAATGCATTTACAAATGCACCCCAGTGCATCTGATGTGAATGAACCCTTATTCAACTCTGTTTTCAACTAATTTGAAAGGATTTGCATCATTGATTTCAAGTTTTTCTGCAGCTCACAACTAATAAATAAAAGATATAGTATAATGTAAGTAAACTGAGACTTATTTAAGCTGACTGAAGTTCAACTTCAATTAAAAGTTCAGTTTTCTAATTTTATTCCAAAATGTTATGTTGAAAATCATTTCAAAAGAATATTTCTTTTTCCTGTGTGCTGACCTTTACAAGAGAAATTATCATCTATCTTCAGTGAGTTCCTACGTCTTGAATCAAATGTAAAGTTTACCAGAAAGCAGTATTTTATGTTATTTTACATTTTTAATTGTTTTCTATAATATGGAGTAGTCACATTTATATTCACAAATAGTCACATTTATATTGTTATCAATCTCGAGCAGATCTAAACTCAATAACTAAATTTCCATATACGCTTTAATCGACTCTGCATTAAAATTAAAAAATAAGTTAATTGAAAAAAAGATTTTCCTGACAGACTCCATGGCAGCCTTTGTGTGGGTTAATCCTGCCTCTCATACCTCATAAGACGCTACTCTCATAAATCTTTACTTCTAGTCAGAGACCGTGTTCCGTGTTCCTTTTTTGTCCTCCTCCTAGGACCTAGGTAGTCTTACCATAAAAAATGTATTTGGTTCCAGTCCTGGTGGTTTGACTGTTCAGGCAGTTCTGGAGTCCAATAAATCCGAGCTTTGAGCAGGGTGGACACAGGCAGTGAGTGCAATGCCTTGAAGAGCTCACTAGCCAGTCTTTGGCAGGCAAGCGGCAACATGAGCAAACATCCTAGCTATTAGCAGGAGGACGCTTTTAGAAAAATGTCCAGGTCGTGCAGTATGAGCAACATAGCTCCCAGTTCCAGGCCGGATCGGGTGGATGTTTTGGTAATGTATTGCTTATATTACATGGCAGCTGTTTTGGTGTGTGGTTTGTCCTGGCTCCGCTTTGTTTCCTCCTGGACATGGCCGCTGGAACGCATATGCGTTCCAGTTCGCCGCTTTCAGTCTATCTGCGCATGCACAAGTCTCGTTCTTGATCGAGGCTTGGTTGCGCGTGCGCAGTCCGGACTAGTTTGCCAAAATCGCGCATGCGTGCGAGGTCCGTGGGGTCACGCCGGACACAGCGCAGGCGCGTGGTGTGCGCGGTGAGCGTGGTGACATCATCACTGGGCGGCAGGTTTAAATAGCTGTCAGATACAGCTATTCTTTTTGGCTTTGATTGCTGCTTCCCTAGGCACAGATCTCTGTTCTTGAGGTAAGACGCTATGCTGGACTTCTGTTCTATTATGCTGAATTGTTTTATCATGCCTTGCCCTTATTGTTTGCTTGGTGGATTGCTTTCAGTTTGTGTACTTCTTCTGCTATGGATGTGTCACCGCCCCCAGTGGCCAACCCTTACACTACAGGTAGGATGGAATTTATTTTCCTTTGCCTGTCTGTTTGGGTTTATTTTTTAGGAGAATGTTAACTCTTTCTTCCCCATCAGCCCCTCTAGGTCTGAACATCAGCCTTCGGCACGTGAAGACAATGACAATTCTAGATCACAACATCGTCATTCCAGGTCAAGTTCTAGATGTCCCAGATCATCCTCTAGACACCATAGAGAGGAATCCAAATCCACGTCTGGGCGTCATTCTCACCGCCATTCCAGCCACTCTGGAAGAAAAGTTTGCTGGGGATGTAGGGCTCAGGTCTCGGAAGGTAAATCCCTCTGTGAGCCATGTTATTCCCGAGCTGCAGTGGAAAGAGTAGATGGAGACCAACAAGTGGAGGCTCTAGTCAGAAGAGTGGTCCAGTAATCCCTGAACAAATCTGATTACAGCTGTACTATCTTTCCTCCTGTTGACCCAACTCCAGTGCTTGTGCAGGATGACCCTTAAGCGTAACCGCTCCCCAAGTGAATCCTCCGCTAGTGAAGTGGAAAGTGTTAACAATTCCACAGGGTTTGATTTTTCCCTAGTACCAAACTTGGTCAAAGCAGTCAAAGTCGCTTTAAAATGGGAAGATCCAGTAGAAGCACCTTCTAAACAAAGGAAGTACTTTAAGCAACTCAAAAAGAAGTGCCCAAACTTTCCCCTTTTGGGTGAACTTGGAGAAATTATCACTGATGAATGGTCTGTACACATGTGCATTCGTTTCCATCTGAAAGCATTTTCGTCCAAATTTCAGGTATTTTCGTTATCGTTTTAACAAACGATAATGAAAGCACAGAAAATGAAAACCGAAAGTTCAATGTGTCAATTAAACCTTTTTCTTTAACCAGCAGCTGCCCACCCAGGTGTGTATGGCTAGTCATTTCCCACACGTAGGCTGCCATGGAGTCTGTCAGGAAAAGGGAAAATTTATATCAAATACTTACCGTAATTTTTCTTTCTTGATGGACTCCATGGCAGCAGGAGTTCCCTCCCTTTGCTGGAGTAGGCTATATTACAGAACACGGTCTCTGACTAGAAGAAAAAATGTATGGGAGTAGGGTCCTATGAGGTATGAGAGGCGGGATTAACCCACACATAGGCTGCCATGGAGTCCATCAGGAAAGGAAAATTACGGTAAGTATTTGATATAAATTTGAATATGAAGTATGGTGGACACATTTTTGTGTATTGACACGTGTTGTATCGTTCTACAACACACACAAAAGCATAGAAAGTTTTGTGCTGCGCTGATGTGCACTGCAGTGCATTTGCGCTTTGAAGCTGCTTTGGGGTGCCTTTAATGAATGGCTAATACACATAACTAAATATTTATATCTCCTACTTCTAGTGCCACCAATCTCTACTCTGCTGGGGAGGAATCATTCCTTGCTGTCTGACAGTGAACCGCCACTTCTGGAACATCGATCTTTTGTGTCCCCTACAGCGTTCACTGGCGTTTTCTGCTCAGGAGCCAGATGAGGAAGACCCTCTGGATTGGTGTGGAGGAGGACCATCGCCAGGAGAGGCCGTGTCTTGTATATGATGTGGCTCTGTCTGAAACCTCATATGGATCAAAACAGAGGGTGGGAGCGAAAGGAAAGGAAGAGTGACTGTTCACATGTGTGTGTAAATTGTGTTTTAGCTTGAGGTATTGAGCTCTATTAACATTAGGATGTAGAGAGAAACAAACAAAAAAAAGGGCTGCATATGAAAATGTAATATTTCATATTGACATGGCTAAAGAAAAGGACTTTTTATGACTGTATAAATACAGAAAGAAAAATATATAAAACCACTTAAAATTTCTTTAAGGCAAACAGAATGGTTTTCTTTAGGCAAAAAGATGAAATTTCATAGTCAGTCAGTCAGTCAGTCAGGCAGCGGATTAGCATCAGGAGCCCACATCGGCACTCGCCTCCTAGGAGTAGGAGCGTGCTGCTTTAGCTCCAGGCAGATGTAGGCAGCAGGCAAGCAGGCAGGATCTCTCCAGTCCAGCCCAACTCCAGCCTCAGCTTCAGCCCACATCTGGATCCAGATCCCCTCCAGCCTTTTCTCTAGCAGACTTTTCCCCTCCTTTGGGCACCATCTGACAGGTAAAACCTGCCTGTCCCCCGGGGATCAAGGGCGGCCGTCCTTTTCAGGATAAGCCGCAGCTTTTTCAAGCCCGGGAATCAGGCCACCGACACCCCAGTCCACAACCAAGGCATCCCCCCCTCGCCACCCCTCCCCCGAAGATGGTTCCCATCTTTTTCGATGGTCCGCGCCAGCCTGTGCTAGGTCCGCGGCAGCCGCAGCTTAGGAAAGACCGCGGCTTCAGCCGCGGCTTAGCGGCACACCGCATCAGCGCTCTGGATCACCCCCAGATTCACCCAGCATACCCCCCTCACCCGTGGAAGACCCCATCCACCTCTGATTCACCCAACCAGCCTCTCTCTGGTGTTTCCAGCCAGTTGATAGCCCCCCGGCCTGGGCCCTGTGTCAGGCCGGTGGCCATCTTGGTACACCCCCCCCTAGCATCAGAAACACCTTTCACCCCATCCCCTCACAACTCATTAGCATTTGATCCAGGGTTTGTACCGATCGCCTTTTAGGGATCAGGAAGGAATTTTTTTCCCTGCCCAGCACATTGGCATAGCTCGGCCAGGGTTTTTTTGCCTTCCTCTGGACCAAAAACAAAGATGGGAGAGAGGATTCAAGGAATCTTCTCCCCACCGCCATCTGACCACCAACTCCCCCCCCCCCTCCCCTGGTGACGGGCCACTATGGCTAATCTGCAGTACTCTGCAGAAACCATTTGGGGCCTGAGGCAATTTGCCACAATACTACCAGCCGTCACCAAAAAGGCCCTAAGAATTGAGCAACTTTTGAGGATCGATTGACGATCGACTGTCAAAAAAATCAGTCACCCACCTCAACACAAGCACATATCATGTACTAGATCGGCAGTAAGGCACCGATTAGAAATCCATGATTTCATTCTACAACACAAATTATGCGGTCTCTTTATTACAGAAAGCTGGCTCACAGCCGACTGTAACACCATTCTAGGAGAACTGGTGCCAGAAAACTACTGTATTATCACGGAAAACAGAATAGGGCAAAGAGGAGGAGGCCTGGCGGCGATACACAAGATTCATCTTGTGATCTCTAAAACAGCCCTTCAGTACTCGCTTTCATTCATGGAAACCCTTACTCTGCAACTGCAAACAAATCCCCAGGAGACCATCCACATTCTTCTCTGCTATAGGCCACCCGGGCCAAAAACACAGTTTTTACCATCATTGACAGAGTTTATCTCCACTTACACCCTAAACAGCAAACACCTTTTGCTGCTCGGGGACTTCAATCTCTGGGCCAACTCCTCACAGGATCCCGTGTATTGACCACTTGGAAGGATTAGGGCTACAGCAACTAGTATGTGGCCCCACACATGCTTCAGGTCACACACTCGACCTAATTTTCAGACAAAATCTGAAAATAAGTATTTTGGAAAATGAACCGTTGCCATGGACAGATCACAAAGCAATTACATTTATAATTTCCAAAACTCCCCCATTGATAAAAACACCCAAGCCGGTGACAACACACTGGACTAGATCTCAGGAGAAGCTCCATTCGGAACTCTTCAAATCTACCTTTAGAAATAAAATTAAAACAATTCAACCATTTCGAACAGCCTCAGAGACACTGGATGCCATAAATGCGGCCCTACTACAGTCAGCAGACTTAGTAGTGCCGAAACGCAAAGCCCTTATCCGGAAAAACAAGGCCGGCTGGTTCAACAACCAGCTGTCGCTACTGAAGCAAGAGCGTAGAAGGGCAGAAGCCACCTGGAAAAGAAGTGCTTCTGAGGAGAACCTTTCCATCTACAAAGTAGCAACAAGAAAATACCACAAAGAAATCTTCAAAGCCAAGAAAATGTATTTTACCGAGGCTATCAACAGCGCCCTAAACCGCCCCCGTGAACTCTTCAAGTTGGTCACGCAGACCATGAATCCAGGCTGTCTTGAAGCCCCCAATTCAGATACCCAAGAATTTTGCAATTAATTGTCGGATTTCTTCATCAATAAAATTGAGAGAATCCGGGAAAGCATTCAGCAAAACAACACCCCCTCAACCCCCCCCCCCCCGAACAACCACACAACACCCATAGAAACTTTCTACAACCAACAAAGTTCACTCTGGAAGCCATCTCCATCGATGCCACAGAAAATATCATCGGCGCTTTGCGTAACAGCACATCACCTTATAATATCATCCCCACTAAACTGCTGAAGGAATGTGCCGATATCCTGGCAGCTCCTATCACGCAGCTTATAAACCAGTCATTTAAGGAAGGCATAGTGCCCTCCCTACTGAAAGAGGACACAATCCAGCCCATCTTGAAGAAACCCACCCTGGACCCCAAGGACCCAACTCACCGCCGTCCCATAACAATGCTAAACGTTTTCTCCAAGGTAATGGAGAAAGTAGTGGTACAACAGCTGCAACAGCATCTAGATACCCATAATCTTTTTGATCCATACCAATCGGGCTTCCGTCCCGGACACGGGACAGAAACAGCATTGCTCAAAATATGGGACGACGCTCTTGAGGCCGCAGACGAAGGAGAATCTTGTCTCCTGATTCTGCTGGACCTAAGCGCAGCCTTTGACACGGTAGACCACAAACTTTTACTGACTTGGCTGGCTGAGGTAGCCAGAGTCACAGAAGGTGATTTACCATGGTTTTCCTCTTTTTTGGAAAACCGATAACAAACAGTGAAATTGGGACCTTTCACTTCTGAAAAACGCACGGTGTCATGTGGAGTCCCTCAAGGATCACCCCTATCACCGATGCTCTTCAACATCTATCTTCACCCACTTTTTGAAATCATCAGTAGTCAACAACTACTTTATCACTCATATGCAGACGACACGCAACTATATTTTCGCATCTGCAATAAAAAGGATCATCATCTCAGTTTAGAGAATTGTCTCTCTTTGATAGAAAACTGGATGACTAAGAGTTATCTCAAACTCAACAATTCCAAAACAGAACTTCTTCTGTTTCATGCCAGTCGCAAGAGTCAACTGGCAACAACCTGGACACCTCCGCCCATTTTTGGCCAGATCATCACCCCTAGCTCCAAAGTCAAAAGTCTCGGGGTCATCTTTGACACCTACATGACAATGGACGCACAAATAGGGTCAGTGGTCAGCGGATCTCACCATCTGCTGCGCCTACTACGCAGACTTATTCCATTTATTCCCAAAGAAGACGTAGCAGTCGTGGTGGGAACAATTGTGAACTCCAGACTGGACTATGCAAATGCCCTTTACCTCGGACTCCCCAAGTACCAAAATCACTCGTCTGCAAGCCGTTCAAAATACGGCCGCCAGACTTGTGACTGGGAAAAAACCCTGGGAATCAATCTCACCTTCACTAAGATCCCTTCATTGGTTGCCAGTAAAAGACAGAATTGCTTTTAAAGCACTCTGTCTGATTCATAAGTGCATCCATGGGAATGCCCCACAATATCTTTGCGAAAAAATAGAAGCCCACAATCCCAATCACGTTCTGCGATCCACCGACCAAAATTTGGTCAAGGTACCCAAAGCCAGATACAAGTCCAAAGGAGAAAGAAGGTTTGCTTTCCAAGGTCCGCAGGTATCTACTCGACTTCCTGCGTCTTCTCTGTCCCCTCGCTCTCTTCTGGGAGACATACATGTCCCAAAAGACAACAGGGACCAGTGGCATCACGTAGCACAAGTTACACATGAGCAGTCCTGATTCCCTTAAAGGGGTTGTAAAGACAAAAATATTTTCCTCTTAAATTAAAGTCTGACAGTAGCTGATAAAGTAAACAGTAATGTTTTGCATTATAACTAGTTTGATACCTGTTGAAATCCAGCTGTTTTATTCACCTCCATCACTCCTGAATCGTTATTCTCACTGACTTCCTGGTTTGCGGTGCGCATTCAATCTTGCTACATTACGGCCTAATGGGTACTACATTTCCCATTAGGCTTAGCCTCCATGTCTGTGAGGGATAAGAGAGCATCTTCACGCAGGGCTGTAGTCATAGGGAGGGGGTGAGCGCATTCTGCTTTTCACCATGCAAAACTGCTCAGGTGCTGGTGGAAAGCAAGAAGAGGAGAGACAGGAAATTACATTTTCAAACCTTGATTACTGTATTTTGGAGGTCAAAAGAAAAAAGGAGGTATGTGATATTTAAATGCTCTAGCTTACAGCAATCAATTGATCTAATAAATAACGAACCTTTAGTGTTCATTTAACAAAGATGGTGGCGGCAGCACCCGAGAGACAAGCAATAGATCGGCCTCGGGTGACGACATCGCGGGTGCCCTGGACAGGTAAGTGTCCTTATTTTAAAAGTCAGCAGCTGCAGTATTTGTAGCTGCTGACTTAAAAAAAAAAAAAAATTGGCGGAACTCCGCTTTAATGCATAAAATGCATTAAAGTTAATCTAAAGTTAGAGTTTTTTTTTTTTAAACCTTTGTAAAACAACATGTGGGTGCGCCCCCCCCCCCTCTATACTTACCTATGCAGCAGCTCTCCCGGATCTCTCTCTCTATTCATTGGCTCCTGCTGCTGTCAATCATAGTTAGTGGGCCAAGGAGGATAGAGTGGGGAGGGGCCAAGCCATGCTGTGTGTGTGTTAATGGACAATGTTCATTAACAGGAATGCGGCTCATAGCAAGAGACATGCTACTGGGGGTCACGCGGCAGAGGGGAGGGGCCAGGACCACCAGCTGGCAACCCAAAAAAAAAAGGATTGGGGCCGCTATGTGCAAAACCATTACACATGTCAGTATAATGTGTTTGTTGTTTTTAAATCACAACCTATAGAATCACTTGCTGCCTTAGAGACACTTTATTCATTTTTTTTGTGTTAGTGTTAGTGCCCCTAGGGCAAACGGCTAAATACGTAAACCTAATACATATAAGGGAGTTGTTTTATATTTTTTTCCATCAAGTCCTGAAATGAACATGTCACAAAGCACAAATCTATCTGGCAGGGGAAGAGACCTGAGGTTTCTCTGGAGTTTAATAAAACTTATGCCGCTTACACACGACCGTTTTTTCCGTCGGAATAAACTCAGATGGGTTTTTCAGACGGAAATCCGCTCAAGCTGTCTTACATACACACGGACACACCAAATTCCGACCGTCAAAAATGTGGTGACGTACAACAACAGTACGACAAGCCTAGAAAAATGAGGTTTAATGCTCCTGAGCATGCGTGGAATTGTTTCTGAGCATGTTTGTTTTTTTTCTCTGTCGGAATTCCATACAGACAAACTGAATTTCCAATAGAAATGTTTTCCATCTGAAAAAAAAGAGATCATGTTCTCTTTCAAAGTCCGTCGGAAGTTCGATGGGGCATACACACAGTCGGAATATCCGATGAAAAAATTCCGTCTGACTTTTTCCATCGGAAATTCCGACCGTATGTATGCGGCATTACAGGTCAGGCAAGACACCAATGAGTTCATCTCTCTAAGTTTATCTCTTCGTCACTCTGCTAACTTCACCTGTTAGTGTGATACTTATCAGCACAGGGGTACTGCAGCATAATTGATTGGCTTTTTGTGCTGCTTCTCTTCTCCTAGTGTGAGCTCCTCTGTACTCAAACTGCTCGCATTTAAAAACACACTTCATTATGTAATATTGATTACAGAGCTGCATTAATTTGTGTCTATTATATCTGCTGGTCATGGAGTTCAACTTAAAACTGATCATACTCCTTGTATACCTAACAAAGCAGAAAATATACTATATATACATTGGAAAAAGATTAATTTTCATACTTTATGGATAATATCACATCTTCTGTAGCACACATAAAAATGATTAGTGTGTTAGCTACTGTATACTTTATGACCTACGTATGCAGTGTTAACTGAATTTACATTTTCCACGTCAATATGCAGAGTGTGTGAATGGAGACCATGAATATAATTATATTAATATGATATTTATGATGGCAATTACCCCAGTGACTGTCGAGATGAAATTGTTCTTTCAACTTCTATTTACATGTAATCAGTGACCAAGTGACTGTTATGTTACTTTCTTTTAACAGCAATGTCATGTAACATGTAACTGTAGCATAAAAGATTCTTTGAGGTTAACAGGATTGGATAAGCTAATGGAATTCACAATATTAGCTTCGGAAGACAGAAATCAATTATATTATCATTTATTTTTAAAATTATGTATTTAAATGAAACTCCTTGTGTTAAAAATTAAATGCAGAGATCCTAGGAAAAGACAGTTCAATATTAAAGTCATCCTCCGGTCAAACATGAAAATTTAACAAGAAAATACTTGAGTGTATTAATGGAACACACCTGACCAACCTGCTGGGTAGAATTATTTGATAGCTGGTAAGACTTATTCTGATCTTCTGCTGGCCAGGGAACCTTAACATATTTTCCGATGTCTTTATTGAACACTTTACAACCTTTATTTTTTCCACAAGGATAACATTTAATTTAATTACTCAATCCATCGTTGAAGACATTTGGGAAAATTACATGCTACTTAGCTTGACTATTGTAGAACTGTTTCCTATGGCCTTCCAATAAAACGATTGCCCCCACTCCAATCCATCTTCTATATCTTGTGTTGTTATAACCTCTTTAGCTCTTTGGACATGTCTAGTATGCCCAGAGCTTAAAGAGTTTAAAACAAGCTTATGACAGCAGTGGTAGCCACAAGCTTGTTCTGTGTTGTTTAACAGATCCAGTGCTATTCTTTAAAAGTGATCTGGGTCATAATGCATACGTATGATCAGCATATTATGCATGCATATTATGGCAGACTTACCTTTCAAAGTACTCTACTCCAGTGATGCATTGGCAGTCCCGGCACTACCGTTAGGTGAACTAGGCAGCTGCCTAGGGTGCAGCCATGACCCCTGGTGTTCCTACTCTCCACTGGCTTCTGGGGTCAGGTAAGATGGTGGACGCTGGGGAGTCTCCAGGGCGCTGGTGGTCTCCTCTCCTTCCTCCAACATATAATTCCGAAGAGGAATCCCTGAAAACAGAGGATGGTGGGAGATCTCTGGGGCAGGGGCGGGGGGGGGTATCCAAAGAGGAGAGATGAAGAGACCAGACACCGATTATCTGCACTCCGCTATGGACGTGCCAATATCTCCTCCCCCCAACACAGCTTGATTAGTTGATGAGTGTAAGGAGTCCTATGATTGAACAATTGGTTCTCTGCCCCTTTTCCTGCCATCACACAAACCTAATTATTTAACAATGGAGAGCCAATTTCTCCCCCTGATCCATCACTCCTGCCACATCTTTAGTCATGTGATTTTGAGTCCAGCTCTCTCTTGACTCTTTCCAACTCTTATGTTCTACCCCACCCCTTCCAGTTTCTCACACCTTTAGAAGGATGTGATAATTATCGGGGGTTGGTATTCTATTTGGTAGGAGAGAATGGGAGGAGCTGTGTGGAGAGTGGTGGGAGTAGCTGTGCTGGGGGAGAAGAGGTGGGTATGTTCATAGCAGAGAACAGATAATTGGTGTCTGGCCTCAATATTCATCTCTCCTCTTTCGATACCTCCCCCCATCCCGCCCCCTCGAAAGAGATCTCTTGCCCCCTCCACAGAGATCTCCCGCCATCCTCTGTGTTCAGGGATTCCTCTTCTCAGTGGAGGCGGACTTAGATGTCGGAGGAAGGGTAGAGAGACCAGGTGTCCCAAGAGACTCCCCAACGCCCACCATCCTACCTGCCCCCAGAAGTCGGAGGTGAGAAAGAACTCCAATGCATCACTGGAGTAGAGCACTTTGAAAGGTAAGTCTACCATAATATGCTGATCATACATATGGATTCAAATCCAAACTGCGTATTCCAGGTGAGGTCTAATTAATGATTTGTATAGGGGCAAAATTATATCTTTCTCTCTGCAGTCCATACATCTTTTAATACAAGAAAGGATTTTGCTTGCTTAGGAAACCGCAGCTTGGCATTGCATACTGTTATTAAGCTAATGATATACTAGATCCTTCTCCACCATTGATTCCCCCAGTTGTACCCCCTAGTATGTATGATGCATGCATATTTTTAACCCCCAAATGCAGCATAACCCGTGTTTTATCTGTAAGTTCAGAGACTCAAGTGTTTCTTTATGACAAATCTGTACTGCAGGCAGCCAAAAAATAGTTAACCTCATTATATTTCCCCAACTAGCTGATTTTTTTAAATCTCTCCCTCTATCTCATAATCATAATTCCATGTAGAAGCCTGATGATCATTTCTGAACATCTGTCTTTGACGCTTAGATATTTTACACTCTATTGATTGGGTTATATTGTGTATTATTCCAATGTCCACAACTGTCATATAAAATAGGAACTTTGTTTTTCTGCAGCAGAGGAGACTGGAAAGAATCGGCCCTTCATGGGTATTGGCAGTAATAGGGAATGACAGTTTCAGCTTTGAACAAATTGTTTTCCATTGTTTGATGGGTCTCAGGTGTAGCAGACAGGAAATTGACCAAGTTTTCATTCATTTGGAAATCTGGAACGGCTTAATTTGAAATGTACTTATTTTTGTCCTAATTATTACTTCAAAACTTTAAGCATTTGTTTTACCCAAGTCAACGTGCACAGAAACTTTCATCTCAGTAATAAATGTAAAACAACGCAGGCAGATATTTACTTTCTATTATACATGCAAAAAAAGTGCAGACAGGAATTTAGTCTCCCTAATAAATGCAATTCAACAAAGTCAAAAAATTGTCTTCATAATAAATGCTATTATTTGGGGCATCAAAGAGAAAATAATATAGCACCAACTGCTGCAAATCAATTAACTGTAAACCTATGTACAGTACAATGCTGGCTGTTTTGTATAAAAATGTTAGTATGCACACACATGTGAGCTGACGCTGAACTCTTACAGAGTAAAATCTACGGGCCAGATTCAGATACACTTAATATTGCGCTGCGTAATCAAAATACTGTACGCTGCCGTATTTTTCCAGGCTCTACACCGAATTCTGGTAGATTTATGCCCGTACGCTAAGGCGGCGTAGTCTATTTCTCGCCGCGTAATCGAAATACGCGATTAGGGGGCGTGAAGCATTTAAATTAAGCGTGTCCCCGTGGCGATCGAACTGCGCATGCTCCGTTTAGAAATTTCCCGCCGTGCATTGCGCGAAATCACGTTGTTACGTCATTCGTTGTTTGAGTAGCGTCATTTACGAACATTCCTATTCCCGGACGACTTACGTCAAAAATAATAAAAGACGTCTGAAAACGTAGAAATTCGACGTGGGAACGACGGCCATACTTAACATGGGCTGTCTAATATTAGAGCAGCAAAAAGCTGCTATAGTGTTACGCAAAAAAAAGATGACTAAAGGTGCCGTAAGAGATTGCGAATGAAGATCGTAATTTTTGGGGATCGACGGCAAAAGCTCATTTGCATACCCCGACGTGGAAAACGACGGGAAGTCCACCCAGTGGCCGCAATTTTATTGCAGCGTAGATGCGAAGGCGTACGAACATGTAATCCAGTCGAATTGAAGCCCGCAGCCGTCTATTCTATAATTTGAAATTACTCCAGTCTAACACCAGTTAGACAGGCGTAATGGCTCTGTGAATCTGGCCCTACTTATCTAATCTACAAGGTTGATTCATCTATCTATCCACTCATTGTTCTGCTTTTCTATCCATCCATTAATCATTCTATCTATGTATGTATCTACAGTATCTATATATGATAAGACCATCTGTCCATTAGAAAATTGGAAGCCTCAAGGATAATATATGTAAGAATTGGAATAAAAAGTACCATCATCCCTAATCTATAGATTATAGAGCACCTGGATCCAAGGTCCCAAGGCCAAGGACTCAGGAAGGGGGGGAAAAGTGGGCCAGTTGGGACTATTACGGTACGGTATAAAAATAAACATAGAGTAAGATCATTGTAAAAAAAGGGTTAATCATTTTATTAAATACAAAAGACAACACAATTACATAAATACATTGTGACAACCAAACAACATCACAGCTGAGGTCCCCAGAAGGGGAAGACACTACGACGGGTTCAGGGTTGTAACAGGCTCTCGACTAGTTTCGCGGAATGAATACCGCTTCATCAGGAGAAGATCTGAAGGTAAGTGAACAATACATCAATGGTAAATTAAAAAGGCACAAAAACATATACACAAAGGGAATTCCCAAGTTGAGTTGCTCACCTAAAATGGTCTTGCCATGGGGGACAGCGGGCGGGACCAGGCAGTACCCTAGGCGGTGGCCAATGGGGACACAAGTGTCAAAGGACCTATTTGTCTTGTATAAGAAATGAGGGGGATATGGATTAGTGTAAAGGAAACCAACCTATTGATAGAAAGGAAGGAAGGGGAGGGAGAGGGAGTGTAGGATGTGAAGGGTATGGGTAACACGTGAATACTACAAAAGTGTGATGATACAATGATAGTGAAATTTGTAAAACGGGGAGGGGAAGGGGTTCGGTGGGGAGAGGAGGGGAGAGAAGGGGGGATCAAGGAAAAAGTGAGGGAACAGGATAGGGGGGAGGGGGAGAGAGGGGGCGGGGAAAGAGGAGCAGGTCTGGGAGTGGGGGAGGACAGAGTGGAGAGGGAAAGGAAGGAAGGGATGAGAGAAAGAGTGAAAGGGACAGAGAGGGGGGGGGAAGGGGGGAGAGGGAAAAAGGGGGGGAGGGGGAGGAAAGAGATTGCGAATGAAGATCGTAATTTTTGGGGATCGACGGCAAAAGCTCATTTGCATACCCCGACGTGGAAAACGACGGGAAGTCCACCCAGTGGCCGCAATTTTATTGCAGCGTAGATCCGAAGGCGTACGAACATGTAATCCAGTCGAATTGAAGCCCGCAGCTGTCTATTCATGGTTTGAGGTTTCCGACTAGCTAAAAAACTTGCGTAATTTGAAATTACTCCAGTCTAACACCAGTTAGACAGGCGTAATGGCTCTGTGAATCTGGCCCTACTTATCTAATCTACAAGGTTGATTCATCTATCTATCCACTCATTGTTCTGCTTTTCTATCCATCCATTAATCATTCTATCTATGTATGTATCTACAGTATCTATATATGATAAGACCATCTGTCCATTCTTTTTTTTCTGTCTTTTTACCCATCACTCTATAAATCATTCTATCTATCTATGATTAGCCCATCCACCCACCCGTCTTTCTGTCCATCTAATCTTCCTTCTGTCCATTGGTTCGTTTATTCACCCGGCTATTTTTTTTACTTTTTATTCTAACCATCCATCCCTAAATCTATTTGTGTAGTAATTAGACATGTGCATTTGTTTTCGTTAGAAAGCATTTTCGTCCGAAAATCAGGTATTTTCGTTATCGTTTTAACAAACGAAAATGAAGGCGCAAGAAACGAAAACCGAAAGATCCGACATAAAAAATGCTTTATTTTCGTTTTCGTTCAGATTTGTCGAATTTTCGTTGTTCAATTCGACAAAGCATAAAAAATTTGACGATTTTGGATGCTTTGTCGAATTTTCGTCGTTCAATTCCTACCTATTCACTGTATTTAGTGAATACGGTGAATATAGGTAGGAGTTGAACGACGAAAATTCGACAAAGCATCGAAAATCGTTGAATTTTCGTCGTTCTATTTCTACCTATTCACTGTATTCAGAACGACGATTTTCGATGCTTTGTCGAATTGAACAACGAAAATTCAACAAAGCATCGAAAATCGTCGTTTTCGGATGAAAACTTTCCCGACGAAAACGACATAAATCAAAACGATTTTCGGGAGTAACTAAATAAATTTATTTTCCAAACGAAAACGAAAAAACTAAACAAAATATTCCAGTCTGCACATGTCTAGTAGTAATATATACTGTAAATTGGCTATTGGGTGTTAGTTTCTGTACTACTGTTTTACATATAGTTAGGTAGTTGCATAGGTGGTAAGGTTGAACAAAGACATTTATCCATCCAGTTCAACTTGAGTGTGGGTGTGTGTGTGTTTATGTCACTACCATTTTCTATATCCTTGTACATTGCATTAGCTAACAAACTCATCTAAAATTAAAAAAAAAAAATAACTAAGCGACCATCTGACACCACCAACTGTGGAAGGGAGTTCCACATCTTAAACTCTCTAATGCTGCATCGGAAATTCTGTCAAGAAAAGCCCGATGTAAGCCTTTGGTCGTAAATTCTGGCGGAATTTCTGCAAAGAAACATTTGAGAGCTGGTTCTTGCTTTTTAATGCTCTGAAGCATTAAACTTAATTTTTCTCGGCTCCTCATAGTGTTGTACATGGCCGCGGTATGCCGCGGTGTGACCGTGTGTATGCAACAAAAGTTTGAGACAACATTTTGAAGGAAAAAAATCCACACTTTTCTTGTCTAAATTTACCGTAGAGAACTCCTTACACAGTTTAGGATTGAACCACTTCCAGTTTTATTGTGCGGCTGTGTGTCTTCTTTAGAGTCATAAGATTATAATTTTTTCTCCCAATGATACCGTTACCATTTAAAGATTTTAAATCATATCCATTCTTAAAGTGGTTGTAAAGGCAGATGCAATAAGATGAAAAGCCTTCTGTGTGCAGCAGCCTTCCTCAGGCCCCCCAATACTTACCTGAGCCCCATCTCTACCCAGCGATGTCCACGGGTGCCTCAGCTGTCTGGGACTCTCCCTCCTGATTAGCTGAGACACAGCAGCGGCACCATTGGCTCCCTCTGCTGTTAATAAAACTTAGTTAGCCAATCAGGAGAGAGAGGGGGCTGGGTCGAACTGTGGCTCCATGTCCGAATGAGTACACAGAGCTGCAGCTTGGCCTGGGTGCCTCTATAGCAAGCTGCTTGCTGTGGGGGCACTCAACAGGGGGGAGGGGCCAGGAGCTCTAGCCAGGGACTCGAGCAGAGGAGGATCTGGGCTGCCAGGGGGCAAAACCACTGCATACAGTTGTTAAGTATAACATGTTTGTTATTTTTATAGAAAAAAATAGACTTTACAACCACTTTAACCACTTTAGCCCCGGACCATATTGCTGTCCAATGACCAGAGCACTTTTTGTGATTCGGCACTGCGTCGCTTTAACTGACAATTGCGCGATCATGCGACGTAGCTCCCAAACAAAATTGGCGTCCTTTTTTTCCCACAAATAGAGCTTTCTTTTGGGCGTATTTGATCATCTCTGTGGTTTTTATTTTTTGCGCTATAAACAAAAATAGAGCGAAAATTTTGAAAAAAATTCAATAATTTTTACTTTTTGCTATAATAAATATCCCCCAAAAATATATAAAAAACTTTTTTTTTCCTCAGTTTAGGCCGATACGTATTCTTTTACATATTTTACGTTAAAAAAAATCGCAATAAGCATTTATTGATTGGTTTGCGCAAAAGTTATAGCGTTTAAAATAGGGGGTCGTTGGGGGGCGTGTCCGGAAGTGCTCCGGGGAAGACGTGTCCTTACAGAGCTCCATCAGGCCTGGCACAATCTATTGCCATCCCCTGCCAGTCCTGCTCCGGTGGGCTCCCAAAACGCCTGCACCTGCATCTGGGCATCCCTCCCACGGATGCCAGCCTATTCCGAGGTTCCCGGACGGATCGCTCCTTCCCTCAGCCGGCTCCACGTTGCCGAGGCCCGCCGCCATCTTGGGGCCTACGAGTCCTCCGGCGTCTGTCACACTAGAGGGCTGTTATCTGCGGGACGGGCGGCTGTCTCTTTCTATCCACCACCCGCTACACCTCCGGAGGGAGCGGTCGAGGTGTACAACGATCGGGACCCGCGGAAGAACCGCTGACGTCCGGCGACACTTCTAGGACAGACCGCGGCTCCGGCCTAGTCTTGGAGAGCGCGCCCAGCTTGCAACACCCGGGTCCTCTGGCTCTATTTTCATCCTCCCACCCTGCTGCCTAATCCTCTCCTAACGCGTGGCTGGGACTCCTTGAGCCTGTTACCGCTCTCCACTGCACAGGCAGCAGCATCTCCTGGTCTCCTGACTCCAAACAGTGAGTAACTGCCATCTTGCCTTGTCCAGTCAGTCCCCCACAGACTTTGCTCCTCTCTCCTTCTCTGCCTTGCACCCCCCCTAAAACGTTAGAGCTCCCTGGCTATCCTGCATCCTCCCCCCATCCTTCAGCATAGAAGCAGGCAGTGTGATTTGACTTCTTACATGGGGCAATGAGACTTTAACATGACCCCCTGAACCCCCAGCTCCACGGGACACTTCATTGTTGGAAACCAGCTCAATCCCCGGCTCATGGGGAAAGACAAGCAGCGGGCACGTAAGGGATCCAGTGGGGACCGTAGGGGAGGTGACCTGGAAGACTACTTTGCCCGATCCCGAGCCGCATCGCAACGCCGCTCTGAAACCACTATGGCGCAGGCACCTCCGTCCCCGGCCCGGTCTGAGTCGTCCCTACACTCCCAGTTGAGCACGCACGATCGTCTCCCCCTCCCTGGGGACACTGACTTTGTGCTCACCAGAAGCCGCTCTAATGCCTCTCTGACCTCGGGAGAGGGTTGGGACCTGGAGGCACAGATACGCTCCCTACATAGCTATATCAGATCTCTGCCCACCAAGGCTGACTTTGAACACTGTGTTCACAGGATTGAAAAAGCCTATAAAAAAGAAATCTCTGACTTCAAGAAAGATGTGAGCGTTCGTTTTGAAGACCTGGACGCCACCACAGACGGTCTTAGCAGAACGGTACAGGCACATGACCAAATTCTGAACACCCATACTGTCATGCTACAGCAGCTGGCTTACCAACAGGACGATATCGAGAACCGTAACCGTCGTAACAATGTTCGCATTCGCGGAATTCCCGAAACAGTAGACGCCAAGGCCCTACCATCAGCCGTGTCCGCCATTTTCAACCAACTACTACGCCGCCCTAAGGACGATCCAATTGAGCTGGACCGGGTCCACAGAACCTCCAGCCCGCGGAACCAGGACCCTTCCTTCGTCCGCGACACCCTGTGCCGGGTCCACTTCTATAAGGTTAAAGAAGCCATCATGAGAGCTGCCAGTTCACAGGACACTATACTGTTTAATGATGCCCCCGTAATGCTTCTTCCGGACCTGTCGCGTCAAACGTTGGCGATGAGGAAAGCGTTGAAGCCGCTTACCCAACTGTTGATATCCAAGCAGATGAAGTACCAATGGAGATTCCCGTTCCATCTGCGTGTATACCATGAGGGCAAGACAGCCATCTTCCGCACGCTCGGAGACCTGCCTACTTTCCTCAGCACTCTGGGTCTTCCACAAGTCTCTCTTCCGGACTGGCCATTCGCACCGACCACCCCAGGTTTGCCCTTCGCCTCCCCCTGGCAGACGCAGGGCCGCAAGCGCAACCCCCAACCTCTGCCTCGCCGGGACTCTGAAGATTGAATACGCTCATGTCGGTCTAATCACTCCGCTTGCCTCGCCTTTCCGGGGGTTCCCCCCCGGAAATAGCTCTGGGTCGGATCCCCCCCATTTTTCATTTTTCTTTTTGTTTTACTTTTGGGGACTCGGCCGGATGCTCTCCCTAGACACTACTTTGCTTACTGGGTTTACCCCTCCTGAGTCCTGGACTGCTTTAATGTTGATGTTTATTGTTCTGATCTTGGCTCTCTTTCCAGGTGGTTCGGATTCCATGTTCCAGACGGGGAGACATCCACAGATTGTTCCTAAGTATCCTCTCTTATGTGACCTCAAATGACATGTTTATACTTTGTTGCCTTGCTGCCAATGTGCTTTTTATTATTGTACTTCACTGTTGCCTGTATCTACTAGATCGTTTGGTTTCCTGTCTCATATGCCTAACCAACTCGTGTTTTTTTTTTTTTCTCTCTCTTTGTACCACTGTTTACCATACCACGTGTTGGTCTTATTCCATGTTTGTTTTACCGTGGAGCTGGGGCCGGGGGGTCCGCCCTACCTGGAGTGGTCCCACCGCGCTCCCCCCCCCTCTGAGGGGTTTTTCTTTTTTACGGTGTCACTATGGATGCCGTATGGCTTATGGCTAATAGCCTAGCTATAATTTTTTTTTTCTTTTTCTGTGCAGTCTTTTGGAGCCACCTAGTGGCCTTTTTTGTTATTGCTCATTTATTTTCCACATTGTTCACCTTGCTATTGTGGTCTCCCTCCCTGCCGCCTTTCCCTAGTTGTTTCTTATTGCCTCTACATGATGACGAGGGTGGCACGGACGGGGTCCATACTCAATCCATGTCTTTTTATTTCCTTTTTGCCTTTATGTTTTTTGTTAGCACCCGTTCTTACCCTTCTCTCTGTCTATTCCCTCCTCTCCCCTCCTCTGTTCTTCTCCCTCTCTTCCTTCTTTCTCTTCCTCTGGGTCTTATCCGACGCTATTTGTATCTCCGAGAGTTGCTGATGTTTGGTATTGCTTATGCCCGTATTCCTGCCCTTTATCCACACCGCCCACCCCTACGAACCTCATGGCTTCTGTTTGCCCGATAGCGTTAGCGTCTTTCAACTGCAGGGGGTTTAACACGCCTGAGAAGCGGAGCCAGGTCCTTTTCCATTTCCACAAAAAACGTTCTGACATTTTGCTGCTCCAGGAAACACATTTCCGTACAGATTCCGTGCCGGCTCTTCGTAACAGGTACTATACACAATGGTTTCATAGTTCTAATCCCCAAGCTAAGTCTAAAGGTGTATCCATAGCCTTCCATAAATCTTTTAAGCCTGAGGTTCTAGACACACTGGTTGATACTAATGGGCGCTTCATTTTTCTCAAACTGAAACTAAACAACTTTCTTTTCACAGTGGCCAATATATACACTCCAAATGTGGGTCAGGCTCGGTTCCTCTCATCGGTCCTCACCAGACTGTCCTCTTTCGGGGGTCCCTGTTACATCATTGGTGGAGATCTCAATATCGTCATGTCCCCGTCTGCAGATACATCCTCGGGTAAGTCCTCCATTCCACACTCTACACTGACACGCATCAAAGCTCTCCTACACTCCTCCCACCTGGTGGATGTCTGGCGTGTCCAGCATCCCACAGACAGGGATTACAGTCATTACTCCGCAGCACACAACTCATATAGCAGATTAGACCACTTCCTAATATCCCAGTCTCTGTTAGATACCCCTATACACACATCCCTGGGTCAATTGCTTTGGTCCGACCATGCCCCGGTTTACTTGACTCTTGCACGCCCCCCCACATCACGTAGAGGCACGCACTGGAGACTTAATGACAATTTACTGCGGGATCCCGTATGTGTGGCTGAAGTTTCTGCCGCTATCCGTCACTTTGTTTCGGATCACTCCTCGGACGCTACCCCCCCTCCCACCCAATGGGAAGCCTTGAAATGTGTGCTTAGAGGCGTACTCATCCAACATGGTTCCCGCCTCAAGAAAATGCGATCGGGTGATATCCGCCGTCTCCTCTCCACCATAGCGGAGCTTGAACCTTTGCACAAACGTAATCTAGACCCTGCTATTTTTGTCCGTTTATCAAACGCTCGTAGGGATCTCCTTCAGCTTCTCGACTCCCACTCCCTGATTGCCAGGGACAGGGCGCGCAACTTCCATTACTCACTTGCCAATAAATGCGGTAAGCACTTAGCTCGGGTTTTGCACCCTAGAACGCCACGTTGCTCCGTTCCCTTTATCTCACACCCCGATCAAACTAGATCGTACAATCCGGTCGGTATATCCTCGGCCTTTCGGGAGTACTATTCGCGACTCTATAACTTGCAGTCCTCTGAACCGACTAGGTGTCATCCGCCTTCGGACGACGACATGCAAAGTTATATTGTTGAGACAGCATTACCCTCACTTAATGCGTCGGATGTTACTGAACTAGATAAACCCCTCGATGCGTTCGAGTTCCTCAGCGCCATCAAAAGTCTACAGGTGGGCAAGTGCCCTGGCCCAGATGGATACACCCCGCGTTTTTACAAGACCTTTGCCCCACTCTTATCCCCGTTGATGGCTAAGGCCTTTAATGCCATGGATGCCTCCCTCTTACCGCCTAAGACTCTGTTATCTGCTAACATCTCTGTGCTACCCAAGCCAGGCAAAGACCCCTCCCAATGCAGCAGTTATAGGCCCATATCTCTGCTCAACGTGGATCTAAAGCTGTTTGCAAAAGTTTTGGCCAATCGCTTGTCTCCTCTACTCCCAGGCGTGATCCACAACGACCAGGTGGGATTTGTCCCAGGCCGAGAGGCGAGGGACAATACTACCAAAACGATTCATTTGATCTCTTACATCCAACGTAAGGGGCTGAAAGCTTGTCTCCTCTCTTTCGACGCCGAAAAGGCATTCGATCGGGTCAATTGGAGATTTCTTCGATTCTCGTTGGAACAATTAGGCTTGGGAACGCCCTTTATTTCAAAAGTGATGTCCCTTTACTCACAGCCCTCAGCCTCGGTCTTAGTGGACGGTTCTGCTTCCGCGCCCTTCGACATCTCTAATGGTACTCGGCAGGGTTGCCCCCTGTCCCCACTCTTATTTGTCATTGTAATAGAACACTTAGCTTGCGCCATTAGACAAAACGTCTCCATACGCGGTATCCAAACATCCTCCTCCCATTACAAGCTATCCCTCTATGCCGACGACCTTTTGGTATACGTACAGGACCCCCATATCTCTCTGCCGTCGCTCTTTGCGGAATTCCGTCGCTTTGGCTCATTTAGCAACTTCAAACTCAACCTGTCCAAGACTGAGGCCCTCAACGTCTCCCTCCCCGCTGCTACGATGACTTTGCTCAAAGCCAATTTCTCTTTTAAATGGCAGACGAAGGGAATCTCGTACCTTGGCATCGTTATTCCTTCCAATCTGTCCAATCTCTTCTCTTCAAACTATGTTCCTCTGCTCTCACGCTTACGGAAGGACTTGGAGGAATGGGGGGGGCGCTCTCTACCATGGTTTGGACGGATCAACACCTTGAAGATGGACACCCTACCCAAACTCCTATATCTCCTTCAAACGGTCCCCGTCATAATCCCTAAATCCTTCTTTAACTCCCTGCGCTCTCTGGCCATCAGATTCCTGTGGAGACGTGGGCTATCTAGGGTGAAATACAATGTGCTCACCCGCCCAAAGCTGCGGGGCGGGGCTGGCATTCCTGACTTCGAGACCTATTACAAGGCCGCGCACGTTGCGCGGGTCTTGGAGTGGTTCCCGCGACCTTTTCTAAAGGCCTCCGTTGCCGTGGAACAGGATCTGTCTCACGTAGACCTCCGAGCACTTCTATGGGGTTATGGGACTGAACTGGCACACATGCCTTCTCCCTCTCCACTTACACTGGCCTCTCTCAGACTATGGTACAAAAGGGGGTTATGTTCACTTCTATCCTCCGATCCCTCTCCACTATCCTCCCTATTCGATAACCCCTCCTTTCCCCAAGGCCTTGGCGTATTATCATTAGGCCCCTTCAAGAGGATTGAATGGCCCCAGGCACGCTCCTTTGTGCATCCTACGCTGGGGTCGCCAGTGACTCCGGCAGGTTCTCATGACTGGCTCACTACACTACACTTGTCCACACTCACAAGGCACCTACATTCCTCCTCTCAGGTACATCGTCCTCTCACAGAGTTTGAGCGACTGTGTTCCCTCTCAGAGACACCCAGACACTTACTGTCGGCAATATACGGCCTCTTACAAACACTCACGCACACCGAACTACCCTCTTACACCGGGAAGTGGTCTGCAGACTTGGGCGAAGACATTCAGCAGGCGGACTGGCAGACCTCTTTTTACTTTACTCACAAATCCTCGATCTCCTGCTACGCACAAGAAAAGAACTACAAGATTCTGTCAAGATGGTACAGGGTCCCCTCCGTGTTGCACAATATATTCCCATCCACCCCGGCATCCTGTTGGCGATGCTCCGCTGCTGAGGGGACCTATCTACATGTCTGGTGGGATTGTGAGAGGATTCGCCCCTTCTGGACTCAGGTATTTGACTGTTACAACAAACTCTACTGTGAATCACTGACTCCTTCTCCTAAAATTGCGCTTCTCTCTATACTTCCAGGTTCAGTTAAATCGCAGAAACGGGGTCTCCTCCGTTTCTTCATGTCCTCGGCGAGGCAGCTCATACCTTCCTATTGGAAGTCGCCCGCAACTCCCCCATTGTCACATTGGGTCTCTATTATGAACGACACCATGAGAATGGAGGAGATGCTAGCCCTTGATAACGACACCTTTGATAATTTTACATTACTGTGGCTTGTCTGGCTCCACTTCTCTTCCTCTGACACCCTGGCGAAAATGTTGTCCACCCAACCATGATCATTCCTGATCGCTTCCATATGTATCACCAACTAGAGTCAAACCAGGTTCCCTTTCACCCGCCTACTTCACGCAGGCTTTCCCAGTCCCGATATCAGCAACTCTCTCTCTACTCTATGATACCCCTCTGGCTTTCTTTTCCCTATTCTTCTCTCTCCCACCATTCTCTTTCTTTCCTTCTTCTCTCTCTCTCCCCGCCCACTCACTCCCCTGATTCTTGACCTCCCATTTTTATGTTACTTTTTATCCCTGGTCCCTGTCCCTTTTTGTCCCTTTATTATTATTTTTTTTTATTATTATTTTTTTTTCTCTTTTTTGATTTTATTGTTTCCTTCCTGGAAGCTCTATTTGCACTGTCGTCACCTATTAAGAGGCCATTTTGGCCGCACACAAGTTTTTGTACCGGGTTTTTGTCATAACTGTTCCCGTTCAGTTCTACGTTGATGGGAGTCCAGCTGTGGGCGATAGCCATTTGGCTGACTCCTTACTGCTAAGTATCTATGACTGTTTCCTGTTTGTGACATCTCATGCTGTTCATGTTTATTATGTTAAAAATCCAATAAACATATTTTCAACTCTAAAATAGGGGGTCGTTTTATGGCATGTTTGTTATTTTTTTTTTTTACTAGTAATGGCAGCGATCAGCATTTTTTTTCAGTACTGCGACATTATAGCGGGCACTTCGGACACTTTTGACTCATTTTTTGGACCATTGGCATTTTTATAGCGATTAATGCTATAAAAATGCATTGTATTACTATAAAAATGCCATTGGCAGTGAAGGGGTTAACACTAGGGGCAGGGAAAGGGGTTAAGTGTGTTCCTGGGTGTGTTCTTACTGTATGGGATGGTGGCCTCACTAGGGGAAATCACTGATCTTCTGTTCATACATTGTATGAACAGAAGATCAGTGTTTCCCTCGGTGACAGGACCGGGAGCTATGTGTTTACACACATAGCTCCCGGTCCCCGCTCTGTAACGAACGAGCGCGCGTGCCCGGCGGCGATCATACCTGCCGGGCACACGCGTGGGACTCGGGGGCGAGCAGGGACGCACGCGCGCCGCCGCGCACGCGCCCCCTAGCGTCCGCTTTAGAGCGGACGTATAGCTACGGGCTCTCGCCCAGCAATGCCGACTTCCCGCAGTAAAATGACGGCGGGCGGTCGGCAAGTGGTTAAGCATCTCTTCTCCAGAGAGAAAAGGCTTATTATTTGTAGTCGTTCCTCGAGCCGCCTTACTAGCTTTTCTGCCTTTCCCTGGATGCTTTCTAGTTTACACAAGATGTGGCCTAACCAGAGTTTTGCAACGTGGTAGAATTATAGTTTTATCTCCTGAGTAAATACCTTTCTTATTGCATGCTAATAGTGTAATGGCTCTGTTTGTTGCAGCTTCGCTTTACAGGCCATTGCTAAGTCTGTGATCTACTAGCACTTCCAGATCCTTTTCCATCCTCGATTCCTCCCATTAGTTCTTGCCAAATGCATTACTTTACATTTTCCTACATTGAACATCATCTATAATGTAGCTGCCCACCCCTCTCTTTTACCTAGATGTTCATGTAAATTTCCTCTATCCTGTTATGATGTTTTTGCCCTTCTTAACGTTTTGTCATCAGCAAACATGGAGTAAATTATTTATTCCAACCTCTACATCATTTAGGAACAAGTTAAATGGGATTAGTCCCAAGATAGAGCCCTTGGGTACTCCACTCAGAACTCTAGACCATTTGAAAATATTGCATTAATCACCACCCTCTGCACTCCTGTAACCAGTTTTCAAATTAATAATTTGGGGTACTGTATCAAATGCCCTAGCGAAACCTGGATACACTACGTCCACAGGCTATCCAAATTATAGCTTACCTCCTCATAGAATGTAAAAAAATTGGTCTGGCAAGAATAAGCTTTTATAAATCCATGTTAGTTACTATTAATGATTCTACTTTCATCAGCAAATTCTTGGATATGGTCCCTAATATTTATTTCCAATAGTTTACATATATGGTTGATGTTAGGCTGATTATTCTGTAGTTTCCAGGTATATACTGTATCTTATTCCTTTTTAGAATTTTAGTACTATGTTTACTTCTTTCCAGTCTGCTTCTACTATTCTGCTGTCCTTAAAGTGGTAGTAAAGTCCACATTGTGATTTGTACCTACAGATAAGCCTATAATAATGCTTACCTGTAAGTAAGTAATGAATGTCTCCTAAATAGGCACCATTTAGGCGATATTCACACTGGATGCAGCCGGTGATGTCACCAATGCCTGCGGTCTGAAGGTCTGGCATATTGTGACATCATCGCTGCTCCGTCCACTCACACAGCTGGAGTCTGCAAAACCAAAAGGAAGACCGGGAAAAATGGAAGCCCTGACATCGGTCACAGTGCACCACTGGAGTGCTTCGGTCTAAGGTAAGTATTTCATAATGTGCTAGTATGTCATGCATATTGATTTACAGGGGAAAGTTTTTTTTTTTTTTAACTACAGCGGTTTACAATGCTTTAAAAATTAGGAATAATGATCTGGGTATAACATGGTCATTTCTTTGAGAACTCTCAGGTGTAAGCCACCTGGTTCTGATGATTTATTCACAATAAAGGATAAGTTCACCTTTGAAACATGTTATATGTTACTTAGGGTGGAACATGTAACGTGTTCCAACAACTAGTGTAAGGCTGTTCATAGATGGGTCATTTTTTCCATCAAAAAAAGGTGGTTGGAGGAATCACCCCTCTGTGCTATTGTATTCTGACAGCAGGTTCTCCTCTGCTGTCAGAATACACTAATCAGTGCTGCAGCTGATTGGCTGCAGTCGCTGATTAAGTTTGTCATAGGAGGATTGTGACATCAACTTCTGTCGAGTGGGAACAGCTGTGGATGGATTGAATTTCTTTCAGTCCCTGCAGAACCATACTAGTTTTGATCCATCTCTGGCTACTTAAAGCAGAGTTTCACCCAAAAGTGGAACCTCCGCTTAACTGACTCCTCCCCCCTCCGGTGCCACATTTGGAGGGTAGTGATGCAGTAGTGGGATGATGATTATTAAGTAATGATTGTTATAGTGTGAATAATTTCCTGCAGGAATCGGTTCTTCCAGAGAATGCATTTATTGACTCCTAACACAAAATAACAAAGTTCACACGATACTTGCAACATCCAACAAAGTTAATATGACAACAAACAGTAACCTTCAGAGTCCCATTTGTCCTAGACTATATCTAGATCTGTGCCTTCCTCTCTTGATGGAGAAAGAAAGAATGAATAAATGACTGCCAGCTTGAAGCATCCCCCTGAAATACTAGTCTGACACTGGGTGGGTTTTCTGCTAGGTCAATCCAAAAAAACTTTTTGATCTTATTGTTAACCACTAGCCGACCAGCCGCCGTGGTTCTACGGCGGCAGGTCGGCTCTCCTGGGCGAGAGCCCGTAGCTCTACGTCGGGACTTTCGCGGCCGCTAGGGGGCGCGTGCGCGCCGCCGGCGGCCCGCGCGCACGCCCCCCGCTCGCCACCGAGTTCAGCGCGCGTGCCCGGCGGGCGCAGTCGCCCCGGGCACGCGCGCTCGTTCGTTACAGAGCGGGGAACGAGAGCTGTGAGTGTAAACACACAGCGCTCGTTCCTGTCAGCGGGGGAAACGCTGATCTTCCGTTCATACAATGTATGGACAGAAGATCAGTGATTTCCCCTAGTGAGTCCACCCCCCCCATACAGTTAGAACACAAATAGGAACACACTTAACCCCTTCTGTGCCCCCTAGTGTTAACCCCTTCACTGCCAATGGCATTTTTATAGTAATCCAATGCATTTTTATAGCATTGATCGCTATAAAAATGCCAATGGTCCCAAAAATGTGTCAAAAGTGTCCGATGTGTCCGCCATAATATCGCAGTACCGAAAAAAACGCTGATCGCCGCCATTACTAGTAAAAAAAAATATTAATAAAAATGCCATAAAACTACCCCCTTTTTTGTAAACGCTATAAATTTTGCGCAAACCAATCAATAAACGCTAATTGCGATTTTTTTTTATGAAAAATATGTAGAAAAATACGTATCGGCCTAAACTGAGGAAAAAAAATGTTTTTTTATATCTTTTTTGGGGATATTTATTATAGGAAAATGTAAAAAATATAGCATTTTTTTCAAAATAGTCGCTCTTTTTTTGTTTATAGCGCAAAAAATAAAAACCGCAAAGATGATCAAATACCACCAAAAGAAAGCTCTATTTGTGGGAAAAAAAGGACGCCAATTTTATTTGGGAGCCACGTTGCACGACCGCGCAATTGTCAGTTAAAGCGACGCAGTGCCGAATCACAAAAAGTGCTCTGGTCTTTGGACAGCAATGTGGTCCGGGGCTAAAGTGGTTAATCAAGGTAAAAAGACTCTACTTGTAATTACTGGCAATAGCATCACATTAGTGTTTACGAGTTAAACATGCCACCAATTCCACGAATACCCCCTCAAGTCTAATTACCATCAAACAATACTTCTGCTATAGCTCTTTATCATCCTTAAGTATGTAAACAATGTACCCTTTGAAATGATCAATTAGATTAACAGGCCATTCCTCACATACCTAGGTAGACTTGCATAAAAGTATCATAGCAAAGGGTCATTAGATGCATTTTTAATTTGTTAAAATTGAGTTAGCTTGGACAAATTATGGCCTGGTCAATATCTCAATATGGTACTGTATGTGTGTTTATGTATACACATATATAATAATATAATATCCTACATAAATCGGCCAACATAGAACAACAGGGAGGCTGCAACAGGTACCCGTTTTTGACAGGTACCTGTCCCCACTTCTGGAATACAGTGCCACCTCGGCGTCCCTCGGAAGTTCAGCCCACCTCCTCCTTCCTCCACCGCCGGGCCAATTATAAAGAGCAGCACGCTTCGCGCATGCACAGTAGGGGACCGGCTGTTAGGTCGAAAGGGTTAACTGCAGGGTTCCCTTAATACAAATGGCGATGGAAGCACCCGAGAGGCGATCAGAAAATCGGTTGGGGTGCCGACATCACAGGAACCCTAGACAGGTAAGTGTCCTAATATTAAAAGTCAGCAGCTCCAGTATTTGTGTCTTTAAGGGCCTGAGTTTGACTTGATATCAGTTAATTAAATCAGACTGATAAGGAACATGATTTTAGAAGGGAATAACTTAGTAATGCACTTATCAGCCTGCTACTGCTTTTTTACTGTCTAAACAAAGACTAGGGGTAAGAAATGACTGAGTTTTATTACTTATTGCAACAGGGAAAAGTCTAGTCACCTACCTGGCTATAAAGTCTGCCAGGACAGGAACATAAATTATTTGGAAAGTAAAACAGCTTCAAACTGTGTATTGAGCTGTTTTATTGGAGTTTAACTTTAAATAAATATCTTGTAACAAGTAGAGGAGCAGAGATCATTTTGTCTGTTTATATAGCTGAAGTATTGCAGATAAATTTTGGAGTATTATCAGGATTGCTTAGATTAAAATGTATCCTTAAATTATCATTATTACTTTTACCTGCATATTAAACTGTAATTTTGTCCCTGTACAGTGCACATCTCTTTCCAGTGTGACAAATCTATATAATATTCCTTGTGGCGCGGTGTATAAATATTTAATAATTTTTGAACGTGTCACATAAATAGTTTTATTGATGCATATCTTAATCTGTATCAAAGTGAAACTTTCAGGTCAGTTAATCCAAGAAATAAAAATAAAATATACTTGATTAGATGAAATTATAGAATTTGAGTTCAGACAGGCTGGAGGAAAACATACATATTTTATCTGCAGGTGACATACCATATTTTAGTTTTGTGAGAGATCTGGCACTTAATGTATTTTCCCCTGACTCGCGCTAGAACAATATATTTTCCCGACTGCATAAAATATACGAGTGGAATATTAGATTTTTATTGTGCTTCTTATTCCTTAAAAGTTCGACTTTTATTGTGTCTGCTTCGTGTAATTTAACTACAACAAAACAAAAATAACATATTCCTAACTTTTATTGTTATGATTATTTCATAAGATGCACACACAGAATGTAATGTGTGAGGGAATGTTTTGTTTCTTTATATTCCTTACCTAGTTTTGAATTGAGAACTGGGTAAAATTTAAGGTGGAACTTTATTTTTGTTTTATTTTGTATCTAAATATCTAAAGTCCAAACTTTTTTTTTTTCTTTGGATAGAGTAGGGAATGGTTGACCACTTTTATTGGTTGTCACCAGTGTTTCTTTGGGGTTATTTCCCTTCACCTCCTGTTTTAAGGAAGGAACAGGAAGTGAGAGGAAATGTTTTCAATCAATGATTTCCCTTCTAGTTCTGTTCTGGTGTCAGAATTTGGGATTTTCTTTAGCTTTCAATTCCAGTAGCAATGGTCACCAAAAAATGGGGACATAGATGGCAATAAAAGCTTGACCGACCCACCTCCGGCGAATGTGGCGCAAACTGGTCCGCCAACACAAGCTGACATCCGACAGCTCCCTTCTGACCTCCTTTGCGTGCAACCCCAAGGTGCCGGACAGCCTTACCCACCGTATGTCCTCACCGTGGACCACATGGATTCTTTTCCACTTTGGGAACCTGGTAGACCCACTGACCCGCAGACTGCGGCAGTTTGCTGACCCTTAGCGAGGAGATCTCCGTGGACCAATGGCGGGTAATCTGGGCTCAGGCAGCAAAAAGCTTGATTTGTACCTTGTACAAGGAGAACACGAATATTCCTGCCCCCTACAAGAAACTGACCCAACATGTACTCACGGCAGCGCGTTGTTTGGTGGCACTGCACTGCAAGCACAGCCTCCCCCCCTCCTGAGATTAAAGATCTGATGGAGAGGATGACGGCCAGAATGCAGGACAGACTGGAGGCCCACGATGAGGTCTGGGAGTTGTGGCACCGTCGGGAGGATCCACCCTGAATCGGTAAATGCAACAGATAGATGACCATTTACCCTTTCTCTCCCATTTTTCTTCACCCTTTTCCATTTCTTTTTCTCCTCCTGTGAGTTCACTGACTAACTGACACTGACCTTGCTAATGACCAGGGCCGTCTTTAAGGCAGGGCAAAAGGGGAAGCTGCCATGGGTCCTGTCAGTGTTGTGGGGCCCAAAGCAGCTACCTCATACAGTACTTGCCAATCATCCCAGTTTAAATTAATTTGTCCCTTGAAGTTTTAGTTCTGTGCTGTGTCTTGATATCTCAGTGTTAAATGATACTACTAATGACTCATCTGCATACCCTGTGTTTACATGTAAATAACCATCAATCATACGTAAATAACAGGAGCATTCATATGTAAACAAAGGCGGCATTCATACAGTATGTATATCATACCCCTCTGCAGAAGAGATGATGTGCAGTAACCTCTTTCAACCAATCAGTGAGCAGTATTACAGTAATGTCTAACAACCAATCAACAAATAGAAATCATGTCCTGTAACCTCTAGCAACTAATCAGTGAGCCGTAATGTGTGCTGTAACCTCTAGATACCAGTCAGTAGGTGGTAATGATATGCTGTAACTTCTAGCAACCAAACAATCCCAATCACTGCCTGATCTGATACAGTAAACTTATTTTAACTGAGAAGTCTAGCTGATATTTATTGTATGCCTCAGAGCAGGTGGAGAGCAAAATTGCATAAGGGTTGGCCAAGAACATTTTTGCCCAGGGTCCAATCAACATTAAAGACAGCCCTGTTAGTGACCCTAATACAGTAATCAGTGATACTACTGTACACTGTACTAATGACACTGGCTGGGAAGGGATTAACATCAAGAGGCAATCAAGGGGTTAACTGTGTGCCTAATAAGTGTAATATGTTAATATGTGATGCTTTTACTTTCTGATCTGGCTGTTTTTTCTCCCTGCTTTTCAAAAAGAAGAAACAGCCAGATCACTATTCACAGAAATTCGTGCTGTGATTGGACACAGCCGATCAGCAGGTTTCAGCCAAAATCATTGGCTAAAATCTGTTGCCAAACTCGTGCTGTGTCCAATAACAGAATGGGTCAGTAGAGGGCATGCACCTCCAAACTAGAAAGTACTTGCGCCATACAGGTACGCTGCGGTACATCTACTGCACAGTGTTTGAAGAAGGATTTTTGGTACAAAAAATGCTTCCTAAAGGGAATCTAGCTTTTTTTAACTAATTAATTTAAGAATAATAATATGTAATTGTAATATTTATTTTTTTTGTGTCAGTTCATATTGCATAAGAATATTTGTATTCTTATATGCAACCAGCAAGTAAAGATCTCGGCTTCTTTTCAAGTGTTTTCCCAGAAATCCTTAACACTTTAAATGCTTTTGTTTACAGAGTTCAGTAGCCAACGCCAAATTTTTAAGTAATATTAAAAGCTTGTTTGACTGTTTTTCTGTGGATCACAGGAGCAGGGGCAGATCCAGAGTCTAATCTTGGGAAGGGCACTGCCAACATTTCTGCAGGAAATTTGTAGGGGCAGTGGCTGGTGGTGGCGCTTCAATCTTCATGGCACCATGGTTAATATGGTGTCAGGATGATTGAAGTGCATTATTTCAAGTATTACTGTGTGGGAGCAGCCAGGTGGAGGGGAGGACAGGGGGGTTGCAGCCAGGTAGAGGGGAGGACAGGGGGGTTGCGGTCAGGTGGAGGAGAGGACAGGGGGGTTGCAGCCATGTGGAGGGGAGGACAGGGGGGGTTGCAGTCAGGTGGAGGGGATGACAGGGGGTTGCAGCCAGGTGGAAGGGAGGACAGGGGGGTTGCAGCCAGGTGGAGGGGAGGACAGGTGGTTTTCAGCCATGTGGAGGGGGGGGGGACAGTCCTCTCAGGGAATCATCCTGGGGCCTGCTGGTACTACATGTCCCATAATCCTCTTGGTTCAAGCTTACCAGCCATTGGCTCTGAATGTAGCCAATAGCAGCAGGAATTGCCGAGTGAATGAGAGCTACTCGGCTCAAGGAGGGAAGGGAGGGGTGGAAAACCCCCGCAGCTGCAGCTCTGCCTGTATCCCTTCACAGAGAGCCTGTCAGCAAGGGCGGATGGGGTCAGCATCATAATCAGCACAGCCTGCAGTGCTCACTATTTTTTGGGGGGAACAATTGACCCATTGCCCCCCTGGATCCGCCCCTGCACAGAAGTGCAGCTCGTTTTGCATTCCTGTGACCTGTTTTCAGCAGAAAGTGGGCTGAAGCCTGCTGTCAGCTGCCTTGACAGAGCTAGTCAAAGCTGGGGAAAGATCACGACAATATGGTCAGGATCCACCCAGAACCCTGGACTGGCACCTGCAGCCTCTCAGTGAGCCTCTGAGAGTCTGAGCCAGCCACCCCCGCCCCTTCCACAGGTCATCGCTCCAGTGAGCACGCGCAGGGGGGCAGAGCAGACAGAGGTGACTGACAATCACCAGTTCACAGAGCACTATGAAATGAGCGTAAGTATAATTCTTCAAACAAAATACTAAATGTCTTTCCTTGTTGATAAATAATAAAGAGTTTTAACCACTTCATTACTGGGCACTTAAACCCCCTTCCTGCCCAGACCAATTTTCAGCTTTCAGCGCTGACGCATTTTGAATGACAATTGCGCGGTCATACAACACTGTACCCAAATTATATTTTTTTCATTTTTTTCCCACAAATAGAGATTTCTTTTGGTGGTATTTGATCATCTGTGCGATTTTTATTTTTTGCGCTATTAACAAAAAAAGACAAAAAAAATAGAAAAAAAAACAATATTTTTTTACTTTTTGTTATAATAATATCCCATTTTTTTTTTTTATATTTTTTTCCTCAGTTTAGGCCGATACGTATTCTTTTACATATTTTTGTTAAAAAAAATTGCAATAGGCGTATATTGATTGCTTTGTGCAAAAGTTATAGCGGCTACAAAATAGGGTATAGGCTTTATGAATTTTTTTTATTATTTCTTACTAGTAATGGCGGCGATCTGCATTTTTTTTGTCAGGCCTGCGATATTGCGGCGGACATATCGGACACTTTTGACAAATTTTTGGGACCATTGACATTTACACAGCGATTAGTGCTATAAAAATGCACTGATTGCTGTATAAATGTGACTGGCATGGAAGGGGTTAACACTAGGGGGGTGTATTCCCTGGGTGTGATTCTTACTGTTTGGGGACTGACTGGGGGAGGTGACAGATGCTGTGTCCCTTTGTACAAGGGACACAGCATCGGTCTCCTCTCTTCCTGACAGGACGTGGAGCTCTGTGTTTACACACAGAGCTCCACGTCCTTGCTGTCACTGCCATTCGCGGGTACCTGGCGGACATCGCGGCCGCTAAGCATGCGCATCGGCATCTCAGCGATGCGCCGGGCACAGTTTTTCCCTGCTGCGCGCCCCTAGTGGCGCGTTCGGGGAATACAAATAAAAGGAAGTC
This sequence comes from Rana kukunoris, assembly GCA_029574335.1. NCBI lineage: Eukaryota > Metazoa > Chordata > Amphibia > Anura > Ranidae > Rana > Rana kukunoris. The sequence goes on from CM056052.1 coordinate 72,835,663, forward strand.
CAGGGACTTTCACCCGGCAGTTGAGAGCCGCGCTGTGGACGTCTTTCGCCTACAGCGCGGGTCTCAAGTGGTTAAAGTGGTTAATACAATGAATGCATTAAGGTAAGCAATATTTAGTTATTTTTTTACCACTTTCTTTGGGTGGTACAGCTGTATGGAGGCTGTAAACAATGATTACCTGTTGTCTTCTGAGTATAATGATCTGTCAGCAGGTACTTTCTACATACCACCCACATGTTCTGATTTTGGCAGAATTGTCCTAAAAATAGGTACAACTTCACCAAAATATTTCAGTAATTGGGCAGATTTGATCAAGGAGTGAAATGATTGGGGCTTAGAAGTGTCGCAATTATGAGTCTCAGAAGGCTGGTTATGACTTTTTATCTCATCTTAGCTGGAAAAATATATCAGTAATTCCATTAAATATTTTCTTCACGCTAGTAAAGTTCCCATTGTTTGCAGTCTGTGTAGAATGATATATTAGCAAGCACAGCCTCTAATACAATTGTCTACTGAGTCCAGAATAGAGGCAGCCTTGTGAAAATAGTTTAGCACTTCATGATTGATTTGGTACATTACTGATGACTCTGCAGTGAAGATGTCCCCACCAAGGGGAGTTATTTGAGGCTGCCTATTTGGAACATGGAACCTTTGGGGCTGATTTACTAAAGGCAAATAGGCTGTTTACTTTGCAAGGAAATATAACAATATTTTTTCTTGCACATGATTGGATGTTGAAAATCAGCAAAGCTATACCTCATTCACTACACTCTGGAGCAAATTCCTTTGTAAAGTAAACTTACTTTTAACCACTTATCCCCCGGACAATATTGCTGGTCAAAGACCAGGCCACTTTTTGCGATTCGGCGCTGCGTCGCTTTAACTGACAATTGCGCGGTCGTGCGACGTGGCTACCAAACAAAATTTGCGTCCTTTTTTTCCCACAAATAGAGATTTCTTTTGGTGGTATTTGATCACGCGTTTTTAGTTTTTGCACTATAAACAAAAATAGAGTGACAATTTTGAAAAATAATTATATTTTTTATTTTTGCTATAATAAATATCCCCCAAAAATGCATATAAAAAAAAAATGTTTTCCTCAGTTTAGGCCGATACGTATTTGTCTACAAATTATTTGTAGAAAAAAACTCAATAAGCGTTTATTGATTGGTTGGCGCAAAAGTTATAGTTTTATGGCATTTTTCTTAATATTTTTTTTTTTCCTGCAATGCCCCCCGCTATGTCCTCTGCCGGATCCTCTGCCTGATGCTCTGTGTTCCAGGCTCTGCTCCCTGTGAGCGGCGCAACGCCGGAAAAATGCTCAAAAATGCTATGCTCAGGTGTGAATGGGGTCTAAGAGATCTTGCAGCAGAAGTTCCTTCAGGACTGTAAACCATTGCTGCCACACTATCTTACTCATTGAAGTACTCCCATCTTCTGCAAACGGATAAGTACCATTACTACGTTGCATTTACTACTTTAGAATTACCCAGTTCATATATTGAATTTACTAAGTACTGTATTTGAAATTGCTTCAACTTTCTACTACAGTACTGCTTGGGATACTTAGTGTGCTTTCAGCTGACAGCTGTGTAATATCTTAAATGGACATACACTCTGAAACCATCTGAGCTGTACAGTGGGGATCAAAAGTTTGGGCACCCCAGGTAAAAAATAAAATAAAAATATTAATGTGCATAACGAAGCCAAGGAAAGATGGAAAAATCTCCAAAAGGCATCAAATTACAGATTAGACATTCTTATAATATGTCAAAAAAAGTTAGATTTTATTTCCATCATTTACACTTTCAAAATTACAGAAAACAAAAATATGGCATCTGCAAAAGTTTGGGCACCCTGCAGAGTTAATATCTTGTACTGCCCCCTTTGGCAAGTATCACAGCTTGTAAACGCTTTTTGTAGCCAGCCAAGAGTCTTTCAATTCTTGTTTGAGGTATCTTTGCCCATTCTTCCTTACAAATGTCTTCCAGTTCTTTGAGATTTCTGGGCTGTCTGTCACGCACTTTTTCACAGATGGCATCAAGTTACCATCCAAAATTTGCTGAAATGTTATTAAATCCATTTTTATTGAATCCTACTCGTGAAATGTTCCCTGTGCCACTGGCTGCAATACAACCCCAAAGCATGATTGATTCACCCCCATGCTTAACAGTTGGACAGAGGTTCTTTTCATTAAATTCTGTGCCCTTTCTTCTCCAAACATACCTACTGTATGCTCATTTTGGCTAAAAAGTTCTAAAGTTCATCAGTCCACAGAACTTGTTTCCAAAATGCATCAGGCTTGTCTATATGTTCATTTGCGAAGTTCAAATGCTGATTTTTGTGGTGAGGACGTAGAAGAGGTTTTCTTCTGATGACTCTTCCATGAAGACCATATTTGTACAAGTATCTCTTTATAGTGGAATAGTGTACCACAACTCCAGTGTCTGCCAGATCTTTCTGGAGGGATCGTGCAGTCAAACGTGGGTTTTGAATTGCTTTTCACACAATCCTGCGAGCTGTTCTGTCTGATATTTTTCTTGGTCTTCCAGATCTTGCTTTAACTTCCACTGTTCCTGATGACTTCCATTTCTTAATTACATTCTGAACAGAGGATATTGACATCTGAAAACGCTTTGCTATCTTCTTATAGCCTTCTCCATCTTTGTGAGCGTCAACTTTTTTCAGTTTCAGTTTTCTAGACAACTGCTTAGAAGAACCCATGGTGCTGATTGTTGGGGCAAGGTCAGATGAGTCTGGGCATTTAAAACCTTTGAGATTGACATCACCTGGTCTTCCCAGACGATGATTGAGAACAATCCATGACACTGGCAGGTCTCAGATTTGCAAAGGGGGCGGGGCATGCTAAAAATTCTGCAGGGTGCCCAAACTTTTGCAGATGCAATTTTTTTGTCTTCTGTCAATTTGAAAGTGTAAATGATGGAAATAAAATCTAACTTTTTTTTACATATTATAAGAATGTCTAATCTGTAATTTGATGCCTTTTGGAGATTTTTCCATCTTTCCTTGGCTTCGTTATGCACATTAATACAAATTTTTACCTGGGGTGCCCAAACTTTAGATCCCCACTTTAGTTGCCTCTCTCAAGTACATGCTAAGTGCATAGAGGATTCTCATATGCTATGTGCTTGACATTTGTTGGTAAAAGTATATGGGCCTGTGGCCTAAAATATTGAACATGTTCGCTTAACCTTTTTAGGCTAAGTGTTAAAGGTATGTTATACCCACTCCCTTAGTAGCTCAATGCATTCTTCTATGTGTGTGATATGATGTAGAGAACCCCCAAACTCTAATTTCTCTAATTAGAGTGACGCCTGGGGTCCGGTACTGATAATCACTATACATAGAGTAGTGCATTGAAATCCTTAAAGAGTTCCACCCACAATTTCACTTTTTAAATATAAATACCCCTGTAATACACAAGCTTAATGTATTCTAGTAAAGTTAGTCTGTAAACTAAGGTTGTTAGGTTGTTACAGCATTTAGATTATAATCTAGAAATAGACCGTGGCCATCTTAAGTGTGGGCATTATGAAGCCAGACTGTATGACTTCCTGGATTTCGGCTTTGCATATCTCGCACATGCTCAGTGCTGCACACTAGGTTTCAGTCAGGTTTGCAAGGACTACTGGAAAACATGATGCCTATCCCAGAAACCCTTGCAAATAGCCTTGTGACTTAATAGTCTAGGCTAATAAGGAGGAGGAAGTAATGAAGGACTACAAAGTAAAGGTATTTACAAGCAACAAAATAAATAAAAATTGTCCATTCTGAACACTATGAGATTAGGGCATGCAGCACAGACAAACATAAAAAAATGGGTGGAACTCCACTTTAATGTAGTTGTGCTCATTCACGTTTATTGTAATCTTTCAATGCTAGGGGTTGGGGGCATGTTGTAATACCTCTACCCTTAGTAGCTCAATGCATTTCTATATGTGAAATAGATGATGTAGTGAACCCACAAACGCTTTTTCTCTGATTGGAGTGACGCCTGGACCCAGTACTGAAATTTCACATAGCATAGAGAGGTGCATTGAAATATTTCCCTAACCGCAATTGTGGTTCACTCTCGTTCACCGTAGTTTGTGACAGCTATACATTCCTGCAATGAAAAGTGCTCTTTAAATGGAGGACAGGCAGATGAGTGAAAGGTCTGGCTATTCTATTCATACAGCTCTCTTTTCATTCAGTAAGGCTAGGTTCACGTCTATGGGCCAGATTCAGCAACACTTGCGCTGGAGTATTTCGATATGCGCCGCGTAACTGTGAAGATGCGCCGTCGTTTCTATGTGCCCGTACCCACCAAACTAGATGCGCCCAATAACGGGTCATTTGCGACCGGCGGAACGTTCCGACGCCAGAGTATCGTCAGCGCTTAATTTCGCTGGGCGCATCAGTCGCGCCTATTGATTTCCCCTGCAAATGTGCAAATGAGGGATTTTTCCCAATTCACGAACGGATTAGCACCATACGCTGGCTACATGCGCCGCGCGTATCTCGTCCGTCCGGCGCAAAGTTATTTCTACAAAAGGCTGCTTTATCTTTACTCCAGACGGTCAGAGGTCAGCAGGAGAGCAGCTACAGCAGCATTACCGACGATAGGAGCTAGCTGAGCACCCCCACTTGCAGGACAACACCTCTGTCCATGCTTGTCTGTCAAATTTTACAGCCATGGAGTAAGACATCATAGGTCTCCATAGCCGAGATGACGGCTGACAGCTCCTGGCCTTTAGAGTTCAGCTTTCTCCTGTGTGTTTGCGGGGAACGGGAGCAGCCATCTCAGAACAAAAGTAACATCACTGCGGGGAGGGGGAGCAGGATATACTTTAGTGCCGGAATGGCGCTTCTACGGGCGCATTTAAACGCCCAACGGAAGGCATTGCGCTGACGTTTCCCGTGAAGTGGTGCCGACGGAAGTTGTGAGCATGCGCACAAAGGGGGCGATTGGAGCCTCACTCACTGCGCATGCTCCGTGGTTGATGCGCTGAACGTAAGCCTCTGCGCTGGGCTCCGCCCATCATTTACATATGATCACACCCACTTCCCCTTGCGTCGGGTTACGCCAGCGCATTATCGTTACTCTGGCGCAAGTTTACGCGCAACTGCTATGTGAATAACAGTACTTGCGCTGAAAGGGTCGTCAGAGTAACGTAAATGAGAAGCGTTACTCTGGAGCAAAGATGCTCTCATCTACCTGAATCTGGCCCTATGTGTGTGGCTGCGGGAATGGCATCTGTTCCAGCACCCACAACCACCCGCAGCCAAATCGTACTGATCTTAGGAAACGCGCTGGGCTGCCATTCATTCTGAATGGCACCTCCACGCATTTTAGCTCGCAGCGTGTTTGCGGGTAAGGGAACCATGTGGTCAAAAGGACCATGCAATTTTCATGTGGCTGCGTTTTTGAAAAGGTGCATGCACCTTTTTTGGCTAAAATGCAGGCACGGCTGCCCATTCATTTGAATGGGCTGCCACGCCCGCACAAACGCAGCCAACAAAAACACATAGGTGTTAAAAACAATAGGTCTGAAAAACACGTAGGTGTGAACCTTGCATGAAAGGTGAGTTTATTGTGCAATGTCAGATGTGTATGTCTTGAGTCTACTGATCTTTTTAATACAGTATGTGTATAGCACTCATCCTAAGGGTGGTTTGAAACATGGTGAGGCAGGCTAATATTTGACTAGATTTGGGCACTGGTCACTTAAGTATTTTTATAACTTTATTGCTAAATAAACTGTTGAGAGAGGATTGAGGATACCTAAAAAAGATGACAGCAGATCTCACACATTGCAGGTTGAATTTCCAAACTTGTGTAACTTGTACAGTGTTAATTTTGTTGCCAAAAATATTTTCGACTACTAAATTAACACTATTTTAGTCTACTAAAATATGACTAAAACAAAAGAAATTTAGATGACTAAAAAACTAAAATGGTATTTTAGTCAAAAGTTTATGACTAAATGTAAATAGAAATTTGACATCAAAATGAACACTGCACAACTACATAAGAATAAATAGGGGGCATCTACTAAGCTGCTGTAAATAAAATTAGGAAAAAGGCTTTTTGATTTTTTTTTTCTTAAAATTTAATGTTGGTAATATATTTTGTTATTATGTGCAATATACATAAAGAGGAAAGGTCTGGTGTCCCCAGTAACACACTTCCATCCCTATAACTTATAGTCAAACAAAAGGATTCGCTCCGGGACTTTAAATGAAGTCGGTACCATTACCACCAGTAAGAATAACAATAGTTATTACAGTATACACCTCCTTGGGGATTGGTCGGACCACCATAAATATTCAGGCTGCCTCTCACACTCCTCCTGCCACTATAATTCTAAAATCCTCAAGGAGGGTGTAAAAGAGTAGCAGCCTCTGAGACACTGAGTAGGGAAAACTAGTCAATCCCTGCTCCACTGATTACAGAGGATCTATAGTTAATTTTCCTAACAGCCTACACTAATTAGGAGGGTGCTACACATGCATAAAAGACATAATCTGAGTTTTTCCTGCTTATACATTATTATAAATGTTCACTTGTATATAAAGGTCCATACACACGATCTGACTTTTTGACAACAAATGTCCGACAGACCTTTTTGATCGGACAATCCGACCGTGTGTATGCTCCATCGGACAAATGTTTTCGCTTTTTTATTGGACAAATGTTCACTGTGAAAACAGACAAACTTTCCGGTAACAAATGTCTGATGGAGGATACTCTGATCGTGTGTACACAAGTCCATCGGACTTAAGTCCAAAGTACAAGCACGCATGCTCAGAACCAATGCTAAAGATCAGCCAACAATAGCAGAAGTTGTCCAAAGATGGCAGTAAAGAGCTGAAAAAACACATGATTTGTGAAAGTTGGCTGAAAAAATCCTGCCGTGTATATGCATACCAAGTTCACAGACAACGCCCTTCGGACAGAAATCCACAGAAAAGTCAGATGGAAGTCTGATCGTGTGTATGAGGCTGTAGACAGATGTAAATAAGCCCCTTCATAATCTTACTACACAACACATTTCTTCAACATGAAGTGCAAGGGAGAGGTGTCCACATAAAAACCACATGGCTTATAAATCCACATAGCTATTAGAAAATCCATGAAGTTTGATTACTTGTACGTTCCTCAGATCTTAGTACTAAAATACAACCCCCATTAATCAATACATTTTTCTTTTACTACTAATGGCGGCGATCAGCGATTTTTTTTCATGACTGCGACATTATGGCAGACACTTCGGACAATTTTGACACATTTTTGGGACCATTGTCATTTTCACAGCAAAAAATGCATTTAAAATGCATTGTTTATTGTGAAAATAACAGTGCAGTTTGGGAGTTAACCACAAGGGGGCGCTGAAGGGTTAGGTGTGACCTAATGTGTGTTTACAACTGTAGGGGGTGTGACAGTAGGTGTGATGTCATTAATAGTGTATCCCTATAAAAGGGATCACACAATCGATGACGCCGCCACAGTGAAGAACGGGGAAGCCGTGTTTACACACGGCTCTCCCTGTTCTTCAGCTCCGGGGACCGATCGCGGGACCGATCGCGATTCCCCGGTCCCAGAGCTTCGGACTAGGTCACAAGAGCGCACCGCGTGCCCGCGACCCACGGCTGCATACTAGCACAGCACGTACCTGTACGTGCATGTGCCATTCTGCCAACGTAAATGTGCAGGAGGCAGTCCTAAAGTGGTTAAATCTCACAGTGTAATTAAACAGAAATTGCACAGATACGAGAGCTTTGTTTCCTGTATGGTAAAGTAATCCCAACCACAGCATTAATTTTAAAAGGGAAGGCAGACCTTGCAGCCTGAGAGTTGCTGGATGATATCTTTTGATCAATAAATTATGTCACAATAATCTCTTGTCATACACAAATGTAATAATTAAGTCAGTGGAGCAGTGGCGTAACCAGAGTCATGGGCGCCCGGGGCAGATTTTTTTTACCGCCCCCCCCCCTTATATAAACATGATATCAGGGCTGCAGTGTGGAGCTCCCTATTAAGCTATGGACCGGGCCAACACTCTACTCCAGCGGAGTCCCAACCTCAGCCTGTGGCAGAGGCAGGGTGTGCGCTGAGGAAGACTTGGGACAGGCAGCATGTCCCAGGTCTTCCCCAGCACACACCCTGCCTCTGCTAAACCATTCTCTCCCTGCATCACATCCCAGCGACGCTTACTTGCTTGGCTGAGCGGGAGTCCCTGCAGGCGCCGCCAGACTGCAGAGCGCGTCGCCATCTTGGAGCCTCCGCAGCGCGTGCCGGTGTTATGCCAAACAGGGCATCCCCTGTATCCTTCCAGGCATGCCCGTGCCGGCCGCTGGGAGGTACCGGCGGGGGGCTGTGCGCTCAGTGGAGGAGCCGCTCACTATACTATCTGCAGAGCTGCCGGTCGCTGGCGCCCCCCTCAGCTCAGCGCCCGGGGCAGGCGCACCCCCTGCCCCCCTGGTTGTTACGCCACTGCAGTGGAGACTCTAAGCACAATGTAATTAAGAAGTATGTATCGTGTCCAAAGGGAAATATTCACAATGCTTCTATGTAATAAAGCACATGTTTTTAAAAAAAAGAAAACATCCACCTGCTGCAGCTTCAAAATAAGTGATGTAATGAATACCAGAGTATAGTATAGTCAGAGCAGGACTTAGGGTGGTGGGGGCCCCTGGGCCTAATAATCGAAGGGGCCCCTTGGAGCAGAGAAGCGGGGGGTGGGTTGTTACCACCAACTGATCATAGTTGTTGAGGAGGGGTAGGGAAGCTGGATCCGCCGACCGACCTATCGAAGTTGTTGATCGACCGATCATACTTGTTGAGCGGGAGGGATCGCCGATCGCCTTCTGTAATTTTGGGCAGGGGGGCTGGGCTGCCGAGAGTTACATCCAACTGCCGAAGTTGTTGAGTTAGGGGGTTGCCGTGATTGCCGCAAATGGGGGATTTCAGCGAAATTGCGGGAGGAGATTGCCACAAAATTGCGGGAGGGGGCTGCCACGAACGGGTGGGGTTGCCACGATTGGGGCCCATGGGCTTGAGCCCAGTCAAGCCCAATGGTAAGTCCAGCCCTAAGTATAGTGATGTGACCAGAAATACACAATTGTGGTTTAGTAAAAAAAATTAAAAAGGCATATGCACAAGACTCTCAATATGTCTCCTTTCAAACAGATATACAATAAGCATGCTTGAAACAAGGTATTCCAGCATGTGCATATAAAAAAAAAAGTATTGGTTATACTGTATTTATACTGGACACATCACTACATTAATAAATGTTGCGCTTGAACAGATCTAGTGGAGCCATTCTCAACTAGGGGTCGTCCAGTGGTACAGATGTTAGGGATTCCTCAAACGGTGGCTGATTCACCCTTTATTCAATGGTGCCTGCATAGTTCTAGAGCCAATGCCACTTGCAGACCGAAGGACTGTTTTCATCAGACAAACCGATCATGTGTGGGCTCCATCGGTTTGTTTTCCATCGATGAAAAAAAATAGAACAGGTTTTAAATTTTTCCTATGGATAAAAAAAGATAGAAAAAAATGATCGTCTGTGTGAAAGTCCATCGGTCAAAAATCCATGCATGCTCAGAATCAAGTCGACGCATGCTCGGAAGCATTTTTTTCAGCACGTCGTAGTGTTTTACTTCACCGCGTTTTGCCACGGTCGGATTTTTGACTGATGATGTGTAGGCAAGACTGATGAAAGTCAGCTTCATCGGATATCCGACGAAAAAATCCATCGGATTAAATTCCATCACATATCCGATCGTGTGTACGAGGCTTTATTCTTTTAGATATCTGTAAAGGTGGAATTCTTCCACCTGACCACCAATAGAAGGTGTATTATCCCAGCAGGGGTTCACTTGGGAAACAAAAATATTTCAAGGGTTCTTCTGTGGTAAAAAAATAAAATAAAATGACTTTAACAGATTGGCAAAAAAGCTTTATTTTGAGAAATGCTCACGTTTGATAGTAACAATGAAGATTCCTTCTTTGGTGGGTAAAAATTGTATTTATTTTTTGCATTTCAGCCATGTTTGCTGTTTCTCTGGAGTTCAGTTTTTAAAGCCCAATTCCAGGAAAACTATAAAATGATCCAGTGCAGTGAGTCTACGCCCGCACTGTTATGCCGCGTAGAAACACCCTTTTTCTTCACAAACCTTGACAATCACTTTTTGCGGCTCAGTAGGAAATGTAACTATCCCTGAGTTGTTCAGTCCAAAAACATGTCAATAAACACAGGAGTTGATTTAATAAAATGGGAGAGTGCAAGATCTGGTGCAGCTCTGCACAGAAACCAAGCAATTTCCAGCTTTTTTGTCAAACTTTCACCACTTGCCCAGCGAAAGGTTTACCCGCCTTCATGACCAGGCCATTTTTTGCAATACGGCACTGCTATTCTTTAACTGACAATTGCATGGGCATGCAACACTGTACCCAAATAAAATTGATGTCCTTTTCCCCACATATAGAGCTTTCTTTTGGTGGTATTTGATCACGTTTTATTTATTTTTTATTTTTTGCGCTATAACCAAAAAAAGATTGACTATCATGAAAAAAAAAAAAAAAATGTAAAAACACATCCAATACATTTTTTAAAAACAAAATATGCACTATCACTGTACTAATGACACTGGCTGGGAAGGGGTTAATATCAGGGGCAATCAAAGAGTTAAATGTGTCCCTAGCCAGTGCCTGTGTACTGTGAGGGAGGTGCTTTTACTAAGGGAAAGCATAGATCGTGTCGCTGCTTTGCAAGAATACAGGATCAACGTCTTCCCTACTGACAGAACGGTGATCTGCCTTGTTTACATAGACAGATTGCAGTCCTGCCTGTGTACTGAACAATCAGCGGGTGCCGATGGTGGGCAGTTAGAAGTTAGAAGCTGATTGGCTGATTGGCACTGCTGCACCACATTTTGTGTTCTCCAGTTTTAGTAAATCAACCCCACAGTCTCAATATACAACCAGCCAGCCAACAGCATGGTACCACCTGCTACAGAATGGTGACAATTACTTATAAATATGATAATGTGTGGGGTGGGGCTTGGGCTGTAATTTTTATCGTGCTAGGATTTAAGATCAGACTTGTTGGTTTAACACCCAGGCCGCGTACACACGAGGAGACATGTCCGATGAAATCGGTCCGCGGACCGTTTTCATCGGACATGTCTCCTGGGATATTTTGGTCTGATGTGTGTACACACCATCAGACCAAAATCCCTGCGGACAGAGAACGCGGTGACATAGACGACGCCGATGTGCTCAAACAAGGAAGTTCTATGCTTCCACGCATGCGTCGAATCAATTTGACACATGCGCAGGATTTCTGTCCGATGGTTGGGCGTACTAACCATTGGACATGTCCGACGGACAGGTTTGCAGCGGACAAGCTTCTAAGCATGCTTAGAAACTTTTGTCCGCTGGAAACCTGTCCGCTAGGCCGTACACACGATCGAACATGTCCACGGAAACTGGTCTGCGGACCAGTTTCAGCGGACATGTCTCCTCGTGTGTAGGTGGCCCCAGAGATTCTGAAGACAAGTCTGCCTCTGAATTATCTTATTAAATTCACTGCCGGAAAACCTCACTGACCTTCAATTCACGATGTTCTTGCATTTCTATAACATTAGTGTTTTTTTTTTTTTCTTTTAATTCTTACAGAAAATATATTGTATGCTATTATGTTAAATGTTAAGCTTATGTGTTGCCATTTTTAACACTTTTAAAGATCATATACTTTTAGAATCTGCAAAGAATTGCGTATTTTAATGACATTGATAACTTTATAATGTTATTACTTTGTGACATTTCCATCCAATTATTGTTATGACATTTTATAAAGAATCAAGCCTACAATGGTTCATTATGGTTCTGTGGAGTAATGATCAGTTATCAATCATAACTTGAAAGAATCTGTCTTTCTTTGGTGAGATTCACATCTATGCAGTTTTTAGTAGGCTTGCAGATGCACAGTCCTGGGTCCTGTTCACAAAAAAAAAAATACCAGAGAGGAGAGCTGCTGTCAGTCAGCAGCTCTCCTCTCTGCTCCTCTATGCTCATTGGAGAGCTAAGCTGTGGAGGGGTCGGGAGCGAAGTCCCTCGACTTCCTCAGCGTCTGCCTCGACTGATTGCAGTGACGTCAGCAGAGAGCGGACTTCAGATCGTTCTCTGCTGAAAAAGGGTCACAGTAGTGAAATATGAATTACACTCCTGTGACCCTTAGAAGCCCAGCCTGAAAAGCTCAGGCTGGACTTCTCCTTTAAAGTGCTTGTAAGGGTTGAAGGTTTATTTTACCTTAATGAATTCTGCATGTAGAAGACCCTGCTTATATTTACCTGAGCTCAATCTCGATCCAGTGCTCTGCACAGGTGCAGAGGCTCTCTCCCTCCCTAATGGCTCAGAGACAGCAGCAGGGTTAATTGGACACACAGAGACGGCTTGGAAGTGAGCAGCTGGCTATAGGGGCATATGGCAGGGGGGAGGCGCTGGAAGCACCAGCAGGGCACCCAAGAAGAGGAGGATTGATACTGTATGTATGATAAGTATGACTTGTTTGTTTAACCACTTGCCGTCCGCTGCAAGACGATATATACGTCGGTAGAATGACACAGACAATTGCGTGTGACGTGCGACGTGGCTTCCAAACAAAATTGGCGTCCTTTTTTCCTCACAAATAGAGATTTCTTTTGGTGGTATTTGATCACCTCTTGCGGTTTTTATTTGTTGCGCTATAAACAAAAATAGAGTGACAATTTTGAAAAAAATTCAATATTTTTTACTTTTTGCTATAATAAATATCCCTCAAAAACATATATACATTTTTTTTCCCTCAGTTTAGGCCGATACGTATTCTTCTACCTATTTTTGGTAAAAAAAACGCAATAAGCGTTTATCGATTGGTTTGCGCAAAATGTATAGCGTTTACAAAATAGGGGATAGTTTTATTGCATTTTTATTATTATTATTTTTTACTACTAATGGCGCCGATCAGCAATTTTTTCATGACTGCGACATTATGGCGGACATTTCGGACAATTTTGACACATTTTTGGGACCATTGTCATTTTCACAGTAAAAAATGCATTTAAATTGCATTGTTTATTGTGAAAATGACAGTTGCAGTTTGGGAGTTAACCACAGGGGGCGCTGTAGGATTTGTGTGTGTTTACAACTGTAGGGGGGTGTGGCTGTAGGTCTGACGTCATCGATCAAGTCTCCCTATAAAAGGGAACACTCGATCGATGCAGCCGCCACAGTGAAGCACGGGTAAGCCGTGTTTACATACGGCTCTCCCCGTTCTTCAGTTCCGGGGAGCGATCAAAAGCGGGCGGCTAGAAACAAATAGCCGCGCCCTCGTCCCGGATCGCTCCCCGCGGGTAAATTTACGTCCATCTGCCTGTACGTGCCCTTTTGTGGACGTATATGTACATGCAGCGGTCGGGAAGTGGTTAATAGTGTTGAGCAGAATATGCCATATTCGATTTCGCGATATATCTCGAATATATAGTCGAATATTCGAGATATATTCGCTAAATACGAATATTCGTGATATCTTTTGGAAATGAAATTATTGCGAATTTTCGCTATTGCGAATGCGAATGCGAATTGCGAAATTTCGAGAAATGCGGAATGGAGCACTCTGATTGGCTCAGAATATTCGTGATATATTACAATATAAAATAATTGCGAATATTCGAGAAATGCGGAATGGAGCACTCTGATTGGCTCAGAATATTCGTGATATATTACAATATAAAATAATTGCGAATATTCGAGAAATGCGGAAGGAGCACTCTGATTGGCTCAGAATATTCGTGATATATTACAATACACAATAATTTCGAATATTCGGCAAATGTGGAAGGAGCACTCTGATTGGCTCAGAATATTCGTGATATATTACAATACACAATAATTTCGAATATTCGGCAAATGTGGAAGGAGCACTCTGATTGGCTCAGAATATTCGTGATATATTACAATACACAATAATTGCGAATATTCGAGAAATGCGGAAGGAGCACTCTGATTGGCTCAGAATATTCGTGATATATTACAATATAAAATAATTGCGAATATTCGGCAAATGCGGAAGGAGCACTCTGATTGGCTCAGAATATTCGTGATATATTACAATACACAATAATTGCGAATATTCGAGAAATGCGGAAGGAGCACTCTGATTGGCTCAGAATATTCGTGATATATTACAATATAAAATAATTGCGAATATTCGGCAAATGCGGAAGGAGCACTCTGATTGGCTCAGAATATTCGTGATATATTACAATACACAATAATTGCGAATATTCGAGAAATGCGGAAGGAGCACTCTGATTGGCTCAGAATATTTGTGATATATTACAATATAAAATAATTGCGAATATTCGAGAAATGCGGAATGGAGCACTCTGATTGGCTCAGAATATTTGTGATATATTACAATATAAAATAATCGCGCGATATCGCTATTGCCGAATAATCGCATTGCGATTTTTCGGCAATATAAAATGAGCGCTGCAGCTACTCGGCCCAAGGTCTCTAATCATACCAGCAATGCTTTTAGACGTCGATGGGGATCTCTAGGATGTGATCTGTTCTAAAAAAAAAAATTGAAAAAATTCGAATATTCGAAATAGCGAATATTCGCCGCGATATTCGTGTTATTCGCGAATACTCGAATATGCAATATTCGTAGCGAATATTCGCAATGCGAATATTCGTGAGCAACACTAATGGTTAACAAGTACTGGGGAGAGAGGGTCTAGGGCCAGGACACCCTTAGGCAAATGCAATAGCAATTGGCAGACTCCGCAGACCAAAAATAGTAATAGGCAGGCAGCTATACTGGTAGAGGACATTTAAGCTGAATGCTGTGCACTGTATTTGGTAGAACTGCTGTCTCCTATAGCAACTAAACTAATAACAGTCAATATAGATCTGCTCACGTAATTCACAGTATCCCATTGTAGATCTTCTCTCACATCTCACAGTATCCCACTGTAGATCTTCACATTGAGCTCCCAGTCTCTCACTAGACTTCCAAGATCCCAGCCGCCACTGAATCCCCTGAGCTACTCTATAGCTAACCTGTTGTATACTTCTTAAGCTTTAACCACACTACCCGCTAGGAACCTGACTTGATTCTGCTGAAGCTTTCCCACTTCTTCACCATATCCAGCTAGTGAAAAAGGCTGTTCTGGTACTTTTTCAGACTTCATGCATTGGCCTCTGCTTCCCTTTTACCTCTGATCTTGATCCTCATTTGCCTCTGGTAACAGGAGTGGTCATCCCTTATGGCAACTGCTTCTCCTTCACCTCTGGCACCATTCTGTTCCCCTGTCTGGCTGAAGCTCTGCAACTTGGTTAGGCTCCTGACCTGAAGCCCCAGCCCCGTGCTGCTTCTCACAGTCCTGTATATGCCCCAGGTGCTCCCAGATAGGCCCCAGGCTTCTGGCCTAGCAACCGGGAACAATACAACACATGTCCACCCAGACAGCTGCCTGGGTGACACAGAATACGGATCACTTGACTCCTCCCAAATTAAAAGGCTCTGCCAGCAGTTCATGGGGCCAAAGAGACTTCTACCAATTGGCTGGGACAACCTGTCCACTCCTAACCCAAATTCACTATGTCCTTGTGATTCTAATGCCACAGGCGGCGATGCCACCTAGTGACAGAAGAGAGAGGTGCACCAAATTAAGTTTAGGGCAAAAGTCAGTGGATAACCCTAACAATTAGCCAGGCTAGTAACCACCTAGCAAATTAAATTTACGAGCAGCCCTGTTTAGGATCAAGAGTTTTCGGGAATGTATTGGTGCGGTTGCGGCACGTTAAAATTAGTCGCTGTCCATTGTGGAGCAGTTTTAACGCTCAACGGATGCTACGAAACTGTGCATAGGGCTTTTAGGGAGTGTTTAACGCTTGTAAAACGCCCCATTCTAAAGCTCTATGATGCCTGTCTAATGCCTATACTAACGCCTTACAAAAGCTATAGGAGCGTTTGTTGAGTGTGTGTCGCTAATTTAGTCAAGTGTGAACAAGCCCTTACACAGTCTTATAATCACTGATTTCAAGCATTCATGTTTGCATGTATATTACTATATGTATAGTACACAAATAGACAATGCAGTTTTGAAGTCATTTTGTGTATTTATTTGTACATAAATGATGATCTGCTTAATCTTATTTGGTTAAACAGAATCGTGCAAACGTTTTAGGCAGATGTGCAAATATTCTGTAAACGAAGAAAGTACTAATAGTTTATTTTTATCAGTTAACAAAATGAAAAGTAAATGAGCAGAAGAGAAATCCAAATCAAATCAATATTTGGTGTGATCACCCTTTGCCTTCAAAACAGCATCAATTTTTCTAGGTAGACTTGCACACAGTTTTTGAAGAAACTTGGCAGGTAGGTTGTTCCAAGCATCTTGGAGAACTAACTACAGCTCATCTGTGGATGTAGGCTGCCTCAGATCCCTCAAGTCTCTTCATGCAATCCCAGGCAGACTCGATGTTGAGATAAGAGCTCTGTGGGGGCCAAACCATCACTTCCGGGACTCCGTGTTCTTCTTTACACTGAAGATATTTCTTATTGACATTGGCTGTATGTTTGTGGTCATTGCCCTGCTGCAGAATATCCTTTATTCGCCATGCTTAAGCACAGGTTCACACAGCCTGTTACTTCCTTGTGACTTTGTCATGATTTGCATGCAACTTCTTTTACAGAAGGCCATAAAAGTCATACCAAAGTCATACCAAATGTGGTGCAGGAACTGATTCTTAGTCAAAGCGCCTCAAGTCAAATGGATTAGAACGGTTCCATTGCACAGAATGGTATCCGACTGGGATCCGACTTCTGATGCTCCAAAGTCGGAGCACTTATCGCATTAGTGTGAACCGCCCCTCACTGTTGCCTGCACTCATTAGTGTACCGCTAATTATGCCCTTCGGCTAATAAACTGCTTCCTGCTATAGACAATATTTCAACTTTTTTTCAATTTTAATTTTGACTCTTATTTTGTAAATATATATATATATATATATATATATATATATATATATATATATATATATATATATATATATATATATATATATATATATTCTTTAATCATTCATACTTTACACCATTTCTTCACATTCCTAAACCTTTTGAACAGTACTGTAGTTTTTGTATAATATTGAGAGCAGCACAGCACTTATTTATATTCCAGTTACATCTTTGTATGTGGAAACCCAAGACAGTGATTGCAGGAAGCTCATAGTAGCCATCTTTACAATATTATATGGACAGCACAAGAGTATAGATTTTCTGTTTTTAAACATTTGAGAATGCTAGCGGAATCCTTCCATAAAAAGGTTACAACAACAAACCCATCATTTCAAGCAGAAAAACACAGCCTTGAAGATCCAAAGAGAAAATATTCTACAATTCAAACAGAAAAAAAAAACATACAAATAATAAGTAAGATAACAAAGAATCAAACTCTGAAAGAAACATTCCAACAAACCCAAAGCTGGCTTTCAGGCAACCACCCAACCTTAGATTTATACATTTTAAAAGATATGTAGCCAGGAGCTGGCTTTTATGCCTGCAATTCAGAGACATTTTGCAGTATTAATAATGTGGGGTTGGCTCCCCTTTGTGTTGGCTGGACATTAAGGGCCAGATTCAGGTAGATGGGCGCTTCTTTACTGTGGAGTAACGTTTCTCATTTACGTTACTCCGGCGAAACTTTAGCAGCAAGTACTGTTATTCACATAGCACTTGCTCCTAAAGTTGCGGCGGCGTATCGAAAATGAGCTGGCGGAATTCAAATTGGGCGGGTAGGGGGCGTGTATTATTATAACTAGGCGCGATCCCGCGGCGAACGTACTGCGCATGCGTCGACTGTTAGTGCGCATGCTCCAAATTCTGTCAGTGAACGTCAATGACGTCAATCCCCATTCACGGACGTTTTACGCAAACGACTCAAATTTTTTTTTTTTCGATGCGATGGCGACGGCCATACTTAACATAGGATACTCCACTAGGGGGCTGCTTTATTTTTACGCCGCGTATCTCTTACGGAAACGTCAGAAAGTCACTGCGTCGCGCCCGAATACGATCGTGAATTTCCGATTCCCGCTGATTAACATATTCTCGGCCCCGTGCGCCATTTTTAAAATTGAAGTTACGATACGACGGCGAAATACAATTACGCCGCTCGTATAGGAACTCCAACCCGGCGTTTCTTGTTTTCTGACTAAAGAAAACAGAAACGCCGGCTCAAAGTGAAAGTTAGGCTGGAGTATCACTGATACTCCAGCCTAACTCTACCTGAATCTGGCCCTAAGTGTCATTTCCTTTTTCTTGTGATGAAACTCAGAGCAAAGCATCGTGGGATGTGTAGTTCAGAACGCCAAAGTTTCCATTCCAGTGGAACTGGCTTGAACTACAACATCCAGATTGCTGGGAACAGAAGAACAGACTGCTGGGAGAGGATATAAAAGGGCTGGAGCGGCCTGCATCGCTCTATTGGGACGCCTGTGTGAATCTGCCAGCAGAGAGCTCTGTGTAATTGTGAGCTGCTGCTGATTGTGGCCTACACAGCATGGCACCGTTCAGCTGTACCCAGAGGGACATCTGTGGATAGCATGGTTTCTCTTCTCCAGCAGACTGGAGGCTGTTCCAGGTTATCCAGCGACACCTGCAATTTAGATCCAGGTAGGCCGCAGCGTGGTGTGTTGGACACCAGACGCCATTTTCCAGAGCCAGAATCCAGAGGGAGTTTCTGAAAAAGTCTCATCCATCGCCTGCATTGCTCCAGCAGCTTCCTATCCAGGGTGGTGAGCAGGCATAGCCCAATTAGGTTTTTGAGAACACTGCATATAGACATCTATTTGCTCTGCCCAGTTTTCTGGTACTTGTGGTGCCACTGAAAGCAATTTCATATATTCTTAGGCCGCCTACACACAATCGGTCAAAACCGATGAAAACGGACTGAAGGTCCGTTTCATCTGTCCAAACTGATCGTGTGTGGGCCCCATCGGTCAGTTATCCTTCGGTCAAAAAAAAGAGAACTTGCTTTAAAATGTAACCGATGGACGTCTAACTGATAGGTCAAAACCGATCGTTAGTACGCACGACCATCGGTTAAAAATCCACGCATGCTCATAATCAAGTCGACGCATGCTTGGAAGCATTTTTTTCAGCACGTCGTTGTGTTTTACGTCACCGCGTTCTGACACGATTGGTTATTTAACCGATGGTGTGTAGGCACATCAGACCATCAGTCAGCTTCATCGGTTAACCGAGGAAAACGGTCCTTTGGACCGTTCTCATCGGATGGAGTGATTGTGTGTACGCGGCCTTATAAGGATACTGTATGCAGACATCCATGCCTTTTCACATCTTTGCTACTAAATCTGACCAGATACTACAAAGTTAAAATCATACAGGAACAGTTTAAAGTATAATAAGGATACACTTCAGATTCACTAAATCTGTTATGCCCTATTGCCAAGAATCCCTTTGATCACATCATTACAAAGCTAGCTAAAGACTTCTGGATTCCAAGGAATAGCACTTTAACCTTTTTACTTTTAATAGCTTTTTTTATTGAAATATCAACATATGAATAACGACAGAAATACAGGTAAAACCGTCAGAGAACATTTACCGAAGCATTACAGAAGATAACAGAAGGTGTGTCTAAAATAGAGACATCAATTATGCCTGGAGTGGGTCTAAACTAAAAGAATCATCTCTGGTAGGGGGGATAATCTCGCCTCCCCAGCACCCCTCATGGGTTCTAACTGTGCTGTGGAAGAGAAGGGTCCGCCCCCCCCCCCCCCAGGCAGAGTTTCAAAAATTAATACACAGATAATAAAAAAGATGCACAACATAAGAAAAAGAGAGAGGAAAAAGAAAGAATCGACATGAGATGTCTAGTATGTTAACTGTTCCTAGAATCTTGAGTGGACTATCATAGGCTAAAGATGTAGGCCCGGATTCACATACATCGGTGCATATATATGCCGCCGTAGCGTATGTCTTTTACGCTACGCTGGCGCAGCACGTAGAGGGAAGCATGGAATTCACAAAGCAAATGCTCCCAACGTTGCGCCGGCGTAATGTAAATTTGTCGGCGTAAGCCGGCCTAAGTCAAAGTTGGTGGAAGTGGGCTGGAAGTGGGCGTGATACATTTAAATAAAGCGTGACCCCATGCAAATGATGGGCCGAGCTTCAGACAAGTACTTAAAACGAACTGCGCATGCGTCGTGCCTTGGACGCATCCCAGTGTGCATGCTCACAATCACGCCAAAACAACTGCCTAAGATACGTCGAATCACTGCCTACGACGTAAACGTAACCTACGCCCAGCCCTATTCACGTACAATGTAAACTACGTAAAATTCTACGGCATTCGTTCCCTGGTCCATACCTCTGCATGAGTTGCGCCTCCAATATGAGTTGCGCACATTTGTACTTAAATCGGCGTATCTGGAGATACGTCGGCGTAAGTGCTTTGTGAATCCGGGCCATAGTATCTTGTAGGCATCTAATAGACAGAAGGATTCGGACTAAAGATCTAGATAACATCTAATCAGCTATTGTAACAATCAGTAAAAAGTGAGTCTTACATACTAATTTAAGTGCCAGTATTACCAACATTTTATAAACAAAAGAAAAAAAACTGTGGCAATTAAATGTTACCAAAAGAAAACTCTATGGGCCAGATTCTCAGAGACGTTACGCCTGCGTAAATGGATATGCGCGGCGTAATTGTAAATGTGCGCCGTTGTATCGATGCGCCGTAAACACAGAACCACATACGCCAGAAAATCTGCTTCGCCTGAGCGGCGAAAATGTTTTAAGCTAGCGCGGCGTAGGCACATAGTTACGCATTGCGCATCTTCAGCTCCCATTGAATTATCATGCAAATATGTAAATGAGGGAAATGCTCGGATTCCCGAAACTACGCGCGTTTGGCGTAGGCTACGCATGGTGCGCGTAACAGGAAAGCCTGGAGTAAACTTAACCCTCATAAAAGCAGGGGTAACTTTGCTCAAGACCGTGTGCAAGTCAGCTGGAGAGCAACTACAGCAGCACCATAACGGACGAGCTGAGCAATCACACTTACTGGACAACACATTCGTATGCCAACATGCCAGGGGCAGGCATGGTCTTAGCACTACTAATGTATGCAGAGGAAGAGGCGCATTGAAGGAGGAGGAGGAGGAGGGGGGCACGTGAGAGGATCTACCGAGCGCGCATGAGCCTCTTTGGCATGGGTGATGAGGAGGTGTCTCGCATCTTCAGATTCAGCCCTGCTGCCATCCTGGAAATAACCACAGCCCTGCAGGATGACATCACCAGCCAGACATACCGCTCACATGCACTGCAGCCACTGGTCAAGGTACTGGCAACACTCCATTTCCTGGCCAGTGGATTATTCCAGTGTACAAGTGGAGTGGTGGCTAGGATTTTACAAACCAGCATGAGCAGATGTCTGCACCAGGTTATCCCCTCAATCCTCAGACGCATGTCCCATCACATCATCAGACACACCACTGAGCAACTGCGGCAGAAGGCAATGACAGATTTCTACAGACTTGCCAGATTCCCATGCACCATCGGGGCCATTAATTGCACACATGTGGCACTACAGGCCCCCCGTGCCACAGAGCACATTTACCGCAATCGGAAGCATTGGCATTCCATCAACGTACAGGTGATAGCTGATGCCAAATACCTCATATGGCACGTCCGTGCCAAAGACCCCGGGTCCAGCCATGACAGCTACATATACCGTCAAAGCAACATCCCAGCAGATTTTGAGCAGAACATGTATGGGGACAGCTGGCTGGTTGGTGAGTGACATGGGTGGCAGGCATGACTGTCCCCCCCATGATGCACTCATCACAAGGGTGTTATGACCCTGCGAGATATTGGGACACTGGATAGTGGTCTGGATCTCAGCTGCGGAGGTTACTCAGGTCAGAGCCACCAGTTACTCTATAGAAACACAGAGATCATGGGGTCTTAGTCATCACAGCCTCCAAAGAGATACAACCTTTATACTGGGGTACTTATATAAGCAACATGTAGATATAGGGAGCGAAGCAGTATAATGTATGGTCTGAAGGAGGCTAGGATGGTGTGTGGATTGCTACAGGAATAGATCTGTACATAAACAGTAGGGGTACCCTGCAGTCCTTATGGTGATACAGCTTACACCAATAGATAACAGTACACACAGAAAGATCACAGTCCTAAAGATACTGCATTATAGGTAAAGCTTAGCAAGGCAGTATTAGCCACATGGGGTACTTGCGGTACTGGAGTGTAGATAGTTGGAATCCTTCCTTCAGGGTGTTGAGGTCCGTAAGCATATGTGGGTCCAGGCAGGTTGGAACAGGTGATGTGGGTACAGGCTGGCTGGTGCTGCGGTTGTGGCAGATTGCTGAGGAGCAGGTACTGGGAGACCTGGGTCTCTGGGGGTTGGTGTCCGGGTCCCTGGTGGCGGCAGGCGTCCAACAGGAATAAACGAACACCCTGCCGCCACATCAGGGGATTTAAATAGCGCGCCTGGAACGCGAGATTGTGCGGGTCGCACTTCCGCGTTCCAGCGTGGAGCGCAGACGTCCGCGCACCGGAAGTGACGCGGACGAGATGTAGAACGGAGCGCGGCTGTCAATACAATGTACAGCTGCGCTCGTTCTACCAAGAGTAACGCAGATGGCATTACATACTCCCCTCCTCAAGGGGGTACCAACAGAGTACCCAATAGGAGCTGGTCGATCAGGATGTTTGTGATGAAACTGTTTAATGAGTCGGGGAGCATGAATGTGTGAGGAATCTTCCCAGGAATCATCAAGATGACTATATCCTTTCCAGCGAATTAAATATTGAATGGTAGAACCTCTCTTTTTGGAATCCAGAATTCTCTCAACCTCATACTCTGTCTCACCCAAAACCTCTATAGGAGGAGGGGGGTGAGGATCTCTATTAGGGAACGGGTTTGGTGTGAAAGGTTTGACAAGTGAGACATGAAAAGAGGGATGTATCTTCCAATCAGGAGGCAGGAGTAACCTAACAGCATTTTTGTTAATTACATGAGAGATTGGGAAGGGTCCAGCAAATTGACGACCAAGTTTTTTTGAAGGAATCTTAAGGCGTAAGTTCCGAGTGGAAAGCCAAACCATATCGCCAACTTTGTAAATAGGAGGTTTTGTCCTATGAGAATCATAATATTTTTTTTGTTTCTGCTGGGCAGTTTCAAGGTTGGAACGAAGAATACTCAGGTTCTTTTTCAAGGTGGTCAGGTAATTATCCACAGAGGGAACATTATTTGTGGGAAAAGAGGATGGTAAGCTGTTAGGATGAAATCCATAGTTGGCGTAAAATGGTGAGAGATGAGAGGAAGAACTCCTGGCATTATTATATGCGAATTCGGCGTAGGGAAGTAGATGGAACCAGTCATCCTGTAGATGGGTACAGTAACAACGAAGATATTGTTCAAGTGTCTGGTTGACACGTTCAGTTTGTCCATTTGTTTGTGGGTGGTAAGCGGTGGACATTTTATGATTAATCTTTAAGTTTTGACATAGGGCTTTCCAGAACCTGGATACAAATTGAGAACCACGGTCAGTGATGATCTGAGAGGGTAAGCCATGGAGCTTAAGAACGTGAAGTATGAAAGCTTTTGCTGTTTCAAGAGATGTGGGTAATTTCTTTAAAGGGATGAAGTGGGCCATCTTCGTTAAGACGTCAACTGTGACCATGATGGTGTTAGCCCCCTCGGAACGGGGAAGATCGACTATGAAGTCCATTGAAATGACATCCCATGGTCTGTTAGGAATTGGAATCGAAGACAGGAGGCCGTAGGGAGGTTTTCTTGAGTGTTTGTTAGTAGCACAAGTAACACAGGAATTAATGTAATCATGGATTGTCTTTGACAAGTGGGGCCACCAGTAATCACGTTTAACTAGGTGGATGGTCTTACTGATGCCAAGGTGACCTGCTAAAGGGGCATCATGTAGTTGTTTAAGAAGCACGAGTTGTAATTGAGGTGGTACATAAATCTTGTTATTGAAGGTATAAAGACCGTCAGAGTGTCTGGTGAGACCTTTAGGTAATTGCGTACTCTCTTCAACATAGCTCTGGGTAAGTAAATGCTTAAAAGAAGCAGAAACTCCAACAAAGCGGTTGGAAGGGATAATAGATTGGGGAGGATCTTCCGTAGTCTGGTCTTCATAGATACGTGAAAGGGAGTCCGCCTTAAGGTTTTGAGAACCGGGGCGGTAGGAGATGACAAAGTCGAATCTGTCGAAGAACAAACTCCACCTAACTTGACGAGCAGACAGTGTCTTACAGGCCCTCAGGTGTTGCAGATTGCGATGGTCTGTTAGGATGGTGATTGGGTGGGTGGAACCTTCCAATAGATGTCTCCAATTACTGAGGGCATCCTTGATTGCAAGGAGCTCTTTTTTTTCTCCAATGGGATAATTCTTTTCTGCTGTAGATAGAGTCCTGGAATAGAAAGCTACAGGATGCAGAGGCTCGGATAGGGTTGGTTGCTGGGAGAGAACAGCACCTAGAGCGTAATGTGAGGCATCCACTTCGAGTGTGAAGTGGAAAAGTGGATTGGGAAGTTGGAGGATGGGAGCAGAGGTGTAACTTTCCTTGAGCATCTCGAAAGATTTCTGAGCATCTCTTGACCAGGAGAAAGGAGTCTTTGTGCTAGTTAAACTACTGAGTGGTTTCACAATAGCGGAAAAGTTCTTAATGAACTTTCTGTAATAATTTGAAAACCCAAGGAATCTTTGTAAAGCCTTCCTTGTATGCGGTATCGGCCAGGAAAGAATGCAGTCTACCTTGGAAGAGTCCATTTGAATGCCCTTTGTGGTAATTAGATACCCGAGAAAAGAGATGCTGGATTGACTGAAAACACACTTCTCAAGTTTTGCATACATGGAGTGTGTTCTGAGCCTAGTCAGAACCCAGCGCACGTGTTTGGCGTGTTCCTCAGGAGTGTCAGAATAGATTAAGATGTCATCCAAATAGATTACGACACAAATGTCAAGTAAATCTCGGAAGATATCATTAATGAACCACTGGAACGTGGCTGGGGCGTTACATAAGCCAAATGGCATCACAGTATATTCGAATAGTCCATAGCGAGTTTTGAAGGCAGTCTTCCATTCATCACCTGGGCGAATTCTTATCAAATTATAGGCACCTCTAAGATCTAACTTAGTGAAAATTTTGGATGTCTGGAGACGCTCAATTAGCTCTGGGATTAGTGGTAAGGGATATCTATTCTTCACAGTGATATTGTTAAGAGATCTGTAATCTATTATTGGTCGGAGTGAACCATCTTTATTTTTAACAAAAAACATTGCAGCACTTGCTGGAGAGGTGGAAGGTCTAATAAAACCTTTCTTGAGATTTTCGTCCAGGTAAATCTTGAGATGTGCAAGCTCCGGTTGCGACAACGGATAAATACGCGCAGTCGGGATGGGTTTGTCGGGAATGAGGTCTATTGGACAGTCATAAATTATGTTATGACCCTGCGAGATATTGGGACACTGGATAGTGGTCTGGATCTCAGCTGCGGAGGTTACTCAGGTCAGAGCCACCAGTTACTCTATAGAAACACAGAGATCATGGGGTCTTAGTCATCACAGCCTCCAAAGAGATACAACCTTTATACTGGGGTACTTATATAAGCAACATGTAGATATAGGGAGCGAAGCAGTATAATGTATGGTCTGAAGGAGGCTAGGATGGTGTGTGGATTGCTACAGGAATAGATCTGTACATAAACAGTAGGGGTACCCTGCAGTCCTTATGGTGATACAGCTTACACCAATAGATAACAGTACACACAGAAAGATCACAGTCCTAAAGATACTGCATTATAGGTAAAGCTTAGCAAGGCA
Source organism: Rana kukunoris (assembly GCA_029574335.1). Classification (NCBI taxonomy): domain Eukaryota; kingdom Metazoa; phylum Chordata; class Amphibia; order Anura; family Ranidae; genus Rana; species Rana kukunoris. The sequence continues at coordinate 72,861,626 of CM056052.1, forward strand.
GTATTAGCCACATGGGGTACTTGCGGTACTGGAGTGTAGATAGTTGGAATCCTTCCTTCAGGGTGTTGAGGTCCGTAAGCATATGTGGGTCCAGGCAGGTTGGAACAGGTGATGTGGGTACAGGCTGGCTGGTGCTGCGGTTGTGGCAGATTGCTGAGGAGCAGGTACTGGGAGACCTGGGTCTCTGGGGGTTGGTGTCCGGGTCCCTGGTGGCGGCAGGCGTCCAACAGGAATAAACGAACACCCTGCCGCCACATCAGGGGATTTAAATAGCGCGCCTGGAACGCGAGATTGTGCGGGTCGCACTTCCGCGTTCCAGCGTGGAGCGCAGACGTCCGCGCACCGGAAGTGACGCGGACGAGATGTAGAACGGAGCGCGGCTGTCAATACAATGTACAGCTGCGCTCGTTCTACCAAGAGTAACGCAGATGGCGTTACAAAGGGGCACATGCACTACTAACATCCTCCTATCTTTTCCCTTCCAGGTGATGCAGCATATGTACTTGTGCCCCATCTCATGACTCCTTTCCGGAATCCCCAAACCAGAGGAGAGAGAAGACACAATGAAGCACACATCAAAACCCGTGCAGTGGTTGAGCGCACATTTGGCCTCCTGAAGTCCAGTTTCCGATGCCTAGATAGGTCCGGGGGTGCCCTCTTGTATTCCCCAAACTTTGTGTGTCAGATCATCGGTGAATGTTGCATTCTGCACAACATTGCCATGAGAAAGGGCCTGCAGATTGCCCTACGTGATGACCTGACCCCCCAACCAGACAGCCCCCCCCCCTGCCAGAGGAGACCTCGTCTGCTGATGGAAGAGCAGTCAGGAGTTGCCTCGTGTTACGAATCTTTGAACGTTAAACACACACATCATCATGGCACACAGACAATGCACGCATGCACACCAGTGTGGTCCCTAGCACACACACCACATCCACATCACATTGGATTAGCCCAAGTCCAGCATGTAGGACTTGGGAGCAGCAACGCTGTGTCAAGGCCCCAATGATGTTGCTGTCCATTCACACAGCCGTGGGGATAACTTCTCCCCAACGGCCGAGGGTGACACCCCTTACTGGCAGGAGTGCCATCCCCACATTCACACACCATTCACACTGCACCGTGTGCAGTATCAAGAAAAAAAAAGAAAAGCTCTTGACCTGAGCCAAAAATAACATAAAGCTCTTCACCAGAGCAAAAATAAAATATAAAGCTCTTCACCAGAGCAAGAAATAACAATAAAAAAAATTACTTGCCCTGGTGTGGGCTCCGCCTGGTGCCAAGGCTCCTGGCCCTCACTTGCCTGGGGGGTGCCTCAGGTGGGGGGTGGGGTATCAGGTTGAGGAGTAGCATCCCCACGTCCCTCCCTGGCTGCCTGCATGCCCTCCAAGGCGACCGCTATGTGGGTCTGCACAGCAGTCTGCTCCCCCAGGCTGGTGACCGTCGCTGCGCTGTTGCCAGCGACATCTAGGATGGCATCCGTTAGGTGTCCCGAGGAGGCCAGGCTGTCGGCCAGGCGCCTCATCTCCTCAACAACCTCTGCAAGGTGCCGATTCTGCTGGTCCTGCTGTCTGGCCAGCTGTTCCGGCATGATCTGGGGAACACCCCTCGTCTTCCTAGTTGCCTTCCCGGGAGTGGCTGGGGACCTGGCATATGGGGAGGATGTTGAGGGGCCGGAGATGAGGGGGATGGAATCGGAGGGACTGGAGAGGTTGGGGTTGGACACTGATGGGCTGGAGCTAAATGGGGTGGTGGCTTGGGCTGGTCCGGGCAACCCATGGTCCTCCTCCAAAACCAGGTAGAGCTCCTGGTCCTGCTCGACAAGCTCCTCCTCAACCACCTCCTCCGTAGAGGTGTGCCCACTTCCCTCCAACAAGGCCTCTTCCAGGGGGGCAGCCAGTGGGACTGGATGCTCGGGGGATGGATCCTGACAGGCCCTGGCAGCAACAGATGGCCCCGCTCCGTCCTGCACATCTGTGGATGACACAAAAGATGCCCATGTTGGTGGACCCACACACTTGGCACATGTTCCCTTCCACCCCCACACATGCTACACAACAGATAGTATATAAAACACACTTACCTGTCCTCATGGCTGGCTTTTCAGACTCGTAGCCCCCGACTCCCTCCACCTGCTCCCTCTGCAGGCAGCGAGCGACCACCTTCTCCTCCTCAGTAAGGTGGACGTTGGGTGGGCCCCCTCCAGTGCCCCTGGCATGCCAAGCTCTCGTAGCCAGCCTGCCCTTCACTAGACGCCGCAGGTCATTCATTTTTTTCAGAATGTCCTGTGGTGTCCGGACCTCGTGTGAGAGGGCATTCACCTGGCAAGCCACCTTCATCAAAATTTCATCCCTCCGGGACTTGCTGGTCTGTGCACTGTCAGCACCATGGAGCCGGGAATCGTATTTCTCCATGGCCGCAATCACGATGGGCCTCTCCTCTGGTGAGAAATTCTTCTTCCTCCTTTCTTTCCCAGTAGCAGCCATGGTCCTGCAAAAGTTTTCCCAGGCCAAACCAAAGAATGGGAGACTTTTGCGCTGCACGGGCGCATGTGTGGGGGCGCATTATTTATACGATGGGCCGGCGAATCGTAGGGAGGCTTTGCGCATGCGCAGAGGGCATCCACCTCACGGCGCGGGTCATCCACCTCACGGCGCGGGTCATCCACGTCACGGCGCATGCTCCGTTTGTTCCGGCGTTCATTTGCATGGGGTCACTCTTCATTAGAATGCATCACGCCCACTTCCCTCCTACTTTGGAGTTACGCAGGCTTACGCCGATGAATTTCCGCTACGCAGGCGCATCTTGGAACGCATTTGCTCAGAGAATACGGTACTTGCCTCTCTGCGTTACGTCGGCGTAGTGCATCTGAAATGCGCTACGATTGCATAAATATGTGCGCATCTACGAGAATCTGGCCCTATCTGTGTAAAAAATATTGATAAAAATGTCATATGAAATTGATTTAGGTATAGTGTTGCATGACCGCGCACTTATAATTCAAAGTGTGACAGCACGAAAAGCTGAAAGTTGGCCTGGGCAGGAAGGAGGTAAAAGTGGCAATATCCAGTTACATCTTATGTTTTTAGGGATGCCCCTAGCTCTTTTTAAAAAAAAAAACTACTGAGCTGGCTAGAACAAGTTCTTGAGGGAGTCTATTTCACATTTTCACAGCTCTTATTGTGAAGAAGCTTTTCTGTACGTAAAGATTAAAGAAAAAATGGAACTTCTGCTTTTCGAATCCCCCCCCCCCGATGTCACATTTGGCACCTTTGGCACATGCACAGTAGGGAACCAGGAAGTGAAGCTGCAAGGCTTTACTTCCTGATTCCCTTACCAAAGATGGAGGCAGCAGCACCCGAGAGCCGAGGGATAAATCGGCTTTGGGTGCCGAAATCGCGGGCGTCCTAGAAAGGTAAGTGTCCTTATTTTAAAAATCAGCAGCTGCAGTATAAGTAGCTGCTGACTAGAGATGAGGCGAACACCCCCCCCCCCATTCGGTTCGCAGCAGAATATACGAACAAGCTAAAATTTGTTCGAACACCATTAAAGTCTATGGAATACGAACATGAAAAATCAAAAGTGCTTATTTTAAAGATTATTATGCAAGTTATTGTAAAATGAAAAGTGTTTGGGGACCTGGGTCCTGCACCAGGGGACATGTACCAATGCAAAACTGCAGTATATTAAGGGGAACCCCAATGGGGAATATTAAGGGGAACCCCAAACCCCCCAAATTCCATTACCAGGCCCTTCAGGTCTGGTATGGATATTAACCACTTAAGACCCGGACTATTATGCAGGTTAAAGGATCACTAAAGGAAATATTTTTTTTAACTAAATAGCTTCCTTTACCTTACTGCAGTGCTGGTTTCATGTCCTCATTGTTTGTTTTTGCTTTGAAGTTGCTGTAATTCTGCTCTGATCTCCACACTTCCTGCTTGTCTGGCTCCTTATGAAAAATCTCATGGCAGCTTTTCACTGTGGTCCAAGCTGTCATTACTGTGTGTCTAAAACTCCTCAGAACCAATCAGATTCATTTTATAAACAAAACACTGCCCTGGATTTGTTTGTTTTTGTTCTGTGTGTCTCAGAAACATGAAACCAGTTTAAAAGTGAAACTAACCTGGAGGCACATTATATAATTGATTTTTATCTATTTTTAATATTTTTTAAAAAGGATCAGTTAACTTTTATGTGTCTATATCCTGTAAACAGTCATTTCAGCAAAAATATTTTTTTACTTTAGTGACCCTTTAAGGACCTTTCCCCTTTTTGCAATTCGGCACTGTGTTGCGGTCGTGCGACGTGGCTCCCAAACAAAATTGGCATCCTTTTTTTTCCCACAAATAGGGCTTTCTTTTGGTGGTATTTGATTACCTCTGCAGTTTTTATTTTTTGCGCTAAAAAAAAAATATTGCGCCAATTTTGAAAAAAAATCAATATTTTTTACTTTTTGCTATAACAAATATCCTCCAAATATATATAAAAAATGTTTGCTATAACAAATATCCTCCAAATATATATAAAAAACATTTCCCTCAGTTTAGGCCGATACGTATTCTTCTACCTATTTTTGGTCAAAAAATATCGCAATAAGCGTTTATCGATTTGTAAACGCTATAAATTTTGCGCAAATCAAATAGGGGATAGTTTTATTGCATTTTTTTTTCCATTTTTATTTTTTTACTACTAATGGCGGCGATCAGCGATTTTTTTCATGACTGCAACATTATGGCGAACACATTGGACAATTTTGACACATTTTTGGGACCATTGTCATTTTCACAGAAAAAAGTGCTATAAAAATGCACTAATTACTGTGTAAATGACAATTGCAGTTTAGGAGTTAACCACTAGCGGGCACTGTAGGGGTTAAGTTTGACCTCATATGTGTTTCTAACTGTAGGGGGGCAGGGCTGGACGTGTGACATCAGTGATCGTCTTTCCCTATATCAGGGAACAGACGATCACTAACACTGCCACAATGAAGAACGGGGACCTCTCCCCGTTTTTCAGCTCCGGTGACCGATCGCAGGACACCGGCAGTGATTGGGTCCCACAGAAGCGGTCACGGATCTTCGGACCAGGTCGCGAGCACACCGGCGCGGCCGTGACCCAGCGCTGGGCCTTAAAGTGGTAGTATACTCTATACTACCACTTTTACCTACAGGTAAGCCTATAATAAGGCTTACCTGTAGGTATAAAGAATATCTCCTAAATCTGTACGGTTTAGGAGATATTCCCCTCGCAATGCGCCGCCGATTGCAGCGGCGCATGCCCAGGGGGTCCCTCGGCTGAAGGGCCGGCAGCCGCCGGACCTTGCCGAATTAAAAACTCCCGCGCACATGTGCGGGAGTGACGACATTGCGGCTCCAGCCAATCACAGCGCTGGAGCGGCGATACCCGGAGGCAAGATGATATCTCGCTCGGCGTGGACCAGGTAAGTTCCCTACACCTCCTTTTAAGGTAAGTATTTCATAATGAGCTGGTATGCGGTGCATACCAGCTCATTATGGCTTTTCCTTTTCAGGTGTAAAATATATATATATATATATATATATATATATATATATATATATATATATATATATATATATATATATATATATGGTATACAACCGCTTTAAAGAGACACGTACAGGTACGTGATTGTGCCCAGCCATGCTATTCTGCCGACGTATATCGTCGGTAGGGGGTCCATAAGTGGTTAAGGGGAACCCTGCGCCAAATTTAAAAAAATGGTGTAGGTGTTTCCTCCATAAATACATAACAGACCCTTATTCGAGCATGCCACCTGGCAGGCCAAAGAAAAAGAGGGGGGGGGGGCGAGAGAGCGACTCCCCCTCCTGAACATACCGGTTTACATGCCCTCAACATTGGGAGGATGTCCCCATAAAGTTTATTTTTTTACCTGCGCAAATTGCATGTAATGCTTTTGTCATACATAGCTGAGCACTGCGTGCACCATTAATAAAACCCAGTAGTTACCCCAAACAGTTCTACCACTTAAAATATACAAACATTTTTCGGTGTTGATCCCAAAACAGAATGCAAAAGAATATCCAGTTCCCTTGCTTTGTTATTTTGTAAAGCTGGCCATAAAGTCATAACATAGAATTTTGTGTAATACCTGTTTTGCATTTGATAAGAAGCATTAATGTCATTACACACTGGACTATATTTTAATCTGACATATTTAGAGTTGCTCTTTTCATAAGCCAGTGACAGCCATCAAAGGTCATTTTCCAGATCTTCTTCATGGCATTTTAAAAATTATCCAAAAATGTGATGATTCTTGTATAGGTAATAAACATTGGTGGAAAACAACACCCAAGAGGAACTGTTTGATAGGAAAAGGTTGAATCTTTAGAGGCTACCCTATGATGTTTCTTTACTACTATCTGCTGTTCTCCATTTGTAGGCAGAATAAGAGAGGATATTTTATATCTTGAAAAGTTTTATTTGTAATCAAAGTAGAACTCTGCGAAGAACAAAGTAACAAGGGCTGCCATTTTGGAGCTGCTTCTAAAAATTCTAGTTGCCTTTCTCGTTAAAACAGTGATTTTTATTAATTTAATACATTTTTTAAAGTAAGTACAGAAACCAGTATGAACAACTTTTTGTTGTATAGTGTATGGCCAGCATTAGTAACGCAACTTCTTTTGCATGTTTTTCCTGGGGGGAAACATAATGCTAAGGGGGTTAAGTAAGCTCTTGCAGTTCCTGTGCTACATTTAAAACTCAAATTACAAAAAACATATCAACCAACAAACCATTGATACATTAAAACTACAGTCATGTCCTTATTTTAAAAACATGTATTGTACAAAAAAAATACTTAAAATACCATGGTAAATCTAATACCCATTAAAATCCCACCCACCAGATCTCCATAGGAAAGCGCTCTATAATTGTATAATTTAACCATGTTGCTGCTCTAATTTTTCAAAACAACTGTAATCCGGGACTATGCAAGCCAGCACTGTCAAAAAACATACATGCATCATGATGCCAAATCAGATGAATGAATGAATGAATGAAAAACTTATATAGCGCGGCACATGCGAACTAAATCGCCTCTGGGCACTCGTTGTTCCTGTCTCTCTTGACATCAAAAGAGCAGAGTTTTGATCTGTCTTCTGAAGGTCAGGTGAGATAGTCATCATGTAAAGCATTGGTCTCCAAACTTTCTAATCAAAGGGCCAGTTTACTGTCTTTTAGAGGGGTTAGACTAGAGCCATTGGGAGTAGAAAATATCCTGTATCTTTGGGCAATCCCACCAGATATGTGTCATTGTGCCCCTCTGACTACATCACTGGGGAAGCCCAGGTTCTCCCTTGCGTCAGAGGGGGGCAGGGTCACGTGACGGGTGGCCCTGTCTCACCTATATAAGAGCTGTCACTGGCTCAAGCCGCGTCATTCGCGGGGCTGTCTCCGGTGGAGACAAGCTGTCGGCGATGCATGCGCTCTGGATAACGGACCTGGATGAAGAGATCTTTTCATCACTGGACCCCGGCAGAGAGGATACCGACAACATTGGAGCGGAGACCGAGAGTGGATTACCACCGCTGGATTATTTTTATTTTTTTAAATAAAGGACTTTTTTCCACGGTGTGTGTGTTTTATTTTTAAAATTCCTGCACACGTTCTTAGTGAAATGGTAGAGGTTCAATGTACCCCATTACCAATTCACATAGGGGGGGCCGGGATCTGGGGGTCCCATTTGTTAAAGGGGTCTTCCAGATTCCTATAAGCCCCCGCCTGCAGATCCCCACAACCACCGTAGCAAGGGTTGTGGGGATGAGGTCCTTGTCCCCATCAACATGGGGACATGGTGCTTTGAGGGGGTCACAGACCCCCAAAGCATCCTCCCAATGTTGAGGGCATGTGGCCTGGTACAGTTCAGGTTTTTTCAGGTTCTGCCTTTTCTGCGGCCAGACAGGTTACTTGCATAAGGGGTCTGGTGTGAATATTTGGGGGAACTCGATGCCATTTTTTTTAAAATTTGGGGTGGAGTTCCCCTTAAAATCCACACCAGACCTGAAGGGTCTGGAATGGATATTTGGGGGGAACCCCATGTCTTTTTTTTTAAATTGATGGCGGGTTCCCCTTAACATCCATACCAGACCTGAAGAGCCTGGTAATTGAATTTGGGGGGACCCCCACGCTTTTTTTTTTATGAATGACTTTTCTCTGAATTGCCGGGAGCCAACAATTCATTATAGCCTTGAGTGATTTTAAATTACTTTTTTTCCTTCAGAAATTACACTTTATGCAGAGACAGTTTTAAGCACAGGAAACATGCGTCACTTCACAGGCATACTTTACACCCCCAGGTACGCAATTTAAAGAATTATTTCACTTTTATTGTTTTACTTTAAGCATTATTAAAATCACTGCTCCCGAAAAAACTGACGTTTAAAAAAAAAAATTTGCATTGATACATGTCCCCCGGGGCAGGACCCAGGTCCCCAACACTTTTTAGGACAATAACTTGCATATTAGCATTTAAAATTAGCACTTTAGATTTTTAGAGTCCCATAGACTTTAACAGGGTTATAAAGTTCAAACTTTTGGTCTGTTCGCAGGTTCTGGTGCAAACCGAGGGGGTGTTCGGCTCATCCCTAATGACCATTGAATGATCGTGTCTCTCTGGTTGCCTGATGTGTACTTTTACCTCACCATATAAAGCATCCTTGAGCTGCTACTTTAGATCCCCTTGGTTAAAGCCCCTGGCTGGGTAATAGCCGCAAGCTCATACAGCTTGCCTTCTGGTAAGCATGCATTTTATGTGGTGGAGGTACACAAGTCCATGGTGGTGTTAGCTTTCATTCACAATTTTTTTCATGTCTCTGTGTAATTGGTCACCCCACAATACTGATACAGATGTTCATCATGAAGGCAGAACTACTGGGACTGCAGGTTGACTTGCTTGACTCATTTTAGACTTGGCTGGCCTCAGTGCAGTGCATTGTGAGGACACTCACTGTTAGTGTTAGGACCACAGAATTATGGGGTGCCTTGGCGCGGCTCTGTGGCTCACGCATGCGTTTGCAAATGCGTGCGGTCAAAACCCCTGTTTTTAACGCACATTGTTAGACAGGTTAATTGGTTGTTCTGCTAGCTGGTCGGTAAGTAGGCTTGGTTATTCCCTGGGCATTCCCCAGGTTCTTGCTGTTATGGCCTCAGTGCTAGCCTGGCTGTGTGCTCCTAGTTATTGCCAGTGTAAGTAGTATATAGGATAGTGTCCAAGGGTCAACAGTAGTAGGTTGGTGTACAGAGGTCAGTAGTATGTAGTGTCCAACAAACAGTACACACCACACCTGGTGTAAAAGATCCCAGACTTCCTGAGCAGTACTTTTAAGTTAGCCTCACCACAAATCCAGGGTTTACAGCACCAATGTCCAAGCCGACAGGGCATCCTAGGTGGTGCAGGCATTCCCTGCTCTGCAGCTGCGTGTATGCAAGGGGCGTGCCTTGGGGCAGGAAATGCCTCCACCACCCACGATGCTCTTTGACTGTTTCTTGCCTGTTTGTTTCCTGTGCTGCTCTGCCGCTAGAACCTCAGAGTGGGAAAGGCGACAACCCATTTGCGATCTACCTGTCCCCTACCTGCGGTCGACTGGTAGTTTAGGATCAACAGATTGCCAACCCCCATACTATAGCAGCAAAAGTAAACCCTTTGAAAATGTATAAACAAATGCCATTAAAATAAAATATATACTACTTCCCCTTCAAACAATATCTTCGCTATACTTGCTCATTAAAAAAAAATTCTGACCTGCGTCATGGTATAATAGAACCTTCTATTGCAGCACACCATTTTTTTTTTTAAATATCACGTCTTCCTGCTACATATTAAAAAGAACATCTTCTCTAAATGAAAAAATAATTTATCCTCAAAATACATCTGCTAAATATACATAAACCACTACATCTTATTTCTGGAACACTTGACATTTTTAAAAAGACAACAGTATGACATAAGTAATCATTTGTGGAAAGTATCTGTTTTTTTAATTTTTTTATTTAGAATAGCACGAATTGTACTTCTGAACTATTATGAAAGGAAACCTTAGAGAAATCTGTAAGCTGCCATTGATGGTCTGCTTCTAAAAATGATATTGTAACACTTTTTTACTCATGGTAATCCTTGCTCATAACTATTAGATGGCAAAACAAGCAGGGAAACCAGGAAAGTGCGTAAGTATGCTATAGCACACCCAAAAAATATCGCTAGCACCCCCATGTCACTCCATCTCGCAGAGATTATTCTTTTTTTCTGGCTACCTCTATAGGGACACCTCCCACCCACTGATGTCATCTCCGCTACTTGATTACTAGGACTGACCTGTGTCCTAGCAACCAACCATGTGCCTGCTCCACCCCAGGCATTCAGAGCAAACCTGCTGCTGGTGCTCACATCCCAGCTTTCACCTGTAGCTATGGGCTGCACTGAGAGTGGACTCTGATGAAAGGGGGTAATGGGAATCTGGAGACTCGAATTCTATTTTGATGTAAGCAGGAGGGCCCATCTGGACCCTGATGTAAGGGGAGGACTCTAGGTGCCTTGATGTTGATTCACCCTAATGTCCTTGTGTCAATGTAGATAAGCCTAATTTCTGCTGGCTCTAAGGGTGCAGTGCTGCATTTCTTGCTCCCACACCTGCCCCATGGGGAGATTCTGTATGGTTTGTCTCATGCATTGTCCCATCGGCTTTGTGGACCTCCAGAAGGTCAGTTTTTACTAGCACTTTCTTACACCTCCTGAAGAAGTGGGGTTTCCCACAAAACATGTTGAGGCAATTAACCCACGTTGAAGACACTCCAGGTAAATATTGGAAGCTTTATGCTTCTATAAGATTGTACAATTGTTAATTTGGGGAATTGTTTTATCCATGGGTAACTGAGGGAGCTGCTATGAAACAATGTATTATGTAATATTTTTATATTTAAGGCATTAGGATGTGATGCAACCCTTTCTATTACATGTTACAGGAGTGAGATCTAGTGCAGACGCTCCAAATTGACATTGGTACACATAGCAGAGCTGCTGGAATCTAAAAATAGAGTTGGGAAGACTAAATTGTTGCTTTAATTTGTCAAAAGACTTTAGAGAGCCATTTTTACAGATGTGATTGAGGTATCTAACACCCTTTAATGCCCAAAGAAAAGGGTCTGGTATTGAAAGAAAAATCAGAAAGAGAAGGATTTAACCGAAAAGGGGTATAAGGGGACCCACATCTGGGGGCAATTGTCTGTAATTGACCTGGGTCCATGCTCTAATTACTGCCCTCATACAAGGTTTAATGCCGCGTACACAAAAACGTTGTTTTTTAAAACGTCATTTAAATTGATCATGTGTGGGCAAAACTTTGTTTTTTGTCTTCACAAAAACGACCAAAAAAAAATTCCAACATGCTTGAATTTTTTGTGTCGTTTTTCAAAACGTTGTTTTTTGTTTCACAAAAAGTCACCGTGTGTAGCAAAAACGTCGTTTAAAACGACGTTTTTCAACCCGCGCATGCCCAGAAGCTAGTTATGAAGCGAGCTTCAATGGAAAAGAGTGGTGAACGTAACCTCGCTTTTTGTGAAAAAACGATGGTGTGTATGCAACATCGTCTTTGAAAAGTGACGTTTCAAAAACGTAGTTTTTTACTTCACAGAAAACGTCGTTTTTTTTCATCACAAAAAATGATCGTGTGTACGCGGCATAATAATAAGAGGAGCATCAGCATTAAGACTCCTACATAGTTACATCTAGTTCAACTAATAAACCGATCTACAGTGGAACCTCAGATTATGGGCCTAATCTGTTCCAGGAGAATGCTTGTAATCTGAAGTACTCGCATATCAAAGCAAATTTCCCCATTGAAGTCAATGGAAACAAAAATAATTGTTCCGCATTGACTTCAATACCGTAAGCGGCCAGAGGTAGGGGGCCCCGGAGAGCCTCAGAAACCTCCGGAAAGGCCCAAGGACACCTCGGCTGGCCTCGGCAAACCTCGAAAAGGCTCGGGAACTGAGTATTTTCGTGTCTTTCAGAGTCTTTCCGAGCATTACCGAACGGCCGTTCGGCTCAGGCGCCCCCCACCTCAGGCCAAACGTGGTACTGCACACCGCTTTGGCCTGAATTCTGATCGTTTTGCAAGACAACACTCGCAAACTAGTTAGAATTTTTTTAAATACAGTGGGCCAGATTCACGTACATCGGCGCATTTTTTGACTGGCGTAGCGCACCTCCTTTACGTTAGACTGCCGCAATGTAGCGGCACAATCACCGTATTCTCGATTGATTTGCGCAGAAATTAGCGCCTGTGCAACGTAATTTCAGAGGCGTAAGGCGGAGTAATTCAAATTGGGAAGGACATGAGCGTGTTACATTGAAATGAGCCGTGACCCCATGCAAATGAAGGGCCGGCCGGCTCGCGCATGCGCACATGAAGCATACCATGGTCAGCACCTCTGTGCGCATGCTCACAACTCGGGAACGGCGCAATCAGTGAAATTGGAAGTGGACCAGGGCAACTTAGTGAACTATGCAGACAGCATAAATAGACAGACACAAACGCACTTCCTTTGCAAAAGTACATCCCTTTGTATCCCTCCCTATACAGCAAGGTGCTTTTGTTCTGTTTGTTGCGTTGTGATTTGTCTTTGTTATATTTGTGGACTGTTTGATCTAGTGTTTTGTAGAATATATTTAAAAGTGTTTTTTGGTGACTGCTTGTGAGACTTTTTGGTTGATAGATTTTTGTTTGTTTGTTTTGTTGCTTGATTTTTCCTGCTTGTTTTTGTGAGTGATTTTTGCTGATTGTTTGGGAGAGAGTTTTTGTCTGAGTATGACTGAGAGGAAGAGGAAGTTAAATTTTACTTTGGGGGAGAAACAAATTATTGCCCGGGCCTTTACCCAATATGGGCGTTTCCTCCACGGCCCGGAGAGTGCCAACACCCCCCCGGCCAGGAGGCGTGAGATCTTGCAGCACATTACTGATGAGGTGAATGCATCGGGGGGGGAGACCCGGACATGGTCGGCTATTGAAAAGAAGATCAATGACCTACGGCGTCTGGTCAGAAAGAAGCTGGCCAAAATGGCAGCCCATGCCAGGGGCACAGGAGGGGGCCCACCATGCCCTGTTAGGCTGACAGCGGAGGAGCGTGCGGTGGCCCACACCTTTCATAGACAACAGGTGGAGGGCCTGCCTGGCTATGACTCCAGTCATGAAGGCGTGATGCCAGGTAAGGTTTTTTTGCCCTATCAGGTGTGTAGCATGTGGGGGGGGTGAAAGGGAATATGTGGCAAGTGTGTGGATCCTCCAACCTGTGAATGTTTTGTGTCATCCACAGATGTGCAGGAGGGTGCTGGGCCATCTGGGCTGACCGCACCATCCCAGGGACAACAGCCTGATGAGGACCCCCCGACAAGGCCGGAGTCCTCGGAGGAGGAGTTTGAGGAGGAGGAGGATGTCATGTCAGCCAGTGGATTGTTGTTTTTGGAGGAGTCTTCCTCTCTGGCTGGCAGCAGCCAGCCCTCCAAAATTTTTGGGAAAAAAATAAAAATTCCTCTCCCGTGCCCTCCTCCGTGCCCTCCTCCGTGCCCTCCTCCGTGCCCTCCTCCGTGCCCTCCTCCGTGCCCTCCTCCGTGCTCCCCTCCGTGCTCTCCTCCGTGCTCTCCTCCGTGCTCTCCTCCGTGCTCTCCTCCGTGCTCTCCTCCGTGCTCTCCTCCTTCTTTGCTCATCTAAAGTCAGTAGTATAGCTATGAGCATGGATGCCACTGGCATGTTGGCATACAGATTGTTGTGCAACATGTGTGACTGCTCAGCTCCTCACTAACAGTGTTGCTTTCTCTGACATGTAGACGAATTGTCTAATTTTATACCACCTTTTATATGGTCTAATTTTAGACATGACGTGCAACTGTTGCGCACCGCGTGTAGCCTGCGCTGCACCAACGTTCTTTTGTGGATCCCCATAACTCCCTCATTAGCATATTTGAATAGCAAATCAATGGTGTGTCTAGCGCAGTTTTGCGCGGACGGATGCGCCTGTCTATCGAAATTACGCCGGACAAAAAAAAGTAGATTTCTTGCGTATCTCGTTTTGGGGATGCCGAGCATCAAAACGCATGCGCAAATTTAGACTTACGCCGCGCATCTCCTGTTACGCCGGCGTAATCACTCTGTGAATCTGGCCCAGTGCTCGTAATTGCGAAACGCTCATTAACCGCGTTACTCGCAATACAAGGTTCTACTGTATTCATTAATTAATATCCCATTCATAATTTACTATGATCTGTCTCCTTTCTCTGTTGTAAGAGGAGGGAAGGAATCAATCATGGTAACAGTAGCAGTTTATCATTCTGTTGACCATTCACAGTGATCATAAGTGTACCAAGCCCCTCAGATTGGCTCAGTACACTGTCTCTGTGATGTCTCTATGATTGCTCAGTACTTAGCGATTAGCGGGTGGAATGGTTGTATTCATTGGTGTTTATTAGGCCTCGTACACACGATCGGACATATCCGATAAAAACGGTCCGCGGACCATTTCCATCGGATATGTCCGATCGGGAGTTTGATCCGATGGCGTGTACACACCATCGGATCAAATTCCCCGCCGCCGGACGGCGCGGTGACGTGGCGGTGACGCGGCGGTGACGTTGACGCCGCCACGTCACCGCCACGTCACCGCACCAGGAAGTTAAACACTTCCGCGCATGCGCCGAATCCATTCGGCGGCGGCGCGGCGGCGGTGGGGGACGACGTGTCTGCTGGTAAGTGTACTAACCAGCAGACATGTCGGGCGGACAGATTCCCACCGGATAGATTTCAAAGCATGCTTTGAAATCTGTCGGGTGGAGAAATCTGTCCGCTAGCCCATACACACGAGCGGAGATGTCTGCTGAAACGGTCCATCGGACCGTTTTCAGCGAACATATCCCCTCGTGTGTACGAGGCCTAAGAGGCACTGAGTAAATAACAAGCTTTCAGTCCCCTATTTAAAGCTGTACCTTGATGAAAATTGGGTTAAAATATTTCTTGGCTTTATAATGACATCTACAGTGACTGGCCTTACTTTTGTAATTTTGCATTCATTATTTTACATACAATGGTTGTCTGGGATAAAGTTTGCATGGTAGGACCTTTTGCTCCCACATTTAAAATGTAATTTTATTTCCTCTATTCAACAGCTAATAAAACCAACCTGCAGCAACGCACACTGTTATTTATTCTAACCTTGTAATTTACTCCAGCACATAAATACAGAACACTTTAACAATACTGTAATTCCAACTGTTACAATATATTTTATGTTATAATAGGTCCACAATGCATTTTCAAATTATTAATAAGTAGAGGTGAAGTATGTCAATGACCTGTCATAGCCAAACAAGAAAGAACTAATTGTATAATCTGTCATAAACATTAGTCGAGGTGTATAAAAGTAAAGAACTAGCATG
Source organism: Rana kukunoris (assembly GCA_029574335.1). NCBI lineage: Eukaryota > Metazoa > Chordata > Amphibia > Anura > Ranidae > Rana > Rana kukunoris. Next base: position 72,877,089 of record CM056052.1, read on the forward strand.
TTCTGAGTCTGGGAACACAACACGTCATTAAGTGCTGTGTAAATGCATTCAATACATACTGGAGGCAAGTAGTAATTTGTCACAATGAAAAGCAATTCTTTTCCCAAGTAGAACATAAACAGCAGGTGTCACTAGGTTGTTGTATCATTAATTTTCTTTTTCTTTTAATAAAAAAGACTACATTCAATGTTCTGTTTCCATGAGATAGACTGTCGCATCAGATCTTAAAACACCAACAGGGTAGGCAAAGTGACTACCAAAGCTCAGACCAGCCTTTCTCAATGTTTCTACCCCAGAGGAACTCTTGAAATATTTTTTAGGTCTCAGAACGCTCCTGCAAAACACTTCATGAGAGTCAGTGGTAGAATTGTCTCTTTGATTGGTGGCCAGTGGCGAGACTGCCCTCTTTACAGAGGTGGTCAGAATGCCACCCTTATAGACAGTTAAAAAGATTATTGGTGTCTCTGCCAAGTTTTAATGGCCCTAGAACAAAGAGATGGCCCCAGAAGGTTTTTGGGATGTCAGTCAGCCATAGTTTAGATGTAGCACCCTCCTGAATAGTTTGTAGGAAAGCTAGGCAAATATAGATTTTTTTCTGGCTCCACTGTAACTAGTGAAGTAGTGTATGATTGGGCTGTTTTGGGCTCAGCAGGCTTGATTGTTCTCCATTGACTTCAGGAGGATTCCAGAATATAGTGGGTTAGGAGGATGCAAATCAGCCGTCTGAATAGTTATGTGATCTGAGACAATCCCTGGGGGAGGGGGTTCAGTAGGTGGCTGTAGAGGGCATAAATAGTCTGGGGCTTGAATTAGCCCTATTCTTGTCCAGAAGTAGCAGTTCCCAGTCAGAAGAACTCCTGCCCTTCTGGAAAGCCCAGCTGAAAATTCTACTTTTGCTCATCAAGGTCCCAGCTCTGGCAAACCTGGAGGCCTGGTCTGCTAAAATCTCTGAATCTAAGTGAGGGAATTCACTAGGGGTGCAACGGATCAAAAAACTTACGGTTCGGATCGTTTCTCGGATCAGAGTCACGGATCAGATAATTTTTCGGATCAGCAAAAAAAAATTTAACGTGGCTCAAGCACTTTCAGCATGTTTTTAAAGCCCTCGTTTTGCACAACCGAATATGGCCTCATGTCTTCACCTATAAACACACCAATAGCGTTTGTGATGGCTTTAGCCCGGTCTGATTGTGCAACAAGGGGCTGCTTAAATGCTGTGGTGATAAGTGGTTGTTGAGCAGCTTTTATTTTCGCTTTCGTTTTCACTCCTGTCAGTGAAACACTGGGTTGATGTCGCTTCAAATGCGTGGCCATGCTTGATTTCCACTGTCATATGGCTTTCTTGTGCCACAGTGCCTACACACCATCACGGTTTTATCCACTAACCTTTTTCCTTCATCATTATACTTGACAGGGAAGCCAAAATGCATCCATACAGGGTATTTAAATGATGCAGGGTGTTTAAGCTTCTCCGTTCCTCTACTCGCCATGACCACGCTGTGTGTGGACTGAACATGTGCACAACTTTTTTTTTCAGAAATCAATCCGCGGATCATGGGTGTGCGGTTCGGATCAATATCTTCGGTTCGGATCACGGATCAATGACGATCCGTTGCACCACTATAATTCACTGGAGAGCCGGTTTAAAAGACTCATGGAGAAATTGTCTGTCTGATACTGGAGGGAGGCATCCAAGTATCCAGGGACATGCGAGTACAGATCTGAAGGGAAGTTCCTAGTGGCTGTTGTTGCTGATATCCCTAGCATATCTATACTAGTGCTTGCCTGATCTGGGACATTGCTAATCAAACAGTACTGAAAAAAAAAACACTATAGATGATGAAAATGTCCTAGTATAAAGTGCAGGTGATAAAAGTGACAAAAGTGAAATGCAATATTCAAATTAGATAATAGTAAAGCGCTGGTGATAAGAATGCAGAAATAAAGTCCATATACTGTAAGAAGTGAACTGAAGCTGTAAAGTGCTGCTCCAAATAACACTGCAGATCAAAGAATGTGAACAGTGACTCGGTGTCAATTTTTTTTGGTGCAATTACACCTCTGTGTGAGATGGTAAGGTAAGGTAACAGCGTGAAAGAATCCAATAACGACCAGGATAATCCAGGCTCCTGCAGAAGGCCACTAGGGGTTTCTCCCCTGCACAACTCAGCAAAAAAATGCAAAGGGAGCTCCAGATCCAATAGCAAAGAAAAAACCTGATTGAAATCCATGCATTCAGCACCCTGCATGTAGATCAGGGGCCGGATGCATGGATGGGGGGGCAGCCCGAGTGCACCCCCTATGGATGGGGCTCAACCTCTACTGATCCTGCCAGTAACACAATTCCTGTCCTGAGAGGACAATGCTCACTCAATGTACTGTGTCTAGGGTGGAGCAACATTGTCACTCTCAGTGTCGGTTCACACTGGGGCGACTTGTCAGGCGACGTAGTCACCTGACAAGTCACGCTCCATTCATTGCAATGGAACCATTCTAATCAGAGCAACCCAAGTCGCTCCAACTTAGAAAAAAACCTTCCTGCACTACTTGGGGGTGACGTCAGAGCAGATTTCATTGACTTATGTTAATGAAGTCCTTTGCAAGCCGCGCTGCGGGGCGGCTTTAGAGTCGGACGACTTTGAAGCCGCCACCGGTGTGAATCGAACCTCAGAGAAAAAGTGTGTTTACAGATCACTCCCCCCTCTCCAGGATGTCGATGATTGTAGCATAAGCTGAGCATCTAATCTAAAGAATGGAGCAGATATATTGTGTTGCCTTCATAAAATATGTGCATTGCAATTCACCCAGTGGAAGTACATTTGTCCTGTATAAGTGGGGCAAAAAAAAAAATAACGTTATTAGGCTATTACCTTTGCTGGATTGTGATAATTTTTCATAAAATTTAACATGCAAAAAGCACATTTGGCCTCTAGATTGCACTAGCCTTCATAGAAATTCCTATGATACTTAGGGGTTTACTAAAACTGGAGAGTGCAAAATCTGCTGCCGTTCTGCATAGAAACCAATATTTTTTTTTGCCAAAAGTTAATTGAACAAGCTGAAGTTAGAAGCTGATTGGCTACCAAGCACAGCTGCACCAGATTTTGCATTCTTCAGTTTAGTAAGTCAACTGCTCAGTACCATCTATTGGCCAAATGCAGTATTTTCCTATTTAAATATATTCAAAAAGTTTCGACCAGCACAGCAAATAGCCTAATAACATTTGTTTTAGTTTTTTTGGTTTTCTTTTTTTTTTTCGTCCCATGCAAAGAACCAATGTACCCACATTTTCACTCAAGTTCAAACCAGCTAGGGAAGTACCATTTTATTACTTGTTGCATGGTCATATCTGGTCACCTCTCGTTAAAAGAGAGGTATGGCTTTATGAAAAAAAAAAAACATTTACAGTTGTGCTCATAAGTTTACATACCCAGGCAGAATTTATGATTTCTTGGCCATTTTTCAGAGAATATGAATAACACAAAAACATTTCTTCCACTCATGGTTAATGTTTGGCTTTCTTCTGGTGATTCGACCATGCAGCCCATCTTTCTTCAAGTGCCTCCTTAATGTGCATCTTAAAACAGCCACATCACATGTTTTCAGAGAGTCCTGTATTTCACCTGAAGTTATGTGTGGGTTTTTCTTTGCATCCCAAACAATTTTCCTGGCAGTTGTGGCTGAAATTTTATTTGGTCTACCTGACCGTGGTTTGGTTTCAACAGAACCCCTAATTTTTCACTTCTTAATTAGAGCTTGAACGCTGCTGATTGGCATTCTCAATTCCTTTGATATCTTTTTTTTATATCCCTTTACTGTTTTATACATTTCAACTACCTTTTCCAGCAGATCCTTTGACAATTCTTTTGCTTTCCCCATTACTCAGAATCCAGCCATTCAAACCCCTTTGTATCAATTTGTGTGCATGTCATCACACCAAAATCATCAGGGTGTGTAAACCTTTGATCAGGGTCATTTGGGTAGTTTCTGTTGCCAATATGATTTAAAAAGAGTAAACACAGTTGATTGATAAAAATGGCTTCAGCCTAACACTAACCATGAATGAAAGAAAAGTTTTTGTGTTATCATTCATATTCCCTGAAAAATGGGCAAGAAATCATAAATTCTGCCAGGGTATGTAAAGTTATGAGCACAACTGTATAAGCCAACTGTGCAGTGAAAACCGATTGATGAAAGGCTGCTAATCACTCAGTTCTCCCCCTCCTCTCTGAGCAGAGAGTTGTGATTGTCAGTCACAGGCTTTCTGCTCTCCCCGCCATTGCTTACTGTAGCACTGAGCTGTGGTGGGGCGGGAAGGGCTGGCACAGGCTCTCAGCAGATCTCTGGGATCCTGAGCCAGGTGCCTATCCAGGCTTTTTGGTGGTTCCTGATCATATGGTCGGACCTTTCCAGAGCCTGGACCAGCTCTGTGAAGCCAGCCGACAGCAGGCTTCAGCATTGCATAAAGAACGATTCATAGGAGAAGTTTAGCCTTGGCTATACTTCTCCCCTAAGGCTAGGGTAGACATTTTCCCAGTGTCTTTCTCCATACACTACTCTTGTAGCAACTTGTCTCCAGGGAAAAAGGAGCCTTGAATCAAAGCCAGTCCATTGATTGAAAGGGCTGCGCCATCAGGCTGTTGGCATCCATTAAGATGTGGACACACACACAGTTAGAGGCTTCATCCCTCCCAAAAAGCCTCTGAACTCCAGACCCCAATTTGGGAGTTACCAATCCCAGAGAAAACAGAAAACAGAAAAATCTTTTTTCTCAATAGAAATTTTTAAGCCCCCACCCTGCATTAGTGAGAACCTGGTGTGACATATACACATTTATAGGTACCAAACTGTCACAATATATATAAATATACTGCACACAAATGTAGCAGTACCCCTGTAAGGGCTGCTAATAGACTCAGTACCCCACTAATTACCAAATCCTCCTTTACCTCTGGTTCAGTCATATAACCAACTTTGTTAGTAAATAGAGACTCACACAGTTTTAATGAAACAGTTCAAGTATGTTTACTGTATTAGTGAGAACACAAAAATATACTTATTAGATATGCAATATAATGGTGCAAAGTTCCTTTAAATGTAAATTATCACAGATATTAACCTAATCACAGAAACCTATATCTGTGTCAGGTTTCTCCCTTCTGCCTCCTCAACTCACATGCCATTAAATCTTTCACAATATAAATAAACAATATATAGACTATTGTATTCATATAGGCTGGCTCCCTTTAGATGAAGTCCAATGCAATTAAAGCAGATGAGGGAAAAGGATAATAAAAGGTAAAATGGTGTTCATTGAAGTCCAGATGTCTTCAGCTAGCCTTGTTGTGTTGTAACTAAAGTGATCCTTGATAACAGGGTATGGCAAATTTTGCAGAACTGTAAGTTATCCTTGTTGTATTGTAACTTCCTTTGATATGATCCTAATGGTTTTGTCCAGTAAAGCTACTAGAATCAAGAATGAAAACTGGGCATATATGTCTGCTTTCAGTGTACGTTATAAAATGAGAACTGACTTCAGTGGAACTACAAGTACCACCAGCTGAACTGTGTGAATGATGTCTGAAAGCAGTGTCTTTACCAATAAGATGGGCTATGTTCGCTCATTACTCCAGGAATTCAGATACAGCTGGCAATGACATAGATGATGAGACGACTCTAACAGGAACTCTCTCTGTATGCTGGCTCTGGGAAATGACGCCCACCGTGCCACGCTGCAGCCACTGGGATCTGAAGTGCAGGTGTCTCTGGATGCATAGCTCCCAACAGTTCCTGATTTTGAGGGACTGTGCCTCATTTGAAGGAAAGTCCCTCTGTCCCTCTTTCCTCTTTACTTGTCCCTCATTTTGGTCTGATCTATATAGTTGTATATAAAATGCATTTTTTATCTTTCAAAAAGTGTTTCCCAGGGCTAAACCTTTCATCCAATTTCTAAATTGCTACATTTGTACATTTTAAAAGCCATTATAAAGGAATAATAGTGGTTAAAAAAAATCCCTTGTGGATTTAATTAGCCATTTTTTGGGTTAATTCTCCTTTAACGGGGTGTGGCAGGGGGCGTTTCCTATGCCTACATACATTTGTTATTAGGTGTCCCTCAGTCCCATCTCAAAATGTTGAGAGGAAAGTAGATGACCTGGAACACCCTCCAGAAAAGAAGCGATGCTGTCCACAGAAGTCCATCTGGGTACAGCTGTCCGTCTCCCCGCTGTGTAGGCCGCAAATCAATAGCAGCTCAGTGTCACACAGACCTCCTGCTGGCAGAGTGAAACTACGTCGGAAGAGAGGCTTATCTAGGCCACGCCAGCCCTTTTTATATTGTGAACTACAATTAACAGAATGCTGATCCTATCACAGGAAAAAGGAAATTGACACTATGGGCCAGATTCAAGTAGCCCGCCGTAAGTTTGTGCGGGCGTATCGTATCTTGTTTACGATACGCCACCGTAAATTAGCGAGGCAAATGCTGTATTCACCAAGCTAAGTTACGGCGGCGTAGCGTAAATGGGCCGGCGTAAGCCCAGGTAATTCAAATGTGATTGAGGTGGGCGTGTTTTATGGCAATGTGTTGTGACCCCACGTTTTTACGTTTTTTTTAACTGCGCATGCGCCGACCGTGGACGTATACCCAGTGCGCCTGCTCCAAATCATGACGCTACGACGCATTGTTTTCGACGTGAACAGAATTGACTTAAATCCCCATTCACGGACGAGTTACGCAAACAAGGTAAAATCTGAAAAATTTGACGCGGTCCTGACGTCCATACTTAACATAGGGTGCGCCATCTTTTTGGTGGTTTATCGTTACGCCAGAAAACGCCTTACGGAAACGGCGTAAATTCACTGCGTCGGCCGAGCGTACGTTCGTGAATAGGCGTATCTCGCTGATTTACATATTATAGGCGTAAATTAGCGGGAATGCCCCTAGAGGCCATCTTAAAAATGCAGTCAAGATACAACGGCGTAAAACAATAAATACTGGATATATATATATATATATATATATATATATATATATATATATATATATATCCAGTATATTTTAAAAGGCTATATATTCTTCAAAAAATATTTACTGTATGGCAAATTGAACTGACATTTTTTAAAATAATGATTAAGCAGTCAACGTGGTCATGTAATTAACAACTCTGGTCAAATGTGAACACAATTTGCGTAAATGTCATTGTGTTTTACAGTGATCTCCTACCTAACATTTATGTGAAATTCTTGAAATGTTTGGATGCCCTTTTTCCACACTGTACGCTCATCAATATTCATTTCTTCATAATGATCTTAATGTGATGGATAATGACTTCAGCTTCCAACTGTTTGACTGATGGGTTTTATGTCTTGTCTTAGAAGGAATTGATACAGAAAATGACACTGCTCATGCATGATATTTTTAGTTGCTTTTAATTACTGGTTTACTAAGGAGGCATGCGGCATACACTACGATTGATGGAATTGTTTATCTCCAGCAATTTCTTATTAGTGAAACTGTGTGTTGGTTTTTCTTCAAATTGAATCATAATGTATCATACAGTGTTTGTTGTTCTGATTCTTTATGTTTCACACTCAGTTAGCTCAGCCTTTCTAAATAAAATAACATTCCTTAATACTCTTTTCTAGGTGTGAACTTTACTGATCATTAAAATATATGTTCAAATGTTACTTTCATTAAAAGGAAGAGTGTCTAATAGAATCTTAGTTTTCTGGATTAGATCATGTTGCCTAATTTAAAGAATGTAAAATTCATCCCATAATAACCTAAAGGATACACTGCATCAAACTTCAACAGCAAATCCAGGCAACAAATAAAATAATTTTTCTTTTCTGCAGTTGACTAGGGTGAGCTTGATGTTCGAATCAAATGTAAGTTTGACTCGAACATCGGGTGTTCGCCGAACAACAAATATTATGGGGCGTTCACAGAAAATTAGAGCACTGCGGAATGCCCCATAATGCACAGCGAGATGTATTCAGAAAGCAAGATACGCCGGAATTTTTCTAAGATACGAGCGGCGTAAGCATATTTACGCTGGCCGCTAGGTGGCGCTTCCGTAGATTTACGTGTCGAATATGCAAATTAGGTAGATACGCCGATTCACGAACGTAGTTGCGCCCGGCGTATCTATTTGCGTTGTTTACGCAAGGCGTCGGACCGGCGTAAAAGTTACCCCTGCTATAGGCGCAGGCAATGTTAAGTTTTGACGTCGGGACAGCGTCGAATTTTCCATTGTTTACGTTGTTTACGTAAAACGTTCGCGAATAGGGCTTTGCGTAAGTTACGTTCATGTCAAAACCAATGAGTATTTGCGGGGTAATTTTGAGCATGCACACTGGGATACATCCACAGACCGCACATGCGCCGTTTGTTAGAAACGTCTTTTACGTGGGGTCATGGTTGATTACCATACAACACGCCCACTTTAAGCCTACTTTGAATTACCCGGGCTTACGCCGGCCCATTTACACTACGCCGCCGTAACTTAGGATGCAAGTGCTTTGTGAATACAGCACTTGCCTGACTATCGCTTCTCAGCCTTTTGGCTAAGATGAAGTGTAGTATCTGTTCTTATCAGTTTCCAGAGGAGCGCTGAAACACCTCCATTGGGAGGGTGGATGCAATCCAATGGTGTCATAGCACCTGGAAGGATGGTTTCGGTAGGGACTACGCTGAGCTGCCCGAAAGATACTGGGGGCCGGCCAATGGTCAAGTCTGAGCCATCCGGAAGGGTGCTTCTGGTGAGGATGGAGAAAGCATTTGGTCAAAGCTGAAGGGCCGGGCCCCTGGCCTTCTGGCCTGGATTTGATGCGGTTCCTAACCTGATCCTGCCAGTTGCTCTAGAGGGAACGTTGGCCCCACCCTTACGGGGGGGGGGGGTCGAAGGTGTAGCTAGTACCTCCCTGAGCAAAATAAGGTAAGGAGCGAAAGAGGTTTGTCCTGGACCTCTAGTAGCTCCTGATCCTTTCTGGTGGAGTTGGGGAAGGGGGCCATGACTGTCCGGGCCGTTGACCAGGGTCCATTGAAAAGCCTTTGGATATAGTGCCCCTGGAGTGGCAGTCCAGGGGTGCCATACATTGCACTGAGTGTGTCAGGGACACTCAACGTGTGGCACCTTTTTGGTCACTAACCTCCACAACACACTTTTCACACCTGCCTCTAGGGCCGGGCCTTTTGGCTAGGACCAGAGGAATTTTTGTTTCCTGGCCGGAGGGCCAGCCAACGTATTGCACGTTGGTCACTTTCACTCACCTCTCCCACCTTCCTTCTCCCCCACTTTCTATTTATTTTACCCCGTGTGTCACGTTACTTCTTTTTTATGTTTGGTGCACTGCACTTTATGTGTGATTAGTAGGGTGCTGGTCCTCGGGCATGCCCTGAACGTCTTGGGAGTGGGTGGACATGGCCTTCTGGCTTAGTTCGCCCGCTCTTATGGGGTCTCCCTTCGGGGGAGCCTCACCGAGGAGGGTTCTGTTTCGGCAGTCCCTTCAAGGATGTTGGGTCCGTGTTGGCTTCGGCTGCATGGGCCTTTTTGGGTTCATGTGGCTTCGGCTACATGGACCACAGTTACCTCAGTCCCTGTCAGGAGCCTAACGCCCCGGGGGATCAGGGTTGGGCCCTTTTCGGACTAAGACTTGCCTGACTAAGTTGTGGTGGCGTAGCGTATAGAAGATACACTACGCCCGCACAAAGATGCGCCCGTACAAAGATGCGCCCAGGTACGTGAATCTGGGCCAACATATGCATTTAGCAGAGTGTATACTCTATATCCAGTCAATGCAGGCAGGTCTGCGGGCAAGGTGGGGCTTATCAGAATCCGGAAGCCCACTTTAACAAGAAGGCTCTCTAATCCTACGCCCATGTGAATAAGTATGGGGTACATTGTACCCCTACCTATTCACTAAAAAGTGTCAAAAAAGTAAAAACGACAGCAGACAGTGTTTGACAATTGCTTTAAGTAAAAAAAAAGTGTGCCGTGATGTAAATCCATCTTCAATAATGGCACTGATGGTCCCGGGAAATTAAAAACAAGAAAAAATAAAAACTCTGGGCCAGATTCACATACACTTAATATTGCGCTGCGTAATCGAAATAATCTACGCTGCCATATTTTACCAGGCTCTACACCGAATTCTGGTAGATTTTTGCCCGTACGCTATGGCGGCGTAGTCTATTTCTCGCTGCATAATCGAAATACGCGATTAGGGGGCCTGAAGCATTTAAATTAAGCGCATCCCCGCGGCGATCGAACTGCGCATGCTCCGTTCAGAAATTTCCCGCCGTGCATTGCGCGAAATCACGTCGTTACGTCATTCGTTGTTTGAGTAGCGTTGTTTACGAACATTCCTATTCCCGGACGACTTACGCAAAAAATAATAAAAGACGTCGGAAAACGTAGAAATTCGACGTGGGAACGACGGCCATACTTAACATGGGCTGTCTAATATTAGAGCAGCAAAAAGCTGGTATAGTGTTACGCAAAAAAAAGATGACTAAAGGTGCCGTAAGAGATTGCGAATGAAGATTGTAATTTCGGGGATCGCCGGCAAAAGCTCATTTGCATACCCCGACGCGGAAAATGACGGGAAGTCCACCCAGTGGCCGCAATTTTATTGCAGCGTAGATCCGAAGGCGTACGAACACGTAATCCAGTCGAATTGAAGCCTGCAGCCGTCTATTCATGGTTTGAGGTTTTCGACTAGCTAAAAAACGCGTGTAATTTGAAATTACTCCAGTCTAACACCAGTTAGACAGGAGTAAGGGCTCTGTAAATCTGGCCCTCTGTCTCCATGGGAGGCTCCTCATCGGCTGCAGTCTTTTCGTGGTGACAGCTGTCATATTGGCAAGGGCGTGGACACACGGTGACGTAACTGGGTGACCCGGCCCACTCCTGACATCAGGTGACATCAGAAGGCGGCAGGGTTTCCCATTTACATCAACAGGTGGCACCACCCTTGCCTATATAACAGCTGTCAAAGCAAAACAACTTCAGTAAGCAGGAAGAATCCCATGGAGGCAGAGTTTTTCCATTTATTGGGAGGGGGGTTTTCTCTGGACGGCTGGTGACGTGATTGAAGATGCGGGACAATTTTTTTTACCCCATACTTATTTACATGGGGGGGTGGGATCTGGAATAAGTTGTACCTTCATTAAATGTAACCATATTGCCACCATTGGAGGCTCTTCTTTTTTATACTCAGTTGTGACATGACGCTACTCAAGACATCGCTGCATAGCACAGCAACATTTTTTAAAATATTGCAAAATGCTCTCAAACCAAGTTACTCCCAAACCAAGGTTTTACTGTATATATGTATTGTCCAGTATATATATACACACTGAGCAAGATTATAAACACAACACGTTTGCGTTTGCCCCTATTTATCATGAGTTGAACGCAAAGATCTACTACTTTTTCTATGTACAGACGTTCGGGCACCGAATTACAGGAGTTAATTACAGCTGACAAGACACATTCCACATCTATTATCAATATAATTCACACAAAACAGCATCACATAATGAGTTCCCCTCAATCCACATCTTAGACAGACTTAATTAGCATCTCAATAGCCTAGGTTAGCATTGAAGGAGACACTTATTGACCTGTTATGGGTCAGCATGAAATCACCAGTAATATGTCCAGATCTCCTGCAATACATGAATTATGTCCCATCTCATGTAATTTATGATATAATTTCTCAGTCACCCTATGCCCCTATCGGACATAGGGTGACCGTAGTCCCAGGAGTCATTGGTGAAGCTGGCAGAGCAGTACACTGCATCCTTCAAAAGTCTCTGAGTATCACGGGCCATACCGTTACAATGACCATTTAACATGGGAGTCTATGGAAGGGATGCCTGACTTTGAAAAATCGATGCTCCCCGCCCGTAGGTCCCCCAGACTACAAACTTTGCACACTTGTAGACAAAGAGTGGGGCTATATTGGTGCCAAGTTTGGTACCGGGTCCCCAAATTCCAGGAGATGGGACACAAAAAGGTGTCTCGAGTATAAACCTTGAGCTCAGGAGTAGTCAGCACGGAGGGCGGAGTCTTTGATCATGGCGCCGTAGGAGTGTTGCGGCATGCTCCATGTATCAGACGCTCTCCCTGATGAACTGAAAAAGACCTGACCGCTGACTGACCGGCTGATGAATGAAGGCTGTCTCCCAAATTGGATGCACTAAACGGGGCTAAATGGGCACTCTGAACTGTTGGGGCTTGGAGCGTCCGCTGTATCCGCCTACCTTTCTTAGCCTGCTGGTGTGGTGGTGTGCTGGTGTGTTGCTCCTGTGCCCCCGTGTTCCCGTGCTGCCGCCGCTACTGCCTTAGTCGCATCGTGTGCTCTGGTCCCAGCTCAGATCAGGGGTTACCTGAGGAGCTGGTGGAGCTTGTGGACCCGGCTCTTCTGTGTTGTCCCCCAGCGCAGAGGGTACCCTGAGTTGCGTGCCTGCAGCACGTGGGACCGAGTGGAGTGGACGCTGCCTGTGGGAGAAGGACGGAGAAGGGGGGGAGGATCTCCGTGTATCAGCTTCCCTGGGCTTCCCTGGCTGTTGAGAGCTGCGAGCCACCGAAGATTACCGAGGGTTACCGAGCCAGACCATAAGGAGTAAAACGAAAGCTACACTGCAGTGACACCTGAAGGTTTCATCAGCAACAGCAACAGCCACAGCTTAAGATGTATAGTAAGAGAAGAGAGTAGCAGACAAAGCTGGTAAGGGTGACGGATGCATTTTTATTTTTTCTCTCTCTTATATTGAATCACCGATTTTGCGCTGAGGTCTGATGCAAAGCAAAGCAAAACTGAGCCAAATTCAGCAATCCAAAGAGGAGGATATAATTGATATTGGACTACATAGGGGACTGACCAAACAGAGGGGTGGCCGCATTTACAAGGGCAGATATCTAAAGTAACCCCCTTGTGATATACTATCGTATATGGTGTATATGGTGCTGTATACGGTGCTTTGCTAAATATATATATATATATATATATATATATATATATATATACATATATAATACATCTGACTGTGAAGGACAGTAGGGGCATCCCTATTGTATTACACTGGGAAGGTTTATTGAACTAAGGAAGATCTATATATATCTAAGGACTGCCGATTTTTTTTTCTCTTTTTTTCCTATCCTCTCTGCTCCTCTCTGCTTGTGATTTATATACGGACAGTAAACAGTAAATAGAGGGGTCTGAGGCTGGGCATCTCCCAATTTAATTGATGGTACTCAACTGTTTAAATCTTAAAGTAAAGGAGAATGGTGAGGAAGGCCCCTAAAGGGAACACAATAACATCCTATTTAGTGACCGAATGCTTGGATCAAGCGGCAGAGAGCCCAAAAAAAAAGAGACCAAGACTCCCCGGTAAAAAACACTGCTGACGCAGAAGTGCATCATGTCCTAGAGGAGACCCCGGGAAAGAGCAAGGATTAAAGTAAAAAGGGTACAACATCGGAAGTTAAAGGGGCAAGTAAAGATCAGAAATCCCCAGAGAAACAACAAACTAACCTTTACCCGAAGGCCCACAAGCCCCTCCTACAAAGCAAGATATGACAGATATGATGGATATGATGTCCCGTTTAGAACGGACAGTTAAAGGGGAGATGGGAGCAACAAGGAGAGATATACAGAGTGTACTGCAGAGGGTGGAAGGTATAGAAGAGCAACTGGAAGAGCATAAAAATGCAATTGTAGAACTGAGAGGCCGAGCAGATATGGACTGGATAGAGATAAGAAATGCACGATATAGATTGGAGGACCAAGAAAACCGCAGTAGGAGGAAAAACTTGCATGTAAGGGGCCTCACGGAAGAAGTAAAGGACGGAGAACTAGGTGAGACATTACGAGAGATATTTAATAAAGCACTTGAACAAGAGCCAACTGTCCAGATGCACTTTGTAAGAGTACACAGAATACAAAGATCATATAATGCCCAGAGAGACTCACCAAGGGACACTATAGTAAGATTGCAGGACTTTGAGCAGAAAGAGTACTGCCAAAGTACGAGAAACTCGGCCTCGTTGGAATATAAAGGTACATCGTTACTTATATTCTCAGATCTATCCCCGGAAACCTTAGCACGCAAAAGGGCACTGAAACCGTTGACGAATCATCTCCGGGTAAATAACATTATCTATAGATAGGGTTTTCCTGCCTGCTTGTCGGTTAAAAATCAGGGAGTCTCTGCATATATCCGGTTTCCAGAAGATGTAGAGGAATTCTGTAATAAACTGAGTATACAACCTATAAAAGTGGATAACTGGGAAAAGAGACCCCCGGCATGGAAGAGGTGGAAGGATCAGGACTGGAATAGAGTGTAGAGCCTAGAATATAGGTTATAATGAGCAATGAGAAACTGAAGGATTTGAGAGACTAGTCCCCTTTTTTCCCTTTTTCTTTGTTTTTTTGTTGATGCGTGCTCTTTTTTTTTTTTCTCTCTGGGGGGAGAGGAGGATAGGAATAACAGGAGGATATGAAAGATGTATTAAGTACCATATAAGCCCGGTCAGGTCTATCGGGGGGAGGGAGGAGGCATGGAGTAAATATGTCTGCCCCCTAATCCGGGAAGGACGGGAACCGGAAAAGGGGAAGGATGGGAACTGGAAAAAGGGGGGGACATATTAAAGGCCCCAAGAAAGGCCCACTCGGCAAGTCGCCTGGATGGGCACAGATCGAGGGAGTCTTAACATTGAGGTACAATGTGTCTGGGGGAGGGGAAGGGGTGAGGGAGGGGGGTATATGTGGTATATGTGGTCTCAAGGTATTATACATATGTTATGTAAGTTAAGATTGGTGGCATTAAATTTGATCTGGAGGGATAAGCAACATCAGTTAACAAATGAGGATCCTAGGTCTCCAATGTCAAGCAGTTGTCTGATTTGAGGATAAAATATAGAAAATGGCTGCATTAAAAATTGCCACGTACAATGTAAATAACCCAAATAAGCTATATCAGATACTGCAGGATATGAAGAGACTCTCGGCCAACATAGTGTTTCTACAAGAAACCCATCTAAAGGTAACATCTGAGGCCTCGTACACACGATCAAATCTGTCTGCTGGAAACGGTCTGCTAGACCGTCCCAGCAGACAGATTCGATCGCGTGTACGGCCGAGCCGACGGATTTGGCCACCCGACAGATTTCAAAGCATGCTTTGAAATCTATCGGGTGGGAATCCGTCCGCCCGACATGTCTGCTGGTTAGTACACTTACCAGCAGACATGTCGTCCCGCACCGCCGCTGAATGGATTCGGCGCATGCGCGGAAGTGTTTTACTTCCTGGTGCGGTGACGTGGCGGCGTCAACGTCACCGCCACGTCACCGACACGTCAGCGCGCCGTCTGCTGGCGGGGATTTTGGTTTGCTCGTGTGTACACGCGAGCAAACCAAAATCCTATCAGACAGATTTGTTCAAATCGGTCAGTCCGACCGATTTGAACAAATAGATTGCCTCGTGTGTACGAGGCCTTAGACTAGACTAAATTCAAATGATTTCCCTACCTGGTTTCATAGCTACTCCCCAAATAAAAGGTCAAAAGGTACTGCAATAGGATTTGATAGAAATACACGGTTTATCCCAGAAGCTACAGAAATGAATCCTGAGGGAAGATACCTATTTATTAAAGGCTCTATATCTAATATGAAATATACATTAGCAAATGTGTACTGTCCTAATGTAAGACCAGCAGTATATTTGAAGAAAATCCTGAATAAATTAGAAGGATTTAGAGACGGCAAGGTGATCCTAACAGGGGACTTTAACTTTGTTTTTGACCCACTGTTGAACACCCAACCTGTATCAGAGGGAAAATATCTAAGGGCAATCAAATACAAACTATACCAAATGAAATTAGTAGGACCCTGGAGAATTCTACATCCAAGAGAGAAGGACTTTACATATTTCTCATCGGTCCATAGGTCATATTCAAGAATTGACCATATCATTCTGGATCATCGGCTGTTGGAGGGACTGACAAGTGTAGACATAAAATCAATAACGCTGTCTGACCATGCCCCGGTGGTGATGTCCCTAGATCGGTGGGACAGAGAACATGGAAAATAGATGAATCCCTCCTAAATAACATCAAGATATTACAGAGATAAAACAGAGATTTTGAGTATCTCGGTAAGCCGCAGAGAACGCAGGGACCTTGAAGCTCTATATCCATTTATGTGGAAGCAGAGGAGAATGAAATATCTAGGTGTTTTTCTGTCTACTATATGAAGATAATTACATACTTCTATTAAAAAAAAATAAAGTCAGAACTAAAAGGATATAGCGCAAACAGACTCTCCTGGCTGGGAAGGATAAACACTATAAAGATGATGATACTACCTAAAGCTCTATATATCTTTCAAACACTCCCGATAAAAATTCCAGAAGCTTTCTTCACAATCCTGGGCAAGATAATAAGGGGGTTTATATGGAAGGAAAGAAAATCTTGCATAGCAGTAGGAACTCTGATTAGACCTAGACAGGAGGGAGGACTCCAATTGCCTGACTTTAAAAGGTACTATGAGGCATCAGTATTGAGGAGGATAATGGACTGGTTCCAGAGAGAGGAAAGGGGGGGGGAAATGGGTAGAAGTAGAAGAAAGTTTAAGTGTTCAAGATCTGGGAATAAGAATATGGGCCCCGAAGCAATATAGAGGACTACCCCAAAACACCCCCATAATGACAAAAGAAACATATAAAACTTGGGATAGAATATGTAAAAGGAAAAAATGGCCTTATAATAGCCCGCTGCTGCCTCTTACGGGCACAGATTACTCCCCGCCAGGGAAAGGGGGAGGTATATACCTGAGGTGGGCAACCTCAGAAACATTAAAATTGATGGACCTAATGAAAGGTGACGCCTTGTGCTCTGTTTTAGAATTACGAGAAAGATATAGAGTATATCCGGGAGATGTATGGAGACATAGTCAAGTTCAACATTTTGTAAATACCTTGCCGAAGCCACTGCGAGCCCCCAATGATTTAAATCAATAGGAAAAATGTACACTCCGGGGTGGAACAGGAAGACAGGGACTTTGTAACATTTATAAGATATTGACACCTACCGGAGAGTTAGAGGCATTGAAAATAGTGGAAAGTTGGGAATTAGAACTGAACCAAACTATATGAACGAAAAAAAAAGGAAGGTACTAGAATATGTCCATTCTACAGCAATGGACGCAAAGGTAAAAGAGATGAACTATAAGCTTCTCATTAAATGGTATTATGCCCCAATGAAAATGCATAGAATAGACAGCGGGATATCACCCTTATGTTGGAGAGAATGTGGGATGGAAGGAATCCATGCCCATATATGGTGGCAATGCCCCCGGATACAGGTATATTGGAAAGAGGTATTGGCTCAGATAAAGAGGATCAGTGGATATGAGGTGAGACAGGACCCTTGGGAATGTCTATTCCAAAATTCGGGGATGACAAGGAAAAAATATAGAGGCTCACTGGTTTCACATCTATTAAATGGAGCTAAGGTATTTATCCCCAGGAATTGGAAGAGAAAGGAAGCACCTTCGATAGAGGAGTGGATTCGTGAGATGGATAGAATTAGAGTGATGGAGGAATTGTGGTCATTCCATGGTAACTCCAGGCTGAGACATGAGGAGATGTGGGAGGGATGGAGGAGGTTCAGGGAGCTGGGAGAGGGGGAGGGAGGATTGGGAGGTGGAGACGTGAGAGGTCTCCCCTTTTTTACCCCCTTTTTTTTCGGGGGTTATTGATAGGTACACGCACCTTAGTAGCTGGATTTATAATGGAGGAGGGACTAAGATATTCCTCTTTTTTTTTTTTTTCTCTTTCACCTAGAGTAAGAGGTTTGGGACAATTGAGTCCCCTTAAACTCACAATTAAATATGTCATATACACATTTGCACTTTAAAGGAATGATTATGAGTCAGACTGACCATACCATACACAGAAATATATGGTTTTTTTTTTCGTTTTTTTTTTCCTTTTTCACAGGGGTTTGTGATAGTTAGCTGGATCTACATTGGAAGAGGGACTAAGATATTTCTCTTTTTTTTTTCTCACCTAGAGAAAGAGGTTTGGGGCAGTTTAGTCCCCTTAAACTCACAATGTCTTAGAATTCTTAACCTATATATAGGGAAGGTCAAAATAATTTTTTTTTAATTAAATATGTCATATACACGTATGCACTTTAAAGGGAATGATTATGAGTCAGATTGACCACACCCTACCCAGAAATATAATTTTCTTTTTCTCACTAAGTACTAGAAACCTAAGGGATGGCCCTTGGGATTTGCACCTTAAGGGAAAATACACGGGTTAGGCGGTGTACACACGACCGAGAAACTCGTCGGACGAAACACATCGTTTTCCCCGTCAAATTCCTTGTTCGGCAGTTAAAAAACTAGTTGAGCCAAATTCTCCCATTGCCCAACGAGGAAATAGAGAACATGCTCTCTTTTTGGCTCAACGAGTTTCCCAACGGATTTCTAGACGAAAAGTGTACACACGACTGGTTTTCTTGGCAGAATACGTCTCCCATCGAGTTTCTTGCTGGATTCTGCCGAGAAAACCGGTCGTGTGTACGCCGCCTTAGGCTAAGGCCTTAGGCCTTAGCCTTAGGCAGCGTACACACGACCGAGAAA
Source organism: Rana kukunoris (assembly GCA_029574335.1). NCBI lineage: Eukaryota > Metazoa > Chordata > Amphibia > Anura > Ranidae > Rana > Rana kukunoris. Next base: position 72,895,748 of record CM056052.1, read on the forward strand.
CTCGTCGAGCGAAACACATCGTTTTCCCCGTCGAGTTCCTAGTTCGGCAGTTAAAAAACTCGTCGAGCCAAATTTTCCCATTGCCCAACGAGGAAATAGAGAACATGCTCTCTTTTTGGCTCGACGAGTTTCCCGACGGGTTTCTCGGTGAAAATTGTACACATGACGGTTTTCTCGGCAGAATACGTCTCCCATCGAGTTTCTTGCTGGATTCTGCCGAGAAAACCGGTCGTGTGTACGCCGCCTTAGAAGGCCTTTATAACAATTAATGTTCTTTTTTTCTTTTTTTTTCTTCCTTGCCCCTCCTTTCCCCTGTATCTGCCCCGCCCCTGTCCCGTCTCCTCTCCCTATATATAACTGGATTTATTTACATCTATCCTCCATCTTTCATTTCCACCCCTCCCCGTACCTGGAGCCTATTCGTACCTATCCTAGAGATCTGTTGAAGCTAATCAGGGGAAATAGCCCAAAGAGGGGTATGCTAGGCAGAAGATGATAGGATTAAGTAGTACGTATTCTGTATCTGCTGCCATCATAGATTAATTTAATAAGGGAATATAATGAGAACATGTATGTGTAGTTGTCTGTATGTTAATGTATATATGTAATAGTGTTGCATGTCTTTTTATGTAATGTCTTTTAACTGCTTGCCGACCGCCCGCCGTCATATTACTGCGGGACCGTGGCACTGTTTCGCGAGAGCACGTAGCTCTACGTCCTCTCTTTTTCAGCCACTAGGGGGCAGGCGCGCGCCCCCCACACGCCCCGAGTCCCGCCCGTGCCTGGCGGGTACGATCGCCGCCGGGCACCCGCGATTGCTCGTTACAGAGCGGGGAACGGGAGCTATGTGTGTAAAAAACATAGCTCTCGTTCCTGTCAGCGGGGGAAAAGTGATTTTCTGTTCATACAATGTATGAACAGAAGATCAGTGATTTCCCCTAGTGAGTCCACCCCCCCACAGTTAGAACACAAATAGGAACACACTTAACCCCTTCCCTGCCCCCTAGTGTTAACCCCTTCACTGCCAATGGCATTTTTATAGTAATACAATGCATTTTTATAGCATTGATCGCTATAAAAATGCCAATGGTACCAAAAATGTGTCAAAAGTGTCCGCCATAATATCGCAGTACCGAAAAAAAACGCTGATCGCCGCCATTACTAGTAAAAAAAAATATTAATAAAAATGCCATAAAACTACCTCCTTTTTTGTAAACGCTATAAATTTTGCGCTAACCAATTAATAAACGCTAATTGCGATTTTTTTTTTTACAAAAAATATGTAGAAGAATACATATCGGCCTAAACTGAGGAAAAAAATGTTTTTTTATATCTTTTTTGGGGATATTTATAATAGCAAAATGTAAAAAATATTGAATTTTTTCAAAATAGTCGCTCTATTTTTGTTTATAGCGCAAAAAATAAAAACCACAGAGATGATCAAATACCACCAAAATAAAGCTCTATTTGTGGGGAAAAAAGGACGCCAATTTTATTTGAGAGCCACGTCGCATGACCGCGCAATTGTCAGTTAAAGCGACGCAGTGCCGAATCACAAAAAGTGCTCTGGTCTTTGGACAGCAATATGGTCCGGGGCTGAAGTGGTTAAAAAAGCTTAATAAAAACATAAAAAAAAGAAAGGGGCAGGGTTTCCCATTTACATCAACAGGTGGCACCACCCTTGCCTATATAACAGCTGTCAAAGCAAAAAAACTTCAGTAAGCAGGAAGAATCCCATGGAGGCAGAGTTTTTCCATTTATTGGGAGGGGGGGTTTTCTCTGGACGGCTGGTGCCGTGATTGAAGATGCGGGACAACTTTTTTTACCCCATACTTATTTACATGGGGGGTGGGATCTGGAATAAGTTGTACCTTCATTAAATGTAACCATATTGCCACCATTAGAGGCTCTTCGTTTTTATACTGTGACATGACGCTACTCAAGATATCGCTGCATAGCACAGCAAAATGTATTAAAATATTGCAAAACACTCTCAAACCAAGGTTTTACTGTATATATGTATTGTCCAGTATATATATATACACACTGAGCAAGATTATAAACGCAACACGTTTGTGTTTGCCCCTATTTATCATGAGTTGATGCAAAAATCTACTACTTTTTTCTATGTACAGACGTTCGGGCACCGAATTATAGGAGTTAATTACTACAGCTGACAAGACACATTCCACATCTATTATCAATAGAATTCACACAAAACAGCATCACACAATGAGTTCCCCTCAATCCACATCTTAGACAGACTTAATTAGCATCTCAATAGCCTAGGTTAGCATAGAAGGAGACACTCTTATTGACCGGTTGTGGGTCAGCATGAAATCACCTGTAATATGTCTAGATCTCCTGCAATACATGAATTATTAGTAATGTCCCATTTCATGTAATTTATGATATAATTTCTCAGTCACCCTATGCCCCTATCGGACATAGGGCGACCCTAGTCCCAGGAGTCATTGGTGAAGCTGGCACAGGAGTACAATGCATCCTTCAAAAGTCTCTGAGTATCACGGGCCATCCCGTTACAATGACCATTTAACATGGGAGTCTATGGAAGGGATGCCCGACTTTGAAAAATGGATGCTCCCCACCCGTAGGTCCACCAGACTACAAACTTTGCACACTTGTAGACAAAGAGTGGGGCTATATTGGTGCCACGTTTGGTACCGGGTCCTCAAAGTCCAGGAGATCAAAGTATAAGCCGAGGGGGGCATTTTCAGTACAAAAAAATGTGCTGAAAAACTTAGCTTATACTCGAGTATATATGTTATTCTCTACTCTTTTTTTTACATGTGCACTCAAATATCTACAGAAATAAATTATACCATCTTATGGCTCAGAGTTTAAGGTGATCTCCATTGTAGAATTAATACATTCGTTCTCAGAAAGTAGCTGGTGTTAAACATTTGATAATTATTCTTATAAATTAAAGTGTAAACATTTGCAAGCAGAAATGACCTCCTTGCTGCTCTATGTGAAACGTAATTGTGTAATAAAAGTCTATAAGTGTTTATGGAACTATAATTATGGTAAACATATTTTAGCTATTTTAATGCAGACTAATGTGAACAATTCAACCTGTGAATGGTTTCAAGAATACATGCTTTTATCGCAATCACCTTTGTAACTGTTTATCTTGTGTACATTTTGCCTATTAACAGATATCCTTGCTCTATCCAGGTATGCCTGCACTTGTATCGCAATAGAATATCTATGACATGCTTGTTTTATATGATTTTATGTGGGAATTGATTGCAAAGACTTTGGTTTAAAGCCTGATTCTACTTTGAATGATAAATATAGGGTGGACCCTCAGAAATATCCGAATTAATGAAACCCATTTAAGATTTGTTCAGAATATTTCTAAATTAGAATATTCGAAAACTCGGAAATGTATAAATTAGAATACATTGTAGTGGTTGTTGTTTTCAGTTGTTGTTGTTTCAGTAGTTGTTTTCAGTTGTTGTTTTTAGTTGTAAGGCTCCATGCACACTGAAGCTGATAAACTGCAGTTTATTGGCTTTTTGGTATTTTTTTAAAAAGCCCATAAACTGAACTCTATGGGCCAGATTCAGGAACAGTTAGGCTGGCGGATCCAGTGATCCGCCAGCCTAACTGTGACTTTGAGCCAGCGTTTTTGTTTTCTGTAACCAGAAAACAAGAAACGCCGGGTTGAAGCTCCGATGCGATCAGCGTAACTGAGTTTCGCCATCGCATCGTTACTTCAACTTAAAAATGGCGCCGGGGGCGTTCCCGCCGATTTCCGCTCAAAAAATATGTTAATGAGCGGAAATCGGCAATTCACGAGCGAATTCCGGCGCGACACAATGACGGTATGACGTTTCCGGACGGGATACGCGGCGCGAAGATATACCTACATGGGGTTGGAATATCCTATGTTAGGTATAGGCGTCGTCATCGCGTCGGGAAAAAAAAAATCACGTCGCTTGCGTAAAAAGTTCATGAATGGGAATGTGACGTCATTGACGTTCATTCACAGAATTTGGAGCATGCGCACGGGGATGTTTTAACACTCGACGCATGCGCAGTACGTTCGCGGCGGGATCGCGCTTCGTTTAAATACTTCACGCCCCGTACCCGCCCAATTTGAATTCCGCCGACTCAGTTGCGATGCGCTGCCGCAACTTTAGGAGCAAGTGCTTCTTGAATAACAGCACTTGCTCCTAAAATTTCTGCAGCGTAACGCAAATGAAACAAAAAACGACGTTTTGAAAAACGACACAAAAAATTCAAGCATGTTGGAATTTTTTTTTGGTCGTTTTTTTTAAGACAAAAAACGACGTTTTGCCCACACACGATCAATTTAAATGACGTTTTAAAAAACGTCGTTTTTTTTCATCGCTAAAAACGACCGTGTGTACGCGGCATTATTGTTTCCAGTTGTTGTTGTTGTTTCAGTTGAAGTTGTTGTTTTCAGTTGTTGTTTCAGTTGTTTTTGTTGTTTCTGTTGTTTCAGTAGTTATAGTTTTTAGTTGTAGTTGTTTTCAGGTGTAGTTGTTTTCAGGTGTAGTTGTTTTCAGGTGTAGTTGATCTTTTTTCATTTACAACGTAACTATTACTAACTAACTATTAAATTATAGGTATTGGAATTGCATTGCAAAATTAGCTGTTAGAGAACGTAATGAATAGAATTAATCTGAAGTTACGAATTATCCGAAATAACAAATGCCGTTTCTAATCAAAAGATTTTCTAATTTACAAATGTTTGATTTTACGATTTTTGAATTTACAAATTTTTGAATTTCGTTCATAACTAATGTCCTGAAGATTTTATTTTTTTATTTTTGAAAAAGGTGTTGATTTTCATTTTTGGTGTGGGTCTGACTTTGAGAGAAGTGGATGGAAAATTGGGAAGGTGGATGTCAAGGCTGAATCTAGGCTTTAACCATTTCACTGTCGCCATACGGTGGCCCTCAGCAGCTTTCAGATAAAAGCAATTTGGCAGATGTACAGGATCACTTCCATGGACTCCAGGAACAGGCACTCTACCCCATGTGATCCTACTGCCATGCGTCCCAGGGTCCACTATCCCACTTGCGGGTCCATGACCTGCATTTTGGGTGTCAACAGAAGTGTCCATTCACTGATCTCCCCTAGCTAGAAAGATTTGGTCACCTATAGCTAATAAGTATTATGTCAATTCTGGCTTCAGCTGTCACTTTCCTCAGCTTTTTAGGCTGGGGAAGAAGATAACGAAGTACAGTCTGTGCTCCATTAGCTTCAATGGAGTGGAGGGGAGACATTGGGGTATAATAGATCATGGATGTTTCATTAAAATAAAGTGTCACTATAAATGTGCTAACACATTAATGGCAATTGGTCCCTGGTGGAGCACATATCAGCAGGCATGAAGTTTGTTGTAAAAAACATGACGCTTATCAGGAAACTAGTTCACCAATAAAACTTACAGTGGAACCTCGGTCTAAGAGTAACTTGGTTTGAGAGCGTTTTGGTTTGTGAGCAACTTTTTCTTTTTACTAAATAGGCCTGCAGTACCTCATTTGACCTGAGGTATAGGGGTGCAGGAGCCAAGAAAAGCCTAACATTGGCCTGCAGTACCTCATTTGGCCTGAGGTACGGGGTGCAGGAAACAAGCCAAAGTGTCCTCTGGACTTTTCCGCGCTCTCTGGTGCCCCCCACCTCTGCCCACATTTGGTATTGCATCTCATTGAAGTCAATGCAGAACAAGTTATTTTCGTTTCTATTGACTTCAATGGGAAAACTCGCTTTGATATGCAAGTACTTTGAATTACGAGCCTACTCCTGGAATGGAGTATGCTCGTAATCCGAGGTTCAACTGTAATTTAATTTGCAAATGAATACATTTTAAAGTACTTTCTTTAAACCTTCAGCAGCACTGGCAGGTCTTGTAAGCCTTCAGGTTTATACCCTTAGTGAGTATGCTCTAGTTACATCTCTGAACTTTTCCTCAATGTTGCACTTGCCCTACCTGCTATCATCAGATTTTTACACATTTACTCATACACACACACACAAAATTCCTGCTAAATCTAAAAGATAAAACTGTATTGAGGTAATAAATGAAGCTCTGTTTGTGAATGAGGTATTTGGGGTCAATTAACATGATTTCTGTGGCCTGTACAGTGTGAATCAGTGTTTTTAGATGTGGTTGGAGCTGTGTGCAGGCAGCCTATGTTATGCTATGGGGATGCAGCAGCTGTGCAAACACAGTCGCAGGTCTTAATTTGCAGGCATGTAGATGCAGGTGTATGGCCCGAATACAGACAGTGTGCATTATGGGCACCTTACTCACACCTGTACAATTAAGGACCTGGGGCTGTGTTCATAAAGCCGCTGTGCCCTCATAGAGTAACCAGTGGCTCCAGCCGCGTAAAACAAGCCACTTTTTTAACACTATATGGGCTTGAGAAACCATGTAAATAAGCCCTTATTTTTTACAGTATTTTCTTCAGTTTTTGTACATTAAAAAATATATATATATATATATATATATATATATATATATATATATATATATATATATATATATATATATATATATATATATATATTTTTTTACAATGCTGATGATGAGCAGGAGATCTCTCCGTTGATCTCCGCTGAGCCAGTGGATGACAGGTCCCTCTCTGCTCACTGAGCGGGGAGGGGCTTGTTGAGCACCACTGTCTCCTATGGAGAGATCAGACGAAAACTGAGAGCATCAGATCTCACCCGATTCGCCATGGACGAATGTTGACGTATCGTCATCCATCTGATTTTAGCGGATTGGATCGGATGGGATGTCAGCGGACATGTCACCGCTGACATCCGACGCTCCATAGACCTGTATGGAGCGGCCATTAAGGTCTGCCAAAAAAACTGACAGGCAGACCTGAACGGTCCGACGGTGTGAAAAGGACCTTTATTTGCAGTGGCTGTGTAAATGCTTTGACACTTGCACAGTGAATTTTTGTAAACACAGACCCTGAAGTTACTGTCCACAAAAAAGCTAATAGTCTTTCATGTATGTAGCAAGGGGTATTGTATGGTGATTTACAGTTTGCTTTTCTATTCCGTATAAGGTATATTAAAGGGGTTGATAAGGACATTTTTTTTACTTGCCTGCTCGCCCCCTCCCCCCTCAAGAGGCTTTCTTCACACCAGGGAGAACGCCTTGCATTACCGTGTGTAGTTACAGACAGAAGAACAGGAAGTGAGCATTTCTCAGAAGAAATAAGGACATTTAAAAAGCAAAATTGAAGGATGAGGTAAGTGAAGGAGGACTGCACTAATGTAAAGGAAGCTATTTAGGGAAAGAAAATCCTTTACAACCCCTTTAAGGGCTGTTTGAAATTTGAAATCAGCAGCGGTGAGGTGGACTGTTAGCTAGGAGGAGTACAAGAATAGATTTCTATGCAGTTCTATGAGCTAACTCTTATGCCGCGTACACACGATCACTTTATGTGATGAAAAAAAACAATGTTTCCTGTGAAGTAAAAACGAAGTTTTTGAAACTTAAATTTTCAAAGACGATGTTGCCTACACACCATCGTTTTTTCACAATGCTCTAGCAAAAGCGAGGTTACGTTCTCCACTCTTTTCCATTGAAGCTCGCTTCATAACTAGCTTCTGGACATGCGCGGGTTGAAAAACATCGTTTTAAACAACGTTTTTTGCTACACACGGTGAATTTTTGTGAAACAAAAAACGACGTTTTGAAAAACGACACAAAAAATTGAAGCATGCTTCAATTTTTTTTGTCGTTTTTTACAAGACATAAAACGACGGTTTCCCCTACACACGGTCAATGAAATTGACGTTTTTAAAAACGTCATTTTTTTTCATCACATAAAGTGATCGTGTGTACGCGGCATTAGGCCACGTACACACGATCAGACCGGTCCGATGAAACTGGTCCGCCGGACTGTTTTCATCGGACCAGGCTGAAGTGGTCTGATGGTCTGATGTGTGTTACACACCATTGGACCAAAAATCCGATCAGACCAGAACGCGGTGACGTAGAACACACCGACGTGCTGAAAAAAGGAAGTTCAATGCTTCCAAGCATGCGTCGACTTGATTCTGAGCATGCGCGGGTTTTTGGTCCGATGCTTTGGCGTACTAACCATCGAATCTGTCCGACGGACAGGTGTCCGTCGGACATATTTTAAAGCAAGTTTTAAAACTTTCATCCGACGGACAACGGTCCGTTGGGCTGTTCACACCATCGAATTGGTCCGATGAAACTGGTCTGCAGACCAGTTTCATCGGACCGATCTGATCGTGTGTTCGCGGCCTAAGGATCTCCCGAAGGAAGTAAACAAACAGCCTTTTCTAAATAAGTAGAAAGTGTGTAATTATATTCTAAAGAAATACTTGAAAAGTTATTTAATCTGTTTAGAAATAATGCCCCTTTATGCAAAGTCCTTAACATCCTACATAATAAATCCTGGATACTGGCTCTGCTGAGAAGTGTACATCCATCAAGAAGTTTTCATACTCGCACCGATTAAGGATTATAAAAGGATTACACACAGCTATGTACAAAATGGCAGCTTGCCAGCTGCCTTACTTCTTGGCAATTTAATACTAGAGAAAAGTTCATACAAGTAAATACAGTATGGGGCAGATACAAATAAAGAGAACAGAGTGGGAGTACATATAAAATTATAGGTCTTGATGTTTAGCTCTCTTCAATTGTAGGCATGCGTTAGTGGAACCTTTAATTTTATGGCAATTCGTTTTCAATCAGGCAATGATTTAATACACAAAATACACAAAAAAAAAGTAGCAAAATATTCCTTGGTGGCGATTTTGGAACAATTTCAAATAACTTTTTTTTAATGTTCTGTCTGGGAGTAAAAATACACATACTTATATAATGCTGTGCATTCGTGTGTGATCAAATAGTTTTCTCCCTCCCCACCCCATACGCACGTACCTTCATGTTGCAAACTATTGATGGGTACATCGGTTTTGGCTCAGTAGACCTGTTTTTTTTGGGGGGGGTGGGGGCAGTGGGGACGTGACAGGTGCTGACAACTTTAGATAAATTCTCCCTTCCAGCTCCAAGTTAAACTTAAAAGGTGCTCAAACAAAAAAGGTGCATGGGTGCCGCCCCCTCCATTAACACCACCCCTATATGATTAATAGATTCATGCATATATCCATGTCTGCTGTGGCCACCTCCTATTCATGCGTCCGACCCCTTTTAAGACACTGGGCGCATGAATTACAGCAGTGGGGGTGTTTTTTTGAAGCACCTGATTAGAGCCATTGGCTTTAATAGGCTTCAAAATAGGTTGGACTCATGGCACAGAGCATTGCGCTCAGAGTCCACTCTGAGGTGTGTTAGAAAAGCAAATGAATATCAGCTTTTCTAGCACTGAATCGCCTCTCCGCCAATCAGGAAGTGCGGGTCTGATACCCATTTCCAGATCTGCTAAAAGGTCAGACAACCTTATTGAACGCCTAGGATGAGGAGGGAGAATGCATGGCGGAGACCACTGTGAGCTACACCACAGCCACAGGAGGAGGAAGAAAGCTGATGGACACACTGCTCGTCCGCCCACTTCCTAGATGGGGTAAGTGTAAGGTTTTAATGTCCCGGGGGGGGGTGTTGCCGTCGCATGCCTTCCCTGGCTGACCGACCGGGTGTGGCTGTTTGCCCCCCCCCCCAAAGAAAAAAACACCAGCCACCACTGACAGGCAGGTACATCAGTGCACCTGCACTCTGCATCAGTGTACCTGCACAAACAAAATTTCTCTGGCGGATGAATTCTATTGTAGAGCTGCTCCGGTATTTGTAGCAGCTGGCTTTTGATTTCTTCTAAAGTAGCCTGGAGCTTCACTTTAAATATGAGCTGCAGCCCGTAATTCCACCTTTTTTTATCTAGGTGAGAATGACATAACCCCAGTTGCCCACAGCCTCCTCAGACACTCAGTTCACACATTCCAGGAGGCTTCAGGGCAATCTTCAACATATGGCACACGTGTCATGCTATGCCATCTAGTGAACATATTTGCCAGCACACCATGGATCAACACTTCCCTCCAAAGGTTTATTTTATTAAGAGAGATCACATCACAGAAATAAGTCCAATATTTCGGAGCCGCGCAGGGTCCCTTAGTCAGGCTCCTGCATGGCTTTCTGTTGTGTGATCTCTCTTAATAAAATAAATCTTTGGATGGAAGTGTTGATCTATGGTGTGCTGGAAAATATGTTCACTTGCTTGATGTTTCCAGGACCGAACTGGTAATCGCTACAGCACCCACCATTTTAAGAGCAATACTTTCCAGGAACATGTGCAATGGGAATATTGACAAGAATGCCATGTCATCAGGGGGCCAGGTGCAAGAATGCAAAAAAGGCAGATTACCACACCCTACCTCTTGGATCCATACTCAAGGCACACAGTAACTGGAGGAAGATCCAGCACTCCAGTGATTACTACATGCACCTTACCCCTGTAGGGGTTAGTGGATCTGGTGAGTGGGGACCGGGAGGGGGAGCACCGGAACACAGCGGAGACACCCTGTAATTTGTTGATGATCTTGATACTAAGTACTGTTGCACCTTATAAGAATACCCATTGATATGTTCTGTTGTGGACTTTTTGCACCCAATTCACTAGTCACGTTTATGTGATATTCACATTTAAGTTTGATTTATTTCTGCCAAGTGGCAGTTGATTCACTTTAAATTCTATATGTATACATTGTAATATTTAGTTACGTATGCAGGCACTTTTAGCTATTGCACTGGTTTAAGTGATAACACATTTTTGATTGTTATACAATATATCCCTAGGCTGATGCATTTCACCCACTAAGGGGCTCTCTAGTGCTCCTAGTGGCGATCTATTTATTAATTGTATTTATTTATTTTTTATGTCTCACCTGAGCAGATAATTAGATCACACGTTTAGTGGTTTCCTACACAGTTTATTTAGGAATCCTGTGGACAGCGCCACCACCCCCAACACACATCACAAAAAAGCCAGATTGTTCCCGATCAAGAAAGCAAAGAAGATGGTGCGGCAGGACCTGGCATGTGGTAGCCTAGCTAGATTTGATAGGAGTGTGAGTATGTAGGCAGGGATTACTCTGTTGCCCCTTTCTCCTTTAAAATCCTTTCAGGTAGGAGAATTAGTTAATTTTCTTCAGGCAGGATCATATAAATACTTGGGGTGGAGCTTAATTCAGGGTCGAACTGCCTGGCCAGTGGGAAGATTGGAACCAGGAAACAGGAGAGGTCACTTAAGGCCGCGTACACACGATCGGTCCAAACCGATGAAAACGGACTGAAGGTCTGTTTCATCGGTCCAAACCGATTGTGTGTGGGCGCCATCGGTCACTTAACCTTCGGTCAAAACAAAGAGAACTTGCTTTAAAATTTGACTGATGGATGCCTGACCAATGGGTCAAAACCGATCGTTAGTATGCAAAAGCATCGGTTAAAAGGCCGCGCATGCTCAGAATCAAGTCGACGCATGCTTGGAAGCATTGAACTTCGTTTTTTTCAGCACGTCGTTGTGTTAAAACATGTAAACGTCACCGTGTTCTAACCGATGAAAGCGGTCCTTCGGACCGTTCTTATCAGATGGACTGATCGTGTGTACGCGGCCTAAGAAGCCATTATTTGAATGAAATCTCTGAACTGCTGTTTGACTACAGAAAGAGTGATTAAACTCATGGACTAAAGAACTGTAATGCCACGTACACGCGGTCAGAATTTCCAACAAGAAAAGTTAGATGTGAGCTTTTGGTCGGAAATTCCGACCGTGTGTAAGCCTCGACTGACTTTTTCTGTCGGAATTTCTGACAGCAAAAAATTAAGAGCTGGTTCTCAATTTTTCCGACGGGAAAACTTTTTCTCATAAATTCAGATCGTCTGTATGCAATTCCAAAGCGCAAAAAAACATGCATGCTCGGAATCAATTTGACGCATGCTCGGAATGATTGAACTTCATTTTTCTCAGCTCGTTGTAGTGTTGTACGTCGCCGCATTCTTGACGGTTGGAACTTTGTGTGATCGTGTGTATGTAACACAAGTTTGAGACAAAATTCCGTCGGAAAAAGATCCACGGTATTCTTGTAGGAATTTTCGATCCTGTGTAGGCAGCATAATTGTACAATTGAGTTGTACTGAGCCTTTAGCTGCTCCATGTGTCTGAAGTGGATTCTCAGTAGCCTTGCTATTGAGGTATACACGTGAAAAGAAGGATCTTGGTGAATCCAACTGATTGCACACCTGGTTGAGCTATGGGATGGTGAAGTGATGGGGGATTAAGAGCCTGACCTGGAACCATGTGCAAGATGTCGGGCTCAACACAGGATGTGTCCCCAGCCAGAGAAGCGTATGGTGAGTGTGTGCATTGGGTGCTTCTTGTCTTTGACACACTTTTGCACTTTTTTTGCACACATACATGCAAGTGTGCAAAAAAATGGAATAATGGAGTGCTGTGGACTATGTGTGGCCTGGGAGGAGGAAATGTAGGTGACTTAGACATTATTTGTGCCTCGTCTTCAAGTATGTTAGAACCCAGGAAATAAGGTAAGCTGAATGAAAAATAAAATAACGTGAGGGGTGAAGTTTCTCTTGAAGTGCCCTGAAAAAAGTGACACAAATGGGGAGAAGGATCTTCAGTAAGATCTAGCCACCCATGCACTGCACTGTTCTCATCTGAACTACTGTAAGATAGTTTAGGGCAGTGATGGTTAACCTTGGCACCTCAGATGTTTTGGAACTACATTTCCCATGATGCTCAACTGCACCGCAGAGTACATGAGCATTGTGGGAAATGTAGTTCCAAAACATCTGGGGTGCCAAGGCTCGTCATCACTGGTTTAGGGCAAATAAAGGTGAATTGAAACTGGTTTCTTGTTTTTTTCTTAAATGTTATGCTTTGACTTCTGCTGGAGTTTCTGGTACACCTTATCACTGCAGGCCTTCACAGAGCTAAGCATAGAGTCTTACTTTCCTCACTGCATGAATTGTTATGTAAAGCAAACAGAATCACACTGTTCTGTAAATAGTTTTTTTTTTTTTACTTAGAGCCGGTTCACACTGGGGCGACTTGGGATCTGACTTGAAGTTGCCCCAAGTCGTGTGGTTGAGAAAATCAATTGAAGTGAATGGAGCCGTCTTAATACACACTACTGAAGTCGCTCTGACTTCAGAAAAGGTTCCTGTACTACTTCAATCCGACTTGTAGGCAACTTATACCCATTGATTTCAATGGAAGTCGCCTCAGAAGTCTGATCACTGTCTTAAAGGATCACTAAAGGAATTTTTTTTTTTTTAGCTAAATAGCTTCCTTTACCTTACTGCAGTCCTGGTTTCATGTCCTCATTGTTCGTTTTTGCTTTGAAGTTGCTGTAATACTTCTCTGATCTCCACACTTCCTGCTTGTCTGGCTCCTTATGAAAAAAACTCATGCTAGCTTTTTACTGTGGTCCATGATCAAAGAGGTGTGATTACTATGTGTCTAAAACTCCTCAGAACCAATCAGATTCATTTTAAAAACAAACATTGCCCTGTATGTGTTTGTTTTTGTTCTGTGTGTCTCTTTACTTCACAGAAATATTAAAGCCAGTTTAAAAATTAAACTGAAACAGTAGGCACATTATATAATTGAGTTTTATCTGTTTTTAATCATTTTTAAAATGAATCAGTTAACTTTTATGTCTCTATACCATGTAAACAGTAATTTCACCAAAAACAAAAATTTCCTTTAGTGACCCTTTAACTGAAGCAACTTTCCAGGAAGATAACATACATTTCTCAGGCAAACCTCTCCCTCCCCTAGAGCTGATTGTTGTTTGATTGGCCACTGGAAAGTCTCCTGTCCTGGAGACGACTTCAAGTCATGTTGTAAATCGCCCCAGATCACCCCAGATCGCCCTGTGGTTCATGCTCAAGTCGTGTTGGAGTTGCCTCTGAAAGTCCTGCTGGAAGTCGCGTCGCCCTAGTGTGAACCGACTCCGTAATTCTGTTATGATTATTTAAAATAAAGAATGCTTTGGGAATTCTATAGTAATAAGATAAGCATTTTATTATTCCTATTTATTTGTAATAAAATATATTTTAGATTGTTTTACACCTGTAGATATAAAGGATTTTATACATTGTTAATATTTCATATTTACCAACAGTCACCAGCAGCTGTTAATATAATTCACCATAGCAGTTGTCAATGGTGCCTCAAACATGCCTCAGTTTTCCCACACATACGATGTTCAATACAATTACTGTTGTGTTTTCCAAATGAAAAGAATAGTATACCTGTATAATGAGCAGCTATGAAGGCCTCAAGTCTAGACATATTATATTTTCTTTTCTTAATATATATTTATATATACAGTATATATATTTCCAATGTATGAATTAATTTACTTCACAAATAAACCTCAAGCCATCAAACAATTCAGCTTCTAACAGAATAAATGAATGTATCAAAGTTGTGCCTCTTATTGATTAAACTGAAAGAAGGTTTTAAACTATTTCAGAGTGCGCTCATTTATTTTTATATACCATATCAAATTAGTTTGAGACTTGTTTGAAATATATACACTCCAGAGAGCTCCCAGTTACCTGTATTCCATAAATGTATTATATATATACACACCAATCAGCCATAACCACCCGCCTAATATTGAAGATGTTCCTCTATTGCAACCAATACAGCCCTGACCAGTTGAGGCATGGACTTCTCTAGACCTCTGAATGCTGTATGCTGTGGTATCTGGCACCATCAATAGTAGATCCTTTAAGTCCTGTAAGTTGTGAGGTGGGGGCCCGGCCTCCATTGATCAGACAGTACATCCCACAGATGCTTGATAGGGTTGAGATCTGGAGAATTTGAAGGTCAAGTCAACACCTTGAACTCATTGGTGTGTTGATTGTAAAGGAAAGACAAAAAAAAATAGCAAACATGTCAGGCCACATACACACGATCAGACCGGTCTGATGAGACTGGTCCGACGGACCGTTTTCATCGGACCATGCTGAAGTGGTCTAATGGTCTGATGTGCGTACACACCATCGGACCAAAATCCCATCGGCCAGAACGCAGTGACGTAGAACACAACGACGTGCTGAAAAAACAAAGTTTAATGCTTCCAAGCATGCGTCGACTTGATTCTGAGCATGCGCGGGTTTTTGGTCCGATGCTTTTGTGTACTAACCATCGTTTTGGTCCAACGGACAGGTGTCCGTCGGACAGATTTTAAAGCAAGTTTTAAAACTTTGGTCCGACGGACAACGGTCCGATGGGCCGTACACACGATCAATTTGGTCCGATAAAACTGGTCTTCAGACCAGTTTCATCGAACCGGTCTGATCGTGTGTACGTGGCCTGACACTTACCTGCTGTGGTTTTGCACAGCAGCCCCTCTTCTTGGGTTCCCCGCCACCAATCTGGCCCCTCCCCCTTGCCGAGTGCCACATAGCAAGCCGCTTGCTGAGTGCCCCATAGTAAGTCGTCCCTGAGCCGACTCTCTGTGTACATAGGACTGAGATTGACAGCAGTGGTAGCTGAAACGGGAGTGTGGCAGAGTGCATTAATTTTCTGAAAGGGTCCACTGTCATTAGGGAATGCCATATCCATAAAGGGGTTACTTGGTTACCAAACAATATTTAGGTAGATGGTACATGTCAAAGTAACTTCCACATGAATGGCAGGACCAAAGCAGAACATTGCACAAAGCATTACACTGCCTCCGTCCTCTTGCCGATCCTCGGCAGGGTGCACTGGGTGCATTGCACCCAGGCACCTGCCGAGGTGGGGGCGCTGAACATCTAACAGACTCTCTAACAGAACGCCTTTTTGTGTCCATCAGAGAGGCCCCCCTCCAGGTCCCAATAAAGTACTCTGCTTCTCTTTCTGTATTTTGTTTATTGTTAAGAGATCATGTAAGTATCCCAGGTTAACTGCTTGCGGACCCTGCACTGTATATATACGTCCTATTTTTAAAGATGGATATCTCGGTAACGGCAGCAGCTGCTGCCACAACCGAGATATCCATCTCTTCAGTGCAGGGTCCTGTACACGATAACGACGGTCTCTGTGGCAAATTCGCTGCGAGATCGCCGTTATCGGTGGCGGGAGAGGTGCCCCCCCTCCCGCCGCTTTCCCGTGCCCTCCGCCGCTTAGCAGCGCTGGGCGGAAGTGACGTCAAAACGTCAGTCCCGCCCAGCGTCTTAAAGCGACATTTTTTTTTGCTGTTATTTGAAAAAATTACAGTCAAAAATTTTTTTTTTTTTTTTCCTTTTAAGCCTGCATATGAGATCTGAGGTCTTTTTGACCCCAGATCTCATATTTAAGAGGACCTGTCATGCTTTTTTCTATTACAAGGGATGTTTACATTCCTTATAATAGGAATAAAAGTGATCAATTATTATTATTTTTTTCAGTGTAAAAAATGTTAAAATAAATAAAAATAAAAAGGAAAATATATATATATTTTTTTAAAGCGCCCCGTCCCGACGAGCTCGCACGCAGAAGCGAACGCATACGCGAGTAGTGCCCGCATATGAAAACGGTGTTCAAACCACACAAGTGAGGTATCGCCGCGATCGTTAGAGCAAGAGCAATAATTCTAGCCCTAGACCTCCTCTGTATCTCAAAAAATGCAACCTATAGAATTTTTTAAATGCCGCCTATCGAGATTTTTAAGGGTGAAAGTTTGACGCCATGCCACGAGCGGGCGCAATTTTTAAGTGTGACATGTTGGGTATCATTTTACACGGCGTAACATTATCTTTCACAATATATAAAAAAATTGGGCCAAATTTATTGTTGTCTTATTTTTTAATTCAAAAAAGTGTATTTTTTCCAAAAAAAGTGCGCTTGTAAGACCGCTGCGCAAATACGGTGTGACAAAAAGTATTGCAATGATCACCATTTTATTCTCTAGGGTGTTAGAAAAAAAAAATATATATATATAATGTTTGGGGGTTTTAAGTAATTTTCTAGCAGAAAAAACTGTTTTAGTCTTGCAAACACCAAAACTGAAAAACACCTAAGGTCCTTAAGTGGTTAATGAAGACTTTGTGGGGGAGCATCTCTGTGGTTGAGTCATTGCCATAGAAACATTTGTAAAGGGGAGGAGTGGGGGCACAAAAAATATTTCTGCACACAGGCACCTGTGACCCTAGGATCGGCCCTGCCTTCTCCTCATGCATCCTGCTGCCATCTCTTCCGCTGCTCCTGCGCTTCCCCCACCGTGTCCTTCTCTGCTCCCCCTTTGGGTCCTCCTCCGCTCCTCCCTCAACTCCCCCCCGGGTCCTCCTCCAGTCCCCCTCTGGGTCCTCTCCCAGTCCCCCCAGCCCCAGATCTGTCAGGATGGAGAGCGGATGAAGGTGCGGGTAAACTTTTCATTTACTGGCTACTGGCAGTGTATGAATGGAGAGAAGCCTCTGTCTCATGTCCATTCATCTTTAGTGCAGCTGAGGCTGCTGAGCTGAGGCTGCAGAGAGAGGGACTGGGGAATCTGTGACATCAGAGGCCTGATATTTCACCAAAGCCCCCCCAACAGGGTTTAAAAAAAAAGGCCGCGTACACACGCTCAAACTTATCCGATGAAAACGGTCCGACGGACCGTTTTTATCGGATATGTCTGCTGGGCTTTTTTGGTCTGATGGTTGTACACACCATCAAACCAAAATCCCCGCCGGCAGACAGCGCCGTGACGTGGCGGTGACGTTGACGCTGCCACGTCATCACTCCGGGAAGTAAAATACTTCCACGCATGCGTCGAATACGTTGGACCGTTTTCAGCAGATACATTTGATCGTGTGTACGCTGCCTTACTGTCACATGACATTAAAAAAAAGTATCAGTAATCAGTATCGAGTACGTGAAAAAAAGTATCTGTACTTGTACTCGGTCTATAAAAAAGTGGTATCGGTGCAACCCTAGTGTGTACACAACGTTTGACATAGAATTCTGACTTTGCAGACAGATATTTATTATAGCAAAAAAGTAAAAATATATATATATTTTTTTTTCAAAATCGACAATCTTTTTGTTTATAACGTAAAAAATTAAAAGCGCAGAGGTAAAAAAAAGGACATACTTTTTGTTTGGGTACAGCGTTGTACGACCGCGCAATTGTCAGTTAAAGCTACTCAGTGGCGTATAGCAAAAAATGGCCTGGTCATTAAGGGGGCAAATCCTTTCCGGTCCTTAAGTGGTTAAAGTTCATGTGCGTGAAAGACTTTTGACAATATAGTGTATATACAGTATATACATATATATATTGTGAGGATGGGACCCTGTCCGGGGTGAGAAATGGCTACTTTACGCCAGATTCTCTAAAGAAACCCATGTTAATGGGTCAGCTGTGTCTTGGGCTTTTTAAGGCTCACCTGAACAGTAATCAGGGCCCCACCCACAGACAGGAAGTCTGGTCCCTGGGAGCCAGGTGAGCTCCCAACTCTCTGAAAGGAGTCAGAGAGAGGCTGCATGGATTGCAGCTAGTGTGTGCAGATCTGCAGGTTGCAGATGCCGCTGACTAGGAGAAAAGCAAGGATTGAGCTTATCTCTGGGAAACGCTGTGTGTTCTGAGGAACAGAACTTGGGCTTAGGCTAGAGGCCTGAAGCCGTCGGATGCCAGGATTGAAAGCCAGGAGGCTAAGCTCTTTAGTTTATACAATGCAGTAATGGTGGAAACCCCCTGCGAGGGATAGTGATGAGCGGAATACGCCATATTCGATTTCGCGATATTTCGCGAATATTTCGAAGAATATTCGCGAATATTCGTTAATATCGAATATTCGTGATATTTTATAAAAAAAAAAAAAAAAAAAATTGCGAATTTTCGCCAATGCGAATTTTCGCTAATGCGAATTTTCGCTAATGTGAAATTTCGCGATTTTTTTTTTTTTTTTTTTTTTTTTTTTTATAAAATATCACGAATATTCGATATTTACGAATATTCGGTATATTTTATATAAAAAAAAGCGAAATTTCACATATGCGGTTGCGAATATTCGTTAATATCGAATATTCGTGATATTTGATAAAAAAAAAAATTGCGAATTTTCGCTATTGCGAATTTTATTGCGAATTTTTTTGCGAAATTTGAAAAATATCGAATATTCGAAATAGCGAATATTCGCCGCGATATTCGAGATATTCGCGAATACTCGAATATGCAATATTCGTAGCGAATATTCGCAATGCGAATATTCGTGAGCAACACTAGCGAGGGATGCTATTGCATATGTGAACCTTTTGTGAGTTTTTAAATAAAAGTGGGCTACCAAGCCCTTAAAAACGCACTTGCCACTGGAGTTTGATTCCCCAAATCTTACAATATATAATATTTACACAGTATATACATGTTTTTTAATATACTGTATACAGTGTCTCTCTCTCTCCCTTGATATATATATATATATATATATATATATATATATTTCTCTCTCTCTCTCTCTCATATATATATATATATAACTTTTTTTTTAAATAAATGAATATAGAGAATATTTGAGCTGGAGTGAGCAGGAAATGTCTGACTGGGCAAGCCACCTGGTCCTGTCATATATTACAAATGGGTTCATAAAGAGGCATCTGCTGCTGAAGTCTAATCTTTCCTATAAAAAGCTGTCTGTGTAGGACAGGAAATACAGGCATACCTCGACATGCGCAAATCAATCTTCCTGATATCTCTCCATAAATCACTCATCAACAGACACTGGGCTAATAGAAAGGGAGAACCAAAAATAATTGAACATACAAATAATTTTAGAGCATTGTAAATATATATGATCACAGGTGGAAAAATCAATATTTTATTATTGTGATGAATGGATAACAAATCTGTGAGTTTTAAAGCATTTCAACAGTCAAATGCATAAATATTTTGGAAAGAATAAAAGAAAAAAAGAATGTAAAATTTGACTTACGATAAAACATATAGAAGATCAAATGTTTGATTTCTTTATTTAAAGAGAAACTCTAAGGCCGTGTACACATGAGGAGATATATCCGATGAAAACGGACTGACGGACCGTTTTCATCGGACATGTCTCCTGGGATGTTTTGGTTTGATCTGTGTACACACGATCAAACCAAAATCCCATCTCGCAGACAGCACGGTGACTTGGTGGTGACGTTGATGCCGCCACGTCACCGAACCAGGAAGTTCGACGCATGCGGGAGATTTCCATCTGCTGGAAACTGTCTGCTAGCTCGTACAGACAATCGAATCTGTCCCTGAAACTGTTTCAGCAGATATATTCGATCGTGTGTACGCGGCCTTAATAAAGAAACTGTAGTGTCAACTAAATACATCACTAGGGTTTTTTAAGAAAACTTTACAGCAACTGCTTCAATCTGCATTGTGTTTACATGTTCTTCCTTTAAGTTTTTCCTCCGGGTTCTCAGGTTTCCTCCAATACTCTAAAAAATGGCGGTGGGTTAATTGGCTCATGTGTAAATTGGCCCTTGTATGTGTATAAAAATTGGCTATGCATTCTGTCAGTCTCTACGCCAAACTAATAGTGAGGGCAGATAAAAGGCCTGGTGACCTGCCTTGTAAAAAAAAAAAACGGCTAAGAAAACTCCATGGAAAATAGCTTTCAATCATAACATACTAAGTGCCAGAGAGATGGTCTATAGGAATATCAATAGACAGATACAACTGAGCTCATACATATAGGGCCAGATTCAGAAAGAACTTACATCGGCATATCTGTTGATACGCCGCGTAAGTTCTAGGATGCGCCGGCGTATTTTTTTTCTGTATTCAGAAAGCAAGATACGCCAGAATTTTGCTAACATACGAGCGGCGTAAGTCTCTTACGTCGTCGTATCTTAGTTGTAGATTTACGCTGGTCGCTAGGTGGCGCTTCCGTAGATTTACGTGTCGAATATGCAAATTAGGTAGATACGCTAATTCACAAACGTAGTTGCGCCCGGCGTATCTAATTGCGTCGTTTACGTAGGCGTCGGACCGGCGTAAAGTTACCCCTGCTATATGAGGCGCAACCCATGTTAAGTATGGAGGTCAGAACAGCGTCGTATTGTACGTCGTTTACGTCGATTCAGAATGGGGCTGGGCATAGGTTACGTTCAGGTCGAAAGCATTGACTATTTGCAATGTGATTTTGAGCATGCGCACTGGGATATGTCCACGGCTGGTGCATGCGCAGTTCGTTCGGCGTGTCATTTACGTGGGGTCACCATTTATTAAAATACTACATGCCCACTACCAGCCTACTTTGAATTACGCGCGGTTGCGCTGGCCCATTTACACTACGCGCAAGTTCTTTGTAAATACGGGACCTGCCGCTCCAAGTTATGGCGGCATAGTGTAAATGAGATACGCTACGCCGCTGGAAAGATGCGGCAAACTACCTGAATCTGGCCCATACTGTATACACGTATAATGTAATCTACCAGGCGTGTGCCCAGATTTCAAGGTGGACATTCAGTATTATAATTGCAGAGCCTGGTTACTTCCAAGTACCGGTGCTTTGTTAAATTTAGAGGGGGGTCAGAGAGTTAGGTCGCTCTGATCCAGTTAATCTATTCAAATTGGGTCTCTATCTCAGCTTGGCTGTGCTGTGGGCTTACTCTGTTGTTCCTGGGGTGCTGTTCCGACCCCAGGTCGATAGGTGGCAGCAGTAGAGTTGAGGTTTGGGTGCTTTTCCTCAGCATGCCTATCAGGAGGGTTTCTCCTCGCTGTGCATGCTGGGGGAGGGTAGTTATGAGACAAACGCCATTGGTCTGGGTTATTTTTTCTTTGAGTGTGGCACCCACCTTTAGTGTGACTGCATCACGGCGCCCCGGCGAAATGGCCTACCATGCCAGGGTGTGCATGCCACACAGTGTTCCTGGTTCCAGGACCATGTTGGCCTGGAACATTTAAAGCTGTGACGGGGCCCCAGTAATCGACTGGGTCACTCAGAAGATCCCAAGCGAGATTGCTGTTCGGTGTGGAGTCCATCTGAGGATAGCCAAAAGAGGCTGGCAATCCAATAGGGTCTCGACAATCCACCGGTATCAAGGGAACCGAATACTGAAAGGATGGACGTTGGTCACCTGTCAGTTGGTTACCTGTAAACTACGAGAAGGAGATCCAAGCCAAAGTCTTTAAGGTGGATTAACTCCGTTACCTCAACCCTAAGGAGGGTCTGTGGCAGAGACTTTTCCTCTTCTGAGTGATACTCTGGCTCCCAGGTAAATGAGAGAGGCTTGTCCAGGTACACTGTACCCACTCTGGCTGGAGTGGCAAAGAAGACTGAGGCCCCGTACACATGACCAAGTTTCTCGGCAGAATCCAGCGAGAAGCTCGCTGGGAGAAGTATTCTGTCGAGAAAACCGGTCGTGTGTACACTTTCGACGAGCAAACCGTCGAGAAGCTCGTCGAGGCAAAATAGAGAGCATGTTCTTAATTTCCTTGTTGTTCAATGAGGAAATTTGGCTCGACAACCTTTTCGACCGCTCATCGGGAACCTTGACGGGCGGAATGATGAGTTTCGCCCGACGAGGTTCTCGGACGTGTGTACGGGGCCTAACTATTGTTGGAAGTAGGACTGTTTCCCTTTTGCTACATCTGAATCTGCTATTTCTCCTTCTACTTCAACTCTTCTATCACCACAAAGTTTTATTGTTTTGACCCGGCTGGGTAATAAAGAGCACAGAAAAAGACACCTGTCGTGGACATTCCGTTAATGCTACATCCACCATACACCCTTAGACGGTGGAGGAGCCATGAGGTAACATGCCACCCAAAACAAACCAGCAGCTCCTTCAGGGGTAGTGCTACATAATAAAAAAAAGCTGCAGTCCCCCCATCTCTTTAAATTATAGGGGGTGCAAATTTCACTGTAAGTGGTAGTGATAACCATGCAAAAAACAGGGACATACTAGGCCCAGATCTAGGGGGGGTGCTTGGATGGACTCTGCCTCCCCCAGTCTTTAGTTGTGCATCCTAAGGCTGCATTCACACCTAGGCGTAGGCGATTTGTGACGTTTTTATGGCGTTTTGTCACGCGTATTTGCGCGTTGGTGCGCGTTTGCATACAGCATCGTCCGACGTTTTTTGTACTTCAGAGTTTTTTTATTTAAGAGTCTTTAAAAGGGTGTTCCAGCCCAAAATTGTGTTTATTAAAAGTCAGCAGCTACAAAAAGTGTAGCTGCTGGCTTTTAATAAACACTCACTTACCTGCTCCTGCGTTCCAGCGACGCGCCGACCGGGGCTCCGCTCCTCTCCCCCCCTCCCCAGCCGGCGTCTCCATCCCGACTGTGGGCATCCAGCCGTGACAACCTTCGGCTTCACGGCCGGGCACCCACTGCGCATGCGCGAGCCGCAGTGCGCATGCGCGCGCGGCATGGCGAGCCGCTGATTGGAGAGGCGATCGCATGGGACCTGTCAGTGTCCCATGTGATCGCCTACAGGGAGGGGCTGGTGTAGGCGATTAAGGCTTAATCGCCTAACCAGCCCCTCGGCGGAAGCAGGAAGTGGGACAGGAAGTCCCACTCCTACTGAAGCCCCCACTCCCCCCCCCCAAAAAAATACATGCCAAATGTGGCATGTAAGGGGGGAGGGGATTAAAGAAAAGTAAATTTTTAGGGTGGAACTCCTCTTTAAGTGTGCATCTACTGATCTATGAGGCATTCTGATGGGAAGAATTGATGTTAGGGGGACTCAGTGCATAATAAGTGATATTCCATTGTGAAATATATCAATATCCATATACACTCACCAGCGACTTTATTAGGTAGACCTTGCTAGTACCAGGCTGGAACCCCTTTTGGCCCTCAGAACTGCCTTAATTATTTGTGGCATAGATTCAGCAAGGTGTTGGAAACATTCCTCAGATTTTGGTCCATATTGATATAATAGCATCACGCAGTTGCAAATTTGTCGTTTCACATCCATTAAGCAAATCTCCCTTTCCACCAATGGTGCTCTATTGGATGAGATCTGGTGACTGTGGAGGCCATTGGAGTCCAGTGACCTCATTGACATGTTCAAGAAACCAGTGGTGAGGGGATTTGCGCTTTGTGACATGCTGTATAATCCTGCTGGAAGGAGCCTTTAGAAGATGGGTAGACTGTAGTCATAAAGGGATGGACATGGTCAGCAACAAAACTCAGGTAGGCCGAGGCATTTAAATGGTGCTCAATTGGTACCATGGGACCCAAAGTGTGCCAAGAAAATATCCCCCACACCATTACACCACCAACCTGAACCATTGATACAAAGAAGGCTGGATCCTTGCTTTCGTGTTATTCACACCAAATTCTGACCCTGTTCTGAATTCCGTAGCTTAAATTGAGACTCATGGGACCAGACCAGAGATGGTATTCTACATACCTTGGTTGTGATGAGTGGTTATTTGATTTATTGTTGCCTTTCTGACCTCTGACACCAACAATGCATTTTTGTCCACACAACCACCGTTCACTGGATATTTTCTCTTTTTTAGACCATTCTCTGAGATGGTTGTGCATGAAAATCCCAGTAGATCAGCAGTTTTTGAATTACTCAGACCAGTCCGTCTGGCACCAACAATCATGCCACGTTCAAAGTCACCTAAATCCCCTTTCTTCCATATTCTTATGCTCGATTTGAACTTCAGAAAGTTGTCTTTACCATGTCTAGATGCCTAAATGTAATGACTTGCTGCCACATGATAGACTGATTAGCAATTTGTGTTACCAAGCAATTGAACAGGTGTACCTAATAAAGTGAATGAAGTGGCCAGTGAGTGTAAATGTATGCAAGACCAGGGTGATACTTGCTGTGGTGTGCTTGCATATCCAAAATGAATCACAGCTGGGGAAAACCTTCACACAAAGATGTTATGACCGCTCTATAATTTGGTAGTCAAAATCCGCCACTAAGCTTCTTCTTACATAAAGATGATCTGCACAGGTGTGGCTCTAGTTGTTACTTTTTGGATTTATGTTTCTTATTATTGAGAAGGTCAGCATTTTCCTTCTGATTGACCTATTTAGAATTCAGACTTTATTCACGTAAACTTTTTACACATTAACTTTTCTTTACTCAATTGTTTTTATATACAGTATGCTAATTCAAATTACACAGGATTACTTTTGTTATT
This sequence comes from Rana kukunoris, assembly GCA_029574335.1. Taxonomy (NCBI): domain Eukaryota; kingdom Metazoa; phylum Chordata; class Amphibia; order Anura; family Ranidae; genus Rana; species Rana kukunoris. The sequence goes on from CM056052.1 coordinate 72,920,835, forward strand.
GGATGATATTCATTCTTAAATGATTATTCACTCTTTATAATTGGCAGTACTGATTGGTAGCACTGATGGGCCCTGATTGGAAGCACCGATTGCCACGACTGATTGGCACTGATGGGCAGCACTGATGGATATTGTTGGGGCTGCACTGATGATCAGTACAGATGTCCCCTTTTACATGTAGCCCTACCCCCAAAGGAGCTGCTGGTTTGTTTTGGGTCTATGCTCTGGTTGCCAACCCCTGAAATTGGCTCAAACCCCTCCCTTGGCACAACTGGTATAGTGGGAATTGGGGACGCCAATAGTTTGTTGGAGGGCACAATATCCCAACAGACCACAGTAAGTTATGTAAATTAAGTGTATGGATCTCACAGGATGACAGAAAGACTGTATACAATTTCCAGCTTAACCAATGTAACCCTTTACTTGAAAGAATAAAGCAAGAGAAACACAGGTAAAACAATAAAAGACAGATTGTAGAGCCCCGCAAGAGTCAGAAACAGAAATAACAAATAAATACACTTTAATTTATAATGGCTATGCAGATCTGTGTAAGCACGCAGCAAGGGGATTCCCTCAATAAAGTATATATACTGAGGTACCTCCCTGCCAAGCCTCACCCAGCTCTCACTAGTAACAATACTCACAGTTAAGGATGAGCCAAACACCCCCGCGTTCGGTTCGCACCAGAACCGTCGAACAGACCGACCGTTCGCGCGAACATTTAGAACCCCATTGAAGTCTAAGGGACTCGAACGTTCGAATTCAAAAACAATCATTTTAAAGACCAATATTCAAGTTATTGTTGGAAAACGTCTTGCCCCAGGGAACATGTATCAATGGAAAAAAAGGTTTTAAAAACGGTCGTTTTTCTGGAGCAGCAATATTAATGATACCTAACCACTCAACGCCCGCCGCACGCCTATGTACGTCCACAGAATGGCACGTACAGGCAGATGGGCGTATATATACATCCCTGCCTTCTAGAGGGTCGGGGGTCCGATCGGGACCCCCTCCGCTGCGTGCGGCGGGCGGCTTACCTGCGGGAGCGATCCGTCTTGAGGGGGCGGTTGTTCATTTCTGTCCGCCCCCCTCGTGATTGCTCCCAGCCAATCCTGTGAGCCTCCGCCGTGTCACTTCCTCTGCCTGTAAAATGTAAACACTGGCAGAGGAAGTGATGCAGCTCTCCTCTCGGCGGTATTTTCAAACCGCCGGGAAGAGAGAAGAGTCACAGTAAGTCTGCACAACAATACACTGACACCAGTACACATAGGCACATTTAACCCCTTGCGATCACCCCCCCACCCCCCAGTCACACTGTCATTGAATGCAGTGATCATATATTTACTGATCACTAGGGTAGCCCCCTACCCCCCCTAATAAAGTTTTAACCCCTTGATCACCGCCCTAGTTAACCCTTTCACCCCCTATTACCAGCGTCACTAAGCGATCATTTTTCTGATCGCTGTATTAGTGTCGCTGTTGCCGCTAGGTAGCTAATTTTTTTTTTTATTGGGATTTTTTTTTTACTAAAGACATGTGGCTGAATAAATTTTGAACACAACAAAATACACTGGCGCTAGACAGGGATAGTGAAATTCTTAATGTAAGAGTCGTTACTAGTTACTAGTGAGTAGGGTGTAGAAGAGATTGTCCAGAGCTGCAAGGATCGTGGTACCCGGAAGTACCAAAAGAACAGAAAATACACCAAAAAACTGCGCTCGTGGCTCTCTAGAGTTCATTATAAACCCAAAGTATTAAATAAAAAGTATTTGAAAAAAATCCATTTATTGTAGATAAACTCCAGATGTATCTTAAACAGTCCGTATGGAAATAAAGTGCAGTATAAACAGTATAAGATATTGAATCCGCAGGCAACTACCATTGAGCACGAGAGGTTAAAATCTCCCAGGTTCAGAGAACATTTCCTCTAGTGGAAATGGCTCGTACAGTACCTTCAGGACAGATGGTAAGGTGGCAGTGGTAAGGAGATGGCAATGATGTTCTCAAACAGAGCCTGTCACTGAGCGTTCCATGTTGCTGGTGGGTCCCCGTGGGGGAAGAAAAACGAGATCTTCCGATGATACAGCCTGTCGGGGCCAAGACGCAGCTAGGTCTAGAGGAGGGCAGCCGCTAGTTCCGTCCATCAGGGATGACGTCGCACGTCTGAGACGCCGCTCTCCTATCGAATGGTAACACAAGATGAAGCCGACAGTGTCGGATGTGCGCTGTTAAGACGCATATGATCTTGTTGCTGCCCTCTGGTGGAGAACCATAGATCCCACGCTCAAATGTAAGATGGTGGATGTGGCCAACGGAAAATCAATAATGAAGTAAATCTTGGGAGATTAGGCAATGGATTAAAATTTGTATAAACGACACGTTTCACGCTTCAAATCGCTTTTTCAAAGTCAAGTATATGAGGCTCTTGCAAAGTTTAAATAGTCTAAAAGGGAGGGGTTACAGGATCATGAGGGGAGGGGGTGGGAGGGGGTGCGGGTCGGATAAAAGCAGGTAGGCATGTTCTATGAAACCGGAAATCTTAACCTCTTAAATGCAGGAATTAAACCTATACGCTGGCCCCTAAAGGGTTAAATGAGGAGATCGAGACATGCACTCTCATTTAGTCTTCTTTTATATCTAAAATAGATGTATTTATACTTATATATATATATATATATATATATATTTTTTTTTTTTTTATATGCCTAGAACAGCACATGATTGGCGCTGGAACTTATGTATTAATACATGTACCCTTTATTGATATCAAAATGCTTCACCAGGTATCATATGATTTTTTATTTTTTTATTTGTATTTTTATCTTTTTTTATCTTTATTTCTATTTTTTTTTGTTTTTTAATCCCCTATTATCTTAATTACGTTTATGATTATTTTACGCTTTTTTCAAAAAAATTACCCACATCTTTATTCTCATCATTATTGATGTTATGGTATTGTATTTGTTTATTTTATATATATATATATATATATTTAATTCCTGCATTTAAGAGGTTACGATTTTTCGGTTTCATAGAACATGCCTACCTGCTTCCTTTTATCCGCCCCGCCCCGGTTGTTTGAGAGAGGCCCAAGTAGCGGGGACTTGCTCTTTTTCCTGGTAGCCATCAATGCGCACTTACTCTCTTGTCCACTCCGATAAGGGGTTCAGGAAGAGTGTGAGTGTGTGTGTGGGGGGGGGGGGGGGGGAGTAGGTGATGTAAACACGGACAAGGAGAAGTCAATGGATTTGAAATGTATTCATTTAGACACCACTTCTTCTAATAGCACTTTCTCCTGTTCTTCATTTACAGTGCTTTTCTTCAAATGAGAGATCTGCGCCATATTATCGCATAGTTGGAGTCTATGGATAGCGATTGGCAGAGCCCAAGTTATGAGGTAGCCATTGTCACTAGCTTGAGCAGCATCCATGTTATCAGCAGCTGCTTGTCTCAGTGGCCTTTGTGGCAGTAACACACAACTCGATAAGCGGGGCAGTAGAAATGCATGGATCGTCTCAAAAGAAAGGTTCCACCGAGATTTGAACTCGGATCGCTGGATTCAAAGTCCAAAGTGCTAACCATTACACCATGGAACCCCTGGCCTATAGATTCATCTTCTCAGTGGCCTTTGTGGCAGTAACACGCAACTTGATAAGCAAAGCAGTAGAAATGCATGGATCGTCTCAAAAGAAAGGGTCCACCGAGATTTGAACTCGGATCACTGGATTCAAAGTCCAAAGTGATAACCATTACACCATGGAACACACAAGTAAATATGCGCAAGGAGTGAAAAACACACAGGTACCTCAGCAGTATAGATCATAAAAAATTGATAATGATAAATAATAATGTACAAGAGGTTTTTGTACAGTATAAGTGGATAAGTTAAAAATAAAGTTTAAATTAAAAAAGTCCAAGGCTCAGGGGTATGTGGATAAAAAAGTCCGAGGATGGGTGAAGAATTGCTAGTTATAGAGGTCACACATACATGCTCAGGGCTGCCATCATGGAACAGAAACTGTGTTCCAAATACTGTAAAAGGAAAACAAGGGGAGAGGCGCCTCTAAGAGTAAATGTTTAGATGAGTTTATCAACTGCAGACAGCGCAGCGCACAAGAACAACAGTGACTGACCTGAGGACTTATTCCACCCAAAGAAATCTATACAATGCTTGTTTTTACTCTACTAAACGTGAGTTGCCTGTATGTATTAAACCGATTAAATCATCTAAACATCTACTCTTAGAGGCGCCTCTCCCCTTGTTTTCCTATTACACCATGGAACCCCTGGCCTGCCTGCGGTATATTTTCACAACTCCCCTTTCTGGTGCATCTGTACACCAGCATGCCTGTTGGTTCAGCTGTGTTCCCTTTCAATCCATTCCAATGGGTCCTACTGGTCTACTAAAATGTCCCTAGACCATCTATCTAGCAGCACTTTTACATGTAGAAGTGACCAACGAAGGGGCAGGAACTTCGATGCTGCCATAGCAAGGCCTCTGGGGCCAAACCAGGGACGGTGTCAATGGGCGTGCAGGAGTAGAGAGGGAGCTGGTTGAGAAATTTGAAGAGGATTTTTGTCTAAATGTTTGACTAAAATTTAGTTTATTCAATTTTTCTTATAACAAAAAGTAAAAAATATAGATTTTTTTTTCAAAAATGTCCCTCTATTTTTGTTTATAGCACAAAAAATAAAAATCGCAGAGGCAATCAAATACCATCAACGCTCTATTTGTGTGAAGAAAAGGACACAAATTTTGTTTGGGATCCACGTCGCACGACCGCGCAATTGTCTGTTAAAGTGACGCAGTGCCGAAATGTCCCTGCACAACATGAGATTACTATAAGAAAAAAAATGTAATACTGCTTGTGGCTTTAATATAATGTTTGGTCCCTGCAATATGGATACACATCATTTAAAAAAAAATAGCATGAGTTTCCCCGCCACCACTCCCCCCACGTCATTACAAGACCCAGTGCCAATCCTGACCTCCCTGGGGACTTAAGCAAAATGACATGGCACATTAAAAATGAGAAGCGGGGGGCGCTGACGACAGTGACATGTCACAATAAAGAAAGTTGAGAAGCAGGGGGAGGGGGTGTTCTGCTGTCAGAAATGCCAGCGAGTTTAGAAGCGGGGTGAGGGGGCGAAAATGACTTCTCACCAGGCGGGGCCTCTAGTAATTTGGGGGGTCCTTTGCAGCTTTGCAGGGCCCTAAGTGGTTTGCATAATGAGCCTATAGTGAGGATCGGCCCTGACAAGACCCTTTGGCCCTATATACTTTGAACAGCAGTATACAGGTGGCGCAAACAAGACAAGGACTGTAGGTTTGTTAAGTAGAATCTGAACCATGTCTTACTGTAATTGGAGCGCAACAAAGAGCCACGTGCAAAGTATTGCATCAAAAATTGTTATTAGACGCCCCTGTTAAACAGGGGCAGAATAATTTGGCCTTAGGCACAAGACAACACTGCAACCCCCACAGATACTGTAATTGGAGCGCAACAAAGAGCCACATGCAAAGTATTGCATCAAAAATTGTTATTAGACGCCCCTGTTAAAGGGGCAGAACAATTGGGCCTTAGGCACTGGTGGCGGAGCCCAGAAACAAAAATGTTCTTAATAGCTATCAGCAAGATCAGTGAGGAGGAAAAGGATATTCCATCAGCAGCATAACAGGACAGTCACTCAGCATCAGCATAGGCAGTCTCAAAGGGATCTGACATTTCAAAAAAATTATTCAGTTACATCTGCATCAGGTGCTTGGTAGCTGGTGTTGATCCAAGCCTAATTCATTTTGATGAAGGTCAGTCGATCGACGGAGTCGGTGGAGAGGCGCACCCAGTGAACAGTCACAAAGCCTCCAGCAGCACTGAATGTGCGTTCTGAAAGAACACTGGATGCAGGGCAAGCCAGTAGCTCAATTGCGTACTGTGCAAGCTCTGGCCAGTGATTCATCCTCAAGACCCAGTAAGCCAGAGGATTTTCGGTGGGGAAGGTGTCCAAGTCGGATCTTGCCCCTAGGTATTTCGGCACCATGTAAACCAGAAGCTGGCGATGGTTGCTAGAACCGGTCAGACCTTGGGGCTTTGGACTAAAAAATTGTCTGAACGCATCAGTCAGACAGCCACCTTCTCCACCGCTCCTTCTGTGACTCACAGAAGCCTCAGCAAGATGTTCTCCAGGACCAGGATTTGCTAATCCCCCAGGTTCTGGGAACGCGTTGCACAGACCCTTCTGCAAGGCCTCCCGCAGAAGTTTCATCTTCTGCTCCCTCTGCCATGGCAAGATAAGCTCCACAACCTTACTCTTGTAACGTGGATCAAGGAGAGTTGCCAGCCAGTAATGATCCCTCTACTTAATACCACGAACACGAGGATCCTTATGCAGGCTTTGCAGGATCAGGGAGGCCATGCAGCGTAGGTTTGCTGAGGCATTTGGGGCACAGTCCTCTGGGCCACTGAGGACAACAGTATCGTCATCCACCTCATCCCAGCCATGTAAAAGTCCATGGGTTCCTTGGGACTGTAAGTGATCCCTTGAAGACTGCTGCTGATGCTGAGTGCTAGGCTCCACCTCCATGCTGCTGATACAATCATCCTCCTCCTCCTTCTCCTCCTCCTGTGTGCTAGGTGGGCAAGCAGGACCACTGTCTGGATAAAGGGGGCTTTGAGAGGTAAGGAAGTCCTCCTCTTCCTCCCTCTGTTCTGCCTCAAGGGCTCTGTCCATTTTTCCACGTAGCGTGTGCTCCAACATGTGAATAAGAGGGACAGTCTCACTGATGCATGCACTGTCACTGCTCACCATCCTCGTGGCCTCCTCAAATGGTGACAGGACAGTGCATGCATCCCTGATCAAGGCCCACTGACGTGGGGAAAAAACCAAGCTCCCCTGACCCAGCTCTGCTGCCATATACAGGTACTCATTGATGGCCTGCTGCTGCGTGTGCAGCCACTGCAGCATGGCCAACGTAGAGTTCCATCTGGTGGGCATGTCACAGATTAGGCGGTTCTTGGGCAGGTTGTATTCCCTTTGGAGGTCTTTCAGCCGAGCAGTGGCATTATATGACCTCCGGAAATGCACACAGACTTTCCTGGCCTGCTTCAGGACATCCTGTAAGCCAGGGTACCTGCCCAAGAACCGCTGCACCACCAAATTCAGGACATGCGCAAAACAGGGCACATGGGTCAGTGTTCCCTGTCGCAGGGCAGAGAGGAGGTTGGTGCCATTGTCGCTAACCACCATTCCAGGCTTAAGCTGGCGTGGCGTCAACCACCTCTGAGCCTGCCCCTGCAGAGCTGACAGAACCTCGGCCCTAGTGTGGCTCCTGTCTCCCAAGCACACCAGCACTAGCACCGCATGGCATCTCTTCGCCTGCATTCTTGCATAGTCCCTCATACGCCTACGGAGCACGGCTGGTTCCAAGGAGACATCAGCACAGGAAGGGGCCACAGAGGAAGAAGAGGAGGGGGTGGAGGAGAGAGGTGTGTCACAACCAGTAGTAGTGTGTTGGAGGCGTGGTGGCGGAACAACCTCCAACACTACTGTACCTTGCCTGCGTCCTTCCCAGCTGCCAGCAGAGTCACCCAATGCATCGTGAAAGAGAGATAACGTCCATGTCCATGCCTGCTTCCGTGAGAAAAAGTGGCGTTTGGGAACTTGCCACTGAGGTACCGCACATTCCACAAACTCACGGAAGGGGGCAGAATCTACCAACTGAAAAGGTAGCAGTTGAAGTGCTAGCAATTTTGCTAAGCTAGCATTCAACCGCTGGGCATGTGGATGGCTGGGAGAGTACTTATTTTGGCGCTGCAGCAGCTGGGGCAAGGACATTTGTCTGGTACTATCAGTAGATTGCCCGCATGTACTACTAGGTTGTGACACACCTATTTCTACACCTTCAGTCCTATCAGTGCAGGCTTCAGAGAGGACTGAGGGTCTAGTGGGGTTGGAGGTCCCAGCTGATGAGGGGGAAGGGAAGGTCCACTTGGTTCTTTGGTGTGGGTCTTTCTGGTATGCTTGCCAACGAACTGCATGGCAGGTCAACATATGTCTGGTCAAGCATGTGGTGCCCAAGCGGGTGATATTTTGGCCACACGAGATACGCTTGAGACATATGTTGCAAATAGCAACGGTGCGATCTGATGCACATGTCTCCAAAAAGGCCCACACCAAAGAACTTTTGCAGTAACGTTGGGACACAGCAGCGCCCTGCACAGGCGTAGCTCTGGGATGTAATGCACTTGGTGTGCTACCCTTAAGCTGGCCCCTGGAGGGCATCCTACCTCTTTGGAGATGTGCCTGTGCCTCGTCCTCCTCCTCCTCCTCTTCCTCCTCCTCTCCCCTATCAGGCACCCACGTAGAGTAAGTGACCTCATCATCCCCTTCCTCCTCATCACTGTCGAAAACCTGGCAGTATGCTCCAGCTGGGGGAACATCAGATTGCTGTCCCTCTCGGGCACCCCCTCTCTCTGGACTCACATCAATGCCTTTCTCTATCTGTGTTCCATCATCAGAGCCTTCAAAACGATGCGCATCTTCATGCAGCATGTACCCAACACTGTGTTGAAACAGTTTGGGGGACTCCTCAGGAGGACATGGTGGGACTAGGGAAGGATTGTGTGATGCCATTGTGCATAGGGAAGAGGACCCCTTGGCAGCTGCTTTGCCAGACAAACTAAGCTCAGCCTGGGTGAGAGAGGATGAGGAGGATGAGGACGGCTTGGTCATCCACTCTACTAATTTCTCTGCATGTTGAGGCTCAACACGGCCAGCTCCCAAAAAGAAGGACGAGCGGCCACGGCCATGTGCTGAAGAGGATGCACCGTGTCCACCACCAGCGTTGCCTCTAGATGCAGAGCCTACTTGCCCGTGTGACTCTCTGCCTCTCTTTGTTGTCCTTCCAGACATTTTAATGGCCTGCACAGGACAAAATTAGTACACACACCTCGTACCTTTAGGTACAAACTGGAGAGGACAAGTGCAGTAAACTCCAAGTAGGTTTAAGTGAAAAATATACAGCACAAGTGCAGTAACAGCAAATGCGTTTAGGTGCTATTAAAGAACACACGTGCAGTAACAGCTAATGCGTTTGTGTGCTATTAAACAACACACGTGCAGTAACAGCTACAGTAATGCGTTTAGGTGCTATTAAACAGAACACGTGCAGTTACAGCAAATGTGTTTAGGTGCTATTAAACAGCAAACGTGCAGTTATAGCAACTGCGTTTAGGTGTTATTAAACAGCAAACGTGCAGTAACAGAAAATGTGTTTAGGTGCCATTAAACAACACACATGCAGTAACAGCTAATACGTTTAGGTGCTATTAAACAGCAAACGTGCAGTAACAGCACATGCGTTTAGTTGCAAATAAACAGGACAAGTGCAGTAACACCGAGTACAGTTAGGTGTAAACTAAACAGCACACAGGCAATACAACACGTTAGAACACTGCAGCTAGCACAATCTCCTACGTGACAAATAGGAATAGCTGATCTAGCTAAGCTATACAGTGTATAAATATATGTATAACTCGTAGGGATGTATATATATTCTCTACACACTGTAAATTAAGCTAAACTGACTAGCCTGCCTGCTCTATCTATCTATCTGGTAGAAAAGACACTGGGCCAGATTCAGAAAGATCCGTGGATCTTTCTGCTGGCGTAACGTATCCCCGATACATTATGCCGCTGTAAATATTTGCGCAAGTTCTTTATTCAGAAAGAACTTGTGCCATGTTTTACTGCAGCGTAACGTATGTGTGGCGGCGTAAGGCCACGCAATTAAAATGAATGAAGTGGGGGCATGATCCATGTAAATGAATCATGACCCCACGTAATTCAAGTTTTCTTTGGACATTCCCGTGGACATTCCGTGGACATTCACAGTGCGTATGCGTGAAATCACGTCGCTTTTCCTCAATGTAAACGACGTAACGTCGAGCCCCATTCCCGAACGATTTACGCAAACAACGTAACCGACGTAAAATTCGACGCTGTCCCGACGTCCATACTTAACATTGGCTACGCCTCCTATAGCAGGGGTAACCTTATGGTCATTGGGAAGAATGTCCCATATTCAACGCGTTAAACGACGGAAGCGCCACCTTGCGGCTAGCGTAAAAACTGCAACTAATATACGACGGTGTAACAGAATTACGCCGCTTGTATATTAGTAGAATTCCGGCGTATGTTCTTTTCTGAATAGCAAAAAAAGATACGCCGGCTATTCTTAGTATTTACGCAGCGTATTTCTCGATACGCTGCATAAATAGCTTTCTGAATATGGCCCACTGTCTCTCTATCTCTCTCTATAGGACTTCTCTTATTAACAATCCGGAACACACTACACAAGGCCACCCAGCAGGCGGCCTTTTATAGTGTGGGGCGTGTGCCAAAGCCCTGAGCCATAATTGGCCAAAGCCACCCAGGCTTTGGCCAATTATGGCTCTTCGTTTTTTGCTCGCTGTGATTGGCCAAGCATGCGGGACATACAGCATGCTTGGCCAATCATCAGTGCGCAATGCCGCAGTGAATTATGGGCCGTTGCGCGTCACTCGAATTTGGCGCGAACGACCCATTTTGTTCGAATTTCGTCAAACGTACGAATGGACAATGTTCGAATCGAACATACGTTCGAATCGAACACGGAGCTCATCCCTGCTCACAGTGTAATAGAACCAATTACTCGACCAACGAGTATGAGAATGAATATCAACCATATGCAATTACTAAATAGGTAGTCTTTCAGTAATATGACTAACTAACGTGGTTTGGCAGGCCAGGCCAAACCTCAATATAAATTATCTTAACAGTTTGTGCACTTATGCATTGGAATGCGTTGGCACGCAAAGAATAAAAAAACACAATTGCTGAAGTGGCCTGATGGTCTGATGTGCGTACACACCATCAGTCCAAAATCCGATCGGGTCAGAACGCGGTGACGTAGAACACAACGACGTGCTGAAAAAAATTAAGTTCAATGCTTCAAAGCATGCGTCGACTTGATTCTGAGCATGCGCAGGTTTTTGGACCGATGCTTTTGCGTACTAATAATCGGTTTGGACCGATGGTCAGGCGTCCATCGGTCCGATTCTAAAGCAAGTTTTAAAACTTTGGTCCGACGGACGGCGGTCCGATGGGCCGTACACACGACCGGTTTGGACCGATAAAACTGGACTTAAGGTCGACCACAGATTATAGAGAGTTATTAGTATTCTTGCTTTTAAGTTAAAATGTTACTTTAATCCTGAGGTCAAGTGACTGCACCCTCAGTCCACTTTTGGAAGCACTAGCGAGAACTCGATTCAGGATCACTTACTTGGCATGCTAAACCCTCCCCAAAATCATGTTGCTTCTCAGCACTCTATAATGCATTCCATATTTCTGCGCAAAAGGTAATTTTGTCCCTCATCCAAAAGTCTAGATCAGCATTTCTCAAATTTTTATCCACAGAGGAAATTCTGAAATATTATTCAGATTTTGGTGAGTGGAAAGTATACCCCTTACATTGGTGGCCATTGAGAAGAATTCCCCCTACATTGATGGTCATTGGGAAGAATGTCCCTGTTTCAGCAGTGGTCATTATGTCACCCTTAGGCCTCGTACACACGAGGCAATAGATTTGTTCAAAACAGTCTGTCCGACCGATTTGAACAAATCTGTCTGTTTGGATTTTGGTTTGCTCGCGTGTACACACGAGCAAACCAAAATCCCCGCCAGCAGACGGCGCGCTGACGTGTCGGTGACGTGGCGGTGACGTTGACGTCGCCACGTCACCTCACCAGGAAGTAAAACACTTCCGCGCATGCGCCAAATCCATTCGGTGCCGGTGCGAGACGACATGTCTGCTGGTAAGTGTACTAACCAGCAGACATGTCGGGCGGACGGGTTCCCACCCGATAAATTTCAAAGCATGCTTTGAAATCCGTCGGGTGGCCAAATCCGTCAGCTCGCCCATACACACGATCGAATCTGTCTGCTGGGACGGTCTAGCAAACCGTTTCCAGCAGACAGATTTGATCGTGTGTACGCGGCCTTACTGACAGCTAAAAAGATCATTGGTTTCATGCAGCTTGTTCTGCCAAGTGGTGTTGACCTTGGAACTACTGTATGCAGGCACTTTCAAATCAGCCACAGCTCAGTGAACCAATAGCAACCTTTGGAAAACCCCATTGGGTTCCATGGAACCTTGGTTAGGAATGGAAGGTCTAGAAGGTTTTTTATAAATTTGAGATTTGCAGCACTATTTTAAAACTATTTTGAACAGGAATGATTTCTTCTCAAGTGTCTGTCCATAACACCTTTTTTCTTTTGTTCAGTGTTTATCTTTTACTGGACATACAAGTGGAGGTTTTATCAAGCTTAGGAGACTTCTGCAATGGAATAGAATTTTTTTTCACCTTAAGTGTTGCATGCTGAGCGATCATTGTGATCTTTGCAGAATGCCCACTCCTAGAGAGAGCTGAAGCAGAGCTACTGTATCTTCGTTTTTAGACAATTTGTCTCCCTATAAATCGAAAATCCAGGCCTTTATGAGTGCTTTTATAGCAATTTCCAGCTTCATAAAGTCCTTTGAAATGACTGGTTACAGTAAAGTTAAGGCAAACAGAAGCCTCTTGAGACTCAGGTATGCAAGATCTGTGTACTTTATTATAGGACTTGCAAATCTCACCTTATTGATTTGGCTCTTAAGCCCCTTTTCCACTGGGGCAGTGAGTGCGTCGGCGGTAAAGCGCAGCTATTTTTAGCAGCACTTTATCCAAAATTTTACAGTGCTATTCGGCCAATAGTGGGGTGCTTTTACTCCCCGCTAGCAGCCGAGAAAGAGTTAAAACTACCGCAAAGTGCCTCTGGCACAAAGCTTTGCCGAAGGTTAAGCTGCGGTGCCAATTCATTTCAATAAGCAGGAGCGGTGGAGGGCTTTCACACTGGAGAGACAGCAGAGGCTCTTTCAGGGAGCTTTGCAGGCACTATTTTTAGTGTTATAGCGCCTGCAAAGCACCTCAGTGTGAAAGGAGGTCTTACGTTTTTTTCATTTATGTTTGTGCGTTTGTATTCCCCCCCCACCTTAATGATATGTGGGAGCGGAGCCTAAAGTGGAACTGAACTCAAAAAGTAAAGATTTGGTATGTTATAGAGAACATCTAGAAATGTTAATTGTGGATAAGTAATTTTGTCTTTTATTTTTTCTGACTTGGCTATGCAAAAGCATTCCATTTATATAGCATCATAGCTGTATATCTGCAGTGTGAGATCATCCAAGGTAATGCTGAATGTGACTACTAGTCTCACCAGATTTAGGGTGAAATTTGGTGATGTCAGTCTCATGGCTTGAATCTGAGCCATGACTAACGATTTTCACTGGCTCTGGTCTTTACGTTTGCTTATTGAATATTGGGAGTTTTTGGAGACTTCTGAGGCTGGGAGCCATTGCTTGGAAGCTGAGTACGACTCACAGGAGATGGTAGCTCTATACACCTGTTCCAGGTTCTAACCTTCCCCTCTCTACTGAACAAGCACTTTAAGACTAATGTCCTGTACACACGTTAGTCTGATGAAAACGGTCTGATGGAATTTTCCATCAGTTATCCGATGAAGCTGACTGATTATCAGTCGTGCCTACACACCATCAGTTAAAAAAACGATTGGGTCAGAACGCGGTGACGTAAAACACAATGACGTGCTGAAAAAACGAAGTTCAATGCTTCCAAGCATGCGTCGACTTGATTCTGAGCATGCGCGGATTTTTAACCGATGGACGTACCCACAGGCGATTGTTTTTTTATCCATCAGATAATTTTAAAACAAGTTCCTATTTTTTTTTTAACCTATGGATAAATAACCGATGGAGCCCACACACGATCGATTTGGTCTGATTAAAACGGTCCATCAGACTGTTTTCATCAGACTAACCTATCGTGTCTACGCAGCATTACAACCACTTCCCTCCAGATAAAAAGTGATGGAAAATGTTTCAATGGGACACCAGCCTTTCTCAATCTTTGCTACACAGGAACCACTGAAATAACTAAGATTACTAAGATTACTATATCTACTGTATAACTCATGGACCATTAATATATCTTTTTAATAGACATGTGCATTTGTTTTCGTTAGAATGCATTTTTGTCCGAAAATCGGGTATTTTCGTTATCGTTTTAACAAACGAAAACGAAAGCGCAAGAAACTACGGTTTTCGATGCTTTGACAAATTTTCGTCGTTCACTTCGACAAAGCATTGAAAATCGTCGTTCTGAATACAGTGAATAGGTAGAAATTGAACTTCGAAAATTTGACGATTTTTGATGCTTTGTCGAATTTTCGTAGTTCAATTCAACAAAGCTCTGAATACAGTGAATAGGTAGAAAGTGAATACAGTGAATACAGGTAGGAAAATTCGACAAAGCATCGAAAATCGTCAAATTTTCGTCGTTCAATTTCTACCTATTCACTGTATTCAGAACAACGATTTTCTATGCTTTGTCGAATTGGACGAAAATTCGAAAAAGCATCGAAAATCGTCGTTTTCGAACGAAAACTTTCCCGACGAAAACAACGACGATTTTCGGGAGTAACGAAATAAATGTATTTTCCGGACGAAAACGAAATTACGAAACAAAATATTTCAGTCTGCACATGTCTACTTTTTAATCAATCTCTTCTAACAGGAGAAGTTTCCCATGACTGGCAGACAGCTAATATTGCACCTATCCAGTAAGGAAAAACACTTCACCTCCTCAGAATACCAACGTTCCCAAAAAGATCCTGGGATGAGTCCTCCTAAACCTTGTATATAGACACAGGCCGGGGCCAACCTAGAGGAAATGACCAAACGGGGAAGTAAAGAAAGGGGCACACTAGAATAAACACTACCTAGATATTGTTTAGAATGCATGCATTTTCACATATATTTGGTACAATGTTCACTATTGGATATGAGTGTTCTTTACGCAGCAGACAAGAAAGAGTGGAAATAGATGTCTTTACAGACGGTTAAGTGGGCATCACCAATAATACAATGGTGACTAGAAATCTGATCAGCTAAATGAGCTAAATTGCAGCTTGTAAAAGACTCCAGCCTTCCTATACCATACATCAAAATACCATAGAAGCGTTTTGGGAATAGAAAGGACATGTTTGTTTCTTTACAAATCCTTTGGCAGGTAAAACAACTCCTGTGTATAAATTTCAACTGTGTATTTACCTGCTTGGCTGGACGTGCCCTTTAAATTACATTTGCTTTTGCCAGATGTAGTAAGAACACAGTATGCTTCCGAGTATATTGACACATCGCATGCCTCTTCACATCACCACCTGAGGGGTAAATAACACCTTACAGAAGGTGAGCTATCATTTAGACATGAGGGAGAGATGCTTTTTCCTGACTTGTGCAAGTCCACAGAGACACACGGAAACATCAAAATAGACATGTTAGTAAAATTGCACTAGAAAACCAGACGGTAGGGCTCATAAAGCCAGGTCAACAGTTAGCATATGACAGGCGAGGAGAAAAGATGAGGAGATTTTTTTTTTTGTTTAAAATAAACCGTGTCACAGTCTCCAAATATTTTACCGTGAATGTAGTTTCTGAAACGTATCTATTGTACTGAGTGTATAGTGCTGTCTTTGTTATTTTGCCTGTCACTCAAAATATAGAAAATATTCTTTAAACTGCTCAAGCTGTCTTGTCTGAATCCAGCCAAAAAAAAAAAGCTTTGCTATAACAAGGCATTGGAAGCTAAGATGACTTTAAAAGGTTTTTGACTTTACCCGTACATTTATCTAAAACCTTCATGTACCTCTTTATAATTACAAGAGGAACGTTTTATGTGAAGCAGGATATAGCAGTGTGTGCTATCACTCACTGAGATACCATCTCATATCTACAATTGTCCCACATGCTTTCAGTTGGGTAGCTCAAATGCTTCAACAATCATGATGCTAAATTATATGTTTAAAAGCTTGTAGATACCTGACCATTGCACCTATATGAGCTTGTTGCCATTTCAAAACCATGGGCAGTATATGACTTTGGTCCTCCTCTGTGCCTTTATAATCCTCCTCGTGGAAGGCCTTTCAAAGGATTTTGTTGCATCTTTGGGAACTTGTGACGATTTAATCAATAGAAAACTAGTGAGGCCAGGTACTAATGTTGGATGAGAAGAGCTAGATAAAGAAATAGATAAAAATGGGTTCTGGCGCAAATCTAAGAATCACGCCAAAGCGTCAGGTATGAAGAGTGAAAAATAAATTAAATAAATGAATATAAATATATGAATATGTCCAGATAAATACATATTAATAAGTGAATAACTCAATCACGTGCCTGTGCACAAAAGTCTATCAGTGATATGTAGATGGAGTGCGAAAAAAATAGTAGTGAACGTCCACCGATCTTGAGTCTATGAAATGATTTATTCTCCAGAGCAGCTAGTCTCACAGAACTCTCACCTCATAATATTGGTATCATAAGGATCAAGGACAATCAGGGTACACTCCACCTTCGTATAACAACAGTTTCCAAACCTCCACTGGTATCTCTTTGGCTCAATCCAGGCACATAAATATCCTTAAGTGATTATAGCCAGATACATTCTCCTCAAATAGCCCCTATTAAACTCAGTGTGGGGGAAAGAAAAGAGAGGAAAAAAGCCCCCAATGGTGTAGTATTAAGGATAATGGAACTGTTTATTGTTAAAAAATGTGGGTGTACTCTTACATTTAAAAGCATAAAAACAAGTGAAAATGAAGAGCTGTCTCATCATTGGCATCCCAGTTAACTCCAAAGGTGTTCAGTAGGGTTGAGTTCAAGGTTCTGTCCAGGGCACTTGAGTTTCTCTACACAAAACTCATACAATCACGTCCAACAAACCAGATGTAGGTTAGCATTGATGGTCTCTTCGGGACCTTTATAGCTTTAAAGGATGCATTCACCTTTTGTAAAACATTAAATGTTACAACCCTATTCAGGGTGTAACCTTTAAAATGTTACAAATGCATCGGCCCCCAAAACAACCCCCCTTCCCCCGACCCCACATTTTAATAGTGAGTAGAGAACTTTCTCCTCCCTGCTTGCGGTCACAATCTAAAAAAAACGTAGCTGTGCATGGATCTGCCCACCCGCCTGTGTCAGTCATTCACAGTGTTCTGTGAATGTGAAAACTACAAGTACCAACAGCCTTTACGGCTATCAGCTTGTAGTTCTCAAAGAATTACTAGGGCACTCTTGAGTGCTCTAGTAAATAAATGAGTCTTCCTGTCAAAATGAAACTGCCTGCCCATATGGTACAGGCAGACAGCTATATACACATTCTGCAGGACTGTGGCATTACACCCAGAATCAGCTGATCATGGCTGTAGTACGCTACAGGCTCCTAACAAAAAAATATAATAAATGCATATTTTTTATCAGCAAAAAATGTATTACTTTTTTAGTAAAGGTGAAAATTGTTTAAGGGGAACGAGTAGATGCTTTTAAAATTGTTGATAGGTATATAATTGTGTTTCTGATTTTTAATCAGGTGAAAGTTGTATTCTTCAAAACAGTTCTGAAATTACAAAAGATTTGTTTAGAGAATTCCATAAAGTTTAACTCCATGCTGAGGACATTGTGTCATTTAGTATGATGAAGCTCAGCCTTATATCTATAGAGTTTCATTCATCAGCAGGACATTTACACATGCCCAGCATTGCAGAAATGATATTGGCTTGCAGGTCTAATGCTTAAACAAACCTAAAGGTTTACAGAAACTGTTGTCTAATATAAAGTATTTAGCTTATAAACAGTTCATGAGGGCATAACCAATGAACAAGACCTTGGAGCATAGAAAGATTCACTTTAATGTATATAGGTTGAATTCAAGCATCAGTACCCCTGGAAAATTGCACTGTTCATGTTCACTATCTCTTCACCTGCTGCAGATCTTGAGAACTTTCTCTTGTCTTCAGGATCCACTTAGCTTTCGATACAAGCAGCTGCATAACTCAGTTCGGGATGTTCCTCAATTTCAAAATGCTGTCACACCTGCAGCAGGCATAGAAGATCTCCCCATTGGTCTACTGACGAATGTTAACTTCTTGGCACTGGACCAACACCAACTCTAAAAAAAGCAAACTAAAACTGACTCTTTACAGCATGCAACTGCTTGAGTCCAGAAACAGAGCTATGTACAGTATAATAAAATACATTTTAAAAAAGGTCAGGAGGCTTCAAGGATAGACGGGATAATACGTTGGAGGTAGGGGAAAGTGGAGGTGGGCTTTAAATTTCCACTCAGTTGTTTTATTACGAATTGCAAGAGTACAGTATACAGGTGTGGTGTTGTTCATGCTCTTCACTTCTATTCACAACACTCACACACCACAAAAAAAAGTCATAATAAAAACTGTGTAGATTTTCACTTACATGAAAACAGTAAAAAAGTGTTTAAATATAAAATCAATTTATAAACTTTTAAAACAAAAAGTTTAAACAACAAACCATGTATAATTCCCTTTCAAGAATTTGTAAGGGGGCACAAGGAGAAATTCACATGGTGCACATTTTCTCTTGTCCTATCAAGTGCTTGGTTAAGTGCCGTACTTAGAGCTGAGATATTATTATGAATATATATTTCACATTAAGACGATTGCCTCCAGGGAATTTCCATTTAAGGCAATTCATTCAAATTCAAAGTAAATTACAGCCATATTGGTGATTATACCTTTTCAGTGGTTTAAATTTTCTGAAAGTGAAAAATTCCAGCTCCAATTATCCATTTTTAATTCAGTACAATTAATTAGTCATTATTGCAAATTGCAATCAGACACATGAAGTACTTAACCAATATTGTTCTATAATGAAACACCTGAAAAACATGTTTTTTGTAAAATCTTGAGATTCGTTGCATCTCTTTGCAGTGTTGAATTAGTGAGATGATAATGTACCCTGACAGTGATTTTAGAAGTCAGCGTGGTGTTCTACTGTATGTCCATAAAAAGGCATGGGACTGCTATTTACACCGGATACAGCGAGACACATTTTTAAAAGCAATAATACACAAGAAATATGAATGTATGTCAATGATCCTAGTTTACACCATTGCAGTGCTTTCATGTGCACTTTAAAAAAGAACAGCATGCTACACGTCAAATGCATGTATATGAAAAACGGGGCAGAGGTAGCAATAAAAGGTGGTCTAATCCATCTCCACTCTATCCAAAACTAAACTAAAGTTTTGCCTTTAGTTATACTTTAAGGCAACATGATTGTCTATTTTATTTTAATCTGTCTAACACATTTTACTGGGGGTAAAGCTACAATTTGCCATCTGACCTTTTTTTTTTTTTTGCTGTCTGTATCTCCATTGTGGAGATCTACTCTTACAATCAGTCTATCATGGGGATTGTTGTCACCAATACTGAGAGTAAGAAGGAAGCAAAAAATGTATGGAATGTCAGAAATGGAGAAGAGGGAACATAGATGGGCACCTGTGACTCCCAGAGACGTGGGATATCCTTGGGATGCCACTTTTTATTATGACACAAGTTAGTGTAGGTCATTCTGATGAAGACACAGACAGCAATACAATCCTGACAGAAGTTCTATTTCAAATAGATTTCTAATTTAAAGTACCTCTTTATTCCAACATACCTCTTTTCCCCATTGTATTCCTTCCTCCTCATCAACCCCTTGGCACTGGCCCCTACCCTTTAGGGGTTAGAAAGAAAACCAGTGAATGCAAGCTTCCTAAACATGTGATAATTGTTATAGGCTGTCACATGAGCTGGAGCTTCTGCCATAATTTCCCAATCATAAACAGTGACAGGGATCAATATGTGCCAAGGAGGCTGGAGAAGCAGGCTGATAAAGGACCTGGTGGTGCATCATCAGGAAGGGGCGGACTGCAAGGACTCAGAAAAGACAGTCAGCTCCTCAACGCTGGAATTGATGGACGTGTAAGTATATATATATATATATATATATATATATATATATATATATATATATATATATATATATCTGTGGAAAAAATTACTGCGCAGGTCTTTAACAAAATATACAAAACAATAAAGTGATTGGTTGCTGCTGCTGCATAAACAATGTGCAATACACATAAATTACCTATAAAATCAAAAAAAATATGCTGCGCTGCACTGACATATGTATCATAAATCCAATATCAATTGTGACCATTCCTCTTAATGTGAAAAAATAAGTGAAAAGTGGATATCGTGACAGATCTAAAGATAACACATTTAAATAAAAATAATAATAATCATAAAGTCCATGTGTGTCAAACTTGCACCCGAAGTGTGTTTGAAAAGAGTTCGTAGAGTAAGATCAAACAAAAGGCACCTCCACCTCTAGTAAAATTGCCTGCTTACCGACTCCCAATGATCTTATTGCTAAGATCACTATCGCATGTAGCTCTATGTTTCTATGGTAGGCTTGCTTCTACTGGTCATCTGCTATTCAACTCCATATGTAGGTAAACCATACATCGGTGCATGCCAGATCCCGGAGTGTAGAAAAAATGAGAAGGCCAATATAGAGTAGTACCGTAGATAAATTCAATGTTTAATAGTAATAAAATACACTCACATGGTAGGTGTACAAGATTAGCGTCTTAAAATATTGTAGCCGGCCGGCTAAAACACTCGCTCGTCCTTCCGGATAGTCGATAGCGGTGACGTCAGCACGCCGCTTTCCCTACGCCGTTTCGTCACAGATGACGTCTTCCAAGGGCACGAGCGGCGCGCTGACTCGCCGCTAATTGTACATTTGCATGGCCAATCGGACCGCCCAGTTCTGACATCCGGGAGTTCACGATCCTCATCCACCATATTAGAGATGGGATATTTGCCCTTACTCGTTGTGACTCAATGACAAAATGGCCATATTGGCATTAAATAAGGCCAGATTGAAAAGACTGTATGCACAAAACTTCTAAAGGGACATGATATTTGGCCTAAAGTAATGGTAAAAATGACAGAGTAAACCGTTGGTCGGTGAAAAATATATCATCGTCACTGCTGTAAAATGAGACGCGCACAGTGTTGCAAATTAACCCCATAATGCATGAAACGAATCTAACATCTTCATCACCAGGGGCTCTGTTTGCAACACATTAACTGGTATTGTGCAAGTACGTTCTCAGTTAAATAAAAATTCATATTGTTTTAAAACATTTGGTTGAAAAAATAATGTAATAAAAAATATAATAATTGATTATAAAATAAAGGAAGGTTATGGGCTATTGACAGTCGCATACAACCCACATTATAAGGGAAGGAACCTCGACTCGCTGATGGCAGCCAGCAAGACAGGAAAAGGAACCCTTAAATGTAGACCACATTTGGGTCCCTGTGATCACCCAAAACATTAAATGAGAGCATCCATGCAGGCCCAATTGGCTCCCATAAATTAAACTGGAACCAACGTCAAAAGGGATATTATACCCTGCATATGTAACCCTCAAAATCTGAGCTAACCACAAACATGATAGAAAAATCAAAGAAAAATTTAACATAAAAAACATCCTAAAAAAGTTTTTGTATGGAGAGTGAGTCCCGGATCTCAGAACCAGTTCACATTGACATTGGTAACCCCATATATATTTAAAATGTGGTAAATTGGAATGTGATAAATGATAAGACACTCTAACTATTATCTATGAACGCATTCACATCTACGTCTATATTTAATCCGTAAGGGGTATAAGTTCGAACCCTATGGATCCAGGCCATTTCTAGCCTGGATAATTCCCTAACTAATGATCCCCCTCTCCAATGGGCATCGAATTGATCTATGCCCAGAAATTAATTTGGTACTGTTGGATAGGGTTCCCCCTAAGTAATACATAAGTATCACGATCGTCTACCAGTTTTTTAGTTTCATTAATATACATTAGACGATCCATTAAGACTATCCCACCCCCCTTATCCGCTGGACGTATGACTAGTTCTTTATTGTTGCATAAAGAGTCCAGTCCCTTGACTAAATTTTGATCCATCCTAGGGTTGGAGACTTTAACCTTCTCCAAATCTCTAAGGACCACATCCCTAAACACTTTTAAGGAGGGAGCCAGCACCCCCGGGGGGTTCCAGGTGGATGCATTGGCTAGTCCTGAATGGAAGGAGGGGTTTTGTCCAGTAGATCCATCGGTACTGGGAATACCTGCAAAGTAACGTCTAATGTTTACCTTTCGCACATACCGGTGAATATCCATGTACGTCTGGAATTTATTTAATTTCTTTGGGGGAGCGAATTTGAGTCCCCTATCCAACAATGCCAATTCTGGCTGTGTAAGAATGTGGGAACTGAGGTTGTAGATGCCCGCATCATCTACATCCTTGGTTACCATTATGACCATTATGAATATGATAGTGAATCAGACATGAGAAATCAGTTTTTTCCTCTGAGAGATAGAGATGGACCAGGTAATTCAGGTTATGTTGACTATGAGCGAAATAATCAGGCTCAAGAAGTATGCCGGTTAGGTCCCTCCAGAGACTTTCCTTTTGATCAACTTAACATTGATGTAGGAAAACATTGGGGTTTTCCCAGGGCCAATCAAGGCATCAAAAGGCCAGTGGAAAACAAAGAGGGTGCAGAGGGGGGAGGAGAACAAAATCAAAAGAAACCAAGGATGTAGATGATGCGGGCATCTACAACCTCAGTTCCCACAATCTTACACAGCCAGAATTGGCATTGTTGGATAGGGGACTCAAATTCGCTTCCCCAAAGAAATTAAATAAATTCCAGACGTACATGGATATTCACCGGTATGTGCGAAAGGTAAACATTAGACGTTACTTTGCAGGTATTCCCAGTACCGATGGATCTACTGGACAAAACCCCTCCTTCCATTCAGGACTAGCCAATGCATCCACCTGGAACCCCCCGGGGGTGCTGGCTCCCTCTTTAAAAGTGTTTAGGGATGTGGTCCTTAGAGATTTGGAGAAGGTTAAAGTCTCCAACCCTAGGATGGATCAAAATTTAGTCAAGGGACTGGACTCTTTATGCAACAATAAAGAACTAGTCATACGTCCAGCGGATAAGGGGGGTGGGATAGTCTTAATGGATCGTCTAATGTATATTAATGAAACTAAAAAACTGGTAGACGATTGTGATACTTATGTATTACTTTGGGGGAACCCTATCCAACAGTACCAAATTAATTTGGAGGTGTTGGTGAAGAAGGGTGCTGACTCGGGTATACTCAATAAGAAAGAACAACAATTTCTAATCCCGAGGGCACCAAGGATACCGATCCTATATTGCCTCCCTAAGATCCATAAGAGCCTTACTTGCCCCCCTGGACGTCCTATAGTGAGCGGTATAGATTCCGTCACGTCCAGGGTGGGCAAGTATATCGATCATTTTTTGCAGCCTTTGGTTCAGAAAATGCCATCCTATGTAAAGGATACCAGGCAGGTTATCAATTTACTTTCACAAATAAAACCCAATGTTGACACTTGGCTAGTAACAGCGGATGTTAGTTCACTGTATACAATTATTCCTCACCATTTGGGTATATCAGCAGTCCAATATTACCTGGAGACCCTCTCAGATGTGCCCCAAGTCCAAAGGGAATTCATTATTGAACTATTAGAATATGCCGCAGGGCACAATTATTTTTGGTTCGACCATGGCTTTTATCGGCAGATTAGGGGGGTCGCAATGGGCGCTAAATATGCGCCTAGCCTGGCCAATTTATTTATGGCCAAGTGGGAGGAGGATGTCGTCTATAAGGACCTTAGCCCACATATCGCCCTTTGGGCCAGGTACATTGACGACATCCTCCTCCTATGGAATGGCACCAAACCCCAATTGGAAGAATTCATCTCCCTTCTGAACAACAATGATAGGGGGATTTGTCTCATACATGAAGCTGACCAAGATAAGATCAACTTCCTGGACCTTACCATCACAAAGGATGAGACTGGTTTTAAAACTAGAACATACTTTAAGAAGACTGATAGGAATTCATTTATCCCAGTTGGCAGTTGTCATCATCAGAATTGGCTCAATTCGGTGCCTAAGAGCCAATTTATTAGAATGAGGCGAAACTGTACCACTCTAGACGACTTTCAATCTCAGTCACAAATTCTCAAAGATAGACTGGTTGAGAAAGGTTATGACCCTAGTCAGCTGGAAAGAACCATTGAAGAAGTGGCGGTCATTGAACGCAAATCACTTTTGGATCCCACTCCTAAAGGTGGCAAAGCTGGTCCAGTGGTACCTTTTGTTACATCATATTCCACTCAACATTTCCTCATTAAGAGAATAATTAAAAAGCATTGGCACTTATTAGAGAACGACAGGATTCTTAAAACGGTTCTCCCTTTGAATCCTCAAGTAATATTTAGAGGTGTGCCATCTTTGCGGGATAAAATTGCACCTAATGTGGTTGATCCTCCCATGAAAAAAGTTTCTTTTTTCCAGAGGGGATTGAAGGGATACCATCAGTGCCGTAGGTGCCAAATATGCACGTTAAACAAAGTAACTTCAAAAAAAACTTCAATTTTTTTTTCTAACAGTACTTCTAAGGAACACTTAATAGAACTATTTATCACTTGTAGTTCTACAGGCGTGGTGTATATGTTACAGTGCCCGTGCAGGCTTCAATACATAGGCCGAACCAAAATACAGATGCAGATACGATTGGGAGAACATGTCACCAATATTCGGTCAGGTTTTCCCCAACATTCTGTGTCACATCATTACGATCTACATCATAATCGTAACCCAGAGGGGACTCTCTTTCTGGGCATAGATAAATTCGATGCCCATTGGAGAGGGGGATCATTAGTTAGGGAATTATCCAGGCTAGAAATGGCCTGGATCCATAGGGTTCGAACTTATACCCCTTACGGATTAAATATAGACGTAGATGTGAATGCGTTCATAGATAATAGTTAGAGTGTCTTATCATTTATCACATTCCAATTTACCACATTTTAAATATATATGGGGTTACCAATGTCAATGTGAACTGGTTCTGAGATCCGGGACTCACTCTCCATACAAAAACTTTTTTAGGATGTTTTTTATGTTAAATTTTTCTTTGATTTTTCTATCATGTTTGTGGTTAGCTCAGATTTTGAGGGTTACATATGCAGGGTATAATATCCCTTTTGACGTTGGTTCCAGTTTAATTTATGGGAGCCAATTGGGCCTGCATGGATGCTCTCATTTAATGTTTTGGGTGATCACAGGGACCCAAATGTGGTCTACATTTAAGGGTTCCTTTTCCTGTCTTGCTGGCTGCCATCAGCGAGTCGAGGTTCCTTCCCTTATAATGTGGGTTGTATGCGACTGTCAATAGCCCATAACCTTCCTTTATTTTATAATCAATTATTATATTTTTTATTACATTATTTTTTCAACCAAATGTTTTAAAACAATATGAATTTTTATTTAACTGAGAACGTACTTGCACAATACCAGTTAATGTGTTGCAAACAGAGCCCCTGGTGATGAAGATGTTAGATTCGTTTCATGCATTATGGGGTTAATTTGCAACACTGTGCGCGTCTCATTTTACAGCAGTGACGATGATATATTTTTCACCGACCAACGGTTTACTCTGTCATTTTTACCATTACTTTAGGCCAAATATCATGTCCCTTTAGAAGTTTTGTCCATACAATCTTTTCAATCTGGCCTTATTTAATGCCAATATGGCCATTTTGTCATTGAGTCACAACGAGTAAGGGCAAATATCCCATCTCTAATATGGTGGATGAGGATCGTGAACTCCCGGATGTCAGAACTGGGCGGTCCGATTGGCCATGCAAATGTACAATTAGCGGCGAGTCAGCGCGCCGCTCGTGCCCTTGGAAGACGTCATCTGTGACGAAACGGCGTAGGGAAAGCGGCGTGCTGACGTCACCGATATCGACTATCCGGAAGGACGAGCGAGTGTTTTAGCCGGCCGGCTACAATATTTTAAGACGCTAATCTTGTACACCTACCATGTGAGTGTATTTTATTACTATTAAACATTGAATTTATCTACGGTACTACTCTATTTTGGCCTTCTCATTTTTTCTACACTCCGGGATCTGGCATGCACCGATGTATGGTTTACCTACATATGGAGTTGAATAGCAGATGACCAGTAGAAGCAAGCCTACCATAGAAACATAGAGCTACATGCGATAGTGATCTTAGCAATAAGATCATTGGGAGTCGGTAAGCAGGCAATTTTACTAGAGGTGGAGGTGCCTTTTGTTTGATCTTACTCTACGAACTCTTTTCAAACACACTTCGGGTGCAAGTTTGACACACATGGACTTTATGATTATTATTATTTTTATTTAAATGTGTTATCTTTAGATCTGTCACGATATCCACTTTTCACTTATTTTTTCACATTAAGAGGAATGGTCACAATTGATATTGGATTTATGATACATATGTCAGTGCAGCGCAGCATTTTTTTTTATTTTTTATATATATATATATATATATATATATATATATATATATATATATATATATATATATATATATATATATATATATATATATATATTATGGACAACCCATTAAACATAAAAGATAAGACGGAATGGAAAAAAATTAAGTATGGGGGTGAAGTTCTTCTTTATAGTATGTATAGACATATAATGCTTTGCCCAGTCAAGCTACTTACAGTAGAATCTGAAAGCATTCATATACGAGGGATCTACTTTTTTACTTCTATTTATTAGTAATTTCAAAAACAAATTACATAGCTTTTCTACATAGTCACCTTCCTTTGAAATGCATTTTTTCCCAGCTCTGTACCAGCTTTTTAATGCAATCAGCAAAAAATGTTTTTGGTTGAGCGCATAGCCACCGAAGCACCATTGCTTTCATATCATCATCGCATGAAAATCTTCTTCCCCTTAAGCATATTTGAGCGGTGCAAAAAGGTCGAAATCAGATATCGCTAAATTCGTCTGGGTGGTTCTACAACCTCCCACTCATAAACGACTCTACAAGAGAGAATTATTTCCCTATAATGAGCACACATGTGGCACACCTGTTCCTCTTTGGTGCAATTTATATTTTCACAGCCATCTTCACCACAGTGTGATAATGCTTATACTAAACTAAAAGGTCAGCCGGCTTGCCAGACAGACTAGTCATATGACACTCTTAGGCCGTGCACACACGATCAAATCTATCTGCTGGAAACGGTCGGCCCGACCGTCCCAGCAGACAGATTCAAGCATGCTTTCAAATCTGTCGGCTGGGAATCCGTTCGCCCGACATGTCCGCTGGTTAGTACGCTAACCAGCAGACATGTCTTCTCGCACACGCGTCGAATGGTTTTGACGCATGCGCGGAAGTGTTTTACTTCCTGGTGTGGTGACAAGGCGGCGTCAATGTCACCCCCACCCATCCGACCGATTTGAACAAATCTGTCTGCTCGTGTGTATGGGGCCTCAGACATGACCAATTGCTACTCATCCTGCCCTCACCATTTCCAACAAAAATATAAAAGTGCGGAAACTTTTTTAAGACCCCTTTTATTAATGGTCCTCTGCAATGCACTACTAGATTGGTCTTGGAAATGAATCAATCAACTTGGTCTTGGTTTTCTCAACTAATCATTTTCTACCAAGCTAAGCTGCCACATGTCACTTTATCCCCCCCACTCAACCCATCTCGTTTGGCAAAATATGCAAAATATGCAAACTTGGATGTGGGTGATCCAGCTGTTTATATCTATGGAAGGATTGTAAAAAATATCTTTCAGTGTTCAAATGTCCCTTTATACAGTGACACCTCCTTAGGCCCAGTATGGTCAACTGTTGACTTGCCACCATCCTCTACTCAATCAGACACAGATTTTAAATCCAATGCAACTTTACTTCTCACAATTGCATTAGAAACAGCAAGACAAGACGGGACTTTAAAAGGCAATGACTTCAAGAATTGTGTATATAGACAATAAATGTATAAAATCAATATAAGTTTAATAATACAAATTCTAAAAACATAGATACATAGAAAAAGTTTACATCACTCTTGTGCAAATTCACAGGGTGAAACTCTACGCATTTCAAGATTATACGTCGTTCCTCTTTGTCAGGAGCAAGTGGTATAGAAGTTTATGGTATCTACAATTCAAAAAATACAACAAGTACACAACATATGGTATGTATACAGCTGTTTAAAAAAACAGACAATTTCTTAGTTTAAATTGAAATACAGGCACTTGGTTACAATTGGTCTACTAACCAGAAATATAAGCAGGTGTCTTGGATATGAAAAAAATGGATGGGAAGATTGAAGACAAAAGACAAGGAAAAATTTGGCTGTGCTGTCCCCAACGTCAACCCACAGGATGAAAGCAAGAGTGGCCAGATGACAATGGAATTCACAAGGGGGAGACAATTGAGAGGGGAGAGACCCAACCCAAAGCCAGACCATCCGTGGCAGAATTGCAAATGGCCAGAATCTAAATAATCATAAAAAGAGCATATATAAAATCTACACTCAGTTTTCACAGAGAGAGACTTGAATAGTGAGATCAAAGCATGTACATTTGATCAAAACAAGCATGATATCTATAAAGAATACTAAATTGCCAAACCTACCTCAATTTTTGAGTAATTAGTGTGCTGGGCTAATGGAATTTAAGATAGAGGAAAGAAAGAGATGTTATTAGGGTGCTATTGTTCTGTTTCACACCTGGTACACCTCCTGCACAAGCCTACGAGTGGGACTAAAGATGTAACTTTTTACTCATGGCAAATCATCACCCTCAGGATGCGTGTCGCTGCTATGATTAAGGCCCACATACGGCGGAAACACGTTAGGGATGGGACTAAAGCTGTAACATTTTAATAATGACAAATCATGACCCTCAGGATGGCAACCAGAAGCTGTCTGCGAGCAATGTCTATTTGCACAACAGGCTGAGGATACCTTGGGTTAAGCAGCAGTCAGTTTATTGTTTATGTACACGCAAAGGTTTTAACTCTCCCTTACACCATGCAAAATGAAAATACATTTTTTTTTAACTTTTGTTCTACTATGAGACTAAATGTTTAGATTCTTGCATATGCTTATGATCACTTTAAAGAGTTGTGTCTTGTGTCTGCTCAAGCTGCTCAGATCAGCAGCTAAGCATTTTAGTAATTTCAAGCACTAAGTGTCAGATTTGAAAAGGCTTTTACAAGAACAGATTAATAACAGGCTCACTAAAACAAAATGAAAAAGCTGCTACAGAAAGAAACATTTTGGATTAATGCTTCAAAAACTGTGAAATGGCATGGATTAAATGAGGAATGCCACTTCACCTGCTTCTGCATCCACTTCTACCCAGAATGTTGCCTTTGTAATATCTGATCTACAGTAGCTAATGTGCCAGCATTTTCATGTTTCATGTTTCCTTCCCACATGGAACAAATTAGGACTGTTAAATTTAATCTGATAAATTAATATTTGCAGAATTGCAGTCTCCGTGGACAACAAGCAACATGTATTTTGCATGTTGCTGCCATAGCATCTATAGGCTGATTTCCAGCGCTATTGCTTTCTTAGTAGCTTTAGTTTTGCTCTTTTTTACAGTGTAACGTTTTATCCCTGGTGTCAACATGTTTTTTGTTGGCTGGAGCTTATTGCCTTTGTTTTATCTTTAGACACCAGATTGACTGCTTGTTCTGTTTCACTTATATTTGATTTATGCTGATGCTGATGTATGCTATGGTCTTGGGGCAGTTTTGGGTCATTATAATATGTTTTAAATTGTGTAATTAGATATGTAATTAGATATCTCCCTTTTGACATCCTCTCCTGTTTAGTGCAGTTTAGTTTAGTCAGGGCCATCTTAATAGCATCATGGGCCCCTGGGCAAAGTAATGCTATGGGGCCCCTACAAGCCCCAATTTACGCACCTATTTTACAGCGTGTCACTTGTGTCAGCGTGTCACTTGCCACTGTCACCTGCCACCAGATTCAGCATGTCAACTGCCATCATCACCTGTCTTCAGATTCAGCGTATCAATTGGCACCTGTCCCCTGTCTGAGAGGCAGAGGAGGGGGATCTGAGAGGCAGAAGAGGGGGGGCTCAGAGGCAGAAGAGGGGGGGCTCAGAGGCAGAAGAGGGGGGGCTCAGAGGCAGAAGAGGGGGGGCTCAGAGGCAGAGGAGGGGGGGGGGGGGCTCAGAGGCAGAGGAGGGGGGGGCTCAGAGGCAGAGGAGGGGGGGGCTCAGAGGCAGAGGAGGGGGGGCTCAGAGGCAGAGGAGGGGGATCTGAGAGGCAGAAGAGGGGGATCTGAGAGGCAGAAGAGGGGGATCTGAGAGGCAGAGGAGGGGGGGCTCAGAGGCAGAGGAGGGGGGGCTCAGAGGCAGAGGAGGGGGGGCTCAGAGGCAGAGGAGGGGGGGCTCAGAGGCAGAGGAGGGGGCTCAGAAGCAGAGGAGGGGGCTCAGAAGCAGACGAGGGGGCTCAGAAGCAGACGAGGGGGCTCAGAAGCAGAGGAGGGGGCTCAGAAGCAGAGGAGGGGGCTCAGAAGCAGAGGAGGGGGATCTGAGAGGTAGAGGAGGGGGGGCTCAGAGGCAGAGGAGGGGGGGCTCAGAGGCAGAGGCAGAGGAGGGGGTTTTAGAGGCAGAGAAGGGGGGGCTCAGAGGCAGAAGAGGGGGATCTGAGAGGCAGGGGGCTCAGAGGCAGAGGAGGGGGGGCTCAGAGGCAGAGGAGGGGGGCTCAGAGGCAGAAGGAGATCTGAGAGGCAGAGGAGGGGGGGCTCAGAGGCAGAAGAGGGGGATCTGAGAGGCAGAGGATGGGGCTCAGAGGCAGAGGAGAGGGGGCTCAGAGGCAGAGGAGAGGGGTCTCAGAGGCAGAGGAGAGGGGTCTCAGAGGCAGAGGAGAGGGGTCTCAGAGGCAGAGGAGAGGGGGCTCAGAGGCAGAGGAGAGGGGGCTCAGAGGCAGAGGAGGGGGGGGCCTCAGAGGCAGAGGAGGGGGGGCTCAGAAGCAGAAGAGGGGGATCTGAGAGGCAGAGGATGGGGCTCAGAGGCAGAGGAGAGGGGGCTCAGAGGCAGAGGAGAGGGGGCTCAGAGGCAGAGGAGAGGGGGCTCAGAGGCAGAGGAGAGGGGGCTCAGAGGCAGAGGAGAGGGGGCTCAGAGGCAGAGGAGGGGGGCCTCAGAGGCAGAGGAGGGGGGCTCAGAGGCAGAGGAGGGGGGGCTCAGAAGCAGAGGAGGGGGGGGCTCAGAAGCAGAGGAGGGGGGGGCTCAGAAGCAGAGGAGGGGGGGCTCAGAGGCAGAGGAGAGGGGGGGCTCAGAGAGGCAGAGGAGGGGGGCTCAGAGGCAGAGGAGGGGGGGGCTCAGAAGCAGAAGAGGGGGATCTGAGAGGCAGAGGATGGGGCTCAGAGGCAGAGGAGAGGGGGCTCAGAGGCAGAGGAGGAGGGGGCTCAGAGGCAGAGGAGGAGGGGGCTCAGAGGCAGAGGAGAGGGGCCTCAGAGGCAGAGGAGGGGGGGCTCAGAAGCAGAGGCAGAGGGGGGGCTCAGAGGCAGAGGAGGGGGGATCAGAGGCAGAGGGGGGGCTCAGAGGCAGAGGAGGGGGGGGCTCAGAGGCAGAGGGAGGGGGGGCTCAGAGGCAGAGGAGGGGGGATCTGAGAGGAGAGGGGGGGGCTCAGAGGCAGAAGAGGGGGGATCAGAGGGAGGGGGGCTCAGAGGCAGAGGAGGGGGGGCTCAGAGGCAGAGGAGGGGGGGCTCAGAGAGGCACAGGAGGGGGATCTGAGAGGCAGAGGAGGGGGGGCTCAGAGGCAGAGGAGGGGGGATCTGAGAGGCAGAGGAGGGGGGCTCTGAGAGGCAGAGGAGGAGGGGCTCAGAGGCAGAGGAGGAGGCTCAGAGGCAGGAGGAGGGGGGCTCAGAGGCAGAGAGGGGGGGCTCAGAGGCAGAGAGGGGGGGCTCAGAGGCAGAAGAGGGGGGGGAGAGGCAGAGGAGGGGGGGGCTCAGAGGCAGAGGAGGGGGGGGCTCAGAGGCAGAGGCTCAGGAGGGGGAGGGGGGGGCTCAGAGGCAGAGGAGGGGGGCTCAGAGGCAGAGGAGGGGGGCTCAGAGGCAGAGGAGGGGGGCTCAGAGGCAGAGGAGGGGGGACTCAGAGGCAGAGGAGGGGGGACTCAGAGGCAGAGGAGGGGGGACTCAGAGGCAGAGGAGGGGGGACTCAGAGGCAGAGGAGGGGGGCAGAGGAGGGGGGGGACTCAGAGGCAGAGGAGAGGGGGGACTCAGAGGCAGAGGAGGGGGGACTCAGAGGCAGAGGAGGGGGGGGACTCAGAGGCAGAGGAGGGGGGACTCAGAGGCAGAGGAGGGGGGACTCAGAGGAGGGGGGACTCAGAGGCAGAGGAGGGGGGACTCAGAGGCAGAAGAGGGGGGACTCAGAGGCAGAAGAGGGGGGACTCAGAGGCAGAAGAGGGGGGACTCAGAGGCAGAAGAGGGGGGACTCAGAGGCAGGGGGCTCAGAGGCAGAGGAGGGGGGACTCAGAGGCAGAGGAGGGGGGGACTCAGAGGCAGAGGAGGGGGGACTCAGAGGCAGAGGAGGGGGGACTCAGAGGCAGAGGAGGGGGGACTCAGAGGCAGAGGAGGGGGGGGACTCAGAGGCAGAGGAGGGGGGACTCAGAGGCAGAGGAGGGGGGACTCAGAGGCAGAGGAGGGGGGACTCAGAGGCAGAGGAGGAGGGGCTCAGAGGCAGAGGAGGGAGGCTCAGAGGCAGAGGAGGGGGGGCTCAGAGGCAGAAGAGGGGGGCTCAGAGGCAGAAGAGGGGGGGCTCAGAGGCAGAAGAGGGGGGGATCTGAGAGGCAGAGGAGGGGGGGGCTCAGAGGCAGAGGAGGGGGGGGCTCAGAGGCAGAGGAGGGGGGGGCTCAGAGGCAGGAGGGGGGGGCTCAGAGGCAGAGGAGGGGGGGCTCAGAGGCAGAGGAGGGGGGGCTCAGAGGCAGAGGAGGGGGGGGGAGGCTCAGAGGCAGAGGAGGGGGAGCTGAGAGGCAGAGGAGGGGGAGCTGAGAGGCAGAGGAGGGGGAGCTGAGAGGCAGAGGAGGGGGACTCAGAGGCAGAGGAGGGGGGACTCAGAGGCAGAGGAGGGGGGACTCAGAGGCAGAGGAGGGGGGACTCAGAGGCAGAAGAGGGGGGACTCAGAGGCAGAAGAGGGGGGACTCAGAGGCAGAAGAGGGGGGACTCAGAGGCAGAAGAGGGGGGGACTCAGAGGCAGAAGAGGGGGGACTCAGAGGCAGAAGAGGGGGGACTCAGAGGCAGAAGAGGGGGGACTCAGAGGCAGAAGAGGGGGGACTCAGAGGCAGAAGAGGGGGGGCTCAGAGGCAGAGGAGGGGGGACTCAGAGGCAGAGGAGGGGGGACTCAGAGGCAGAGGAGGGGGGACTCAGAGGCAGAGGAGGGGGGACTCAGAGGCAGAGGAGGGGGGACTCAGAGGCAGAGGAGGGGGGACTCAGAGGCAGAGGAGGGGGATCTGAGAGGCAGGGGGCTCAGAGGCAGAGGAGGGGGGCTCAGAGGCAGAGGAGGGGGGCTCAGAGGCAGAGGAGGGGGGGCTCAGAGGCAGAGGAGGGGGGGCTCAGAGGCAGAGGAGGGGGGGCTCAGAGGCAGAAGAGGGGGATCTGGCTGAGACAGACCACATAGCGCTGTCCCTCCTCTGCTCACCCTGCCCCCCCTCTCAGTGTGCTGGCATGTGTGTACAGGATGCCAGGTACCTGATGGCCAACAGCGTGGCAGCGCCGAGTCTCCCTCTAGATCCGGGGGGCGTTTGCTGGAGTGCTCGCTGCTCTGCTCCTTCCATTGGCTCCTTGGCAGCCTCCACCTTCGGCATGTTCTTTCTTCCCTGCCAGCTGTCCCCCGGGCCGCACGGTGCACGGACAATTCCTGGAGCAGAGAGGAGGTGGAGGCATCCAAGTTCTGGGAGCGGGGGGGGGGTGGTCAGGCAGGAGCTTTTACATCCAACTCCCCCCCCTCTCTGCTCCAGGAAGCGTCTGTGCACCGTGCGGCCCGGGGGACAGCTGGCTCAAAGAACATGCCGAAGGTGGAGGCTGCCAAGAAGCCAATGGAAGGAGCAGAGCAGCGAGCACCCCCCGGATCTAGAGGGAGACTCGGCGCTGCCACGCTGTTGGCCATCAGGTACCTGGCATCCTAAGTTAGGGGGAGGGAAGTCGTGGGCGGCACAATTGGAGCGACGCTGCGTCGGCGGTGATGTCTATTAGCTGGCGGGTACAGTACAGGTCAGAGGCTCAGAGCGAGCATGACATGTCCATCCATCCCCGTGCATTAGGCGGCCGCGCCCGCGGGAGGCTCCTGGGTGCCCGCAGTAACGCGGCTAAACCGATGCTTAGCAAGTTGACTGTTGGGTTCACTGGCCAGATGGGCCCCCAGCCAAGTGGGGCCCTGGGCAACTTCCCAGCGTGCCCATTCGAAAAGACGGCCCTGAGTTTAGTCTTAGCTAGACCCTTCCTGTTTCCTCCATGTTCCCTCAGTCAGTGTTAATACTTCACAAAGCTGGGGCTTTGGAAAATAATTCTTGTCTTACACCTCTAAAAACTAGAAAAAACATCCTCTGTAATGAATCCATCGCCTCTAGTCATTATAGTCCATATATACGTATTACTTTTATCCTGACTTTACGCTTATGTTTTCCATCTTTAAAGCCTCGTACATAAGCTCGGTTAACTCGGCAGTGAGGGGTGTACTCACTTTTGTGAGATACTGTATATATACACCGATCAGCCATAACATTATAACCATTGACAGGTAATGGGAATATCTCGTTGCAATGGCATCTGAAAATTGGTGGGATATATTAGGCAGCAAGAGAAAATGTTGTCCATGAAGTTGATGTAGTGAAAGCAGAACAAAATGGGCATTGCAGTTTGTTATGTGTGGGGCTGTGAAGCCCATGGTGACCTATGTCCAGAGCCAAAAGCTTCTACAATGGTCTCATGAACATCAGAACTGGACTGGAGGCCTGGTTTGATAAATCATGTTTTCATTTACATTGTGTAGGTGACCAGGTGTATGTGCATCACTTACCTGTGGAAGAGATGGCACCAGGATGTGGTATAAGAAGGCATGTTGGCAGAGGCAGTGTGATGCTTTGGGCAATGTTCTGCTGGGGAACCTTGGGTTCTGCCATTCATGTGGATGTTACTTTGATGACCATGCCTCAATGGGTCAGAAAAGTTTTCGCAAAAGGGGTCATACTCAATATTAGATGGGTGGTCAAAATGTTATGACTGACCCGTGTGTGTATATATATATATATATATATATATATATATATATATATATATATATATATTGTGACAGGAAGTCTGGTAAATCTGTGGATGTTGTCACAGACGGGAGATACATTTCTGTCTTGTTTAGACAATACACCAATTACTACCAGGTGTCGGCTGCAGAAGTAGCCAGAAAGGTTTAGGGCATTGGAAAACTTCAGCTGTTCAGAATGAGGCAATTAAGGCCTCTATAAGTTATCCAGAAGACTACTACTGATTGCTGCATCCTGAGGCTTTTTGAGTTAAGGAGAGCAGTGAGAAAGACTTCTGAAGAGGTGAGGTGGTTGTTGATTTTTCTGTGTGATAAAAATCAAAAAGACTATTGTTTCTCTGCTGTATGACCCGCAGTGTCTGCCCAGCAGTAGGCTGTGCCAGACTCCATAGATAGGTTCCTGTGTGGTGAAGGTAGATGCCCCAAGTGGCCAGGTTCCTGTGTGGTGAAGGTAGATGCCCCAAGTGGCCAGGGTTTATTTTATGTTTTGTTTTGTTTATGCTGTTTAGATCCTTGCACTTGTTTCCAGCAATATGGAAGAATAAACCAAACTTTGTTTTCAACCATCTTCGGCTGCCTCTCTGTATAGTTCAGTGTGTAGTGAACCCATCCAGGGGGTCACACCCCCCCCCCGCTACCAAGCTAACTAGACATGTGCACAGAAAAAAAAATCGTTTTTTTTGTTCTGTATCGTTTCGTTTTCGTTCGTTTTTTCGTAAGAAGCCCGTTTTCCTGTTTGTTCCCGTTCGTTTTTCGTATGACGCGATTTTTTCGTATTCCGATCGTTTCGTATTTTCGTTACTGTTTTATTTTCGGTATTTTCGTTATTCTGTTTAATTCATGTTTGTTACTTGTTAGACAATAATTTTCGTGAATTTTCGTCAATGATTTGCAGTATCTTGAAACCCTTTTCTTTTGCTATTTTCAGTCGTATGTTCATATGACATCTATAACAAAAGATTTGCATTCTGTATTTTAAATTCCTTTTTTCTGTTCGTATTTTGGATTCAAAATACAGCATGCAAATCTTTTGTTATAGATGTCATATGAACAATGAACATAGGACTGAAAACAAACAGAAAAAGGATTGAAACTAAATACAGAATGCAAATCTTTTGTTATAGATGTCATATGAACAATGAACATAGGACTGAAAACAAACAGAAAAAGGATTGAAACAAAATACAGCATGTAAATCTTTTGTTATAGATGTCATATGAACAATGAACATAGGACTGAAAACAAACAGAAAAAGAATTGAAACAAAATACAGCATGCAAATCTTTTGTTATAGATGTCATATGAACAATGAACATAGGACTGAAAACAAACAGAAAACGGATTCAAACAAAATACAGAATGTAAATCTTTTGTTATAGATGTCATTTTCGTTCTTTTGCCGTTTTCGTTTTGTCGTTTTTTTTCGTCGGATCATTCGTTCGTATTTGCGGTTGTTCGTTATGCGGCTCATTCGTAATCTCGTAGTTTTCGTATTTTGGTGCTTTAATTTTTTCGTATGTACACATTATCCTGCGGGTACGAAAATGAACATTTTCGTACGAAAATAACATTCGTACGAACGGGAATGCACATATCTAAAGCTAACCCCTCACACATGGTGGAGTGCAGCGGGCAGTTAAAGTAAACCCAAAATGTAGGAGATACTAAAAACAGCTGGCTATAGCAAATGCAAATCAACAGCAGACAAATGCAGGTTTGCAGCGGAGCCTTGCAGCTCAACAACAGGCTCACGCAGCTCAACAACAGGCTCACCAAGAGAGCCTTGCAGCTCATCAAGAGAGCATGGCAGCTCAACAACAGGTTTACCAAGAGAGCATTGCAGCTCAACAACAGGCTCACCAAGAGAGCCTTGCAGGTCACTGAGAGAGCATTGCAGGCTTGGAACAGAGACACCAGCAGGAAATGGAGGCCATCGTGAAACAGCTTCAGAGACAGCAGACCGAGGCTGGGAGTCAGGCCAGTAACATACCGACTTTTTGGGTAAGACATTTATTGCCAAAGATAACTGCAGATGATGACCCTGAGATGTTTCTGACCACATATGAGAGAACAGCGGAAAAAGAGAGTTGGCCTAAAGAACAGTGGACTGAATTAGTGTCCCCCCTATTATCTGGAGAAGCCAAAAAGGCATATTTTGATTTGGAGCTTGTAGACGCAAACAAACTATGATCGGTCAAAAGAGGAAATATTGGCACGCTTTGGTGTAACCCTGGATGTCCGTGCTCAGCGGGTCCACAATTGGAGTAATCAGCTGAGGAAGCCACCTCGGTCACAGATGTATAACCTCATCCATTTGTCTAAGAAATGGCTGCAGCCAGAAACTCTGTCCAGACCAAACATTTTGGAGCGAGTAGTCATGGACAAATTTCTTAGGTCTCTTCCTAACACCCTGCAGAAATGGGTGAACCATGGTGGTGCGGAAACCGCAGACAAACTTGTAGACCTGATCGAAAGGTACCTAACAACAGAGAATTTGTCGTCTTCCACCAGAGATGCACAGACTTTCCACCCCAAGACCAGAGCCTCCCCACCTATAGGTAAGACTGCATCAAGGGATGGTGGTGGAGAGAGGGACCAAAGAGCAACTAGAGGTATTATCGGGACTACTGCTAATGTTTGGCGAGAGCGGCCTGGAAGACCCATCCCACAGGAGAGGACCAGAAGATTGATTTGTTACCGTTGCCGGGAAGAGGGACATGTAGCAGCGGTTTGCCCAGCGGGTGATGAACCCATGCAGTGTGACTTTCTGACAGAGAGACGACAGTCTCTTTTTGCAACCACATGCACTGCAGTAGAGGGAAATGAGAAACCTTTATGTAGAATGTGCTTAAATGGTAAAGATGTTGTGGTATTGTTGGATTCAGGTAGCCTGGTCACCTTAGTGAAAAGTGATCTAGTGGTGGGAAAAACCTTACATCCTAGGAAAATGGCTGTAGTTTGTGTACATTGGGACACTCGAGAATATCCGGTGACTACGGTTTCCTTTGAAACCTCCCTCGGTAACTTGTGTCACCAGGTGGGTTTAGTTCCCAAACTGCCACATGACGCCATTGTGGGACGGGATTTCCCAAAGTTCTGGGAACTCTGGGACTGCCCAGATTCC
This sequence comes from Rana kukunoris, assembly GCA_029574335.1. Lineage (NCBI taxonomy): Eukaryota > Metazoa > Chordata > Amphibia > Anura > Ranidae > Rana > Rana kukunoris. The sequence goes on from CM056052.1 coordinate 72,959,199, forward strand.
CCAGTAGGTGGTTCTTCCGAGCCTAAAACATCTACTCCAGAAACCTCTGTGAGGATTCTCCTGAGTTTCCATTCTCAGTCTTAGCAGGGAAAACACCAGTCCCCAGGGAGGAGCCTACTACCTCAGAAGAGGAACAGCGGCCGATAGGGTTTGATGACCTTGAGGTGCACAGAGAAAATGTTATCACTGAGCAATTGAGGGACCCCACATTGCTAAGAGCCCGGGATAATGTAGTAAAGATAGATGGGGAGTTAGTTAACCCTGATGAGAGGGTTGCCCTCCCTTACTTCATTATTGAAAGGGACCTGTTATATCGAGTGTCACAGAGGATAGAGGACACCATTGAGCAACTGGTAGTGCCTAAACTGTACCGCAAGATGGTTTTGGAACTGGCCCATGGGCACATTCTTGGGAGACATTTGGGAGCAGAAAAAACCCGGGAGAGGATCACCCAGAGGTTTTATTGGGCTGGGATCACTAAGGAAGTGGAATTGTATTGCTCTTCCTGTCCAGTGTTTCAAACTACTGCACCCGTGCCACATTTCCGCAGTCCGTTGGTACCCCTGCCCATTATCGAGGTCCCTTTTAAGAGGAGCGCCATGGACTTGGTTGGCCCCTTACTGAAGTCCACTAGAGGGCACCAGCACATCTTGGTAATAATGGACTATGTCACCCGTTACCCAGAAGCGATTCCTCTCCGAAACACCTCTGCTAAAACCATTGCCAAAGAGTTATTTCAGGTTTTCAGCCGTGTGGGTCTTCCTAAGGAAGTCCTAACTGACCAGGGCACCCCGTTTATGTCTAGGGTGACCAAGGAACTTTGTAAACTCCTGAAAGTGACCCAATTATGTACATCAGTATATCACCCTCAAACAGATGGGTTAGTGGAAAGGTTTAATAAAACCTTAAAACAAATGTTGAGGAAGGTGGTAGATAAAGACGGAAAGAATTGGGATTATCTGCTCCCTTATCTGATGTTTGCCATAAGAGAGGTTCCCCAATCGTCCACAGGGTTCTCTCCAATTGAGCTACTGTATGGGAGGCACCCCCGGGGCCTACTGGACATTGCCAGGGAAACATGGGAGAGTAAGAGTTCCCCACATCAAAATGTGATTGAACATGTGGCCCAAATGCAAGATAGAATTGTCCAAGTGATGCCGATTGTGAAGGAACATTTAGCCCAAGCCCAATTGGCTCAACAAAGGATTTACAATCGTGGGGCCCAGGTCCGTTCCTTTGCACCTGGTGATAGGGTGTTGGTGTTGGTCCCCACGGTCTAAAGTAAATTCCTAGCCAAATGGCATGGTCCCTATGAAGTGTTGGAAAATGGGGGTGGTGAATTATAAAATTAGCCAACCGGGAAGACAAAAACCTGAGCAGCTCTATCACGTGAACTTGTTGAAACCATGGAAGGATCGAAAGTCCTTGGTCGCTGAGACTACCAAATTTTCTGCTCCATTTAACCTGGCTGTCCCTGAAGTTGGGATAGCGGAGACTCTGTCCAAAACTCAGCGACAGGAGGCTAAAGAATTTGTGCTCCGTAATAGGGAGAAGTTTTCAGATTTGCCAGGTTGGGTCTCCCGGGTTGAACATGACATTATCACCACACCAGGGGAGAAGGTCAAGTTGAAGCCTTATAGAATTCCAGAATCCCGGCGAGAGGCAATTCGCCAGGAAGTAAAAAAAATTGCTTGAGCTGGGGGTAATAGAAGAGTCAAATAGTGATTGGTCCAGTCTCATTGTCTTAGTGCCCAAACCAGATGGAAGTTGGCAGTTTTGTAATGACTTTTGCCACCTGAATAAAATCACTAAGTTTGACACCTATCATATGCCCCGCATAGATGAACTGATTGATTGCCTAGGCACTGCCCGGTACATGACAACGTTAGACCTGACCAAGGGTTATTTGCAAATTCCTCTCTCGGAGTCGGCCAGGGAAAAAACAGCATTTGTAACCCCAGACGGATCTTTCCAATATCGGAGGATGCCTTTTGGGTTACAGAATGCTCCCGCCACATTTCAACGCACCATGGATAAGACCCTTCGGCCTCATCGAGCCTATGCTGTGGCATACCTCGATGATGTTGTCATCCACAGTGAGGATTGGGACTCACACTTACCAAAAGTTCAGGCTGTGTTGGATTCCATCTGGAAAGCTAGGTTTACAGCCAATCCAAAAAAATGTACCCTTGGGCTAGAAGAGGCGAAGTATCTGGAGTATACCATTGGAAGAGGTCTAATCAAACCCCAAATAAACAAAGTTGAGGCTATTCAGGATTGGCCACGTCCCACCAACAAGAAGCAGGTTTGGCATTTATGGGGATCGCGGGGTATTATCGCTGCTTTATCCCCCATTTTGCCTCACAGGCTGCTCCCCTGACCAATTTGACCAAAAGGAAGGAGTCTGTCATGACTAGGGATGAGCTTCGTGTTCGATACGAACGTATGTTCGACTCGAACATTGCCTGTTCGATCGTTCGTCGAAAATAAAACAAAACGGGTCGTTTGCGCCAAATTCGAGTGACGCGCGGTGGCCAATAATTCACTGCGGCATTGCACGCTGATGATTGGCCAAGCATGCACCATGACCCCGCATGCTTGGCCAATCACAGCGCCCAAAAAAAGAAGAGCCATAATTGGGTGCTTTGGCCAATTATGGCTCAGGGCTTTAGCACACGACCCACACTATAAAAGGCCGCCTGGGTACTAAATATGAACTCAGCCCAGAAGCCTCAGCAGCAACAGTTGCAATCATTTTGAAAGAAGGTAAGGATAGATCCCTCTGTTCTGGATACAGACCCATATCTCTCTTGAACATAGATACAAAACTTTTTGCAAAAGTATTGGCAGATCGATTGAAAGGAGTAATGCAGGGCCTGGTTCATCCAGACCAGGTGGGGTTCGTTCCCAACAGGGAAGGAAAAGATAATGCTATTAGGGCACTGCTCCTGATGCAAAAGATCGAGAGAGATGGGATCCCCAGTCTATACCTGTCTGTAGACGCTGAGAAAGCCTTTGACAGGGTAGATTGGGGACTCATGATACATACATTAGGAGCAGTAGGTCTAGGGAACAGGTTTATAAACTGGACCAAGACACTATATTATCAGCCTACAGCAAGATGTAAGATCAACGGCACCCTCTCAGGAACTATCGAGTTGAAGAATGGGACTAGACAGGGTTGCCCTTTGTCCCCCCTTCTCTTTATACTCTCCCTCGAACCTTTACTGGCCACGGTAAGAAACGACCCCGAAATCAAGGGGATCCGGGTTTGCGGTGAGGAGCATAAGCTATCCGCCTTTGCGGACGACATTTTGTTCTACATCACAGACCCGGTAAAAACTACCCCCAAGTTACTTCAAACATTAGAACAATACGGGGCTATTTCTAATTTTAAGATAAATGTGACCAAATCCGAGATACTAAATATAAACCTCAATAAAAATGAAGCGAGACTTGTTAATGAGATCTGCGCCTTCCCCTGGAAGAAAGAACTAAATTATCTAGGGATTAAACTAGCAAACACGGATAGGAAGATTTATAAGATCAATTTTATACCACTATTAAATGAAATTAAAAACGAATTAAAAAAATATATAAATAAACCCATCTCATGGGTGGGTCGTATCAACATTTTAAAGATGATTTATATCCCTAAAATATTGTATAAATTTCAGTTATTACCAATCCTACTACCCCCCCCAATACTTGAATATGTTAAACTCCACGGTAATGAACTTTGTCTGGAAAAATAGAAAGCATAGAATCTCCCTTTTAAACCTGAAACAGGACAAACAGGATGGTGGCCTGGCGGTCCCCGATATTAAAAGTTACTACAAGGCGGCAGTACTTTCACGGGCGGTAGAATGGGCTAGGGACAAAAAATAGAAAAGGTGGGTACAAATCGAGAAATCCCAAACCACGACTCAACTAAGAAAAATGTTATGGATACCAGCACAATATCGAGCACTGAAGCACAATATATTTGAATTCACAAAAAGCACATTGAAAATGTGGGATAGGGTTCTGATATTTATTAATAGTAAATTCAATTCTCCCCTCATAAATCTCAAGGAAAATCCATATTTCCCACCCGGGAAAAAAAAATAGGCGGTAATTGGAATAAAAAAGGAGACCGGGGGAGCATGATAGGAAAGATACGTAATAGGATTGAGCTTAAAATGTTTTTGGAAGATAATAATTTATATGGGAGTCCCAGGAGCCACAAGGGGGGGGGAGGGGGGAGGGGGGGGAACGAGGCTTCCCTCGACGGGGTTTCGATACAATGGAGGAACCTCAGAAGGGGAAAAAAAAAGGCCGCCTTCCGGGCGGCCTCGTGTAGTGTGTTCCGGCTTTGTTAAAGAGAGCAGTCAGAGATACAGAGAGATTATCTTTTTAGCTAGCTAGATAGAGCAGGGTAGTCAGTTTAGCTTTATTACAGTGTGTAGAGAATATATATACATCCTTAGGAGTTGTACATATATTTATACACTGTATAGCTTAGCTAGATCTGCTATAGTATTTGTCAGGCAGGAGATTGTGCAGGCAGGAGATTGTGCATAGCTGCAGTGCTCCAACGTGTTGTATTGCCTGTTACACCTAAACATACTCGGTGTAACTGCACTAGTCATGCTTATTTGCACCTAAGCGCATTTGCTTAAAGTGCAAGTTTGCTGTGTAATCGCACGTAAGCGCATTTACTGTAAGTGCAAATTTGCTGTGTAATCGCACGTAAGCGCATTTAGTATAAGTGCACATTTGCTGTGTAATCGCACGTAAGCGCATTTACTGTAAGTGCAAGTTTGCTGTGTAATCGCATGTAAGCGCATTTACTGTAAGTGCCACTTTGCTGTGTAATCGCACGTAAGCGCATTTACTGTAAGTGCAAGTTTGCTGTGTAATCGCACGTAAGCGCATTTACTGTAAGTGAAAGTTTGCTGTGTAATCGCACGTAAGCGCATTTACTGTAAGTGCACATTTGCTGTGTAATCGCACGTAAGCGCATTTAGTGTAAGTGCAAGTTTGGTGTGTAATCGCATGTAAGCGCATTTAGTGTAAGTGCACGTTTGGTGTGTAATCGCATGTAAGCGCATTTACTGTAAGTGCAAGTTTGCCCATGTAATCGCACGTAAGCACATTTACTGTAAGTGCACGTGTGGTGTTTATTTACACCTGAACGCATTAAAATGTCTGGAAGGACAACAAAGAGAGGCAGAGAGTCACAAGGGCAAGCAGGCTCTGCATCTAGAGGCAATGCTGGTGGTGGACGCGGTGCATCCTCTTCAGCACATGGCCGCTCGTCCTTTTCAGGAGCTGGCCGTGTTGAACCTCAACATGCAGAGAAAATAGTAGATTGGATGACCAAGCCGTCCTCATCCTCCTCATCCTCTCTCACACAGACTGATCTTAGTTTGTCTGGCAAAGCAGCTGCAAAGGCTTCCTCTTCTCTCTGTACAATGGCATCACACAATCCTTCCCTAGTCCCACCGTGTCCTCCTGAGGAGTCCCCCGACCTGTTTCAACACAGTGTTGGGTACATGCTGAATGAAGATGCGCAGCCTTTTAAAGGCTCCGATGATGCAACACAGATAGAGGAAGGCATTGATGTGAGCCCAGGGAGAGGGGGTGGCCGAGAGTGACAGCAATCTGGCAGTGATGTTCCCCCAGCTGGAGCATACTGCCAGGTTTTTGACAGTGATGAGGAGGGAGGGGATGATGAGGTCACTGACTCTACCTGGGTGCCTGATAGGAGAGAGGAGGAGGAGGAAGAGGAGGAGGAGGAGGACGAGGCACAGGCACATCCCCAAAGAGGCAGAATGCCCTTCAGGGGTCAGCTTAAGGGCACACCAACTGCATTACAGCGCACATCTACGCTTGTGCATGGCGCTGCTGTGTCTGAATGGTACAGCAAAAGTTCTTTGGTATGGGCCTTTTTTTGAAACATGTCCATCAGATTGTACCTTTGCTATTTGCAACATATGTCGCAAGCGTATCTTGCGTGGCCAAAACATCACCCGCCTGGGTACCACATGCTTGTCCAGACATATGTCGACCTGCCATGCAGCTCGTTGGCAAGCACACCAGAAAGACCCACACCAAAGACCAAAGCGTACCTCCCCTTGCCCTTCTGGGACCTCCAACCCCACTACACCCCCAGTCCTCTCTGAAGCCTGCAGTGAAGGTGTAGAAATAGGTGTGTCACAACCTAGTAGTAGTAGTACATGCGGGCAATCTACTGATAGTACCAGACAAATTTCCCTGCCCCAGCTGCTGCAGCGCCGAAAGAAGTACTCTCCCAGCCATCCACATGCCAAGCGTTTGAATGCTAGCTTAGCGAAATTGCTAGCACTTCAACTGCTACCTTTTCAGTTGGTAGATTCTGCCCCCTTCCGTGAGTTTGTGGAATGTGCAGTACCTCAGTAGCAAGTACCCAAACGCCACTTTTTCTCACGGAACGCGATTCCGGCTCTCTACCGGCATGTGGAAGGCAATGTCCATGCCTCGCTAGACAGGGCGGTCAGTGGTAAGGTGCATCTTACCGCTGACTCATGGTCCAGCTGGCATGGACAGGGACGTTACCTGTCTTTTACGGTGCATTGGGTGACTCTGCTGGCAGCTGGGAAGGACGCAGGGCAAGGTACAGTAGTTTTGGAGGTTGTTCCGCCACCACGGCTCCAAAGCACTACTACTGGTTGTGACACACCTCTCTCCTACACCCCCTCCTCTTCTTCTTCCTCTGTGGCCTCTTCCTGTGGTGATGTTTTCTCTGAACCAGCCGTGCTCCGTAGGCGTACGAGGGGCTACGCAGGAATGCAGGCAAAGATATGCCATGCGGTGCTAGAGCTGGTGTGCTTGGGAGACAGGAGCCACACTGGGGAAGAGGTTTTGTCAGCTCTGCTGGAGGAACTGTGGACAGAGTGGTGATTTGCTCCACACGTTCTGGAAATGTCCCAAACTCAAACATTAGTGGCACTCTGTCTTTAACCTTATAACTGCAGTCACTGATATTCCACTAGAAGAATGCCCATCAATGGCTCTTCTGTATCTTGACATTGACCGGCTCCCTAATCCGATGTGGCACACCATAGTGCATATACTCCTGGCAGCTCGCCTTAGCATCACAAGGAAATGGAGGGACTCTGACCCTCCTACGGTTATGGATGTTATGCGCACTACACATGAACATTTTACTTACGAGACGACGTTAGCTCTGAGACAGGGAGACAAACTGAAGTTGCTCCAACTATGGCAACAGTGGAAGGACTGGACGGTGTCCCCCTCCTTTGCCAAAATGTTTAATCTTTAACGCCGATGACTGTCTTGGTCAATCCTATGTCTAGTTGCTCACCCAATGACCCCCAAACAGGATGCGGTGGGACGGACAACTCGGGCACAGTCTTGCGCCCTTAGAGGGGTGCCCGAGTGGCCCTGCTCCTCCCATACCTCCAAATAGTGTACATGACACTATAAGTTTTTGTATAAACCCTCACTGTTTCAATAAATTACAGTGTTCTCTGGATGGTAGATGTGTAAATATTGTTGCACTAATGCAGTTACAACGACGACCTCTATTTTCCTAACAGTTGCATACTATGTATATCTTGTGAAATGCTTTGGCTGCTGGTTAAATGTATGCCTTATTCTGTTTCATGTGAAATTTGACAATAAAAACTATATTTAAAAAAAAAAAAAAAATCACATCACAGGTACATCTTATGTTCCTCTCATAGTTGTAATTTTAATGCTTCAATAACGATATCGTGGAGTGCAGCAATATTTCCGATTTTTGCATGCTACTAAGTTTACTGGGGGTGAGGGGGCAATACACACTGAAATATTTTTTACCTTAATGCAGGGAATGCATTAACCTAAAAAACTGTTTATACTTTACAATCACTTTGAAGCAAAGCTCCAGCTTAAAAAAATCCAGGAATGGATTTTTTATACATAGTTACATTAGTCAAAAGTCTTGTGACCTATAAATTAAAGCTTTAAGTATTAATACATTTATTTATATAAAATTATTTAGTATTAATTTATTTTTTAATTTTTTCCAGTGAAACACTTTCCATTGATACTTCCAACAGAGCTCCTGCTTGGACCAATGTAACAGTGCATATACCATACTTGGCTTGTTCCCAGTGGAAGCTGGAGATCACTGAAGTTGGATACAGCTGCTCCAATGATCCTCACTTGACTCAAGGTCCCACGCTGAGCTGCTGCCTTGTTGCATTCTGAACACAGCCGGTTGCCAGTTTGGTACGGACACCATTAAGAGAATGTTTTGCACTTTCTGAATGATTGAATAAGGTGGAAGGGCAGGGCAGGGATGGTGTCGAGTTCAGTGATTACATTTGTTTAGGTCACAGGTATAGTATATACAATTATACATAGTTTTGTTGGTCCAAGTTGGACAAATGTACTATGTATAAAATATCCATACCTGGAATTCCTCTTTAAATGTAATATATCCCTCCCCCCCACACACAAAAATATTTCATAATATATTACCTCTAGGCATACCTTCATTTTATTAAATCAGAAAAAAAAGTTTATTGAAATATTGTCAACACTTTTCAGAGCATTTGTGCCACAATTAAGACATACATTAAAGCCTCAGAACTAGTACAAAAAAACATTAGCATGTACATAAGACAAGGGCAAGCAAACCCAATGCTGGGTTAAAACGGAGTTCCACTCAAAAGTGGAACTTTGGCTCATCTTATTCTTCTCCCCCTCCTGTCAGGATCATAGAGTATCCCGGGCGGGTATCAAGTGGTTAATGAATTTATCAGTATACCTAGCACACATTGTATAGGATTAGAAGCAAGGGTTGTTTGAAATGATTGGTTGAGAGCATGTATGACAGTTTTCTAATATCTCTATAGCTTGTGGTAACACCACAACATGTGGATCAAGTCTCCAGAAGTCTTCTGGTCAGTCATCTGATGGAAGATTTACCTACTTGTAAACAGGTGCTTACTAAGAAGCTGTTATGTAGCATGTTCTTTGTTTTTGTTTTCTATTTTTTTTTTACTTATAACTGTTGCACTATTTAGTTATGTTTCCCTGCTGAGCTGGTGCCTCATGAAAGTCAAGGGATATCCATGATGGTTAGGTTTTCCCAGGCTTTTGTTTTGGTATCACCATCTCCTGGGAGCAACAAGAAAAAAGGAAGGAACCACCTCATGATCCTGTTGCTCAATGTAGGGGAAGAGAACAAAACATTGCTATATCATGTAAGTCATATGATGCCTCTGTGTTTACCCCTTGGCACAGAACCAGTGGAGGGTTCCAGGACATGGACTTACAGGATTGAGCATGATCTTTACAGGGTCTTTCTACAGTTCCAAGGTTTGACTACCTCAGGCCTTGTACTAATGAACAGAAAATAAAAAGGTAAACTGTCACGTACCTGGTTATGGAGCCCAATGTGCAGGGAGCGGCCTCTCGTGAGCCTCTGACTCGGTTGCCCCTGGTAGAGCAGACAGGGGGTACGGAGTCTAAAGGGGCATGCGCCGAGACTGGTTTCTCCTGACGTTGCCAGTACTGGTGGGATTGCTGGATCTTCTATCGTGACATAAACAGAGTAAGCATAGTCAAAACATAGCCAGAGTTCAGTAACCGAATCTGGTTGTCGGCCAAGCCTGTTTCCAAGAGCCAGCCATAAACAGCAAGCAGGATCTGTAGCCAGAGGGAACGTCAGTCAAGCAGGTCTTCAACAGGAACGCAAGAACAAGTCTCTTGTGATGTTAACACAAGCAAAGGCAAAAAGCAAATGAACTGGAAGGCTTTAAGTAGGCAGAGCTGACAAGCAGGATCATCAACAGGTGGATCACTGTGGAGAGATGGGAGCTGGCAATTAGCTGACAGCTGAGCTGCCAGCACAGAGAAGGAAGAGCTGATCCCAGCCCTGACACCCAAACTCCCAATTCTGGGTCACCTGATCACTGTGGTAGTACTGTTCTCTCTGTGTGAATGAAAAACAAGCATACATTGAAGAGAGTAAAAAAAAGTGTGTGTATAAAATAAATAAATACATTAGTAAATGTTAAAAAAAAATCATAAAAATTAAAGAAAAAAATACCCAGGTCAAGGTTTGATCTAGGTAAGTGCCAGGGTTAGTGTTTGGGTTAAGTAAGGGTCAAAGGTCAGGGTCAGGATTTTAACATTTTTACAAATTTTGTGTCAGTGTGTTTTAGGCAGGACAAAACAAAAAGTAATATGCGCAATATGTTTCTGGGCTGTACTACGGGTACAATCAACAAATAACATATACATATGTGGTATTGCTGCGATCATCAGGAGGAGGAGGAGAATTGATTTTGGGTTGTTCTTTGGTGGTAGGTTATGGTAACAAGAAATATACAGCTACATTTTTTTTTTATGTTTTTTTCTTTTTTTTACTATTTTGGGTCTTTCATAATTAAAAAAAAAAATCATAATATATCCATAATCCTTTACCACACAATGAAATCACAATTTGTCCTAAAAAAAACATGGTATAATCCACCTGGATGCACAAAGTAATGTGCGGCTCATGATCACGTCTTCTGATTGGGAGCCAGACGGACATGCTTCTGATCATATGACCACTCTGAGAGCCAATCAAAGCAATCACGATAGAAACTTGCCTCCCAGGCATTAAAACCCACTTAAAGGGTCACTGGAAGAAGGTATGAAGCCCATAAAAATTATTTGGGAAACAAAACCTAGCTCTTGCTGTATTTCACAGCCAATCTTTTCCTCCATGATTTTGAAGCCTGCTATAAATGAAAGGGACAATCATGTTTACATCACAGCACTCCTAATATCACCCTGGGCACTATGAAGAGCTTTACTTCAATAACTTTATTTATAGCGGAAATTCAAGAGCTGCATCCCAGCTGCGTCTAGCTTTGTTATGGATGTATCAAAAAGTGTAATTAGTATCCCCATAAATAATAGAAGCAAAGTAATTTTCTTCTCATTGTGCACAAATTATATATTTGCTGAAATATCTGAATTTTCTATTTTAAGGTAAAATTGCATGTTCTGAGAAAACCCCCCACAGGGGAACTTAAGAACAAGGAGCTGTTTTGTTACACTGCATATTGCACAACTAAATGTAGCTCTATTTGTGTCAGTAGGGTGGCATCTAGCCTTGCTTTATCATACCAAATAGCTGCATATGTCACAATAAATGCATGCTGTAACTTTGTATTTGTTCAGTTAGTTTATCGTTAGGGAGTTATATTAAAACAAAATGAGCATTCATTTGTACTTATTTGTCTTCTTTTGTCATGGTGGTTTACTTTCTTAACTTTTTTTCATTTCTGTATAGCAAACATACATGGTGTTGAACTATATTAAAAGCACAATCCAAAGACAAATACCCCACCATAATACTGGGAATCTTGGAAATCCAGCATAAAAGTCTTGTATATGTAATTTACTCTTCTAGCAGCTGACCGCAAATCCTCAAAAAAGGAATATACAGTATATTAGAAAACAAAAGAAAGGTGGAGCACATTTAAGGCCTCGTACACACGAGGCAATTCATTTGTTCAAATCGGTCGGACCGACCGATTTGAACAAATCTGTCTGCTTGGATTTTGGTTTGCTCGCGTGTACACACGAGCAAACCAAAATCCCCGCCAGCAGACAGCGCGCTGACGTGGCGGTGACGTGGCGGTGACGTTGACGCCGCCACGTCACCGCACCAGGAAGTAAAACACTTCCGCGCATGCGTCGAAATCATTTGGCGCGTGTGCGAGAAGACATGTCTGCTGGTTAGCGTACTAACCAGCAGACATGTCGGGCGGACGGGTTCCCAGCTGACGGATTGGTAAGCATGCTTTCCAATCTGTCGGGTGGCCAAATCCGTCTGCTCGCCCGTACACACGATCGAATCTGTCTGCTGGGACGGTCTAGCAGACCGTTTCCAGCAGACAGATTTGATCGTGTGTACGAGGCCTAAGAGTATCAGAAGTTGAATTGGAAGAGACCACGAAAACACCAACTTGTGTCCTGAATGACAGGCTTCAATAACAGGAATCAAATAAAGTGATAAATACTGCGCTCTTCCAATAAAATAAAAATATACAATGTCTATAGTGGCTGCCAACACAACAAAAGGATAAATGTAATGAAAAGTAAAAAACAAAGTGCAGTGCCTCTATGGCAGAAAGAAGACCTCCCACCGTAGGTAGGTAAAATGAATCACAGATGTGCAAAAATTATATAAAAAATGATCACGTTGATAAATCCATCAACAGGTGGTTTGTGAATACACTAATTTTGAATAGTGCAAGTGTCAAATAGACAAAAAAATAATTGTCCATGAGGAGTGACAAAAAAAGGCATCAAGTTATACACGGAGAGTGAGACATGGTTCCTTGAAATACCCGATTTGATGGACCCGAAACACCATTCAGTGGTGGGTCTGAGCATGGACAGCCAAATGACTGGTCTAGTTGATTCTGTTATCAAACTCCTCCCTTTCCGATGGGATAAGATCTCCACGATGAGTAGCTAGGTTGTCCAACCTCAAGGTAACCAGTTCCGATCCACTTGCCGTGATGCAATAAACCAATTTTCAATTTTCAATGAACTTGGTGAGCTCCAGGCATAGGAGAAAAAAAGGAACAGGGAGAACGCCTCCTTATAGTGTAAAAAAGGCTAAAAATGTATTCAATACAACATTCCATACACAAGATAAAGATCTATTGGAAAAACATCCACATCAAAATAAAAGGTCAAAAAAGCTTGCACAGTGTTGAAGTGGCTGGGGCCAGTGTATGTGCCCCAGCAGTTTCGTCTGCTAAGACTTCAACTTCAACAATAGATTTTTATCTTGTGAATGGAATTTCTTATTGAATAAATTTTTAGCATTTTAGGTTTTCATTAAATCAGTACAGTTGTTGTTCAAAAATACAATACAAATACACTACAACACATTGGGTTTGATTTACTAAAACTGGAGAGTAAAGAATCTGGTGCAGCTTTGCACAGTAGCCAATCAGCTTCTAACTTCAGCCTGTTCAATTAAGCTTTGAAAAAAAAAAAAAAAAAGCTGAAAGCTCATTTATTTCTATGTAGAGTTGCACCAGATTTTGCACTTTCCAGTTTTAGTAAATCAACTCTACTACATCAATTCTGAATTTTTATTTTGTTGTATGAGAATTTTTGTAACTTTAGTAAATTCTTCATTTTCAATATGAGACAAGCATTAAAAAAAATGGACGATCATTTGTCCGATAATCTCATTGTGTGTACCAGGCATCAGGCTGTACAGGGAACGTGCAGTGTGCAGAGGCTGTGTAACGTAAATTCCTGGACCCACTGCCACATTTGAGACGAACCATCGGGGATCAAGGTACTGGACACTGAGGGACAGGGCCGGACTGGCCAACCGGGAGACCGGGAAAACTCCCGGTGGGCCGGCTGCCTGGCTGCTCCTGGAGGCCGGTGTGAGGGCAGCGGCGCCCGGAAAAAACATGGCTGCGGCCAGGCCGGCCGACATACAACTGCGCATGCGCCAGCACAGTTCCGAATCTAGCCGATGCTCGGGAAAGCCCGTACACGCTCGGCAAAGGCGGGCGCATGCGCAGTGACACGATGGCGCCGAGCGGCGCCATTTTTAAAAAAATGAAGCCTGGCGCGCCGCTCCGTGAGGTCCCGTCTGGTGCGTGCCTCTCCCTGCGTCCTGCGTTAACTTAAAACCAAAGATGTCTCCAGGTATCAATTAATTATTTTTGTCACCATTTAGTAGCCAGCAGGTAGAGCTCTATGCAAGATCTATTCATTGTGAAGTCTCCTTCTTTCAGGCAGCTGCTATGCTAGGCATGGAGGGACACGCCACCTTCATCTCTTCTGCTAGCAGACACAGCGCCTCTTAGCCGGGGATTAACACGAAGGTTAGAGATTGGCTTTCTAATTAGAAATCACAGTGATGCTTATTTAAAGGCTGTCATGAATGCACATTGCAATAAATAATCGGTTAAAAATTACAGCTTTTAAAATAGAGGTAAGATGTAAAACATTCGTTTAAAAAAATGTATACAATTAATGAAAAGCCATTATGCTTTTCTTGTTATTTTCAGTACTTCGTTAATATAATGCTACTGTAAGCACAGTAGCTCATGGTAAGCAGAGTTTTTATTTTTACAAATAGATTAAAGTGTAATTGCTTAGTAACCCAAGCCTTTCCTTCTAGTTCTCGCACTCCCGGCCCTATAGTCACCTGTCTCCTCATTACACTTCCCAGCCCTATACTCACCTGTCTCCTGGTTCCCCTTCGCAGCCCTATACTCACCTGTCTCCTGGTTCCCCTTCGCAGCCCTATACTTACCTGTCTCCTGGTTCCCACTCCTGGCCCTATATACTCGCCTGTCTCCTCATTCCCATTCTCAGTCCTATACTCCCCTGACATCTCCTGTACCATACCCACAGCCTCTGACATCTCCTGTACCATGCCCGCAGCCCCTGGCATCTCCTGTACCATGCCCACAGCCTCTGCCAGCTTGACATTTTCTGTACCAAGCCCACAGCCTCTGACATCTCCTGCACCATGCCCGCAGCCTCTGACATCTCCTGTACCATGCCCGCAGCCCCTGACATCTCCTGTACCATGCCTGCAGCCCCTGACATCTCCTGTACCATGCCCACAGCCTCTGACATCTCCTGTACCATGCCCACAGCCTTTGCCATCTCCTGTACCATGCCCACAGCCTCTGCCATTTCCTGTATCATGCCCACAGCACCTGACATCTCCTTACCATGCCTGCAGCCCCTGACATCTTTACATCTTTTGTACTATACCCACAGCCTCTGAAATCTCCTTTATCATGCCCACAGCCTCTGCCATCTTGACATCTCCTGTACCATGCCCACAGCCTCTGACATCTCCTGTACCATGCCCACAGTTTCTGGCATCTCCTGTATCATGCCTACAGCCTCTGACATCTCCTGTACCATGCCCACAGTTTCTGACATCTCCTGTACCATGCCCTCAGTTTCTGACATATCCTGTATCATGCCCACAGCCTCTGACATCTCCTGTACCATGCCCGCAGCCTCTGACATCTCCTGTACCATGCCCACAGCCTCTGACATCTCCTGTACCATGCCCAGAGCTTCTGACATCTCCTGTACCATGCCCACAGACTCTGCCATCTCCTGTACCATGCCCACAGTTTCTGACATCTCCTGTATCATGCCCACAGCCTCTGCCAGCTTGACATCTTCTGTACCAAGCCCACAGCCTCTGACATCTTCTGTATCATGCCCGCAGCCTCTGACATCTCCTGCACCATGCCCGCAGCCCCTGGCATCTCCTGTATCATGCCTACAGCCTCTGCCATCTTGACATTTTCTGTACCAAGCTACATCTTCTGTATCATGCCCGCAGCCCCTGACATCTCCTGTACCATGCCCGCAGCCCCTGACATCTCCTGTACCATGCCCACAGCCTCTGCCATCTTGACATTTTCTGTACCAAGCCCACAGCCTCTGACATCTTGACATTTTCTGTACCAAGCCCACAGCCTCTGCCATCTTGACATCTCCTGTACCATGCTTACAGCCTTTGCCATCTCCTGTACCATGCCCACAGCCTCTGCCATCTCCTGTACCATGCCCACAGCCTTTGCCATCTCCTGTACCATGCCCACAGCCTCTACCATCTCCTGTATCATGCCCACAGCACCTGACATCTCCTGTACCATGCCTGCAGCCCCTGACATCTTTACATCTTCTGTACTATACCCACAGCCTCTGAAATCTCCTTTATTGTGCCCACAGCCTTTGCCATCTTGACATCTCCTGTACCATGCCCACAGTTTCTGACATCTCCTGTACCATGCCCACAGCCTTTGCCATCTCCTGTACCATGCCCACAGCCTCTGCCATCTCCTGTATCATGCCCACAGCCCCTGACATCTCCTGTATCATGCCCACAGCCCCTGACATCTCCTATACCATGCCTGCATCCCTGACATCTTTACATCTTCTGTACTATACCCACAGCCTCTGACATCTCCTGTACCATGCCCACAGCCTCTGCCATCTTGACATCTTCTGTACCATGCCCACAGCCTCTGACATCTTCTGTACTATACCCACAGCCTCTGACATCTCCTGTACCATGCCTGCTGCCTCTGACATCTCCTGTACCATACCCACAGCCTCTGCCATCTTGACAATTTCTGTACCATGAATGAATAAATGAATGAATGAATGAATGACTTGTATAGCGCAACGCATGCGAACTGAATCGCCTCTGGGCGCTTTTTCCAGCCAGTGTCTGCTTGGCTGGTGCGGTCATTTTTACCCCGTAGGATCTTGACACGCTAGGGACACAACAGTCATACACACATATATACATATATACTGGGTCAATTTTTTGGACGATCCAATTTACCTACCAGCATGTCTTTGGAGTGTGGGAGGAAACCGGAGTACCCGGAGGAAACCCACGCAGACAGAGGGAGAACATGCAAACTCCAGGCAGATGGTGTCGTGGTCGGGATTCGAACCAGCGACCCTTTTGCTGCTAGGCGAAAGTGCTACTCACTGGACCACTGTGCTGCCCGTGCCCACAGCCCCTGACATCTCCTGTACCATGCCCACAGCCTCTGACATCTCCTGTACCATGCCCACAGCCTTTGACATCTCTGTATCACGTCTGCAACCTCTGACCATCTCTTGTTTTATATCATGTCTGCAGTCTGGAGAGGAGTCAACGGTGGGAGCACTGCTGGGATGGGGTTATGGGAGAAGTCAGGCATGTGTGGACTGTGGAGAGGAGACAATAGAAAAACCAGAGCCACAAAACAGGAGCCAACTGACTGATCCCTGCACAGTGCACCTGAGAGGTGGTCAGTGACAGCGCCGTCAGGCCAGTCTGAGGGACGGGGTCATTGATGTAAGGGGGAGTTGATGTAAGGTGTCCCCCTTGATGATTGCTCCACTTTTAACTGTAATTTGATGCAGGGGCGGACTGATAACTCATGGGGCCCCCGGGCAATAGAAGATTATGGGGCCCCCAGGCTTACAGATGGCCACCAAGCCAGGTGGCAGTACAGAGGTGGGGCAGCTAAAATCTCTGGATTTTCACATCAAAAGCATGTAGGTTTTGGACATATCAGGGACAGATGTAAAAAAAAACACAGATGTTTACATATTGTCCCTGGTTTTATTGAGCCTGGCAACCCTGATGGGGCCCCCTAGTGGCATGGGGCCCTCGGGCAGTGCCCAAGTTCCTCAATGGTCAGTCCGCCCCTGATTTGATGTTACATATCCCTAGCCCTATGTGCTTTCATATCTATCTTATCTATATATAATACACTCTTCAACTGTGCTTTAAAATGCATGATTTTCCCTTTATGAACAAGAAAATAATGACGTTATGTTGTTGGGCTGGTATGACATTTTTTCCAGGGCTGGTTTTTACTCCCAGTCCTGCCCTGCTGAGGGATGGACTTCTCTCTCAGTCGGTACCTGAGGCAACGTTAAAAAGAAGGCTCAGGCAAAACCTTACTAAGGAGGGGATCCTCTGTATCTGCAATCAGAGAAGGCCTGTGGCAGAGGCGCTTTCCTGAAGTTCACCCTGGAAGAGTCTGTGAGAGAGACCTCGTCTCAATTTCCAAGCGATACTCTGGCTGCCAGGTCGTGTGAGAGGCCTGTCCAGGTACGCTATACCCACTCAGGCTGGAGTGGCGAGAGAAATCTAATTGTTGTCGGAAGCAGGACTGTTTCCATATTCAAGGCCTGAATCTGCTGTTCTCCTTCCAACCTTTGTCTATCATTTCCATCACCTGTTAACTGTTTTTACCCGGCTGGGTAATAAAGAGCACATATAAAAAGACTTCCTATTTGCGGACATTCCTTTACTGCTGTTGCATGCATCGTTCACCCTAGACATTTCACTATAGCCATTAGGGAACATGCCATCCCACCATTTCTCAGCAGCCGCTACACGTAGAACTACTAGGACTACCAAATGAACATTCTACAGACTGTGTAGAGTCTATGTAATATCTGAATGTGTACACGCATTTGGTGAATTTACATCCTATGGCCCAGATTCACAGAGCGATTACGCCTGCGCAACTGGTGTTGCGCGTGCGTAAGTCTAAATGTGCGCGTGCGTTTAGATGCGCGCGATTCAGAAAACGATTTACGCCAGAAATCTACTTTTTTTTGTCCGGCGTAATTTCGTTAGACAGACGCATCCGTCCGCGCAAAAATGCGCTAGACACACCATTGATTTGCTAGTCAAATATGCTAATGAGGGAGTTGCGGGGATCCACAAAAAAACGCAGTTGCTGCGCAGGCTACGCGATGTGCGCAACAGCAAAATGTCCTGTCTAAAGTTAGAGCACATAAAAGCTGGTCTAAATTTTGAAAAAACGTCTACATCTCACAGAAAGCAACACCGTTACTGAGGAGCAGACCACACACACGTGTTGCACTACAATTTGACTGCCAACATGCCAGGGGCATCGTCGCTCATAGCTGCACTAGTGAATTTAGATGACCAAAGAAGGAGGAGGGCACGGAGGATGGCACGGGAGAGGGTATACCGCACACGCATAGACCTCTTTGGCATGAGTGATTCTGAGGTGTATCGCATCTTCAGATTCCCCCCTCATGCCATCCTGGAATTAACCACAACCCTGCAGGAGGACATCACCAGCCCAACACAACGCTCACAAGCAGTGCAGCCACTGGTCAAGGTACTGGCAACACTCCATTTCCTTGCCAGTGGCTCTTTTTAGCGTACAAGTGGAGTGGTGGCTGGGATGTCACAATCCTCCATGAGCAGATGTGTGCACCAGGTTGTCCCTGCAATCCTCACACGCTTGGCCAACCTAATCATCAAACCCACCACTGAGGACCTGCGGCTGAAGGCAATGACAGATTTCTACAGAATTGCCAGATTCCCACGCACCATCGGGGCCATTGATTGCACACATGTGGCACTCCAGCCCCCCCATGAGACAGAGCACATGTACCGCAATCGGAAGAATTGGCACTCCATCAACGTACAGGTGATAGTTGATGCCCAAGGACTCATATGGCACGTCCGTGCCAAACACCCCGGGTCCAACCATGACAGCTACATCTACAATCAATGCCACATCCGAATGGAATTCTATCAGAACGTGTATGGGAACACCTGGCTGGTTGGTGAGTGACATGGGAGTCAGGCATGACTATCCCCTCCCGTGATGCACACCTCACAAGTGGCACATGCATGACTAACATTCTCCTGTCTTTTCCCTTCCAGGTGACTCTGCATATGCACTGGGACCCCATCTCATGACTCCTATCCGGAACCCCCAAACCCCAGGGGAGGAAAGATACAATCAAGCACACATCAAAACCCGAGCAGTGGTGGAGCGCACCTTTGGCCTCCTGAAGTCACGTTTCCGATGCCTGGATAAGTCTGGGGGTACACTGTTGTATTCCCCAAACTTCGTGTGCCATATCATCGTTGCATGTTGCATGCTGCACAATCTCGCAGTGAGGAAGGGCCTGCAGGTTGAGCTACGTGATGACCTGACCCCCCAACCAGACAATCCCCCCCTAACCGAGGTTACCCCGTCTTCTGAGGGAAGAGCAGTCAGGAGACAGCTCACATTGGGCATCTTTGCATGTTAAACACACACATTAATCATGGCACAATGAGAATGCATGCATGCACACCACAGTGGTCCCTAGCACACACACCCCTCATCCTCATCAAATTGGATTGGCACCAGTCCACCATGCACGACTGGTGAGCAGTAACGCCACGTCAAGGCTCCAATTATGTCACTGTACATTCATACACCATTCACACGGACCTGGGAATCACTTCTCCCTGGTCCTGGGGAACCCTTCTCCACCAAAATTGAGGATGACACCCCTTTTCCAGCAGGAATGTCACCCCCACATTCAAACAGCATGCACAACCCAAAATTTAAAAGAAATGTCAGCCAAAAAAAAAAAAAAGGGGTAAAAAAAAATTATTGCCCTCTGCGTGAGCCACGCCTGGGGCGCCCCCGGCCACGGCCCCGGCCCCTCAGGGGAGACTCATGGGGGAGGGGCAAACCCGGGGAAGGAGGAGCAGCCCCTGATATCTGCCCACCTGGCGGCCTGCCCTCCAAGGCCACGGCAATTCTGTCCAGGGCAGCACCAAGTGTTGCCGTGTTGGCCTGGATAGCCAGGGTAAGGGCCCTCACATCCTGCCCAACGCCTGCTGCTGTAGTCTGCAGTTCATTTAGGCAGGTTGTGAAAGCCCGGGAGTGGGAGTCCAGGTTACCCAGCGTATCCTTCATGGAGGACAGGCTCTCCTCCACCCGCCCAAAAGTCTGGCAGAGCTGTCCCAGATGGCGGGTCTGGAGGGCCTTGTCCCTTCGCAGACTGGCGGGCAGGAGATTGGGCGCCCCCCTGGTGCTCTGGGATGACATCCTGCCTCCAGCTGATGGTTGTGGGCGGGGAGAAGGGGAGGCCCTTGTGAGGGGAGCCATGTTGGGGGAGGAGGGGGGGGGCTCCCCCTTAGGGAGGGCAGGCTTCTGCCAGCCAGAGGGGAAGAGTCCGCACAAACCACTCGTCCAGTGCCTGACTCCTCCTCCTCATGATCGTCCTCCTCATGATTATCCCCCTCCTCATGATCGTCCTCCTCCTCATGATCGCCCTCCTCCTCATGATCGTCCTCCTCCTCATGATCGTCCTCCTCCTCTTGAACCTCCTCCGCGGACTGTGGCCTTGTTGGGGGGGCCTCATTAGGCTGCTGTCCTGGGGTTGGAGCGGTCAGGCCAGATGGCCCTGCACCCTCCTGCACATCTGTGGATGACACAAACCATTCACAGGTTGGAGGATCCACACACTTGCCACATATTCCCTTTCACCCCCTCCCCCACACATGCTACACACCTGATAGAAGAAAAAACCTTACCTGGCACCACGGGGACCGGACTTGTGTCAAAGCCTGGCAGGCCCTTCACTTAATGCCGGTGAAAGGTCAGGGCCACCACATGCTCCGTCGCTGTAAGCCTAATACGGCATGGTGGGCCCCCTCCTGTGCCCCTGGCATGGGCATGCATTGCGGCCAGTTTTTTTTTCACCTGACGCCGGAGATCATTTATTTTTTTGTCAATCCCAGACCGGGTCCGTGTCTCCCCCTCCCCCGATGAATTCACCTGCTCCGTGATCCTATCCAAAATCTCCCTCCTCCTGGCCGGGGTGGTGGTGGCACTCTGCGGGCCGTGGAGAAAACGCCCATACTCGCTAATGGCCCGGGCAAGAATTCTTTTTTCCCCCACAGTAAAATTCAGCTTTCTTTTTCTCTCTGTCATACTTCCAAACAAACTCACTACCAGTCACCAAAAATCAGTCACAAATACAAGCACAACCAATCAGGCAAGAACACACACAAAGAGAAAACGAACACCCAAAAATCACACTAGCACTCAGCAAGAAACAGTCACAAAAAAAAAAAGAAGAAAAAATCAAGAAAAAAGCAAGAAAACAAACGCTCAGAAATATATCAATCAAACAAACAGTCTCTCAAACACTTATCAAAAACACTTTCACAAATATACCAACAGGAACTTGATCACACAGAACACTAATCTGACAACTACAAGACACACTGCAACGAACAACAGGAACAAAAGCACTTGGTTAAATGGGAAGGGACACAAAGGGATGTACTTTTGCAATGCAAGTGCGTTTGTGTGTGTCTATTTATGCTGTCTGCGTAGTTCACAACGTTGCCCTAGTCCATTTCCAATTTCACTGATTGCACCGCTCCCGAGTTGTGAGCATGCGCACAGCGGAGCTGACATGGTCTCCTTTACGCGCGCATGCGCGAGCCGGCCGGCCCTTCATTTGCATGGGGTCACGGCTCATTTCAATGTAACACGCCCACGTCCCTCCCAATTTGTATTACTCCTCCTTACGCCTCTGGAAAAAACCTTACGCTTGCGCAATTTCCTGCGCAAAAGCTACGTGAATCGGGGGATTACGCGGCTAGATGGCGCAAGTCTAACGTAATGGCGGTGCGCTACGCCGGACCGATAATGCGCCGATGTACGTGAATCTGGGCCTATGTGTCTAATAGACATGTGCATTCGTCTTCGTTAGAATGCATTTTCGTCCGAAAATCAGGTATTTTCTTTATCGTTTTAACAAACGAAAACGAAAGCGCAAGAAACGAAAACCGAAAGATCCGACATAAAAAATGCTTTTTTTTTTTTTTCGTTCAGATCCGACGATTTTCGATGCTTTGTCGAATTTTCGACGTTCAATTCCTACCTATTCGTAGGAATTGAACGTCGAAAATTCGACAAAGCATCGAAAATGCACGAATTTTCATCGTTCAATTTCTACCTATTCACTGTATTCAGAACGACGATTTTCGATGCTTTGTCGAATTGAGCGACGAAAATTCGACAAAGCATCGAAAATCTTCGTTTTCGGACGAAAACTTTCCCGACAAAAACAACATAAATCAAAACAATTTTCGGGAGTAACTAAATAAATGTATTTTCCAAATAAAAACGAAAAAACAAAACAAAATATTCCAGTCTGCACATGTCTAGTATCTAATTCTATAATTCTATTTATTTTTTGCCCAGAATTCAGCTTTATGTACATCCTTTTGTTAGCAGGGAGTAGATCGTTTTGATTGACTGCTTTTGTATGTACTAGATTCACTATTCGATTCTATACATGTTACTCTATTAAACACTATGTACACCTTTTTATATTTTTAATTCAGTAAAGACACCTCTTAGGCAATCAATAGGTGATACAATTTTGTTTCCTGCAACCAATGGAGTTCAGCTTTGAAGGTGATATAAAGAAATTAAAAAAGTATTACGGAAACCAATCTACTAAACATGCAATGTTGGTTGTACTGTAAATGCAGGTCACGGTCCTGGTAAGTTTTATAATCTTGGCCTAATAGCTTAATCAATTCAGAACCAAAGAAATCATTTTAAAATGTTGGCAAGTATACAAACAGAAGCATACATGAATGCACTTAATGTGCATGTTTCTGTGCTTTTCAATAGAGAGAGGTCCTGAATCCTTGAAAACAGCAACAACAACAACAACATAACAACACTTGTAGAAGGTAATAAATGCACTGAAAATGTACATACAAATTGTACTTCTCAAAGGAAATAAATTAAATTAAAGGCGTAATATATTTTGTGTACCCATACGATAAACTTGGCATCAGTTCAAAATATTCCATAACAGATATAAAAAGTTCTTATATATACATTCTATGATCCAAAAAAAAACATATAAACGTCATTGAGCGTGAAATCAAATGTCCAGTGCTCCAATTCCCTTTTAAATTAATCAAAAAATGTGTCTATCAATGTTGTCAATCTTGTATAAAGGGCTCCACAACATTCCTTGGCTCCTTCTCTCACCAGATGATCCCTTAATCAAAAGTGGATCAGTTAGGCTGCGTACACATAATAGGTTAACCAGAGGACAACGGTCTGATGGACCGTTTTCATCTGTCAAAACCGATCGTGTGTAGGCCCCATAGGTTATGTAACCTTATGTTAAAAAAAAGCCAACTTGCTTTAAAATTTAACCATGCTCAGAATCAAGTCGACGCATGCTTGGAAGCATTGAACTTTTTTTTCAGCACGTCATTGTGTTTGACGTCACCACGTTCTAACACGATCAGTTTGGTAACAGATGGTGTGTAGGCACATCAGACCATCAGTCAGAATCCCATATCATAACCATTCTCCCTTAATATCTCATTAACTCGCAGAATATTGAGAACAAGAAAGATACCCTAGCATACAACGTTTTTGTACTAAAGTGGTTGTAAAGCCTGTAAGTAAAGGTACAATTTTTTTCCCTAAATGACTTCCTTTACATTAGGACCTTAGATGCAGTCCTCCATCACTTACCTCATCCTTCCTTTGAAATGTCCTTATTTCTTCTGAGAAATCCTCACTTCCTGTTCTTCTGTCTGTAACTCCACACAGTAATGCAAGGCTTTCTCCCTGGTGTGGAGTGTCGTGCTTGGCCCGTTTCTTCGGACTACAGGAGAGACAGGACGCCCACTAACACAAAGCTCCTTTCTCTATCTGCAACGTAGAGAGCGTCCTGACTCTCCTGTAGTCCAAGGGAGGGGGCAAGCATGACACTCCACACCAGGGAGAAAGCCTTGCATTAATGTGTGGAGTTACAGACAGAAGAACAGGAAGTGAGGATTTCTCAGAAGCTATTTAGGGGAAAAAATGGTACCTTTACAATCCCTTTAAGGTTTAAAAAAAAAAAAAAAGATCTTAATGCATTCTATTCAATAAGGTAACAAATCTTCTGTGCCAGCGGATTCCCCCTCCCCCTTATACTTACCTGAGACAAATAGAGAAGGTGAATCTTCCTAATAGGGCCACAGACAGCAATAACAACTTGGCAGGTGTTTAATCCTTCTCCACTCTATCCTAACCAAAAAGAAAAGTTTTGCCCTTAGTTATAGTTTATGTTGACCTATCATTAACTACATCAACTACAGGTCTAAATGAATAAATTCATGGCATGCCACAACTTTGTACCTTTTATACTTATAAAAAGCAACCCTTGAGCTCCAACAAGTAACTGTTTTGGTAGAAAGGTGGAATCTGGGAGAATGATGTCAACAGTCTGTTATAGGAAGCCAAAACATTGCTTGCCTTCCCCTTCCCACAATAAGATTGTAAAATTGTTGCTAGACATATGATCGGGGGCTCCAGAACTGCACAGGCACTAGAATGTACATGATTGTGTCTATAGGAAGGATTTTAGTCATTTTATGTGGTAAAAGGCAGATGAAGGCCTTATTAGTAATAATAATAAAATTGTTTCACCTACACATACATTTACATTACTTACACATTACCGTATTTATCGGCGTATACCGCGCACTTTTTTGCCCTGAAAATCAGGGCAAAATCGTGGGTGTGTGATATACACCGATACCCATTTTCCCACGCCGAGTTTGAATACTGCGCCTGCATATACCGAACGCAGTGCACTCATGTATAGTCTGGCAGGCTCGGCACTTCTCGCGCTCACGTTCTGGACGTACAGGACGTGAGCGCGAGATTAGCCGAGCCTGCCCGACTATACACGAGTGTACTGCGCTTGGTATATATGCTGGCGCAGTACACTCGTGTATAGTCGGGCAGTCTCGGCTACTCTCGCGCTCACGTCCTGTATGGACGCCGGACCCGACGAGGCCGCCGATGGATGGCGCGCAAGACACCAAAACTGTAAGTACAAACATCTTTTTTCCACAGGAATTTCGGGTCCACTTTAGGGGTGCGCACTAGGGTTGTCCCGATACCGATACTAGTATCGGGACCGATGCCGAGTATTTGCGCTAGTACTTGTACTCGCGCAAATACTCCCGATGCCTTAATAGAATACTCCCCCCCCCCCGCGCTGCTTCCCCCCCCCCCCGCCGCGGCCGCCGCCGAATCGAAAGCCGTCGCATTGCGCCGCCGCTGCAAGGGGTTAAACGCCGTGCGGGAACATCACAGCATTCATTTGAATAGCTGTAATGTTCCCGCCCGTATAGACACTCCCCCTTGCTCGTGATTGGATGGATGATCGTGATCTGTCCAATCGCGAGCAAGGGGGAGTGTCTATACGGGCGGGCTATTCAAATTAATCCTGTGGTTTTCTCCGTGCGGCTTTCGGCGGCAAAGGTAAGGGAAATGGCTGAACCGACATTGCTGCATTATGCCTGCATATGTGACATGGCTAAAGGGACATGGGACATGGCTGGCTGCATATGTGAGTGACATGGCTAGAGGGACATGGGACATGGCTGGCTGCATATGTGAGAAACATGGCTAGAGGGACATGGGACATGGCTGGCTGCATATGTGAGGGACGTGGCTAGAGGGACATGGGACATGGCTGGCTGCATATGTGAGAAACATGGCTAGAGGGACATGGGACATGGCTGGCTGCATATGTGAGTGACATGGCTAGAGGGACATGGGACATGGCTGGCTGCATATGTGAGTGACATGGCTAGAGGGACATGGGACATGGCTGGCTGCATATGTGAGAAACATGGCTAGAGGGACATGGGACATGGCTGGCTGCATATGTGAGGGACGTGGCTAGAGGGACATGGGACATGGCTGGCTGCATATGTGAGAAACATGGCTAGAGGGACATGGGACATGGCTGGCTGCATATGTGAGTGACATGGCTAGAGGGACATGGGACATGGCTGGCTGCATATGTGAGTGACATGGCTAGAGGGACATGGGACATGGCTGGCTGCATATGTGAGAAACATGGCTAGAGGGACATGGGACATGGCTGGCTGCATATGTGAGGGACGTGGCTAGAGGGACATGGGACATGGCTGGCTGCATATGTGAGAAACATGGCTAGAGGGACATGGCTGGCTGCATATGTGAGGGACATGGCTAGAGGGACATGGGACATTGCTGCATATGTGAGGGACATGGCTGCATATGTGAGGGACATGGCTGAAGGGACATGGCTGCATATGTGAGGGACATGGCTAGAGGGACATGGCTGGAGGGACATGGCTGGAGGGACATGGCTGAATATGTGAGGGACATGGCTGCATATGTGAGGGACATGGCTAGAGGGACATGGCTGAAGAGACATGGCTGCATATGAGGGACATGGCTGGAGGGACATGGCTGAATATGTGGGGGACATGGCTGCATTTGAGGACACATGTAAAAAAAGTATCGGTATTCGGTATCGGCGAGTACATGAAAAAAAGTATCGGTACTTGTACTCGGTCCTAAAAAAGAGGCATCGGGACAACCCTAGTGCGCACTATACGCCGAAGCGCGCAATACCCCGATAAATACGGTACTTAAATTAACATGCAAATAACTTCAGTGATGCCACTGCCACAAACTTCTTTGCTGGCGCTTTTTAATCTTCCACTAGTTTTCTTCCAGGTTTGGCACTTTAGACCATTTGTCTGGCTAGACCAGGATAACCTAAATATTGCACCTTCACACTGAAGTTAATCCAACCTGGCACCAAGGCATGGCAAGTTTGCTAGTAGGCATAAGAAGCTTTATTTTCAAAAGAGACCTAGTAAATCCTAAGCAAGCAGTTGTACAACTGCAGTCCCGATTCTGATATTGTTTTTTAGAGCTGGTGATCATCTTTCAGGTAAAAGTGACCCTAGGGGCTCTACAGCCGCCCAGTCATTTTTACAGAGTTTGGAAGTGGCCTTCCCCATTCCGCTGCCACCCATTGGCTGTCCACAGAGGAGATGGAGGAGCATTCATTTTCTCATCTCCTCTGTGACAACTGAAGCTGGAAACAATGGATTTTGCCACAATGGCCCCTTTAACACTAACAGAGTCCACCAGCGGATCTACTACTCAGTAGGGGAGCTCTCCATTCATCCCCATTAAGCAGGCAGATGACAGGTCCATGTCCGCTCCACTGATGTATGGATACAGCATGCTGTCCTCTATCGAGCTGTCTTTTGGAAACTGACCACCTATCCGTTTCCATCGAACTGTCATCTGATCTGATCCCCATCCCTCTGTTTTTAGTAGACAGGTGTAACAGAATGACCCGTGACGCCCAGAGACTTTTGAGAGATGGGGGGTACTCCTGTGCCAGCGTCACTAATGACTCATGGGTCTAAGGTCACCATGTGCCCCTTTTGGGCATAGGGTGACTGATAAATAATAATTCATGTTTTTCAGGAGATCTGGACATTTTACAAGCTGTGAAGGTCAATGTTTTTTTCAAGGTGGGGACACATGCTTTTAAGGTGTTAATTGCGTCTGCTCCTAGACATTCCATTGTGAGATGCTAATAACACTGTTTTAAAGCATATTGATGATCAGATGGGAATAGCTTAGTGTCGGAGACAGAACGTCTGACATAGGAATGTGTATTCTGCAGGTGAATCACTTATTGGCAGATTCGGGACAGCTGGGGAATAATTAACTCACCTGAATGTCATTACCTAAAAGACTGTGATTGAAGCCCATTGTGTGATGTGTGGGTGGAGTGTGTCTTTGTTCCTTTAATAACTGTAACATGGCTGTACTGTATATAAGAGAGCTAACCATTAAAGTGTTCAGTTCTACATTTTGAAACCAGAACACAGAGCTGAGTCTCGTTATTCTGGGAAATAGAATGGATCGGGTCCTGCCGGTTGGATTGTCGGATAAGCTGTCATGGGTTGATTGAAGATCGTAAACGGTGGTGACCGTTACAAGTGGTGGCAGCAGTGGGATGATTCCATTGCCAGAAGGACGGCTACAAGGACACAGGACAATGGAGACACAGTATGAACGGCTGAAGCTCTCTTCCCTCATGGACTTACTGGAGAGCCGGAGCAGACCGGCCAGCAACCATAAGAAAAGGGACATTATCGCAGAACTTGTCGAAATGGATAGAGCTAAAAGGCCCAGCGTAGCAGACATGACACCCGAGGAAGAAAGTTTTGATCGGGCTGTTAAACGAGGACTGGCACAGTATGGTCCTAATTCTCCACCGGAGATCATAGACCTGGTTATAGTGGCTGTGGATGCCACTTGGCTACATCAAAGAGGTGCTGCAGCAGCAGAAGTCACAGCAGCACCAACTGAAGAGAGAGGAGAGGTACAGATACCAGTTTCAATGGAAGAGGAATTCAAAAGGAGGTTACAAGAGATGCGGATACAGCACAGAGGACCAGTATCAGAAGAGGCCCTGCAGGGAGGGTTGGATGTGATTCGTTGCGAACTCTGGAAGGAAGCACTAGCTCTGGAGCAGCAACACCAAGGAAAGGTCCTCCCCTCCATCCATGTAAGGTACTGGCCACAGTATGACGAACGAATGCTGTTGTTAGGGGAACAACCGAAGCAGGAGTGGACAGCATAGTTAAGCAGGCTGATCCAGGCATAGATGCAGCCGGACGAGAGCTATAGAGCCCTTCGGTGGTATATAGCCCAAGAGTGCCCATGGTCAGCGGATGACAACCCCACAGAAGGCTATGACTATGATGGCCTGGGATTGTTGTATTGGAGGATGTCCAGTGATCCTGACTTTGGGGATGATCGAGAGTGGCGCTTGGAGGACATAATGGAGCACAGAGAGGAAAAGTTGAATGTCTCGGAAGGGCACTGGTTACAGGAAGATTTGGAATTTCTGGCCATTCAGGAATGGGAGCTGGAGATCGCCTACAGACAGCTGCTAGACTCTGCTCAGCAGCAGGGTGGGGCTCCTGTTGCCTGGGACTATGAGGAAATTTCAGATGACAACTCTGAAATCCTGGCTGATGAATCGGCAGTGGGAAATATGGAGGTTGCCATCCCTAAAGCAGAAGCGGATGGTGTGGAGTTCCAGGGAGCCGGGGCGGTTGGCCCCTCTCTCCAGCAACAAGCTGAGGTGGTAAAGCTTTTACTCCCAGCTGAATTACTGGCAACAGAGCAGAGTGCCACAAGCCTCTGCTCCCAACTAACAGAAGAGGGGGTTCCTGTGGTAGTGGATGGGACTGTGGGCTCCACTCACAGCAACCGAGCAGAAGAGCTGGCAACAGAGCAGAGTGCCACGGGCCTTTGCACCCAACTAACAGAAGACGGGGTTCCTGTGGTAGTGGATGGGACTGTGGTCTCCACTCACAGCAACCCAGCGGAAGAGCTGGCAACAGAGCAGAGTGTCATGGGCTTCTGCTCCCAACTAACAGAAGAGGGGGTTCCTGTGGTAGTGGATGGGACTGTGGTCTCCACTCACAGCAACCCAGGAGACGAGCTGGCAACAGAGCAGAGTGTTTTACGGGCCTCTGCTCCCAACTAACAGAAGAGGGGGTTCCTGTGGTAGTGGATGGGACTGTGGTCTTCACTCACAGCAACCCAGCAGAAGAGCTGGCAACAGAGCAGAGTGCCATGAGCCTTTGCTCTCAACTAACGGAACAGGGAGTTCCTGGGGTAGTGGATGGGACTTCAGTCTTCACTGACACAACCCCAGAAAATGGTGCGGCACTGAGACAGGAGGACGTTAGCTTTGCTTTGCAAGCACCAGGGGTATTTCACCTACCACCAGTGGATGGGACTTCAGTCTCCACTGGTATACCCCAGGGATGGGGGGGCAGTTGGCCCAGATCCCCAACAGCATGATGGACTGAGCCCAGTCACGCTGTCTTCTCTCCAGCGGCTGAAATGACTCCAGGGAGAAGGGCCAGTCCAGGCCTCTCCCCAGCGGCAGACATGTTCTCTGA
The DNA here is from genome assembly GCA_029574335.1 of Rana kukunoris. NCBI lineage: Eukaryota > Metazoa > Chordata > Amphibia > Anura > Ranidae > Rana > Rana kukunoris. The sequence goes on from CM056052.1 coordinate 72,989,422, forward strand.
GAGAGGCAGAGGTTGGCTGGGTGAGTAATGCTCTGTTTGGAGCAATTTATTTGGGGTACAGTATGGATACCAGCATTGGAGGACTGGAACCACTGACTAACTTCGGAGTCAACCCGTTTGGGGTTCCCTCCTGTGTCAGTCTCCCACCGAAAGGGAAGAGATGTAACGTGAATGACCCGTGACGCCCAGAGACTTTTGAGGGATGGGGGGTGCTCCTGTGCCAGCGTCACTAATGACTCTTGGGTCTAAAGTCACCCTGTGCGCCTTTTGGGCATAGGTTGACTGATTAATAATAATTCATGTTTTGCAGGAGATCTGGACATATTACAAGCTGTAAAGGTCAATGTTTCATTCAAGGTGGGGACACATGCTTTTGAGGTGTTAATTGCGTCTGCTCCTAGACATTCCATTGTGAGATGCTAATAACACTGTTTAAAAGCCTATTAATGATCAGGTGTGAATAGCTTAGTGTCGGATACAGAACGTCTGACATAGGAATGTGTATTCTGCAGGTAAATCACTTATTGGCAGAGTCGGGACAGGTGGGGGATAATTAACTCACCTGAATGTCATTACCGAATGTGATTGAAGCCCATTGTGTGATGTGTGGGTGGAGTGTGGCTTTGTTCCTTTCATAACTGTAACATGGCTGTACTGTATATAAGAGAGCCAACCATTAAAGTGTTCATTCATACATTTTGAAACTAGAACACAGAGCTGAGTCTCGTTATTCTGGGAAATGGAATGGATCGGGTCCTGTCGGCTGGATTGTCGGATAAGCTGTCTTGGGTTGATGAAAGATCGTAAACGGTGGTGACTGTTACAACAGGTTTGTATTGGATGTTGGCGGGTGTCATCTGCCGATCCATAGAAAGCAATGAATGGCCCAATCGGGGCCGCCTGAAAAAATTGACAGCTGGACCTGAACAGTTTGTCAGTGTGAAAGGGACCTTTCTGGTTTCAGTGCTGTGTTTCGCTGGCTGATGCAGCCAATCAAACAGATCTCTATTTGATCGGCTGCCTTAAAGGGTATAGGACAATGGACCCCTGATCTCTTCATAAAGATTACCCAAAGCAATTACTAGTAATAATAAAGTTTAATTTAAAAAAAATGTAAAAAGTGTAAAAATAAATAAAATATTTAATAAAAACTAAAGCACCCCAGTCCTCCCTGTTTTCACAAGTAAATGCAAACATGCTTGTATGTCCCCAACAGCACAGGGGAGAGGGGGGTCAGTCCCCTCTTCTTTAGCTTCCTCCTGTAGCAAGCTGGGTGGTAAAGAGGCACTCCTGAGCCCGGCTGTGTGCGTCCATAGACAAACACAATGCCAGTAAACCACATGCCCACTCCCTCCTCACAGGAGTTAGACTAATGGCAGAAGGATCCCATGGCTCCCACTGCTCTCAGTGTCTCCTGTAAAAGAGGGGGTAGGACAGGTAGTAAAATATTTTTTTACCCTGATGCACAGAAAGCATTAAAGGAGAAGTATAGCCAAAGCTTGTTTGGCTGTACTTCTCCTATGGATCACAAGAGTGCAATACATTTTCAGGAGAGAGCAGACTTAAGTCCGCTCTCTGTTGACATTACTGGAATCAGTCCAGGCACCGCGTCATCCCGTCCACGGTGTTCAGCGGTTCTCAGTGCAGAGGTGTCGGGGGACAAATGCAGCATCAGACTGATGCTGCATGCACCTAAGTAAGTATGAATCTGCAAAAAAAAAAGTTCCCTTACTTTTACGGTTAAAAAATAATAAATTTAAGTGCTACTTTAAGTGTGGTCTACCCAATGGAAAGTTCTTAGCTGTTTATCAAACACCAGTTATCTGTTTATGGCTTTCAAAGACCAATTGAGATTAGTCAATACAAGTCTTTTTTTGGTATAATTATCAAATAAATATTCTGTAAAAGTTCCATACAGTAGACTTCAGAAGGCAAAGTCTGTATCGGTGGGGTTCCAGACTTCTCATTGTGTGTGAGAGTGTTTAATGCCAGAACAGCGGGGCTGGCATTTCATCTCTAACTTTTGTCAGCACAATGCAGCTCAAACAAGTTCTAATATAGATTTTCCAAATGATGCTCACAAACTGCAGCTCCCACTCATTGAATTATCAAGGTCTTTTGTTACAGTGCAGCCAGGAAAACTTTCCAGTAGTGCTTAAAGTATTCACAGCTTCGCTTCAATCCTGCCACGCTTTATTTCAAAGGTCATGACTCCATTTTCCATTGACACTCCTGATTAAAGCTTTAAGAATAACAGCAAGTGCAACCACTGAATACAATTTGAACTTAAAGATCAACCTACCTGCTGATCCTAGCCTGAGATCTTCGCAGGCGTTTTTAAATTATTGCATGAAAAAAAAAAAAAGAAGGTTCTATTATGTCAACTTATGAAAACAGACGATCTATTGCAACGTGACACTCTAGAGTACTCAAGGATGCATCAAGTTTGACTTTGTTTACTGTAAACCTGTCACCAAACAGAATGATTCAGACTGGGTATGGGAAAAAAAATATAGATAACTTCACAGACAGGGATGACTTCCCATGTCAAAACAATTAGTGGCTATATATATATATATATATATATATATATATTGGCAGTATTTATTAAAAGACACCAATGTCTACTAAAGTAGACACACAAAGATACTACTGGTTGTTTTCCTCCTGTGGTAAGCGTGAACCTTATGAGCACAGTGGACCCTTCCTCTATGCCACTATAGGAAAGAGAAGAGGGGCTGTTGGTCCAGGCATCTGGGTGGATCCTGACTGTAAGGTCAGGACCTTTCCTGAGTCTGGACCGGCTGAGTGATGGGTCACACACAAAAGTGCAAAACTAACTGCCTTCCTATGGTCCACAGGAGAAGAGTTCTACCCAATGTTGAATGGAGACTGTCAGGTATCTGATGGACTCCAAAACATGTGATAAATCACATCAAATTGTGTGATAGAATAAGTGTTGGGAGTTCCTGTTTGAGGTCATTCCCTCAAGAGTGCCTGTTTTACCCACATGTTATACTGTACGTGAACACTTTACCATTTTCATTTTGACTGTATTTTCAAGATTCATTCCAGATTATCGTAGAAAGACCTTTTCACTTTATTCTGAACTGTAATGGACTTTCCATAGATGTTTATTATTCACTTTTATGTTTTGGTTTTGTTCACATTCAATTTTGCACTGCCTATTTTACCTTATCAGGTTTATATGTTATTCACTTGATCACTTAGCTCCACACTTTTGTTTTTTATTTCCATTTTGCACTGTATGTCTAGTGATGTGTAGGCTGCTCATTTTGTTCTATATGCACAATTGTTTTCTTTTTTATAATTATAGACAAATGAAATATACATTTAGAAATCTACCTTCTATACAGTCCATTCCTCACTTTTTCATATTTAAGCTGCACATTCTGTTAAGCTTCTGTCTTATGTATGTGAGTTTATTTCTAATATTTTTTTTTTCTCCTCCTCCTCTACCAATGGTAACTCTACACTCTTACAGTATTTTACAAAAGTGAGAACACCCCTCACATCTTTGTAAATATTTTATTATATCTTGTTATGTGACAACACTGAAGAAATTACACTTTGCTACAATGTAAAGTAGTGAGTGTACAGCTTGTATAACAGTGTGAATTTGCTGTCTGTCAAAATAACCCAACACATCCATTAAAGTTTAAACCACTAGCAACAAAAGTGAGTACACCCCTAAGTGAAAATATTCAAATTGGGCCCAAAGTGTCAATATTTTGTGTGGCCGCCATTATTTTTAGCACTGCCTTAACTCTCTTGGGCATGGAGTTAACCAGAACTTCACAGGTTGCCACTGGAGTCCTCTTCCACTCCTCCATGACAACATCACGGAGCTGGTGGATGTTAGAGACTTTGCACTCCTCTACCTTCCATTTGAAGATGCCCCACAGATGCTCAATAGGGTTTAGGTCTGGAGACATGCTTGACCAATCCATCACCTTTACCTTCAGCTTCTTTATCAAGGCAGTGATCATCTTGGAGGTATGTTTGGGGTCGTTAATATGTTGGAATACTGCACTAAGGCCTAGTGTCCAAAGGGATGAGATCATGCTCTGCTTCAGTACATGTCGGCATTCATGGTTTCTTCAATGAACTGTAGCTCCCCAGTGCCGGCAGCACTCATGCAGCCCCAGACCATGACACTCCCAACACCGTGCTTGACTGTAGGCAAAACACACTTGTCTTTGTACTCCTCACCTGGTTGCCACCACACTTGACACAATCTGAACCAAATAAGTTTATCCTGGTCTGATCAGACCACAGCACATGGTTCCAGTAATCCAGGGGTGCCCAACCTTTTGAAGAGCGAGGGCCACTTAAGCAACTTGGTAACCAGTCGCGGGCCACAATGAGCGGAGCGGACGGATGACAGGTCAAGGCTACGCCTAGATGAAAGGGGATGAACTCCCTTCTGTTTTTCGGATTGGAGGTAGGCAGGCATAAACGGACATCTGTCGCTCTATAGCGGTGAATTGAGGGTCCCATTTGGTCGTGCTGATCGTGTGAAAAGGGCCTAAGACTGCTTTCACACTGATGTGCTGTGGTTTACCCACACCGCGGGTTCAGCGTAGTGCACCTGTGGCTATCCTGTGAGTTAGCTTAACTTTGTCATAGGCTCCGCAGCCGCTTTGTTCCTCTACCACCAGCTTCATTAACAACACTGATGCTGCGGTATGGCGGGTCGGCAACCTGCGATCTGGGCTTGCCAACCCACCATTCCAGAGCAGGAGGTCGTGGGCCACATCAGAGGGCTCCGCGGGCATATAGGTAAGCTTTATTATAGGCTTATCCATATGTAAAAATGTCTCAGGGGGGTTTTCAATCACTTTAATGAGGACATATTTTGGAGAGGCTCACTATAACATTGTTCAAAAAAAGCTTGGAGTCAACCATAAGGCCGCGTACACACGTACGAGAACCTCGAAGGGCCAAACACATCGTTCCGCCCGTCGAGGTTTTCGCCCGGCCGTCGAAATCGTCGACCAAGCCGTCGGGAAAGGCGTCGAGCCATGGTTCTTGATGGGCCATCGAGCAAATAGAGAACCTGCTCTCTATTTTGGCTCGACGGCTTTCCCGACAGGATGCTCGCCGAAACCGTACACACGGCCGAGGTTCTCAGCAGAATGAGGATCCCAGCGAGCTTCTCGCTGGTTTCTGCCGAGAATCTCGGCCGTGTGTACGCCGCCTCACACTTTCTCCCGAGAAACATCTAAAAAACATCTCAAACATCTAAAAAGGTAAGAAATATTTTTTTAAACATATTTTTTAGGCATGCTGTACGAATAGGAAACACTTAACAAACCTATAGTGGAGTTTTCTCATTTTTGACTGCAAGTTTTATCTAGGGGTGAGGAAAAAGGAGATTTACTCAACTGATCCTCTGATACCTACCACAAAACTGGTTTGGCACCCCCATGCTTTAGCGATCTTGAATTTTGGACTGTTCCTTACGTCATCAAGCCCAGAGCAGTCTCTATAGACCAGAAACAGTCCACCACTGGACTGTGGAGGAGCGCTGTTTTCCAGTGGAACAAAGGATCAGAGTGTAAATCCCGATCGGTTTGTCCGATGAAAACAGACCGATGGACTGATTTAATCAGACAAACCGATCGTGTGTGGGCTCCATCGGTTTGATTTCCATCTGTGAAAAAAAAAATAGAACATGTTTTACATTTTTCCTATGGATAAAAAAACTATAGAAAAATCCGGTCGTCTGTATGGAACTCCATCAGTCAAAAATCCATGCATGCTCAGAATCAAGTCAACGCATGCTTGGAAGCATTGAACTTCATTTTTTTCGGTTTGTCGTAGTGTTGTACGTCACCTAGTTTAGACATGATCGGATTTTTGACTGATCATGTGTAGGCAAGACTGATGAAAGTCAGCTTCATCGGATATCCGACGAAAAAAATTATCGGATTAGATTCTATCAGATATCCAATCAAGTGTACGAGGCTTTAGACTGTCCTCACCCCTAAACAAAAGCAGTTGACCCATGCACAGCCCGACTGCATGGGAAAACTTTTTTGTTGCCTGGAGTTGGGCTTTAAAGTGTCTGTAAAGGTAAAAAGTGTTTTTTTTTTCCTTGACACATTAAGATAAAAACATTTTTTAATAGTATTACACCCCACTCTCACAGAGTTGGCTGAGAATGGCATGGAGATACAGATTTGGAAATGGCAGAAACTTGAATGAGATAAAAGAAAAATGCTAGAGAATAAATGTCAGTTCTGATCAGACTATATTTAGGAGAACTCGGCGGAGACGTGCTTTTCCTCTCTGCCTGGGGTTCTCGGCTCTTGATTTGATAGACTGATAGCAGCGCAGCGCAATGATGCAGGCCCTGGGGTCGGGGCCGAGTTTGCCATTCTGTGTTTATAGACGCAAATGCTGGACTCGAGAGCGCGCCCACAATGTAACCTCCTGGAAGAGCAGGGGGTTTACCGATGTAAGGAGGTGCCGCAAACGGCACCGAAGGGCCCCAGAAGATGATGATCGGAGTCACACTTTGCAAAAAACAAACTGCACAGTGGAGGTAAGTATGATATGTTTGTTATTTAACCACTTAAGGACCTTGGGTGTTTTTCAGATTTGGTGTTTACAAGACTAAAACAGTTTTTTTTGCTAGAAAATTACTTAAAACCCCCAAACATTATATTTATTTTTTCTAACACCCTAGAGAATAAAATGGCAGTCATTGCAATACTTTTTGTCACACCGTATTTGCGCAGCGATCTTACAAGCGCACTAAGACAGCAATAAATTTGGCCCAATTTTTTAATTTTAATTTAAATTTTTTAATATATTGTGAAAGATAATGTTATGCTCAGTAAAATGATACCCAAAAACTGCGCCCGCTCGTGGCATAGCGTCAAACTTTTACCCTTAAAAACCTCGATAGGCGACGTTTAAAAAATTCTATAGGTTGCATTTTTTGAGTTACAGAGGAGGTCTAGGGCTAGAATTATTGCTCTCGCTCGAACGATCGCAGCGATACCTCACTTGTGTGGTTTGAACACCGTTTTCATATGCGGGCGCTACTCGTGTATGCGTTCGCTTCTGTGCGCGAGCTCGTCGGGACGGGGCGCTTTAAAAAAATGTTTTTTTGTTTTCTTATTTATTTTTATTTATTTTATCATATTTACACTGAAATAAAAAAAAAATATCACTTTTATTCCTATTACAAGGAATGTAAACTTGCTTTAAAATCGGACCGATGGACGCCTGACCATCGGACCAAAACGATGGTTAGTACGCAAAGGCATCGGTTCAAAAACCCGCGCATGCTCAGAATCAAGTCGATGCATGCTTGGAAGCATTGAACTTTGTTTTTTCAGCACGCCGTTGTGTTCTACGTCACCGCGTTCTGACCCGATCGGTTTTTGGACTGATAGTGTGTACGCACATCAGACCATCAGGCCACTTCAGCGGCGACCATTCTCATCGGACCAGTCTGATCGTGTGTACGGGGCCTTAGACGCATGGGCGGGACTGATGTTTTGACGTCACTTCCGCCCAGCAGAGCTATGGGGACGGGTGGGGGCCATCTTGCTCTCACTCGCATCCCCACACAGACAGCCGAAGGACCCGATCGCCTCTGCCGCTACCGACGGCTCCGGTAAGCGGCGGAGGGCGTGGGAGAGCGGCGGGAGGGGGGGCCCTCTCCAGCCACCGATAACGGCGATCTCGCGGCAAATCGTTTACAGGACCGCTCACTGAAAAGATGGATATCTCGTTGTGGCAGCAGCTGCTGTCGTTACGGAGATATCCATCTTTAAAAAAAGGACGTATATATACAGTGGGCGGTCGTTAAGCGGTTAAGAAAAAAATGAAGGTTTACAATCACTTTAAGTGGTAAGCTCTTCTGTCTAGCGGCACTAGGGTCGTTGGTTTGAATCCCAACAATGGCACCACCTTCCTGGAGTTTGTATGTACTCCCTGTGCCTACATGGGTTTCCTACAGGTACTCTGGTTTCCTCCTACACTCCAAAGACATGCTGGTAGGTTAATTGACTCCTGTCTAAACTGGCCCTAGTATACTGTATGTGTGAATGTAAGTTAGGGACTTTAGATTGTAAGCTCCTTGGGGGCGGGTACTGACACTACTGGTACAATATTTATGCAAAGCATTATTGACAGTGCTATATAAGTACCTGTAATAAATAAATAATACATACTTGAATATAATGGGGGTTTTTAACCACAGTTTAGGGTCACTTTAGGGGAAAAGCTGTCTATGCGTGATTTGCTTGAGCCACCAAAATGTATTTAATATTTGAAAAATACCAGTCCAGGGTAAAAACCTTTACAGATGATTGCAAGCAAATGATTGCTTCCCAAGATAAATTTTAATCAAAGAAATTCATTTTTTTAAATTATTATATTTTTGCATAGTGGGGGCCGCTTTCTGGTAGGCGAACACAAGTTTGTTGACACAAGCCCTTAAAGGGGTTGTAAAGGTTTGTCTTTTATTCTCTAAATAGGTTCCTTTAGGCTAGTACATTGTTGGTTCACTTACCTTTTACTTCAATTTCCCTTCTAATGTCGCGTACACACGATCACTTTTTGTGATGAAAAAAAAACGTCATTTTATCTCACGAAGCAAAACAACATTTTTCAAACTTCATTTCAAAAAACGACGTTGCATACACACCATCGTTTTTCCAAAAAGCTCTAGCAAAGCGTGGTGACGTACACCACGTTCGATGGCACTCTGTTCCATTGAAGCTCCGTCTCATAACTTGCTTCTGAGCATGCGCGGGTTTAAAAACGTAGTTTTAAACGTCGTTTTGCCCACACACGATCACTTTTTATGACACAAAAAAATACATTTTGAAAAACGACACAAAAAATTCAAGCATGTTCGAATTTTTTTTTGGTCGTTTTTTTGAAGACATAAAATAGCGTTTTTTCTTTGTTTGAAATTCTCACTTCCTGTTTCTCCTCAGTAAGCTTTCCACCATCATCCGAGAGGTGGAAAGTCATTTAGAACAGCTTACTGAACACCTTACTGAGGATGAACAGGAAGTGAGAAATTCAGACAAAGAAAACAAAGAAAAAAAACATTTAGGGCCAGATCCACAAAGAAATTACGCAGTAGATCTACTGATACGCCGACATAAATTTAAATTTCCCGCCGGCGTATCTTTGTTTTGTATCCACAAAACAAGATACACCGGAATTACGCTAAGATACGACTGGTGTAACATTATTACACCATCGTATCTTAGTTGTAATTTTACGCTGGATGCTAGGGTCGCTTCCGTCTATTTCCAGCGTAAAATATGCAAATGAGCAAGATACACCAATCCACAAACGTACAAGCGGCCGGCGCATTCCCTTTACGTCGTTTGCGTAAGCGTATCTCCGGTGTAAAGCTATCCCTGCTATATGGAGGCGCAGCTAATGTTAAGTATGGACGTCGGAACAGCGTCGTATTGGACGTCGTTTACGTTGTTTGCATATGCCGATCCAGAATGGGCCTGGGCGTAAGTTACGTTCACGTAATTTTCATTGACTATTTGGGACGTGTTTCACGCATGCGCACTGGAATACGTCCACGACAGTTGCATGCGCAGTTTGCGTCGTTTGCGTCGGGTCATTGATCATTTTAATAAAACACGCCCACCAACACCCCATTTGAATTACACCCGCGAACGCCAGCCCATTTACTCTACGCCGCCGTAATTAACAGCGCTATTTCTTTGAGGATAAGTAATACGCCGCTGTAACTTACAGTGGCGTAGAGTAAATGGGTTAGGCTCACAAAGCAGCTTTGTGGATCTGGCCCTTAGAAAGGAAATGGAAGGAAAAGGTAAGTGAACCAACAATGCACTAGCTTAAAAGAACCTATTTAGAAAATAAAAAAATAACCTTTACAGCCCCTTTAAGATCTTTCAGGCCGCGTACACACGATCAGTCCAAACGGAAGAAAACGGACTGTCCAGTTTTATCGGTCCAAACTGACCATGTGTACGGCCCATCAGTCTGTTGTCCTTCAGTCCAAAGTTTTAAAACTTGCTTTAAAATCGGACTGATGGACGCCTGACCATCGGTCCAAACCGATCGTTAGTACGCAAAAGCATCAGTTCAAAAACCCGTGCATGCTCAGAATCAAGTCGACGCATGCTTGGAAGCATTGAACTTTGTTTTTTCCAGCAAGTCGTTGTGTTTTACGTCACCGCGTTCTGACACGATCGGTTTTTGAACTGATGGTGTGTACGCCTATCAGACCATCAGTCTGTGAACCGATGAAAATGAACTTCAGTCCGTTTTCATCAGTTTGGACTGATGGTGTGTACAGGGCCTTATGCCGCGTACACACGATCACTTTTTGTGATGTAAAAAACGTTCTTTTTTTTTTTCTCACGAAACAAAACAACGTTTTTCAAACTTCATTTTAAAAAACGACGTTGCCCTACACACCATCGTTTTCTGAAAATGCTTTTGCAAAGCGTGGTTACGTACACCACGTTCGACGGCACTCTGTTCCATTGAAGCTCCCGTCTCATAACTTGCTTCTGAGCATGCGCGGGTTTAGAAACGTCATTTTAAACATCGTTTTGCCCACACACCGTCACTTTTTGTGAAACAAAAGACGACATTCTGAAAAACGACATCAAAAATTCAAGCATGTTCGAATTTTTTTTTTTGTCAACGCTTTTTAAAACGTTGTTTTATTTCATCACAAAAAACAACCGTGTGTACGCGGCATAAGAGTCACTCATTTGTCCCATTCTATCTCCGGGGTTATTATATGTGTTGTTTTATCCAACATAATTGTATTCAAACAACAAAAGGGCATATTTTTTTAAGCAAACTTTTGAAAACAATTGTTTTATGTTAATCTTTCACTTTGTAATGTATTTGCAACATGTCCAATATCCTGCCATGAAATTAGTTTAATGCTATGCTGGGCAGCGTGTAATTTAAATCCCTATTTGCACACAAACGACACTGAATTTTTATTGTGGCGATGTTATAGTGGATTTTAATAAGCTTTTAAGTAATATATGAATACTTAAAAAGATTTGGCCGTAGTGTTCTTTAATTTGCAAATCAATGGCAATTATGTTAATATTTTATGAAATGTTAACTGCTGCAATATTATTTTACAGCTATTCTGTAGTGAAGTACAGGACAGAATCACAGTTTGCTGATACGGCTTGCTTAAGGCGTTTAGCAACTGATTTAAAGTGGACCCACGTTCAAATGTTAGCATTCTGGCCGAGGTGGATAAATAAAAAACAATAGAAGTGCTGAAATGCTTTTCTTTCCTGGGGAAAGTTACAAAAAGACACAGACTGATTCAACCCTGGTTTACATCAATGCGATTTGGCATGCGATTTCTGGCAAAGAGGAAGTGATGGGATAAGGCTTATGTAGCGCTCACCCCCGAAGGAGCCGCTGGTTTGATGATGGGATCAGCATATTAAGTCACTGTCACTTTTGTCTAGGGATGCACCAGAAATACCGGATAATGATTGAGAGTCCACACAGTGAATAAAGGTTTTCTCAATGCTTTAATCCCAGGCCAACATTGCCGAACATCAACTCGATGAAGGAAGAACAGGTTGATGAGAAGGAAAGAACTCTAGATGTCAGGCCTGGATATAGGTGTAGCAGAGATTAGCTCTTGAAAAAGAACACAGAGCCCACACGTCGCCAATCAGCGCCCTGTGGTGGGGGAGGTGTCTCCCAGGCCGGTCTCTTTCTCTCATATAGCAGCCGGGACATCACCTTAAATTCTAGATGGGAGGAACGAGTTTCGCTGACTCGACTCTAAGCCCCTGCCACGGGCCAATAAAATGTAAAAGATTCAGAACGTCTGAACAGAACAGAAAAGTCCCAGTAACTTTCTCCTTGGAAAAGATCTCTGGGTGACAGCAAAGCATACCTGTCCATTGCCCGGACGCCGGATCTTCTCCACGGCAACGGGAACCCAGTGAGCCACTGGGGTCCCCTCAGTTTTGTCTCCGGTTGAGACTCAATAAGGCCTGAAACCCGGCCAGGTAGGCCACGCCGGCAGGGTCCCTGGATGCACACACCCTGAAGGTGGGTGCCGCCCCCCGACTCCGGGACCCCACGCCGCAAAACACCCCTGAACACCTGACCTCCGTCCCAGATATATCCCTCCCCAGCATGCCCAGCGAGAGAAAACCCTCTCTAATTGGCTGCTGGGGAAGATTCAATCCACCAGAAATCCCTCCAGCTCCCACTGCCGGCCAAGGATGAACTCACATCCTCAGAATGCAGTCCGAGCCAGTGGTCCTTTCTAGAATAACACAGGTCATTAACCCTGACAACTCACGACTGGGAGCAATTTAACTCTCCCAGTCAACTAGCTTTTGGAAAAATGCCCATGCGAAAAGCAAGGGGGCGCTACACTTATATAGGAAGTTCATGGGAGGAGCAAGGGGTTTGAGGTTCAAGGCAATCAAGACACCGAGCAGAGTAGTCTAAAGGATATAGGTTTATCCAGCAGATCAGGCAGGAAACTGTCGAGCATCCCAGCTCAGTGGAAAAGACAATGCCAGACACAGAAGAGGTCCCAGGTTCAAGGTCCTGACAGGTGGACACAGGTAGGCTGCATTGATGAGCACGGATAAAGTTTCTTAATCTCCATTTTTTTTTTCTTCCCTTCCAACACCTATTCAATCAGATTATCTGTGTACTTTCTAGTTTTTTTTTTTAATCTATCAATTTTTCCCAGATACTATTGAATCTTTCTGCTTGGCCCTCCTCCCTACTGCTAAGATATTCAATTTTAAATATTTATTTGGTATTATCTCTTTCGCTGCATTTAATAGATATGGGGTCAGTGTTCTCTTATATTGTTTTTTTTTTTTTTGTAATATTTGTATTGTGGAATAAGCCTATGCAATGGGTCATTTGGGATTTCCTCGCCTGAAATTTCCCTTATATAACATTGTATATCCTGCCAGTACTTCTTAATTTTTGCACATTCCCACCAAATATGGGCCATAGTACAGAAGTGACTGTGTCATCATCTGCCAGAAGTGACTGCCTTTATACTTGTCCTACCAATGCTATAGCAATTGGCCTTCAAGCCCGACGCCTGATCGTGACACCACCAATGCAGCCTCACCCGTGTCCACCAATGCAGCCACACCCATCATGTCCACCAATGCAGCCTCACTAATGTCCACCAATGCAGCCTAGCCCATGTCTACCAATGCAGCTTTGCCTGTGTCCACCAATGCAGCCTACCTGTGTCCATCATGCAGGAGAGCAGAAGAGAGGAAGAGCATTGTCGGCCGGATGATAAGAGTGCCGAGGGGCATTACTGGAACAGATTTGATTTCAATTGCTGTGTGTTCCCACTGCTCGGCATCCCGACTAACTATGTAACTATGTAACTATGTAACTATGAGGGTATGTAATTCATAAAAAAACAAATAAAGTTTAAATAATAAAAAAAAATACTGATTTCACTCCATTCACTAAGTTCTGGGAAAATTCACTCTCAAAGTCAACAGCCTATTTGACTTTAGTAAATCAACCCCTATGAATCAATCCAAGTGGGACTGTTAACACAGCTTCATGTCAATATTTGAGTATGATCTCCACCAATGTATAACTAAAGGCGAAAGCTTTTATTTTTGGATAGAGGGGGAATAGATTGAAATAACTGTCAAGTGTTTATTGCTGTCTATGCCCCCTTTAACCACTTGCCTATAGGGCACCCCTGTCTATGCCCCCTATCACCCCCTTCCTGCCCAGGCCAGTTTTCAGCGCTGTCGTACTTTGAATGACAATTGTGCGGTCATGCAGAATTGTACTCAAATGACATTTTTATAATTTTTTCACACAAATAGAGCTTTTTTATTTAATCACCACTGGGTTTTTATTGTTTGGTCTTTTTTTTTTACTTTTGTTTATGTTTATTTTTATTTTATTTAACCACTTGTCCACCGCCCACCGTCAAATGACGGCGAGCGGAGGACTCCAATCTCCGGACTGCACATCATATGACGTCCAGTCACTTAAATATGGAATGCGCGCGATCGCGTGCGCTCATCCCTGTACTGTTGGTAGCGGCATGTCACGGAGACACCACTCGTTACCGACAGGGGTGAACAGCGGCGCGGATGCGCTGTAAACCACGTGATCGGCCGTGATGAAGTCACGGCTGATCACGCATTGGAAACACCCCCATGGTGCACGGTGAGTGTTCGCGATCGCGCCGCGCGTGCCCGTCGGTGGCAGCGTGTTCCCGGGCACACTGCTCGTCACCGACAATGGTACACAGCCATTGGTCAGGGCTGTGTACCACGTGATCAGCTGTGATCCATTCACAGCCTGATCACTAAGTGTAAACAAAGAGCTGTAACTAACTGTTACCAGCTCTTCTCCCCTCACAAATCGTTTCCAGTGTGGGGAGAGAAGAGCTAGAAGCAGTGAGTTACAGTTCTGTGTTACTGTAGTGTCTGCACAAACACCACATCTGTCCCTTTGCCCCCCCCCCCAATTGTCACCAGTCACCCAACAGTCACCCATGAAGTGCACCTGTCACATAAATAGACTGCCATCAGCGGTGCAACCGTCACCCACCAGTGACCATACCCTGTCACCGTCACCCACCAGTGACCTGCCCTGTCACCCGTCACCCACCAGTGACCTGCCCTGTCACCCGTTTATGAAGAGAAATTACTAATTTGCTAAATTTTATGACAGAAACAAAGAAAAAGGCAATTTTTTCACCAAATTTTCAGTGTTTTTTTATTTATATCGCAAAAAATAAAAAACCCACGAGTGAATAAATACCACCAAAAGAAAGCTCTATTTGTGTGAAAAAAAGGACGCAATTTTTATTTGGGTACAGTTTTGCATGACTGAGTAATTGTCATTCAAAGTGTGAGAGCACCGAAAGCTGAAAATTGGTCTGGGTAAGAAGGGGGTTTAAGTGCACTGTATTGAAGTGGTTAAATAAAGTTTTTATTGAACAATTTACATTTGGAACATAGTTCTGCAAGTTACAAGGCAATACTGGAGAAATGCATAAAATAAAGAAATATGGGCCCAGATTCACAGAGCGATTACGCCTGCGCAACTGGTGTTGCGCGTGCGTAAGTCTAAATGTGCGCGTGCGTTTAGATGCGCGCGATTCAGAAAACGATTTACGCCAGAAATCAACTTTTATTTTTCCGACGTAATTTCGTTAGACAGACGCATCCGTCCGCGCAAAAATGCGCTAGACACACCATTGATTTGCTAGTCAAATATGCTAATGAGGGAGTTGCGGGGATCCACAAAAAAACGCAGTTGCTGCGCAGGCTACGCGATGTGCGCAACAGCAAAATGTCCTATCTAAAGTTAGAGCACCTAAAAGCTGGTCTAAATTTTGAAAAAACGTTTACATCTCACAGAAAGCAACACCGTTACTGAGGAGCAGACCACACACACGTGTTGCACTACAATTTGACTGCCAACATGCCAGGGGCATCGTCGCTCATAGCTGCACTAGTGAATTTAGATGACCAAAGAAGGATGAGGGCACGGAGGATGGCACGGGAGAGGGCACGGGAGAGGATATACCGCACACGCATAGACCTGTTTGGCATGAGTGATTCTGAGGTGTATCGCATCTTCAGATTCCCCCCTCATGCCATCCTGGATTTAACCACAACCCTGCAGGAGGACATCACCAGCCCAACACAACGCTCACATCCAGTGCAGCCACTGGTCAAGGTACTGGCAACACTCCATTTCCTTGCCAGTGGCTCTTTTCAGCGTACAAGTGGAGTGGTGGCTGGGATGTCACAATCCTCCATGAGCAGATGTGTGCACCAGGTTGTCCCTGCAATCCTCACACGCTTGGCCAACCAAATCATCAAACCCACCACTGAGGACCTGCGGCTGAAGGCAATGACAGATTTCTACAGAATTGCCAGATTCCCACGCACCATCGGGGCCATTGATTGCACACATGTGGCACTCCAGCCCCCCCTGGAGACAGAGCACATGTACCGCAATCGGAAGAATTGGCACTCCATCAACGTACAGGTGATAGTTGATGCCCAAGGCCTCATATGGCACGTCCGTGCCAAACACCCCGGATCCACCCATGACAGCTACATCTACAATCAATGCCACATCCGAATGGAATTCGATCAGAACGTGTATGGAAACACCTGGCTGGTTGGTGAGTGACATGGGAGTCAGGCATGACTATCCCCTCCCGTGATGCACACCTCACAAGTGGCACATGCATGACTAACATTCTCCTGTCTTTTCCCTTCCAGGTGACTCTGCATATGCACTGGGACCCCATCTCATGACTCCTATCCGGAACCCCCAAACCCCAGGGGAGGAAAGATACAATCAAGCACACATCAAAACCCGAGCAGTGGTGGAGCGCACCTTTGGCCTCCTGAAGTCACGTTTCCGATGCCTGGATAAGTCTGGGGGTACACTGTTGTATTCCCCAAACTTTGTGTGCCATATCATCGTTGCATGTTGCATGCTGCACAATCTCGCAGTGAGGAAGGGCCTGCAGGTTGAGCTACGTGATGACCTGACCCCCCAACCAGACAATCAACCCCTAACCGAGGATACCCCGTCTTCGGAGGGAAGAGCAGCCAGGAGACAGCTCACATTGGGCATCTTTGCACGTTAAACACACACATTAATCATGGCACATTGAGAATGCATGCATGCACACCACTGTGGTCCCTAGCACACACACCCCACATCCTCATCAAATTGGATTGGCACCAGTCCACCATGCAGGACTGGTGAGCAGTAACGCCACGTCAAGGCTCCAATTATGTCACTGTACATTCATACACCATTCACACGGACCTGGGAATCACTTCTCCCTGGTCCTGGGGAACCCTTCTCCACCAAAATTGAGGATGACACCCCTTTTCCAGCAGGAATGTCACCCCCACATTCAAACACCATGCACAACCCAAAATTTAAAAAAAATGTCAGCAAAAAAAAAAATGTCAGCAAAAAAAAAAAAAAAAAAAATGTCAGCAAAATAAAAAAAAAAAAAAAATGTCAGCAAAAAAAAAAAAGCAAGAATACAAACGAACAAAAATATATCAATCAAACAATCAGTCTCTCAAACACTTATCAAATACACTTTCACAAATATACCAACAAGCACTTGATCACACAGAACACTAATCTGACAACTACAAGACACACTGCAACGAACAACAGGAACAAAAGCACTTGGTTAAATGGGAAGGGACACAAAGGGATGTACTTTTGCAATGCAAGTGCGTTTGTGTGTGTCTATTTATGCTGTCTGCGTAGTTCACAACGTTGCCCTAGTTTCCAATTTCACTAATTGCGCCGCTCCCGAGTTGTGAGCATGCGCACAGCGGAGCTGACATGGTCTCGTTCAAGCGCGCATGCGCGAGCCGGCCGGCCCTTCATTTGCATGGGGTCACGGCTCATTTCAATGTAACACGCCCACGTCCCTCCCAATTTGTATTACTCCTCCTTACGCCTCTGGAAAAAACCTTACGCTTGCGCAATTTCCTGCGCAAAAGCTACGTGAATCGGGGGATTACGCGGCTAGATGGCGCAAGTCTAACGTAATGGCGGTGCGCTACGCCGGACCGATAATGCGCCGATGTACGTGAATCTGGGCCATGGTTTATACACATATAGGCACAGTAGATAAAAAAAAAACATATTCAGATCGAACGATGGACTCAGTAGCTACTGTATTTATGAATGGAAAACCTTGTGTCTACTCTATTCATGGGATTGTATGCTAGCTGTAGGTTTATGGACCCTCAGTACATGTGTTAGTGGACTAAAGCCATCTGTCCCAGATTTTGTTGTACTTATCTGGACAACCTCTGTTAATGTATATGAACTTTTTGTAGGGAGGTGTGTTATTTATATCTAGTTTCCAGTCGTTGAAGCTGGGGGGAGTGGGTCTCATCCACTGTCTGGCTATAAATTTCCTAGCAGAAAATAATGTTTAATGCAAAAATGTTTTAGTGAATTTGTCTATTTCTGCATCGGGGAATATCCCCAGTAAGCATTGTTTGGGATCCAGGGACAATGGAGATCCCATGTCATCATGGAGGAAGTCCACAATCTGCTTCCACAGACCCTGGAGGAACGGGCACGCCCAAAGTAGATGGAAGAATGTGCCTGTCGCTTGATTACACATTGTGCACGAAGTAGAAGACTGCTGTCAAAAGCGGCGATTCTTAGGGGGTGAGATATGCCCGGTGCACCACGTACAACTGGGTCAACCTGTCGGAGAGCTTGGGGGATACAGTCTTGCATGCGTCAAGTGCTTTACTCCACTCCTCATCCTCCATTGGGCCCACCTCCCTTTCCCTTCTTGGTTTAAGGCTGTAAGCTAGCGTAGTAGATGATGGGGTTAGGAGCATGGCATAAAAATCAGAGATTAGTTTACGTGGGTCTACACCCTTAACCACTGCCATTATGACATTTGGTGTAGATTGTGGCAGAGACTGGGGAAACTCAGCTTGGGCTGCGTGACGCACCTGAAAGAATCTAAAAAGCATGGAATTAGGCAGCAGGAACTCATTTTGAAGGTCCTCAAAGTTTTTAAATGTGCCATTAGAAATTATGTGATGCAAATAATATATTCCATGTTAGCACCATATCTCTGTGTCAGGGATCGAGAGAAAGTCTGAGAGTAGTCTATTGTGCCATAAAGGGGTGTAGTCATTGGGTTTAGGGACCGTCAACGTTTTAGTGGCAATGTCCCATACTCGCCTATATTGATACAATAGGGACCCTCTGTCTCTATTAGAGTTGTTCCCACTATTCTCCACCGTGATTGCAGCAAGCGGATCAGCGGTTAGCTGCGCCCACCGTGGACAGTGAAGCGTGAGAAATATGGGTCTGTCGGTTTTATCTATTAGTGTTGCTCACGAATATTCGCATTGCGAATATTCGCTACGAATATTGCATATTCGAGTATTCGCGAATAACTCGAATATCGCGGCGAATATTCGCTATAGCGAATATTCGTATTTTTTCAAATTTATTTTTAAAACAGATCACATCCTAGTGATCTCCATCGACATCTAAAAGCATTGCTGGTATGATTAGAGACCCTGGGCCGAGTAGCTGAGGCGATCCTTTTATGTTGCCGAAAATTCGCATTGCGCGATATTCCTTTTGCCGAATATTCGAGTTATTCTGATTGGCTCTGATGCAAAAGAAGGGCGGAGAAGATAATCGCGCAATATTCCTGTTGCCGAATATTCAAGTTATTCTGATTGGCTCTGATGCGCCCTTCTTTTGCATCAGAGCCAATCAGAATAACTCGAATATTCGGCAAAAGGAATATTGCGCGATATTCCTTTTGCCAAATATTCGAGTTATTCTGATTGGCTCTGATGCAAAAGAAGGGCGGAGAAGATAATCGCGCAATATTCCTTTTGCCGAATATTCTAGTTATTCTGATTGGCTCTGATGCAAAAGAAGGGCGGAGAAGATAATCGCGCAATAGGAATATTGCGCGATTATCTTCTCCGCCCTTCTTTTGCCCCCTTATTCTCCTTTCTTTTAAGTAGAGTTAGTGTTTAGTGCATATTAGTTTAGTAATACAGGAAATGATCTCCATTTATGAGAATTTCGCAAACATTTTCGCATTAGCGAAATTTCGCAAAATTTTTTTTGGATAAAATATCACGAATATTCGATATTAGCAAATATTCGCGAATATTCTTCTATATATTCGCGCAATATCGCGAAATCGAATATGGCGTATTCCGCTCAACACTATTATCTATGTGGTATATTTGAGACAGTTGGGATGCAAGGTAATAGAGATTTAAGTCAGGGAGGGCTGTTCCACCTAGATCAGTGGAGTTCTTAAAGGGGAGGTTCACCCTCCAAACAAATTTCAGGCATGCCATGGAGATGCAGTATGCCGGTGTTTTTTTTTTTTTTTATACACACCTTTTTACGGGCTCTATTCCCCTCCGGCGATCCCGCGAAACTGGGCGTTTACAATCACAGGCCGTATAGGGCCGCACCGACGTTCGGTTCCTTCGGCATCTCATGACACTTATGATCAGTGCCCTGATGATCAGTGTAGATGTCCCCTTTCAAACTTGCCGGTTACCGGTTCTCTCTGATAAACCGCAAATGTGTTTACATTGTGATAAGCTGTGATTCGATACAGCTGATCTTGTGGTAAAGAGTCTCTGTAATTGGCTCTTTTCCCCAATCTGTGATAAACCATGTCCGAAATACACATCAATCACAGAGCGCCCTGGACGTGCAATTCAGTGGGTGTGCAGGGGGGGGCACGGTTCTTGGAGGACGCCAATAGATGCTCTCCCAGAAATGGACGACCGCGATGTAGCCATCATTCGGGTACAGCGCTGCCGGCAAGTAGTTAGAGATTCACCCTCTCTATTTGTCCCATTTCCCATTATCGTGGTAAGTGAAAGTAAAGGAAAATCCCAAATTTGCAATGATTCCTTCACTTTGGATGGATTTTCTCTCACTTCCTGTTTTGGCACAGGGGACAGGAAGTGAAGGGAAAATTGAAAGGGTTATAACCTTCCTTTACTCTATCCAAAATTAAAAAAGAATTAAGTTTTGCCTATAGTTACACTTTAAGCTAAAATCCGGGCTAAACACCTAAAACAAGAGTCAATTATATTTTTAACCACTTCCTGACGGCCGTACGACTATATACGGTTGCAGGGTGGTTCTAAATCTCTACGGCCTCTGCTCCTCTGGGCCACTGGGGGGCGCGCGAGCGCCGCTGGCGGCGCGCGTGTGCCCACGCATCACGTGCCCGCCTCATGCACGTGCCTGGCGGCCGTGATGTCCCCCAGGCTCTCGCGATCGGCGGTTACAGAGACAAGGACGTGGATCTGTGTGTGTAAACACACAGATCCATGTCCTGTCTGGGAGAGAGGAGACTGATCTATGTCCCTTGTACATAGGGACATAGATCGGTCACCTC
This sequence comes from Rana kukunoris, assembly GCA_029574335.1. Taxonomy (NCBI): domain Eukaryota; kingdom Metazoa; phylum Chordata; class Amphibia; order Anura; family Ranidae; genus Rana; species Rana kukunoris. The sequence goes on from CM056052.1 coordinate 73,010,411, forward strand.
CCCCAGTCACCCCCCTCCCCCCACAGTTAGAACACAATGCAGGGTACACATTTAACCCCTCCCTTATCCCCTAGTGTTACCCCTTCAATGGCAGTCACATTTATACAGTAATTAGTGCATATTTATAGCACTGATTACTGTATAAATGTGAATTGTGCCAAAAATGTGTCAAAAGTGTCCGACGTGTCCGCCATAGTGTTGCAGTCCCAATAAAAATCACAGATCGCCGCCATTTCTAGTAAAAAAAAAAAAATTCTGTTTCCTATTTTGTAAGCGCTATAACTTAAAAATATGTAAAAGAATACGTATTGGCCTAGACTGAGAATTTTTTTTATTTTTTTAATTGGGCTATTTATTATAGCAACAAGTAAAAAATATTGATTTTTTTTTTTAAATTGTTGCTATTTTTTTGTTTATAGTGTAAAAAATAAAAACCGCAGAGGTGATCGAATACCACCAAAAGAAAGCTCTATTTGTGGGGAAAAAAGGACCTCAATTTTGTTTGGGAGCAACGTCGCACAACCCCGCAATTGTCAGTTAAACGACACAGTGCCGGAAGCTGAAATTTCACCTGGGCAGGGGGTGGGTATATGTGCCCAGTAAGCAAGTGGTTAATTGAATCTTAGGGGTCTATTTATATAAAAAAAAATACTTTACAAAAATGTTTTCTTTAACTGCTTGCCGACCTGCCGCCCTCATTTTACTGCGGCAGGACGGCTCTCCTGGTCGAGAGGTCGTAGCTATACGTAGCTATAGCGGTCACTAGGGGGAGCGTGTGCGCCGCCGGCGGCCTTCGCTCGCCCCCGAGTCCGGTGCGCGTGCCCGGCGGGCACGATCGCCGCCGGGCATGCGCGGTCGCTCTTTACAGAGCAAGGACCAGGAACTATGTGTGTAAACACAAAGCTCCCGGTCCTGTCAGCTGGGGAAACGCTGATCAGTGATTTCCCCTAGTGAGTCCACCCCCCCATACAGTTAGAACACACCAAGGAACACACTTAACCCCTTCCCTGCCCCCTAGTGTTAACCCCTTCACTGCCAATGGCATTTTTATAGTAATCCAATGCATTTTTATAGCATTGATCGCTACAAAAATGCCAATAGTCCCAAAATAGTGTCAAAAGTGTCCGAAGTGCCCGCCATAATGTCGCAGTACTGAAAAAAAATGCTGATCGCCGCCATTACTAGTAAAAAAAATGTTAATAAAAATGCCATAAAACTACCCCCTATTTTGTAAACGCTATAACTTTTGCGCAAACCAATCAATAAACGCTTATTATGATTTTCTTTTATGAAAACTATGTAGAAGAATACGTATCGGCCTAAACTGAGGAAAAAAAATGTATTTTTTTATATATTTTTGGGGGATATTTATTATAGCAAAAAGTAAAAAATATTGAATTTTTTTCAAAATTGACGCTCAATTTTTGTTTATAGCACAAAAAATAAAAACCACAGAGATGATCAAATACCACCAAAAGAAAGCTCTATTTGTGGGAAAAAAAAGGACACCAATTTTGTTTGGGAGCTACGTCGCACGACCGCACAATTGTCAGTTAAAACGACGCAGTGCCGAATCACAAAAAGGGCAGCAATATGGTCCGGGGGTTAAGTGGTTAAACCCAAGTTTAGTGTCACTTTAAACTTTCACTTTCTATTCCACAAAACAGGGGCAAAACCAATAGAATACCACTTGTTGCAACATAACTAACATTGTGGACTGGAAAATGTAGACTTGTGGTAGGCTCCCCATGGCAAAATCATAGCTTTTATTCAGAAAAATTACATATTTTATATCTCTGGGTCCATAAGTGTGTTTCACTATCTACTATATTGATTTTTAACACAAAGGTCCAGATGTCCTTTAAGTTGTACTAGCCTAAAGGCCTACATACTAGAGAAATATCTCTTCAACTTGAACAAAATGGAATTGATTTACTAAAGCCAAAAAAGGCTTTTCACTTTGCAAGGGACGTTGCATCTTACAATTTGCCCCTGAGCTTAGTGCATGTGGAAAAGTTTCACTTTTCTAAAGGAACCAGCACTATGGACTCAGACTGTGCTTCACATTTATATCTTGAATACAATTTAGCAAATGTTGTAATATTTGGTTTATTGTTTTACTGTATATATTTGGTATTGATCTTTTTTTTTTTTGTTATTCAGGATTAGTTTTGCATTTTTTAGTGCATTTTCAGTTCTGCAGAAACACACTACAGTCCATTTAACATGGTTACCTATGGGTCACTCTCACATTTGTGCATTTTATGGAAAGGGACAGGGACTTTTTCCTGGTTTTTGTTTCCATAAACTTCAATGGATGAAAAAGTGTGTATTGAAAAACGCAAAATGCCTGGAATATGCAAACTGCAACCTGCATAGGTGTGAACCAGGCCTTAAGTGATCTTATTGCATAGAATGCATTAAAGAGGATGAATATCTGATTCATGAAATTTGAGCTGGGTATATATATCTGCAGTGTTTTCTTATCTCTCTTCAAAGCCTCATTGCTTTCTCCTGCTCCATTCTTCTGTTATCAGCATTAAGAATGAGCTCCCACATGCAGAGCCTGCCAGGAAGTCGGCACTGCACTGCGCTAATCACAGGCAGTGAGACATTTGCTGATCCCTGCAGCCAAGCATCTGGACAATGTCTCACTACCTGTGATTAGCACAGCGCAGTGCCGACTTCCTGGCAGGCTCTGCACGTGGGGTGTTCGAACATGCCGGAGCTCATCCTTAAGTAGCATTATAACTTCTGACAAATTCTCTGTCAACTGTGATAGAACCAGCCTGTGTCAGGCTGGGTGCTATAAATAGATTAGCAGAGAGCTGGTCTATTCACAGCACAGTTCTGCAAGTGTCTGCCTGTGTGGAGTGGGGGTGTGCCTTTCCTCCAACTAGCTGTCTCCCAGTGTATGGCAAGAATCCACACCCACAGGTGAATCAAGAAGAGAAAGATCCAAAAGGGTGTGCACTTTTTAAGCAGTATATGAAGCTGAAGACAGCAGATATACATGTAAAACCTATGTAGGGAGATTTGTTTTATCTCTGTATATCAACGGTGGCTATTCACCGTTCACTGGGTATAAAAGAGGGTTTACATCTACTTACAATTTTTATTGAAGTTTTTCAAAAATGCAAAGCTTTGCATAATGACCTTCACTTATATTACAATAGGCCAACCAAATACACCTGGCAACAGTACAAAGAAAATGGCAACTGTATGTATGTAATCAGCAATAAAATCCATAAAGTGTTTTTGGTACTGATTTTGAGTTCCTGGGTTGTTTGAGTCCATAGCGTTGGTTTCTTTCTTTAGTTGCATTTCCAAGTAAGATACAATACAGACTCTGACCCAGTTCAATGCTGCAGATGAGAGTACTACAGTAGAATCAGGCAAAGCATAGACTAGGCAAGCTGGGTCATACACAGGTAGACCAGGGTCCAAACAGTACCGAATTAGAAGCGAGCAAGCAGGGTCAAACAAGCCAGGTCATACACAAAATACACAGAGCAGATATCAGCTGGATCAAACAGTGGCACACCAAGGTAAACTCTATCATGATTACTGATTAGATGATGATACAGGTGATTTAAAGGTTAGCTGGCCAATCACTGCTGTTTCTTAGGCAAAGGCTGTGTCAGGTGAGTTGTGCTGGGTCATAAATGGATCCTACTACTGACAGGTAGGAAGTTTCACTTATCAAATAATACCCAATCATGTGCACTTAAAAAATAATAGCATTTTTGCTTGAACATGATTGGAGGATGGAAATCAACAGAGCTTTCCACATTCACTTAGCTCTGGGGAAAATTCCCTTGCAAAGTGTAACGTTTGCCTTTAGTAAATTACCCTCAATAAATCACCCTTAATACATTCTTTGCATTAAGAAAAAAAAAAACTCTGTTTGTAGTAGCCCACCTAATACTTACCTGAGCAGGAGTGTCAGGACGCCCACTAACACACAGCTCCTTTCTTTATCTGCAAAGTTGAGAGAGTCCTGACTTGCCTGCTCACCCCCTCAAGAGGCTTTCTCCACACCAGGGAGAAAATCTTGCAATACGGTGTGTAGTTACAGACAGAAAAACAGGAAGTGAGGATTTCTCAAAAGAAATAAGGACATTTAAAAGCAAAATAGAAGGATAAGGTAAGTAAAATATGACTGCACAAAGGTAAATGAAGCTATTTAGGGAAACAAAATTCCTTTACAACCCCTTTAATTTATGCAACGGTCAATATGCATTAAAAAAAAAAACTATATATAGTATATTGTTCTTACTCAGCACTATTTAAATTCTGTTTTTTAAACAGCGTTATGCATCTTCCCAATTAGCGTTACTCATTTGCATACTAGAGTTAGCATATCAAGACAGACTGAAGTTATTTTAAAGCCCTGGGCTGCTCATTTGGTTTCTTTTTCATTGTATATTTTTATTTTTTTTCTTGTGTGTGTATATATATATTTACTCCATGCTCCTGGGGGAATGAAAGAAATGAAATCTAAAAATAACATTTCCAGGACAATTTTGATAAAGGTTATACTTGACAATGAACATTTAGTTATAGATACTGTAGGCAACAAATAAGAATTGTTGCTTGTTTGACCTTACTTTTCGCAAGTGACAATAGCCGGTGAACTATGAAATATTGCTGCAATATGGTTGAAGACTTTTCTTTTTCTTAAGGTTAATTTTACGTTCTGAATCAAGTGACATTTATTGTTCCGTATATACACTGCCTGCGTTTGGAAGGAAAATAAAAGCAAGTTTTATGGTCTATTCCAAATTAGGTTTTTCAGCAGATTTATTGTTATCTCCATGTATCTTTTCTTAGGTCTTGAAATCACTCCTCTCCAAATTTCATTCTCTTAGTTGCAGAGGTGTTTTCATTTTATTTTATTTATTTTTTTAAAGGCATTGCCATTTTAAAGCTCTGTTGCTCTTTGATATACAGTAACAGAGGTAAATACGTGGGTACTGAAAGGGTTCCTTAACACACTGGTCGAAGATTTCTTTGCTGGCTTAGTAGTATATTCAACCAGCTTACCCAGCGACAATTCTTTTTTCTTTTTTTAACCCCCCTGGCTGTATTCCCTAGTCTTGCTTGGGGTAAGATTTCAGGACCAAAAGCGGGATCCCCGAGCGAGACTCGGGATCGCCTCGCAGTGTCCACAGGCATGGTTTACTTACCTTGTCCCTGGATCCTGCGATGCCGCCGTGCTGTGTGAGCGACCGGTGTCCTCGCTCGATTCACACAGTGCCTGTGTACTGCCGATCTCTGTTCCCTGCAACATTACAACGCACGGTGGCGGAGAACGGCGCCAAATTCAAAAAAGTAAATAAACACATGTAGCGCTCACCCCCGAAGGAGCCGCTGATTAGTTTGGGACCGGCATGTTAGGTTACCAGTGATTCTTGTCCAGGGATAATATCAGTGAAGGTGGTTAAAGAGCAAGTATCCAGACGTCAACTTGAGTTTTCTATGATTTATTCCAAGGCCCAACATGGCCAACATCAACATGACACACGATAGAGAAAAGGTTGATGAGCAAGGAGAGAACTGTAGTATCAGGCCTTGGATATCAAAGAGAGAGCAAGCCCGCTCTCTACACAGTCAAATTTAAACATCGCCATTCTCGCCAGAGTGGGTAGAGTGCCCCCGGACAGGCAATTCACTTGAGCCTGGCAGCCGAAGGGCCACTTTTAAACAAAGTCACTGGGAGGAAACAGGGCCTCTGCCACAGGCCTGATGCATTTCTCTTAGGTTTGTCAAAGTTTAGAACCAGTGAATCCTCCCAGTAATTCCAATCTCAAGGTCACCGATTGACAGCTAAAGTGTACCTGTCATCTCCCGGCTTAGGATCTGGGACCCAGCAAGCCGATGGGGCCCCTCTCTGCATCAGAATAAGGTTCCGCTGGGTACGCAACTTCGGCCAGATGGGCCTCGATGGCGGGGCCCATAGATGCGCGCACCCTTAAGGTGGATGCCGCACCTGGAACTCACGCCTCAAATAGCACAACTTTAGCGTAGCACCCCACCAATAGGGGGGCACTACACACATTACATATAGTATACTGTAATCTTATAGATTACAGTACTGTATGTAAAAAATACACACCCCCTTTGTCCCTAGTGGTCTGCCCAGTGCCATACATGTACTTTTGTATAATAAAAACTGTTCAGTCTGCCTGGAAACTGTAGATTGTCCATAGCAACCAAAAGTGTCCCTTTATGTCAAAAGTGGTTTTAGAGCAGCTACTGTAGAAAACAGCGATAATAAATTATAATCACTTGCAGAATTGAGCGATAGCGATTTGTGGGGAAATTCATCATAAAAAAATAAAAGTAATGATTTTAATTTCATTATTGAATAATTTTTATTATAATTACATTATTATTTGTTATAATTATTTATATTTATTTATGATATTATAATTTATGATTTTGTTTTTCAAACTTTTTCATACCCGAGATGCCTACTAGACTCTTGTTTGGACAGATTTAAGTAAGTTATTCCTAAGGATTACAGGCCTACAATGTAAAACGCCAAATTTCCTTGCAAAATAATGGTACCGTTTTCAGCACCTAAAATCTGAAATAATCATACCGCCAGGGAGGGTAAGCAGTATGGATGAGCAAAGAGATTTCGGCAAATTTGAGTTTGCGACAAAATTACAATTTTGTCTAAAGCCGAAACACTCTGTTTCACTCTGGTGAAATTGGCCTTAAAACTACCTCTTTTTTTTTTGTTTGTTTTTTTAGAGCAGGGTGTCCAACCTTTTGGCTTCCTGGGCCACATTGGAAGAAGAGGAATTGTCTCTGGCCACAAATAGAATGCATCGACAATAAGGATGAGCAAAAAAAAGCTGAGCAGATCACAAGTTAACGATCACTGATATAGATAAAGTACCCATCTGGGTAATAAATCTCTTTTTTTTTGTAATATTTTTTATTAAAAAAAGTAAAAGAGGGAAACATAAAACGATTTGACATGATTTTTTTCTCTGGTTTGATGGATATAGTAGCAATTCTCAACAAATTCTCAAGGTGCTCATCAGATAGTTTTGTTCCAATTTTGCTCTTTGTGTGCTTCATCCTGGAAAAAAGTTGCTCACTAATATAGGTGCTACCAAAAACTGATGACATGAATAAGCGTGATTGCGAAGAGTGGGAGATTTTTCTTTGGGAAGATAAAACTTAAAAAGTCCAGTAAAGAGTAATGTCAAATTTTGGTTCAGCCACATGTGTTCACTAAATGTAATTGCATTTTTCAATATTATGTGTGTTAAGGTGCTAGCTTTGTTGTAAACTAATAAATACAAACATCATATCTATGTATGTATACCAATCCATGCAAACAATGTGAATCACATACCCAATGGTTTGTATGTGACAGCTACAAAAAAAAAAATCCAAAATACCATATACAAAAAAAAAATCATATACAAAAAAAGTCCATTAAACAAGTGCAGTCCTCCTTCACTTACCTCATCCTTCCATTTTGCTTTTAAATGTCCTTATTTCTTCTGAGAAATGCTCACTTCCTGTTCTTCTATCTGTAACTCCACACAGTAATGCGACACTTTCTCCCTGGTGTGGAGTGTCGTGCTCGCCCCCTCCCTTAAGTATGCGATCAAGCAGGCTCTTGTCTGCTGAGAATCATAAGCACATTTTAACTAACTATTATACCAAAACCTTGCTCCCTAAAAAGACACAGAGACTGATTCAACCCTGGTTTACATCAATGCGATTTGACATGTCAAATCAGCAGGTATTTCCCGCAATGGAACCGTCCAAATCGGTGCAACGCCAGCTTTGCGGCATCGCACTGATTCCCAGAAGTAGTTTCTGTACTACTTTTGGTGATTTCAGGTGTGATTTCAAGGGTTGATTTACTAAAGCCAAATAGACTTTGCACTTTGTAAAGTGCAGTTGCTCCAGAGCTTAGTAAATGAGGTAAAGCTTCACTTTGCAAAGAGTATTCAATCATGTGCCAGGAAAATTTTAAAAAAATGCTTTTTTGCTTGCATGTAATTGGATGATGGAAGTCAGCAGAGCTCATTTACTAAGCTCTGGGGTAGCTGCACTAGCAGAGTGCACTGTCTCTTTGCCATTAGTAAATTAGCTCCAAATAGTCTAAGGCTGTGTACACACGATCAAATCTGTCTGCTGGAAACGGTCTGTCAGATTCGATCGTGTGTACGGGCAAACAGACGGATTTGGCCACCCAACAGATTTCAAAGCATGCATTTCAAAGAATGGATTCGACGCATGCGCGGAAGTGTTTTACTTCCTGGTGCAGTGACGTGGCGGCGTCAACGTCACCGCCACGTCACCGACACGTCAGCACGCTGTCTGCCGGCGGGGATTTTGGTTTGATCGTGTGTACACGATCAAACCAATACATCCCAGCAGACAGATCTGTTCAAATCGGTCTGTCCGACCGATTTGAACAGATCTATTTGCTCGTGTGTACGGGGCCTAAGAGGCCTGTCTCCACCATCAGTGCATTGAACTGACCCCAGAATTAAACTTGAGGGCATAGCCCATAGAGAAATATCAATCACTAGCAAAGTAAAACCACCAATAAAGCTGTGACGAAACTCATAACAGGCGGGTGGGTGGGTTAGACCATAATCTCCTCAGAGTAGTGGGACATGCACCGGCGTAACCTTTTCTAGAGTTTACCTTGTGCCTTAGTGGCCAATCCCAACAGAGCCACATAACCTCCCTGTTTTAGGTTGATGCCCGCGTAGATGCCAAGCTTACAGCGGTCAAGGCTTCCTTTCCCAAGGAGCCTTCATAGTTGAAGGTAAATCTAAAGGAAATGTATTTTAAAATTTTTATAATATATGGCCAGCTTAACCCCTTGGCGCTGGCTGGATGCAAAACGTCCTTAGTGCCGAGCGGCCACATATTTGCGTGAATTGCCCCTGATACACCTGTGCCAAGAACTCCCAATCGCTTCTTGCAATCAGGAGTTTTCGGATCACGTGACCGCTGTGACATCTAAACACAGTGGTCACGTGATCTTAAGCTGTGCCACGCCTCCCGGTGTCATAAGCCTCTTAAAGGTCTGGGAGGTGCTAAGAGGTTAAAGTAGTTGTAAAGGCACAACGTTTTTTATCCTCACGCATTCTATGCATGAATGTAAAAAACCATCTGTGTGCAGAAGCCCCCCTTACCTGAGCCCCCTCTCGATCCCGCGATTTCCACAAGAGCTATGCCTCTCCGGGGACTTGGACTCCTGATTGGCTTTAGGCAGCAGCGGGAGCCAATAGCTGCCATCAATCACAGCCAGTGAGCCAATCAGGAGATGGCGGGGCAGGGCCGAGTCGTGGCTCTGCATGTGAATGGACACACAGAACAGCGGTTCTGGAGCACACCTGCTTGGATGCCCCCAGAGCAAGCTGCATGCTGTAGGGGCACCCGGCAGGAGGGTGGAGCCAGGAGCGCTGGCGTGGGACCCAAGAAGAGGAGGATCTGGGGTGCTCTGTGCAAAACCATTACACAGAGCAGGTAAGTATAACATGTTTGTTATTTTTTTATTTTATTTTTTTATCGACCAAGGCTTTAATATCACTTTAAGTATCTACAGAACAGATACAAAAATGAATCCATGAACTTTACTAAAGTCCTTGTCATGCATGCAACATAAAAACAAACTCTGCAAAGTGGAATTGCACTTTATTATGTACTTCTTATATGGCATAAACAGAAAACTGAACTTTGGACAATGATTTTTGTGTTCTATAAAATGTCATTAGGACCTTGGGCGCACACACTAAACACCAATCAAAGCATGGCATGACTATTCTTACTTTACAGTTTCTTTCTTTGTTCCGGTGTTTTGTAGGATTTTAGGCTGGAAGTAAAATATATTAGAGTTGGCCTTTTGACAGGTGACCTTTTACTTCTATGATTGAAAAAAATGTCTCTTAGTTTTTGCTTCACGCTCTGTATTCTGGAAGTGAACGTGTTGCCACTAATGGCGCCTTTGTCAGTAAGATCCCTGCCCTTTCAGAAAATTCTTTGTCTGCAGACCAAATTGTTATTGCGACAATGCTCTTTTGCAGAATTACACGGCTTTCATTAACTTATTTAAATATATTCTTAAAACAAAGAAAGGTCAGCAGTGAAATGTCAAAATCATAGAACGGCTCTTTAAAGCCATACTAGGATTTGATTGCCTAAATTTAAGAGAACAAGCTTTAAAACGAAAGGAAGATTAGATCTATTGTTTTATTGTATGTTTTTTTTTTTCCTGTTCTCCAAACATTGTAAATATCACAGCGGGACTTTGTTTTCTTCTCTACCTGCAGATTTAACCAAAATCCTGTTGATAATTAAAAGATAAAGCTCCACTTATTTCAGAACACAGCTTATGGCTTTGGATCCATGCCACAGCTGACCCTCTGATTGTTTACTTTCTCTCTGCATGTGAGTTGGAGGGTTGCCAAAGCATACAAGTTTTTATATTCACAGCAGGTTTGCAGCAACAGATCATGGGACCCCGCTGCAAAATCTGGTGGGGCCTACTAGAGAGATACCTATTTTCTTGCTTGTCTGCCAGTCTGCAGTGAACCATGTGCCAGCTTAAGGAGAGCTTGTCCTCAATCAGCAATCCACAATAAACATAGATATGAAGTATTCATCCAAAATACTCACAAAGAGAAGGAGAGGCCGCTTGCTCTTTAAAGAAGAAGTACAGCCAAAGCTTTTTTGGCTGTACTTCTCCTGTGTATCACCGGAGTGCCCCTGTGACCCATTTTCAGCAGACAGTGGGCTGAAGCCTGCTGTCAGCTGGCATCACAGAGCCGGTCCAGCCTCGGTAAAGATTGCAACTATATGGTCAGGATCCACCCACATGCCTGGATTGGCACCCAGCTCAGCCTATGAGCAAGTCGCTGAGAGCCTCAGATGGTCTCACCCACGCTCTCCTCAGCCCATTGCTCTAGTGAGCGTGGTGGAAGAAGGGGGGGGGAGACCTTCCAAAAAGGCCACAACTGCAGGACACTACAGTTGACTTCAGTAAATTGTATTATAGAAAACGCACCATAATTATAAAAAAAACAACAACAAAAATTTTAGTGTAAATCTTCCAAAGCAAACATTAAAAGACAACATTGTCATTAACCACTTAAGGACCCGCTCATGTACATATATGTCGGTATTTTAAAGATGGATGTGACGAGACCCTTGCTCGCTCGGTTCTGCTCTCCCGACACTCCTTCTGCTTCTATTGGATCAGATTGCAGATGGCAACATCTGATGGTCCAGTCATCCAAGGTTCCGGGATCCGACCTACAGATGTGCCGATCGGACCCATTAGAACAAAACACCAGGCAGGCTGTATGTCTGTTCAAACAGGACTCTTTTATTGAAAGTACACAGCACACTTTTATACAGAATTTGGGACATCCCGCCCCCAAAACCCGCTTTTCTATTGGTCAATTGTAAAGTACATTTGTGGTTTACACTCAGGTCCTCTTCCATGCAAATGAGGACTTTAAAATGATGCAGCAGAGATTGGTCGGATAGTTTGAATAGCATGACTATGTGTATTGAGACAGGAGCTCCAGGGGGTAATCAATGTACACAATAGCCAGCCACAAAACAATGGGACCGTCAGGAGAGTTGAGTTAGCCTTAAGACAGGGCAGAGACCCTTTTGACTTAATCAATTACAACACAGTATTGGCATCGCACAATAGAACATAGTATGTCTTTCAACCCAGATCTTTAGACAGACGGACTCTCAACTAACAGAAGATATTTACATCTGATAAACAAAAGGCTTTAAACAGGCTTATCACCTAGTGGACAATGAAATGTCTTTCACAAGCCAGCTCACTTAGCATTTCAATAGTCTGTTCTTAAGCATTGAAACAGTCATTCTTATTGATTGGTTGTGAGTCCACATGAAATCACGTATTAGTAATGTCCCATCTCATGTAATACATGAATTATGATTTATTAGCCACCCTCTCCTGTGTAACAGATGTCAAGTAGAAACACTTTGGTATCTCCAGGTCCATAACAATGGATATCTCGGTAACGGCAGCAGCTGCTGCCACAACCGAGGTATCTATCTTTAGCATGAGCGGTCCTGTAAATGATAATAGTGGCCTCTTCGGCAGATTCACCGCAAGATCACCGTTATCGGTGGCGGGAGAGGGACCCCCCCCTCCTGCCACTCTTCTGCGCCCTCCGCCGCTTACCGGAGCCGTCAGTAGCGGTGGAGGCGATCAGGTCCTTCTGCCTGCTGTGTGGTGATGCGAGTGAGGGCAAGATGGCCCCCACCCGTCCCCATAGCATAGCAGGGCGGAAGTGAAGTCAAAACGTCAGTTCCGCCCATGCGTCTTAAAGGCACATTTTTTTTTCAAATGACAACATTTCCATTTTTTTTTGGACCCCAGATCTCATATTTAAGAGGACCTATCGTGGTTTTTACTATTACAAGGGATGTTTACATTCCTTGTAATAGGAATAAAAGTGATCAATTTTTATTTATTTTTTTCAGTGTAAAAAATGATAAAATAAATAAAAATAAATAAGAAAACAAAAAAATATTTTTTTAAAGCGACCCGTCCCGACGAGCTTGCGCGTAGAAGCGAACGCATACGTGAGTAGCGCCCACATATGAAAACGGTGTTCAAACCACACAAGTGAGGTATCACCGCGATTGTTAGGCGGCGTACACACGACCGAGGTTCTCGCTAGAAAGCTGGGAGCTGCATTCCAGTGAGAACCTCGGCCGTGTGTACGCTCCTGGCTCGCCCCGCCCGTCGGGAATCCCGCCGAGCGAATAGAGAGCAGGCTCTCTATTTGCTCGATGACCCGCCTGGATGAATGGCTGGTTGCCATTCCCGACGGGCGGGTCGCCGATTTCGACGGCCGGCCGAGAGCCTCGACGGGCGGAATGATGTGTTCCGCCCGTCGAGGTTCTCGTACGTGTGTACGCCGCCTGAAAGCGAGAGCAATAATTCTAGTCCTAGACCTCCTCTGTAGATCAAAAGATGCAACCTATAGAATTTTTTAAACGTCGCCTATCGAGATTTTTAAGGGTAAAAGTTTGATGCCATGCCACGAGCAGGCGCAATTTTTAAGCGTGACATGTTGGATATCATTTTACTCGGCGTAACATTATCTTTCACAATATATACAAAAATTGGCCAAATTTATTGATGTCTTATTTTTTAATTCAACAAAGTGAATTTTTTCCAAAAAAAGTGCGCTTGTAAGACCGCTGCGCAAATACGGTGTGACAAAAAGTATTGCAATGACCGCCATTTTATTCTCTAGGGTGTTAGAAAAAAAATATATAATGTTTGGGGGTTTTAAGTAATTTTCTAGCAAAAAAAATGTTTTAGTCTTGTAAACACCAAATCTGAAAAACACCTAAGGTCCTTAAGTGGAAGAGGCATCGCAGCTGCACGTACATCCATTCCACCAGTCATATTAATAGCTTCCAGTGCTTCAGTGAGCACGGGGCAGAGCAGAGAGCTGGTTACTGCCATACATTTAAAAATCTGAATTTTTTTATTTTATTTTTTGCTAGAAAATTACTTTGAACCTCCAAAACGCTTTTTGGATCCCCCCCCCCTCCTGTGTCACATTTGGCGCCTTTCAGGGGGTAGGGGGTGCAGATACCTGTCTGAGACAAGTATTTGCACCACTTCTAGGTTCTGACCCAGAAGAGAGCGGGGACCAGTGACGGCGCGCCGCGATCCTCGCGCATGTGCAGTAGGGAATCGAGCAGTGAAGCCACAAGGCTTCACTTCCTGATTCCCTCACCAAGGATGGCGGCAGAATTAGCCGAGGACCGGTACCAAGCAATTGCTCAGCCTTGTTTGCTGACATCGTGGGCAGGCTTGACAGGTAAGTGTCCATTTTTTAAAAGTCAGCAGCTGCAGTATTTGTAGCTGCTGGCTTGAAAAGAAAAAAAAAACGGATGGACCTCCACTTTAAGTAGAGGCCATAGAGAAAAAAATGTTGGGCGTTGCAATATTTTATGTCACAAATGCAATTTTGGAACTGCATCACACAGTGGGTGTGGCAATATGTCAGTGGGTGGATCTTAAAGGGGGAATAAATACCAAGAGTGGAGTGTGGAGTTCAGGAGTTCAGGGATGAGCTATGTACAGAGTGCAGAGTTCAGGGGGGTACTATGTTCAGAGTGTAGTTTTAGGGGGTGCCCTATACATCCGGGCACATATGGGGATCACAGTGCAGCCTACCACATGATGCCCCCTGCACCTGCATCTCCCTTTTCCCCTCAGTGAGTGCAGTCCTTTAGAAATCTACTGACAACAATTCTACTGACATTGTTGGTATGAGCTATAAAACACAACCACTGTGTAGTAATGCAAAGCAAAGACAAGCTTGTAGGTTAATAGGCTCCTGTCTAAATAGGCCCTAGTATGTGTATGTATGAATGTGTTAGGGACCTTAGATTGTAAGCTCCTTGAGGGCAGGGACTGATGTGAATGTACAATATATATGTAAAAAGCTGTGTAAATTGGCAGCACTATATAAGTACCTGAAACAAATAAATAATAAATAAAGCAGAAATAAGAAGCCATGTTTATTCACAAACTGAAGCATAGTAAGCACAGTTTATTATGCTTCAGTTATACATGGACACAGTGATTGAGTGTGTTCACTGTGTTCATTTAGAAAAGGAAGGGGCCGTTAAATTACATATTTATTAGCCCCTTTCCCCACTCTCAATCCTGAAACATCCCCCGCAGTACTAGAGGGGAGAGGACAGGATGAAAGCCAGCAGCACTGTGGGGCGGGGGGGGGGGGACTGGACAGTAAGAGGAAATGGCACTGCAATAGTGATTGGGGTGTGCCCAGGCACACCTGACACACCCCCTGCACACGCCTATGGGTCACTCGTTAACACAAGATTATTCACCTTATTCAAAAGTTAGAGAACAGAAAAAAGATTAGTTATATATAAATAAATGATAAACGGAACAAAGAGTTTAAGTGCAGGAAACTATTTTCTTTTCATGCGATTTTTCAGCTTCCATTTTTTTTTTTTTTTTTGCTGCTCTAACTGATCTCGGTAACAAAGCCAGCGCTCAGAAGATGACACTCTTTATAAGGAGACATTTTGTTCCTGAAGTTAAGAAAATGTTCTTTGTCAATTGAACATGTTTTTATTCCCATAGACAAGGGAAAATCAAAAGAAAGACGTGTCAGTTCTTTCCGGCATAAGAGGCATGGGACGTGCTTTAATGATCAATAAAAGCTATTGTACAGAAACTTTGATTAAAAAGGAAAAAATGAAAAAGGTTTAAAGTTTCAAACATGTTATATTTCTAGCAGGAATGAAATATCGTAACAGTAATATAATACATCATAGCGAAAACGAAAAAAGAAGATAATGAGAACCGATAGCTAATTGCCATCTATTAACCTATGGCAAAGGCATATTAAATGACACCTGCCATATAAAGAAAAAAATGTAAGGGAAACTTTAGTTTTCCTACAAAAAAAAAACTTACATTTGCCATGTAGGTACCAGTAGAAGACTACAGTAGCCAGCAGTATAAAGAGAGCAGGAATGGGTTGACGGATAAACTCCATTGTGTTTTTACTGCTGTGTCCATGCTTTTTCCTTACATCCCATTCTGTAGAATGGTGCCACCTGGGACAGGAAATACAGGGAGATGTCCCCAATGGGGATATAGTCATCCAAAAAAATTTGCACTTTTTTAAATTTTTCTCTGTCGGCGTTGGGAGAATTCTCTTTACTTCCTGTCTTATTGACTATTGCCACCTGGGATAGGAAAATAGGGAAGATCTCCCTAATGGGCAGCACAGATGCTATGTTGTTGACATGCTGGTAGCAGGGGCGTACATACAGGGGTCGCATGGGTCTCAATGGAAACCTGGCCCCATGCTCCAGGGGGCCTGTGCAGCCTCCCCTGTATGTCTGGATAGGAGGGTGTGGGGGCAGTGAAATGTAAAGGAACCGATCCCTCCATGTAGCCACTTTGGGAAAAAAAAACAGAAGTGATTAAAAACCCCCAAAAGAAAGCTATATTTGTGTGAAAAAAAATGATAAAAAATTTCACATGGTTACAGTGTAGCATGAGTGTGCAATTGTCATTCAAAGTGTGATAGTGCTGAAAGCTAAAAAAAAATGGCCTGGGCAGGAAGGGGGTGTAAGTGCCCAGTATTGAGGTGGTTAAATATGCAGGGCCACACCAGACAGCCACCACAGCTCAATGGCAGCTGTGGGTCTCTGCAACATATCCAGCAAGCAAAAAGAAAATGGTAACTGCTCTGATCAATTCATAACACATGTTTTACATAGTTCACACAGGTAGAGAAGTGCAGAGAACCATATGTGGCTTTGGCAGAGTAAGGCCCCGGGGGCATCCGCCTAATGGAATCCACTTGCTCAGTAGGGGGTCGCTCCACTAAGCAGAGCGGACATGGACACAGTCCCGCTCTGTTCTATGGGAGAATTGGGTGGAAACGGACCGCCTGTCCAGTTTCCTCCAATCCTATCCAATCTGCCAGATGGATGGAAAATAGGACCACCATTCATCTGGATTTTGAGGACAGGATCGAATCTATAGAGGAGACTGCAAGGTCCAATCAGGTCCGCCTAAAAAACGGACAGGTGGACCTGATCGGAAAGCCTGTGTGAAAGGGCCCTAACTGCATTCTGTCAGGGCTCTTTCACATGGTCAGCCAAGGGGGCAATAAAAACAGGCGGTTAATATGATCACAATCAATATTCGTGGTTTGGGAGGATTAATATTCTAAAAATGGATATAATACCTCGGTTTCTGTATCTTTTCCAAACCATGCCTGTCTTCATTCCTAGATCCTATTTTTCTACTTTACAGTCGGCCTTTACAAAATTTATCTGGGGCCATAAAAAACATAGATTAAAAAAGAAATTACTATCACTGCTCAAAGTGAACGGAGGAGCGGGTGCACCTGATCTTTACCATTACTATGTAGCGGCAGTATTAACAAGGATAGTGAACTGTTTCCACTCTTCCAACACTAAACAATGGGTACTAATAGAGCAAGGGTTAAATCAATTTGATCTTACCGCTCTTCATTGGTTTGATTTTGGGAATAGTGATATCTATCGAGATTCATCTTTTACTATGCCTTCTCTAACATCCCACCTATTAAAAATTTGGACCAAAACTATTTTACAATTAGAACTTTCCTCATTTGTAGGACCTATGACACCTTTATTTGGTAACCCACGATTTCCGCCGGCTTTAAAACATAAAGATTTCCTCATTTGGAACAAAGAATCACATCGTAGAGTGTGCCAGATTACTTGCCAGGCAGCATTCCCACCCATATTAAACCTAATCTTTACACAGAAACCCTTACTTACGCAATGGTTGGAATATCGGCAACTATTATCTTTCTTGTCCTCTCTTCCCTCAAATACATTTTTGTATAGAGACACAACTCAGTTTGAACTTCTGTTGCTACAAGACTCAAAACCAAAACATGTCTTATCCTCAATCTATAAGATACTTGCCATAAAAAAAAACCTGAACCCCCTGAATACACAAGGAAATGGGCGAATGAGTTAAATGTTCAAATTGAAGATGCAGAGTGGAAGAAAGCATTTAATTTAACACATTGTATGTCACTAACAATTAAAGCACAAGAGACAAATTACAAACTTCTTTCCAGGTGGTATTGGAGCCCAATGTCATTAAAGCGTATATATCCAGACAAATCAGACATATGTTGGCGATGCCATACATTTAAAGGTTCATTGCTCCACATCTGGTGGGAATGTCCCCAAATCTTAATTTTTTGGGAAAAAATTATGCAGCTCTATACTTTAGTTACTGGGGAACCAATATTAAATACACCACAAATCACTTTGCTCTCAATATTACCAGGATCATATAAGAATATTAAAAGGGGTCTTTTGAGACACTGGTTGACAGCAGCAAGATTAGTTATACCACGGCACTGGCACTCAATACAAACTCCATCAGTTAAGGAATGGGCCAGTGAAATGGATGGTATAGAGAAGATGGAATCACTTTTAGCACTTGAATTGGATACACATGAGGAGCACCTTCGGACCTGGGTCCCCTGGAGGGTATATAGAGAAACAACAAGAATTTAGAAATTACTTGTGGGAACAGAACAAATTAGCGGTGAGTGGTGTTTTTTTTTTGCTGCCAATCTTTAATTTTTAACCCTGTCCTATTTTTTTTATTTTTTTTGTGGTTTTTCTCCCTCCCCCTTTTTTTATTTTTTTTGTTTGGGGATGTTGTCTTGTCCCGTTTTGTTTTGTCTTGACTTGTCCTGTCTAGTCTTGTCTTGTCTTGTTAAGTCTTGTCTTGTCTTGTCTTGTCCTGTCTAGTCTTGTCTTCCCCAGTCTTGTTTTGTATAGTCTTTTTGAATAATATATGGAAACAAAAATATATCCGAAATTGATTAGATGAAATAATTGTATTACTTATATGAACACATCAATGTCTGTATTATACTCTATAATGTATTGTCATAATATAATAAAATCAGAATGAACTATAAAAATCAACGCATGCTCAGAATCAAGTCGACGCATGCTTGGAAGCATTGAACTTCATTTTTTTCAGCACGTCGTTGTGTTTTACGTCACTGCGTTCTGACACGATCGTTTTTTTAACCGATGGTGTGTAGGCACGACTGATCATCAGTCAGCTTCATCGGATAACTGATGGAAAAATCCATCAATTTCATCGGATGGACCGATCGTGTGTACAGGGCATTAGGGAAAATTGAAAGCGGAGCTCCACCCTAAAGTGGAACTCACGCTGATCGGAACCCTCCCCCCCTCCGGTGTCACATTTGACACCTTTCAGGGGGGAGGGGGGTGCAGATAACTGTCTAAAGACAGGTATTTGCACCCACTTCCGGCCCAGAATTCTCGGGCAGAATGCGGGCATGTCGTCACCTCCTGTCGCCCCCCGTTGTGGGCTGGGAACACTCGGCTCCGAGCACATAGCGGCAGCCAATTGGCGGGCGCAGCGCGACTCACGCATGCGCCATAGGGAACCGGGCAGTGAATCCGGAGCACTTCACTTCCTGGTACCCTCACTGTGGATGGTGGGGGGAGCAGCAGACTGACGAGCGATCGCTCGTCCTCTGCTGCGGACGACGCTGGAATCCTGGACAGGTAAGTGTCCTAATATTAAAAGTCAGCAGCTGCAGTATTTGTAGCTGCTGGCTTTTAATATTTTTTTTTTTGAGCGAACATCCACTTTAAGGTTTGGTTGGTTAAATTTGGAAATCAATGGTGGCACGATCGGATCACAAAACGCATGAATTTTCTGATTTTCAAAAGAAAATTCTTTCGAAATTCGACCATGCATGGTCTGCCTAAAACAACCATTAGGAGCCAAATATTTTACATTTAAACTCATCAGTCAGATCACCTGCTGACTTTTTTTTGCACCCTAGTCCTTTCATTTTTATGTGTAGGTGAGTTTCTTGGTTTTGTTTTTACCTTTAGGCCGGAATCACACTTGTGTGGTGCGAATTTCAGCTCTGTAATCTCTGCAGATAGATAAGGGAAGTGTTCAGCAGATCCATTGTGTTTTAAGTGTGAATTTGGAGACCTGGGAGAAGTTCCGGGTGAGAGGAGAGTGGGGGAGAAATGTATTGAGCTGAATGAGAGAAATTCCTGAAGAGAACTGAACACATCTGCGAATCAGCTGCGTACCCATAGAAGAAAATGGGACTGAATTCGCACCTGAGCCGCACCGCAAGGCATAAAATCCGCACACGTTTTTTCTGCAATGCCCAGTGCGAATGCCTCGCACATATGTGAACCAGCCTCATTGAAAACAATGTATTTAGAAATGTTCTGCGTATTAGATGCGGTTTAAGCCTCACTCAATTCGCATAGGTGTGAATCCGGCCTGAGGGCCAGTTCACACCAGACGCAGTTCCATTCAGTTCCGTGTGCTTTTTTCTGCACCGGAAACTGACCGGAAACTGACTGCATGGTGTGAACTAGAGCCAACTAGATCCATTGGAATACATGGAAAACACTGTGCATGCATTTTTCGCAGAAAAAAGCACACGGAACTCAACGGAACTGTGTCTGGTGTGAACTGGCCCTTAGGTTGAGTTCACACTGTCTTCGCATGTGGTGACACTGTCTTCGTGGCAGGGATCCGGTGCGTCTAGGGTTGCCACCTCATCCCTTTTAGGGCAGATTCACACCTATGCGAATTGGTTGCGGCTTAAACTGCATCTAATACGCAGAACATTTCTAAATACATTGTTTTCAATGAGGCTGGTTCACATATGTGCGATGCATTCGCACTGCGCATTGCAGAAAAAACGTGTGTGGATTTTATGCCTTGCGGTGTGGCTCAGGTGCGAATTCAGGCCCATTATCTTCTATGGGTACGCAGCTGATTCGCAGATGTGTTCATTTCTCTTCAGGAATTTCTGTCATTCAGCTCAATACACTTCTCCCCCACTCTCCTCTCACCTGTAACTTCTCCCAGGTTTCCAAATTCGCAGCTAAAACATTGCTAATCTGCTGAACACTTCTCTCATCTCCCTGCAAAAAGAGAGCTGAAATTCGCACCACACAAGTGTGATTCCGGCCTAAAACTGAACACATAATAATTGCACAGGTTGTGTGGCAGATTAAGGAGGTAATTAAACTCATAGGGCAGTGCTGCGTATCTATAAATCTTATATAAACAAATAATTAAACATTCCTTAAAAAAAAATCTGAAAAAAGAAAATAAGTAAATTATAAAAACAGTTCATGTGTAGGTTTCCAAAGCTGTCACCGCTGTAAAAAATCCTATTTAAATGGATCCAATATTCAGTGCACACCACCACCTGCTAAAATGCCTGCTCACCTCAAGGATGAGTATAAAACTCATAGACAGATCACTCCTTGTGTCCACCACGATCAGTCCACTTTACCAATGGTAGCAATTCCTAAAGTCTCCAGACTGCACCTCTGTGTGGGTAATCAACCTATAAATTGTCTCCAAACACCACCTTCCTCCAATCGCTTTTTAAAAATCAATTCCACTTATCCAGGGGTTAAGGACATGAAACAAATACACAAGAACCATAGTGTTCTCTGCTTTTGAATTTATTAAAAAAGCCCCCCTAAAAAGTTACACTTACAAGAAATAACAATAAAAACAGCATGTATCAAATCACCAGCTCATCACAGATAAGACTCCTCCCTTCTAAACGCGTGTCAGCCTCTCATTGGCTTTCATCAGTAGAATCTATGAGGCTGGGATAGAGTGGATGATGACATCATTAGAGCAGAGAGCTTTAAAAAAAATATATCAAAATATTGTCATACACAATTTATACATCAAAACTTAGGTATTTTTGTCTGGTTTCAGGCATTGTGCTTTGTGATACGTCTTTTACTTTTGGTTGCTGGAGCTTCTAAATGACAAGAGTTTCAAATTTTCTTCCATTGACTGTCATGTAAAAAAAAAAATCAGATTTCCCAGTGAAAGGCACAGAACACCTCTTTTTTAAATCGCTTAAATGCCCAAATTTTTAAGTTTATCAACATAAATTAACATACCGATATGTTCACAAAGGCGATATGTCTCTAACGGTGAAGTCGCTGTTTTGATGTTTTAGGATGTACAGTTGTGGATTTATTAAGGTTTGTTTAAAGGGTTCTCTCACTCATCAGGTGTGGGGATTAAAGCGGTTGTAAAGGTATTTTTTTTCCCTAAATAGCTTCCTTTACCTCAGTGCAGTCCTCCTCACTTACCTCATGTGGAGAAAACCTCTTGAGGGGGAGGGGCGACCAGGCAAGTCAGGACACTCTCTATATTGCAAATAGAGAAAGGAGCTGTGTGTTTTTTTAGGCATTCTGCTCGCCCCCCTCCCCCCTCAAGAGGCTTTCTTCACACCAGGGAAAAAGCCTTGCATTACTGTGTGGAGTTACAGACAGAAGATCAGGAAGTGAGGGTTTCTCAGAAGAAATAAGGACATTTAAAAGCAAAATCAAAGGATGAGGTAAGTGAAAGAGGACTGCACTAAGGTAAAGGAAGCTATTTAGGAAAAATATTTTTACCTTTCCAACCCTTTAATGATCAAAGAAAGGCTTTATAAGTACTGAAGGAATACTGCTTGTATGTCCAAAAGATAGTGTAGTGGTTATGGTGAATGGCATTGGTGCGGGCTTAGCAATTCAGCTATTCAGCATTCCCACGCATTTTCTGCAGGAAATGCATTTTTTAGTTTATTTATTTTCTTTTTTCAGATTTTTTTTAAGAATGTTTAATTACTTGTTTATATAAGATTTATAGATACGCAGCGCTGCCCTATTTTCACAAAATTAATATTGTAGTAGGTGTGGTGTATCACTATAAGTGTTCAGCAGCTGTGTAGACACTTAGTGGGTTATATTTGTTGTGTGTTTTTTTCCTCACGTCATTTATAGGAGTAATTTATTAGTATTGTGGTGCTGATTGTTTTTCTCACAATTTGAATTAAACTCACTTGGTGCCTCATCTGCAATAACCAATTCAGCTCAGGACCATTTGGCTGCCAAATGACCGGGACACTTTTTTGCGATTCGGCACTGCGCCATTTTAACCGACGTGGCCCCGAAACAAAATTTATGTCCTTTTTTCCCCACAAATAGAGCTTTCTTGTGGTGCTATTTTGATCACCTCTGCGTTTTTTTTTTTTTGTGCTATAAACAAAAATATAGTGACAATTAAAAAAAAAAGCAATATATTTTGCTATAATAAATATCGCCCAAAAAAATATATAAAAAAATAATTGTTTTCCTCAGTTTAGGCCGATACGTATTCTTCTACTTATTTTTTGCAAATAAAAATTGCAATAAGCGTTTATTGATTGGCTTGTGCAAAAGTTATAGGGCCAGATCCACATACAATTGCCCTGGCGCAGTGTATCAGAGATACACTACGCCGCCGTATTTTACCTGGCTCTAAGTCGAATCAAGGAAGATTTCGGTCCCGCGGCGATCGAACTACGCATGCTCCGTTTAGAAATTTCCCTCCGTGCATTGCGCAAAATTACGTCGTAACGTCATTTTTTTTTAGTAGCGTAATTTACGTACATTCCTATTCACGGACGACTTACGCAAAAAAAAAATTGAAAATTCGACGCGGGAACGACGGCCATACTTAACATGGCACGTCTAACTATAGACCGGATAATAGCAGATTTAACTATACGCCGGAAAAAGCTGACTAGCGACGATGTTAGGGAATGCGACGGCCGATCGTAACTTCGTGGATCGCCGTAAAAAGCTAATTTGCATACCCGACGCGGAAAACGACGCAAACTCCACCCAGCGGGCGCAAAAAGATTGCAGCGTAGATCCGAAGGTGTACGAAGACGTAAGCCTGTGGGATCGAAGACCGAAGCCGTCGTATCATGGTTTGAGGATTGAAACTAATGATACGACAAGGGTAATTTAAAAGTACGCCGGCGTATCAGGAGATACACCGGCGTACTAGCTCTGTGGATCTGGCCCCTAGCGTCTACAAAATAGGGGATAGTTTTATGGCATTTGTATTAATATTTTTTTTTTTTTTACTAGTAATGGTGGCGATCAGCGATTTGTATCGTGACTGCGACATTATGGCGGACACATCGGACACTTTTGACACATTTTTGGGACCATTGTCATTTTCACAGCAAAAAGTACTATACAAATGCACTGATTACTGTGAAAATGACAATGGCAGAAATGGGTTAACCACTATGGGGCGCTAAAGGGGTTAAGTGTGCTCTGATTTGTGTTTCTTACTGTAGGGGGGCGTGGCTGGACATGTGACGTCACTGATCGTCGTTCCCTATGACAGGGAACAGACGATCAGTGACAAGCCACAGAGAAGAACGGGGAAGGTTTGTTCACCTCTCCCTATTCTTCAGCTCCTTTGACACGTTCGCCTGACACCGGCAGCGATCAGGTCCTGCGGGCGCAGTCACGGAGCTTCAGACCGGGTCGTGAGCGTTCCTTGGGCGGTGCGCGCGACCCACGACTAGGCACTTAAAGGGCAACGTACCTGTACATGCTTGTGCCCAGCGGTGCCATTCTGCTGACGTATATCGGCGTTAGGCGGTCCTCAAGTAGTTAAGTGTAAATGTGCTTTGAAAGGATGCTTGTTTGAATCAGGAGAGAGAGGAGAGACAGGAGAGAGGCAAATATTGTGTTCCGCTTCCAGTGGTGGCCCGTCCACTAGGGGTGCACGGGTGCCTCCCCCCACTAATGCATCCGGCCCCCTGATATACATGCAGGGGTGCCGGCTGCATGGATTCCAATGGGGTGGTGTTTTTTTTAAGCATGTGATTATAGCCACAGGCTCTAATAGGCTTCAAAATAGGGTGGTCTCCATGTATAGAGCACTACTCTCCAAGCCCACCCAGTTGAGTTACAATAGCATATGAATATTCGCTATTGTAACACTGAATCTCCTCCTGGCCATTCAGGAAGTGGGTCATGAGACCCATAACCCAATTGTCTGAAAGGAGATCCAATCGGATTGGCTGGCTAGAGGAGGAGGGAGGAGACCCATGGAGGAGACGAGGCAGAAGACGGGAACCGAGCCAACAAGCAGTCCGCAGCACGGAGAGAAGCTTACACCACCCGCCACACTGACCACAAGGTAGGGTAAGTGCAGTGTAATCAATAATAAGCAATGTACATGGTTGTTTTTTTTAACCTGTGCCATTCTGTGTAAAAAGACTGACCTTCAATGCAATGACATCACCAGCACATGCACATTGTTTTGATGTACGGCATGCTCTCTGTCCCATTACTCCGTTCTGTAGTGTGCAGTGCATTTAGCCTCAGAACCTGTGTAATTCATATGTGTTCGTGTTTAAAGGGATACGTTGGCAACCCTAGGTGCGTCCCTGTTTTCTGTGTCAGGGACGAATCAGGCCCAAATTCTTGCCTGAATTCGGACCTGAAACTGAGCCAAAGACGCACAGGACTCCTGTGCATTTCGCTTTGCATCTGCGAAGGAGATGTGTGAACCGTCTCCATTGGGAGTGGTCACAATCTCCTGTCATGTAAATTGGATGCAGAGAAAACCGCATCCCATTCGCACTAGTGTGAACGCAGCCTTATAGAATAGCTTTCTGGGTGGAACTCTTCTATGAAGAATACTTCTTATAATAATTTTCCAGGGCAACACTGGTTCCTGGCTGGTTTGTATTGATTCTGGAGAAAACCTTGAGCAGCACATCGGCAAACACCTGCCTTCCATAACATTTCAGCTTAGTAGAAACAATTATATTGCAGAATGACCAACCATACCTACCGTGCTCTCACCCTTTTATCACGGTTGTCCCTTGACCGGTTTAATTCCCTCTACACAGCTGTTTGTTTCAGTTAATCTGTTTGGGTCAACCACACAGTATGACATTGATAAATAGCACCTGTTAGGTATTTGCCTAATTAAGCACTGGGCTCAATGCCTATGCAGAGCTCATACTTTTCAACTAGAAAATTTAAAAATAATGTTAGTTTCTTTCTGTAAGGTAATCTTATTGTATTATTGTAATATTTGTGCAAAAAAAAAAAAGTTTAAAGCTCAAATATGTGCCCTTTTCTACTGACACAATAACACAGAAATACAGAACATAGGTAAAAATAGTTATGGCAATTTAGGCCAGCTCTAATAAGTTGTGTACCACTGCACATAATAAACAGTCCTTGGCATTGCCGTCTTATTCCTCTATATTTCAAGCAATGGTTCACATGATGTTCTTGATGTTTATTTACAAAGCAAATAAATCTAATAAAAAAAAAGATACATTTTTTCTTGCTAGATACTGGAGAGGTATACTGCCTCATAAATGCAAGTGGTTTAAGGCTTCCGACATACAACTGAGGGCAAATTACTTTACCTTGGAGTAGGGATGAGGTTCTTGTTCAAGACGAACGTATGTTCGACTCGAATATCGTCTGTTCGTACGTTCGTCGAAATTCGAACAAAAAGTGTCGTTCGCGCCAAATTTGAGTGACGCGCCACGGCCCATAATTCACTGCGGCATTGCGCGCTGATGATCAACCAAGCATCACCTAGACGTACTTGGTGTTTACTGCACTTGTGCTGTATAGTTTGCACTTAAACCTACTTGTAGTTTACTGCACTTGGGCCGTATAGTTTGCACCTAGACGTACTTGGTGTTTACTGCACTTGGGCCGTATAGTTTGCACCTAGACGTACTTGGTGTTTACTGCACTTGGGCCGTTTAGCTCTCTATAGAGAGCCTCAGGTGGCTGCAGCACTGCTTCCTCTCTCGTCACTTCTTCCCCTTCCCTGTAGCGTGGCTGAGCTCCTCTTCCTTCCTCCTTTACGTCCAGCCATGTACCGCGCCGTACAGGAGTATCAGTTTCCTGTTCCCGGCCAGACTGACAGGAAGTGCACACTTAGTGCTCACTACCTTTCAGTCCGGTCGGGAACAGGAAACTGAATTTTTTGGGTAAAAAGAACATAGGGAGGGAGGGAGGAGTAAAAAGAACATGGGGGGAGTAAAAAAAAAAACATAGGGAGGGGAGGGGGGAGTAAAAAAGAACATAGGGAGGGGGAGGGGAGTAAGAAGGACACAGGAAGGGGGAGGGGGGAGTAAAAAGAAAATGGGGGGAGTAAACAAAACATAGGGAGGGGGAGTAAAAAAAACATGGGGGGGGGGAGTAAGAAGGACACAGGGAGTGGGCGTTGCGTGTGTGCATGGGGGAGTGGGAGGTCCTCCATATCCATTTTGCTTTGGGCCCCCAAATTCCTTCAAACGGCCCAGTTTCTCATTTACCTTGGGGACTCTGCACTCAGAGGTCAGAGCACCTTCTGTGCTTTTTAACTACCCGATACATGAAGGCTCGCTGGCGGGAGTATTTTGGAAAAGTTGTTGTTTGTACTTGGACAGATATCTAACTGAAGCACAAAAAACAAAGGCTGGTTGTTAATGCAACATACAGTATTCAAAACAGACCTTAAAAAAGGCAGCATTGATTTGCCTCAAAGATTAGTATTGGGCCCATTTATTTTCAGTTGTAGCCCCTGGTCCTCAGCTGCTTAGTCTACAGCACTGGCCTGCTTGGCAGCATGGACCACGCTACTACTGCTCCCCATACGTCTCCTCTCCCCTCTCAAGCTGTTGAGGAGAGGAGAGCAGAGGAGAGGTGAACAGGACACTAAGGCCTTTCACACGGGGCGGATCAGTAATGATCCGCCTCCGTATGCTCTGTATGCTCTGTATGCTCAGCGGCGATCGCTCCGTTGATCCCCGCTGAGCCGGCGAATGACAGGGCGGTCCCCGCACACTGTGCAGGGACCGCCCTGTCTTTTCTCTGCTCTCCCCTATGGGGAAAGGGGCCTTACGCTGATGGAGGGCTGTGTGTGTAGCCCAAGGAAACCCTGCCCACCACCCTGGGGAAGCAAACGAAAAAGGAAAGTGGAAAGTGAACTGCTGTGCATTCTGAGAAGGACAATGCCTGCTGAGGGGGTCTATGACTTCTAGGTGATGTAGTACCTAGGGAGACTGAACCTGTCTTGTACATTAACTGTAGAAAGGAGGGACTTTCCAGAGCTGGAGACAGTCATTGGGAGGATGTTGTAGAGTACACACAGTGCAGCAGATGAAACAATTTTCTGTAGTTTTGGAGAGTCACTGACATCTTCTGGTCTGTGGGAATGCCACTGTCTAGTCTGGTGTCACCCCGTGGTCATGGAAAGGACATCACTGCAGCTGGAATTTCTGAGCCCTGGACAGAGGGCTGGAGGAAATTTGTCACCCTAGGAGAGGGCTGCTGGCCATTACCTACAGTACTGCCACCTTATTAAAGGAACAGTATTGCCCAATTGAGACACAGTTTAGGCACATTTACCCAGGTTCAGAGGGACTTACATGTGAGAGCTCCAGTGCTGGATTTGGGCCCCAATGCAGTGACCATTTGGAGAGAGATTGCCAGAGACTATTGGGCCACTGTCCTAGCATTGCCCTTTAGTTAGGACCTCCTGACTATATATGGATTAGGGGTCATTCATTGGTCTGGTGTTTTTTTACTAAGTCACACGCTATTTACAACTAGTTGTTTGCTTGTTGAAGTCTTATTTACTGTTGTTCATTTTGGGTGTTATATTATTATGTGTTATTACAAAAAATATACACTGTTCAGTGTGTGTGTAAGTGTTGTGCTGCTCAGAGAGTCTTCAGCACTGTTACAGGGGACCCAAGAAAAAGAGGCTCTTTTGGGGGTAAGTGCTACACAGTCTTTTCATGATCTCGGTAATTAAATACAAAGTACTGTAGTATTTCCAATTTTGCTCATGATGTAAAAATGATGTAAATTATTAAAACTCAATAGATTTAAAAAATAACAACATGCAGAATTGTGACAGATGGCATATGATATTTAAAGCTGAATGCCAGGAATACAGCTAAATACTCCATTGAAATATATATGAGAGATTTCTTACCTATTAAAGGATTTGTTTTTCTGTCCAAAAACTTACACAGATCAGCCAGATTGCAGAGTTGGGATGAAGACCTGACTTTTCTCTGCTGTAGTTAAGCAATAAATCTAAGACACCTTCCTGTCCTCCAACCTGTGATTGGAGCGTGAAAGAGCGACAGCAGGTCACCAGTTAGCATTGCTATATTCCTCTGTCAGCATGTTCCTTGTTAGCATAAATGCTTTCACCATTTCTGATTGGTTCCTACTTCTGTACCACTTACTCCTAGTCTAAGTACTGATGTACTGTACAGGGGTTACAAAAAGCTGACATTTAGATTTGATATTTGCAATAGCAGCCTTGAATTCAGCTTTTATTATTGAAAAAATTCTAAGCTTATGTCCCTAAGCAACGGTGCTAACATTGCCCCTATGCATTCTATGTAATAAAATTGGGAAAACACAAAAAAAATTAACAGTAGGCGAAGGAATGTATAAAAAGAGAGATAAACATAAGATGATGTTATAGTTTTATTCCTGTGTTCATTACAAGTAAATGTATGCATGGAATATGGGTTATAGTTTTGAGAATTAAGAAGGATGTAGACATCTGAAAAAAAGTAACCAAATTAGTATGTGTTCATTTACAACAAACGGTTAGAAAAACTGGCCAGGATTTTTTGGGAAAAATATGTTTACATATATGCAAGTCTAGTATCAAGAGTATATAAAACGGAACTCTGGGAAAAGATATTTCATAAAAATCAATAGCCCTGTTAATGAAATAACAAAAAAGTAGCCTTTGCTGAAATTCTCATCTTAAACCTGGCTCTACCTCCTGCCAATGCTGTATCCTGGCCTAGGCCAACAAGGCCCAGGCCTAGGGCAGCACTTTACAGGGGAGCAGCACGGAAAGAGTCTCCGCCGGCTTGCCCTACACTGTTAGGCCTCGTACACACAATAGGTTAGCCAGAGGACAACGTTCTGATGGACCGTTTTCATCAGTCAAAACCGGTCGTGTGTAGGCCCCATAGGTTATTTAACCTTAGGTTAAAGAAAAGCCAACTTGCTTTAAAATTAGCCTATGGACTCATAACCGATAGGTCAAAACCGATCGTTAGTAGGCACGACCATCGGTTAAAAACGCATGCTCAGAATCAAGTCGACGCATGCTTGGAAGCATTGAACTTAATTTTTTTCAGCACGTCGTTGTGTTTTACGTCACCGCGTTCTGATACGATCGTTTTTTTAACTGATTGTGTGTAGGCACATCAGACAATTAGTCAGCTTCATCGATTACCTAAGACAACTGTCCTTCAGAACGTTCTCATCGGATGGACTGATCGCGTGTACAAGGCTTTAGTGTAACACAAGCTGCTTCTAATTTTGACTGTCCTATCATCCTGGACCACAAACCTTACTCACTGTACTATATGTTTTCTGCTGCACCATTGGCATTGTTATATCTTAGTCCTCTCCATAAATGTATCAGAAATTTGTGCTTAAAGTAGAACTATAGGCAACACTATTTTTTTCATTTTGGATAGAGTAAGGGAGGGTTATAGCCCCTGTCAGATTATTTTTTTACCATCCCTGACCCATTGCAGAGATTTCCCTTCAATTCCTGTCCCATAGCCACACAGGAAGTGAGAGGAAATGGATGCAAATTAAAGCGGATCTCCACCCTAAAGTGAAGATCCGCTGATCGGAACCCTCCTCCCCTTCGGTGTCACATTTGACACCTTTCAGTGGGGAGGGGGGTGCAGATACCTGTCTAAAGACAGGTATCTGCACCCACTTCCGGCCCGCAGTCTCGGGCAAATGTCGGGTTTTTCCCGTTGTGTGCTGGGAACTCTCGGCTCCCAGCACACAGCGGGAGCCAATCGGCGGGCGCAGCGCGACTCGCGCATGCGCCGTAGGGAACCGGGCAGTGAAGCCGCAGCGCTTCACTTCCTGGTTCCCTCACCGTGGATGGAGGGGGGAGCAGCAGAGAGACGAGCGATCGCTCGTCTTCTGCTGCGGATGCCGCTGGGCTCCAGGACAGGTAAGTGTCCTATTTTTAAAAGTCAGCAGCTGCAGTATTCGTAGCTGCTGGCTTTTAAAAAACATTTTTAATGGGCTATCCGCTTTAAGGGATCTCAACCCCCCCCCCCCCTCCAGGCCCTCAGAACTAGTGTCCCCATTCAACATTTTTATGGCAGGTCCTAAACAGAAAGGGGTGTGGCCTTGACAGGAAGGAATGGGTCATATTTAAATTAGGGATGCACGAGTTTAGTCAGGCCTATGGCAGCACAAAACCTAAATACACTACTGCCTCCTGCAATAAATAATTTAAGCCACTAAATGCCACCAGCCTACTGGGTGATAGACAGTGTCAACCCACCATCTCTGAGCCCATGGCATCATGCCCCTGGGGGCACCTCAGTACTCTAGCTTGATTTCAGAATGCTACTGCACTGAATGGTACTCCTGTGTCTTTACATAAACACTACTCAATGCAGCAGTGCAGATTATTATTTATTTTTATATTTTTCAGTCAGTGTTTTTGCCACTTGTTCTTAATATGATGGTATTTTGCACCGCTTGATCTGATCTACTACATGGCAACCATCCAAGATTGCAGCCCAAAGGCCTCCAGCTTCGACCAGATGGTCAGATCCTTGAAACCGCTACCATTTTTATGGGTCTCAACGCATGCTATTTACTCTACTTTCTGGTCCTTTACTTTTTGTAACTCTTCTCAACGAGCATTCAAAACTTTCACCGTTAGCAGAAGGTATTGATTTCTTATCAATAAGCAAATTAATGTATTTGCTCTTAGGCAGTTTCAGTACAGGTTCTCCTTGAACCTTTAAAGCCTCGTACACACGATCAGATATCTGATGGAATCTAATCTGATGGATTTTTTCTTCGGATATCCGATGAAGCTGACTTTCATCAGTCTTGCTTACACACCATCAGTCAAAAATCCGATCGAGTCCAAACGCGGTGACATACAAGACTACGACGAGCAAAAATAAATGAAGTTCAATGCTTCCAAGCATGCGTCAACTTGATTCTGAGCATGCGTGGATTTTTGGCCGATGAAGTTCCATACAGACGATCAGATTTTTCTATCGTTTTTTTATCCATAGGAAAAATTTGAAACATGATCTATTTTTTTTACCAATGGTGTTCAAACCAATGGGGCCCACACACGATCGTGTGTATGGGGCTTTAGAGTAAAAACAGAAGCAGATTGAAAAACCTTGCTCCCTCACAATTCTGGATTAACATACCAGGGTTGAGGATCTAATTTTTTTTCACATATACCGGTATACTGCTATAAAAACATTCAAGGGGTTGTAAAGGTTAATCTTTTATTTTCTAAATAGGTTCCTTTAAGCTTGTGCATTGTTGGTTCACTTACCTTTTCCTTCGATTTCCCTTCTAAATGCTTTTTTTCTTTGTCTGAATTTCTCACTTCCTGTTTCTCCTCAGTAAGCTTTCCACCATCACCTTAGCGGTGAAAAGTCAGTCAGAACAGCTTACTGAACACCTTACTGAGGAGGAACAAGAAATTAGAAATTCAGACAAAGAAAACAAAGAAAAAAAAACATTTAGAAGGGAAATTGAAGGAAAAGGTCAGTGAACCAACAATGCACTAGCCTAAAGTAACCTATTTAGAAAATAAAAAACAAATCTTTACAACCCCTTTAAGACCCCTTTCACACTGAGGCAGTTTTCTGGCAATTTAGCACTAAAATAAGCGCCTGTAAAGCACATGAAAAACTGCCTCTTAAGCCACCGCAGTGCTTTCACACTTGGGTGGTGTGCTTGCAAGATGGGTCCGGCAAAGTCCGGCTAGCAGCATCTTTGGGGTGATGTAGGAGCAGTGTATACTCTGATACTCTCCTCCCCTCCCCTCCTGGCATCAGCGGGAGTTCTCGGTTTGACAACAAAAGCGAGTACTCCCCTAATGAATGTATTGTTATATTGATGTGCCATCTTGGAGGAGTTGGACTGCCTGTGCAACCTCTATAGGGTCCAGATATTGTCTCATGCTACCAGTAGTTACACTGACCATAGCCAAATGCAAAACTAGTAGGGGGGTAGTGAGAAAAGTAGGGGGGGCAGTGCCCCCCCTGTTAAAACCCTTCCTGTTTTGAAGGTCATCTCATTGTTGCCCATCTAATGCACAATGCACCTGTTAATTCCAATAACATCAAAGCAGCGTAAACTGATTAACAACCCCCTCTGCTATTTAACTGACCAGATCAATATCCCAGGAGGTTTATTTTGTTTTGTTTTAGGTTTGTTTTTTTGGGGGGTTTTTTGGTTTTGTTTTTCCCAATAAGTTTTTATTGAAGAAAAAAAAACTGATTACAATGTCATCATGTAGACAATATGTAAATACTAACTAATAAAAACAGTATTTGGTGTGAATCTGTAGCATAGAACATATACATGTAGAACAATAACAGCATATACTTTTCTCCGTCTTAACATCTAAATCGAAAAATGAAAAACAAATCCTCTACCATTTTGTTCATAAGGGGTGACGTTTTATGTATTAGGGATCCCCTTTCAGCTTACAGTGTCGATGAGAGTGGGGATGGGTTCTTATGCTTGGTTAATATATTATATGGCTATGTGGGAGATGTGGGGCCAGATTCAGATACACTTAATTTTGCGCTGCGTAATTAAAATACTCTACGCTGCCGTATTTTACCAGGCTCTACATCGAATTCTGGTAGATTTTTGCCCGTACGCTACGGCGACGTAGTCTATTTCTCGCCGCTTAATCGAAACACGCGATTAGGGGGCGTGAAGCATTTAAATTAAGCGCGTCCCCGCGGCGATCGAACTGCGCATGCTCCGTTCAGAAATTTCCCGCCGTGCATTGCATGAAATCACGTCGTTACGTCATTCGTTGTTTGAGTAGCGTCGTTTACGAACATTCCTATTCCCGGACGACTTACGTTAAAAATAATAAAAGACGTCGGAAAACGTAGAAATTCGACGCGGGAACGACGGCCATACTTAACATGGGCTGTCTAATATTAGACCAGCAAAAAGCTGGTATAGTGAAACGCAAAAAAAAGATGACTAAAGATGCCGTAAGAGATTGCTATTGAAGATCGTAATTTCTGGGATCGCCGGCAAAAGCTCATTAGCATACCCCGACGCGGAAAACGACAGGAAGTCCACTCAGTGGCCGCAATTTTATTGCAGCGTAGATCCGAAGGCGTACTAACACGTAATCCAGTCGGATTGAAGCCCGCAGCCGTTTATTCATGGTTTGAGGTTTCCGACTAGCTAAAAAACGCGCGTAATTTGAAATTACTCCAGTAAGTGCTCTGTGAATCTGGCCCGTGTTGTTTAGCTGTGTTGAAATATCCCAGGAGTTTAATTGACTTGATGCTATACACTGATTAAAAAGTGTTCCTTTAAATTTTTTAAACAGTGTATATAGAGTGTGCATATGTTTTAGGCAGGTGTGAAAACATGCTGTAAATGAACAATGCTTTCAGAAATGGAAGTATTAATAGCAATTAACAAAATGGAAAGTAAATGAACAGAAAATAAATCCAAATCAAATGAATATTTGGTGTGATCACCCTTTGTCTTCAAAACAGCATCACTACTTCTAGGTATACTTGCAGGTAGGTTGTTCCAAACATCTTGGAGAACTAACCACAGATCTTCTGTGGATGTAGGCTGCCTCAAATCCTTCTGTTTCTTCATGTAATCCCAGACTGACTCTGTGATGTTGAGTTTGAGGCTCTGTTGGGGCCAAACCATCAATTCCAGGATTCCTTGTTCATCTTTACACTGAAGATAGTTCTTAATGAAATTGGCTGTATGTTTGGGGCCATTGATAAGGCACTGTGTTAATTTAAGTGACAATTGTGCAGTCGTGTGATGTTGTACCCAAACAAAATTGATGTCCTTCATTTCCCACAAATAGAGCTTTCTTTTGGTGTTATTTGCTAATCTCTTCGGTTTAAATTTTTTGCGCTATAAACAAAAAAAGAGCAAGAATTTTGGAAAAAAAAAAAAACAATATTTTCTTTTACTTTTTTCTATAATGAATATCCCCACCAAAATTGTAAAAAAAAAAAAAAAAATGTCATCAGTTTAGGCCAATATATATTCTTTTACATATTTTAGGTTAAAAAAAAAAAAAAAAAAAAAAGCGTACATTGATTGGTTTACGCAAAAGTTATAGCATCTACGAAATAGGGAACACATTTATGTCATAAATATTTTTTACTAGTAATGGCGGCGATCTGCGATTTTTAGCGAGACTGAGACATTGCGGCGGACACATCTGACACTTTTTTGGGACCACTAACATTTATAAAGGTACACCACAAAGTTTTTTTAAGAGGATTGAATGTTTGTTTAAGTGTGAACACCTGAAAAAACACTACAATTTATGGAGTTGATTTTTTTGATTTTTCTCACACTTTAGGTGTGGATTTTGGATGAACACTTATCAATATTTGTTTAAAAATCATACATTTATTTAGTATAATTTCATACTAAATATTTTTTTCTCTTCTTTTTTTGTCATGTTTAATCACTATAACACTCTTTTTACGTGGTGATTTAGTTTATATATTTTGAAAAACAGGTAGTAACCAAAATAAAATGTACCCTAATGATTACCTCCGCTGCGCTAAGGAGTAAGTGGATAAATACAAGAACGTTCGCAGCTGCTGTTTTAAATAAAGAGAATAATGAAAAAAATATCTAGTGAACTTAATAATGTAATTAAATACAAATAGCATAAACAGCGCTAATGTGTAGTGAAGCCACACAAGTGAACTTAAACAAATAACCAATAGGTGACAAAAGCATTAATGAAGAGACCCGTGAATGGATGAGTCAAAAAGGTTAAACAGTTCATAAAGTCTCTGAAAAGATATATCTTCTGAGTTTCTCCAAATGGCAGTCCTCCACCACACCAGTGTGTTGAAAACTCCTCCACCAATAAGATTGGCCACTCACCAGAACTAGTAACCTTACACTCACGTGTTTGGCACAGCAAGCATGTAATACAATCCTCAAGTCAGTGTTCAGGATTCATATCCAAAAATGTAGAAGTGAGATCCACATACGTGAAGAAAACAAAAAAGTATAATAGTGTGATATTGCTAAAACAATTTATTGACACACCACATGAACCTACAATGGTTGCACTCCCAAAAGCAAACTCCAAAAACAACCGTAATAAAATCCAGGCAAACTTCCTTGATATTCACAAGCTGATAAACTATGGTCACGGCGGACCTATGTAGAAAACCAGGTGTTTCTCACCACTTCCCCTTCACTCTAACACCTCCTTCTTGTTGAAAATAGTATCTTCAAACGCTGGTCGCTAGCATAGAAAAGCACATGCAGGTTATCTCACATTGGTCTCAAATGATCTAAAGATCTCTAGAGGGGGCGTGGCTACACTAGAGATCAAAAGATCTCTAGTGTAGCCACGCCCCCTCTAGAGATCTTTAGAACTGAACTGTTTAACCTTTTTGACTCATCCATTCACGGGTCTCTTTATCAATGCTTTTGTCACCTATTGGTTATTTGTTTAAGTTCACTTGTGTGGCTTCACTACACATTAGCGCTGTTTATGCTATTTGTATTTAATTTCATTATTAAGTTCACTAGTTTATATATTTTACATGTTTTAGATATGTTTATATGATTTATGAACACAGCGCTACAATTTTTTTCCTTTTAAAATTGTAATAATATAATTTAATAATATCATACTATTCAAGGAGCAGCTTTAGGCATATATACACTGGGGGCCAGATTCTCAGAGGCGCTACGACGGAGTATCTCAGATACCCCGTCGTATCGCCGTTTTTTTTGTCGGGTATCTAGGCGAGTGATTCTTAGAATCACTTTGGCATAGATACGCCTGAACATCCGACAAGTGTAATACCATTACACTTGCGGATCGTAGTTGTAATGACAACTCCGGCCACTAGGTGGCCTTTACGTTGTTTTCTCATTTGCCTATGCAAATGAGGCTACTACGCAGATTCCCGAACGCTTTTACGCCGCCCCGTCGTCGCATACGTCGTTTTCGTCCGCGTAAGGTTACCCCTGCTAATATGAGGGGTAACCTTACGCAGTTCCGTCGGATGCCTTCGGGTGCCGTCGGATGCCATGTTAAGTATGGCGACGGGTCAGCGTCGGCTTTTTCCGTCGCTTACGTCGTTTTACTAACTCGTTCGCGAATAGGGCATTGCGTAGTGACGATCACGTCGTTTTGACGTCGGTTTCAACGACGCTTTCCGACGTGAGCTGGAGAATGCGCACTGGGCTTTTTCCCCGGCCGGCGCATGCGCAGTTCGATCGATGCGGGGGCGCGCTTAATTTAAATACAAGCCGCCCCCTTTGAATTACGCGGCCCTACGCTGGGCCATTTACTCTACGCCTCCGCAAACTACGGAGCAAGTGCTTAGAGAATACGGCACTTGCTCTGTTACGTTGCGGTGGCGTAGTGTAAATGACTTACGCTACGCCAGCGAAAATATATGAGAATCTGGCCCTGTGTATATATATTTATATTAATATTTTTTTTCCTGTGCGCAGTGGGAGTTTGAGAAGGTAAAGGGGCACGTATACTATCTCTAGCCAGAGTTTCAACATTAATACAGTGAGAAGTGCTTTAAACATGCACCGATTACTGTATAAATGTAACTGTCAGGGTGTTAAGTGTGTTCCCTAGGTGTGTTTCTAACTGAGAGGGGATGGGACTGACTAGAGGAGGAGCCAGATCATTGTTCCTACTTATTAGGAACACACAATCTGTCTCTCCTCCCCTGTCCGAACAGGGATTTGTGTGTTTACACACATAAATCCCCGTTTTGACTTTCACGTCCGCGATTGCGGATGGCTTAGGGGTGATTGCGCCTGCCAGCCACGTGCATTGGGTCCCCCCGCTGTGCAGCACGTGCCTGCTATGGCTCTTAAAAGAGCCACTGTACATAAACGACAATTTTCGCAAGAGAGCCAACCTGCCACCGTATATGTATGTGAGCTGGTCGGGAAGTGATTAATTTACAGAATTTTTTCACACCTGCCTAAAACCTTTGCACAGTCCTACTATATCTAAATTAAAAAAATATCCTCATACTCTTAATAAGGTCATATTCATCAACTTCCCATCTTGCTGCCTGTGCACTTCCGGCTATGTAATCCTATGTAGCGAAACCTTTTTTTTGTTGTTCCTAAAATCTCCATGATCCGTTAATACATGAAAAATGAAGAACATCTGAGTACATCCACATCGGTGCTCGAAATATCCTTAAGTGCCTTTCACTTTGTTAGACATTAGCAATTAATCATACAAAAAACAGTTGATAATGCATCTGTTTCTCGGTAAGTAAATCATCTTGTGCCATCTATTCAGCAGGCAATGATTTTCATCATTACATGACTCCAGCTGGTTTCTCTATTTATATGTATATCATATGCTTTCCAAACAGTGCCATTATGTTTAGAAGCAACTGCTTTTTATAGTGCGGTTCAGATGGGATTGTTTCCATAAAAAAATATAAACATTTTTGTCCCCTTTTTTTTAACTTACAGAAAATAATTCATTGCTACACAAAAGCTAGTAAATCATTCAGGATGTAACACATTCCTTAACCAGTTCCTGCCAACAATACTCCATGTTAAGGGAATATTCATTTATGTTCCATTCATAGGTGTGCGCAGCTTTTGGCATTAGGGTGTGCACCCCAAAGCTCAAACACACTCTACCAATCACTCAGAATGTTCATTTAGAAAAGGAAGGGGTCGGTAGGGGTCGGTAAATGGCATATTTACTGGCCCCTTTCCCCACTCATCCTAAAACATCCACAGCAACAACTTTAAGCTGGCAGTGCTATGGGGCGGGGAAGGAGGGGGAGCCAGGTCAGTAGGGGGAATCTGTTTTGCACAGGGGGATTAGGGTGTGCCTGGGCACACCTGGCACACCCTGTGCGCACACCTATGGTTCCATTACAGAACTAGAGGCTAGTACTACTGATTGCTGACAGCGACAGTGCTGTCACTGACTGCTTTCAAACTCATCCTTCTAATGGAAACCACTGTCATTTATTCCAGATCATTATTGCTTATTAAAGTGATCACATGGGTTAGTTAACAAAACAAACCCAACAGCTCTGCTGTCATAATGCCTAGCATACAAAGAGGCACATTGACATGGTGGCTAATGTGAAACACAAACAGAAACATGCAATAAATGCTGCAGGTCTTATATTGATAGACAGGAAAAAAATTACCTTAATTAAATTTTTTTTTTTTTTAAATAACTTTCAAAACAATGTAGAAAATAATAGGGGGGCAGGCAGTTTTTTTTTGGTTATCAAGGTTACCAATTACCCGGTTCCTGACCGGCTCCTGTACATATACGTCATCAGAATGGCACGGCTGGGCAAAGTAATGTATATATACGTTGCTTTGAAATTCTCACCATGCGGGCACGCGAGCCCCTGCCGCGAGCTCCGTGACTGTGCCCGTGGGTCACAAAGCTGGTCACAGAGCTAGTCACAAAGCGGGTCACAGAGCTGCAGAACGGGGAGAGGCAATTGTAAACAAGCATCTCCCCATTCTGCCTAGCGACACTGTCACTGATCGTCTGTTCCCTCTCATCAAGAACAGTGATCAGTGACGTGTCACTCGTAGCCACGCCCCCTAACAGTAAGAATCACTCCCTAGGTTGTACTTAACTCCTTCAGCGCCACCTAGTGATTAACCCCTTCACTGTCAGTGTCATTTTCACAGTAATCAGTGCATTATTAAAGTGATGATCACTGTGAAAATGACAATGGTCCCAAAAATGTGTCATAAGTGTCCGATGTGTCCCCCATGAAGTCGCAGTCATGATAAAAATCGCTAATCGCCTCCATTACTATTAAAAAAATAATAATAATAAAAATGCTATAAACTATCCCCTATTTTGTAGACGGATGAGCCCAAGGTTCAGTCCCAACACAAGTGACTATTACCCTATTAGCCCAGAACGTGGGCATTTTGGGTTTGATAGATTCGACTCCCACTAATTTCATTATGGTTTGGGTTCAGCACCCAAACTTCTTTGAAGTTCATCAAACCCAGGGCAGTTTGGCTTATAATTACTTCCAGTTTCATTATCTATGATGAACTAGAGGTAATTAACTTGGATTTTCATAAAGTTATAGTGTAATTTTTAAATATGGCACTAATAAAGGATAAGTTCACCCTTTTAAAATATAAATAAACAACTTTTTGCAGGTAAAACAATGTACATGTAATATTCTTTTTATTAGTAGACTGTAAAGCATTGCACCCACAATCAGCAGATCATGGGTGCAATCTCAGGCTCCTGCAGACCGTGAGCGTAGTTCTCTGCTTGTAGCTCGTACGGGGAGGCAGTCACTGAATGTCAGGAAGGATCAATAAATTACCTAGAGATTCTGTTAATGATTGACATGACCGGGTGGGTGGAGCACTGCACAACCATGTTTTTTAAAATTGTGACAGCAGGTGCGGGGAGAAGATCTCTGGCCTGTTGTCACAACAGGGATTTAGGGGGTGTAACATGTGTGAGACATGTAACATGTTACCAAAAGTAAACTTATTCTTTAAGGCCCCTTTCACATTGGGACGGGAGCCATGCTGGCGGTATAGCGCCGCTAAAAATAGCGGCGCTATACCGTCGGATTTGCCGCGAGTTGCAGCCGCTAGCGGTGCAGTATTAACCCCCGCTAGCGGCCGTGAAAGGGTTAATACTGCCCGCAATACGCCTCTATTGAGGTGCATTGCGGTCGGTATTGCCGCGGTGCTCCAAAGGTGCTGCTGACAGGAGATTTTTTTCTCTCCCGCCAGCGCAACGCCTCAGTGTGAAAGCCCTCGGGCTTTCACATTGAGGTTGCTTGGCAGGAGTTTTTCAGGCGGTATAGCAGCGCTATTTTTAGCGCTGTACCGTCTGAAAAACTCCTCAATGTGATGTGGAATATGGATATGGAAACAGTCCTGCTTTCGACAACAATCAGTCTTTCTGCGCCACTCCAGCTTGAGTGGGTATAGCGTACCTGGACAGGTCTCTCTCACAGACCTGGAAGCCAGAGTATCATTCAAACTTGAGAAGGATGCCTCTGCCACAGGCTCTTCTGAATGACCGTCAGACAAGCGCCTCTGCCATAGGCCTTGCCCGAGTGTGAATATGGAGGAACTTCTCCTGAATAAAAGTTTGCCTGAATCCTCCTTCAAATGTCACCACACTGACTGAGAGAGGAATCAATCCCTCAGTGTCCAGTACCTCGATCCCCGATGGTTCACTCCAGTGCTGTTGGACCACCAGCCTCTCTTTGGTGCTCCTCAACTGGACTCCCCACCGAACGGCTAAACTCGCCTGGGATCTCTGGTGGTGGGAACCCAGTCAGTCACTGGGTCCACGTTGTGTTCAAAGTGTTAAAGACCAAGTGGGCTCCGGAACCAGGAACTCTGCAGAGCACCCACGCCCCGGTCATGTAGGCCATAACGCATGGGGCGCAATGATTGTGATCACACTAAAGGTGGGTGTCACGCTCCAGGAAGGGGGTCTCAGCCTTGAAAAAGATGTGGATGGCACCGACATGTTCACACAACCTCCTTCCATGGGCAGGCAAACACTCTGTCCTTTGGTGCCAAATTCGCCCTGCATCACATGCAGGGGTGGGTGGCTCCTCCCACTTGGAAACTTTTCTTTGCACGTGGCAGGCGCACGCAGCTTCACCGCACGTGCGCCCAAATTCGATTAACTCCTTCCTCACCAAACACATTATAACGGCGGACAGTTCCTTTTTTTTCCACGATGAAATAAAGAAACCTCCTGAATCTTGACAAATTGAGATAACAGCCGATCCCGGACGAGCCCCTACATGTAGCACTCACTCCAGCTGGAGCCGCTGATTAGATTTGGGATGGCATGTTACCTCATGGCTCCGGTGAAGTGTCTAGGGTGAATGATGAATACAGTAGCAATAAAGGAATGTCCGCAAATAGAAAGTCTCTTTTATAGATGCTCTTTATTACCCAGCCGGGTAAAAACAGTCAACAGGTGAGGGAAGGACAAAAGAAAAGTTTTGAAGGAGAATAGCAGACTCAGGCCTTGGATATGGAAACAGTCCTGCTTCTGACAATGATCAGTCTTTCTGCGCCACTCCAGCTTGAGTGGGTATAGCGTACCTGAACAGGTCTCTCTCACAGACCTGGCAGCCAGAGTATCAATCGAACTTGAGAAGGATGCCTCTGCCACAGGCTCTTCTGAATGACCGCCAGACAAGCGCCTCTGCCACAGGCCTTGCCCGAGTGTGAATATGGAGGAACTTCTCCAAAATAAAAGTTTGCCTGAATCCTGCTTCAAATGTCGCCAGAGTACTGACTGAGAGAGGAATCAATCCCTCAGTGTCCAGTACCTCGATCCCCGATGGTTCTGTCAGGGACTTACTACCCAATCCCGCCGGACCACCATTCAGATGAGACAGCAGTGCTCATCTGTAACTGTGTGCCGTCGCGCGTCCAATGCGTGCACGTTAATGCGGCTTGGCGCCAAATCTCCTTTAAAAGCTCACTAGTGTTCCCAGCACATTGCTGTCTGATCTGCAGCTTTTGAGTGTTTATCTGCATCTGAAACCTGATTGCATGTTTAAACCTTCTGACCCAGCTTGTTGACCATCCGTACCTCTCCAACCTCTGACCTCGGCTTCCGTTGACCCTGCTCCTCTGATTAATCCACGGCTGCCAGACCCTCCTGCCTGTACTACGACTACGCTCCATCTTTCCGTACCTGATTACCTGATTATCCGTTGTGACCCGGCTTGTCTGACTCTGCAATCTCCTGCTGTCCACTAACCAGCTTACCTTACCAGCTTGTTGCCGTTGTACCTGCACCTTCAGTTAGGGTCGCTGACCCTCTTCCTCTGCTTCAGTGGTCTCCAGTCCCTCTGCTCCAGAAGGAATCAGCAACTCGCATCTACTACTCGCTACTCCGACATTCCTACCCCGCCGTGCTCCCGAGCCCGCTGTCCCCACTGCAGCAGCTCGCGAGCCGGAGCCGTAAGAGAGGCCTTCTCCTGCGACCAGACTCTGGCTATCAGGTACGTGGTACATAACAGGTTTGCTCCAGTGCTGTTGGGCCACCAGCCTCTTTTTGGTGCTCCTCAACTGGACTCCCCACTGAACAGCTAAACTCGCCTGGGATCTCTGATGGTGGGAACCCAGTCAGTCACTGGGTCCCCATTGTGTTAAAAGTGTTCCGGACCAAGCGGGCTCTGGAACCAGGAACTCCACGTAGCACCCACGCCCCGGCCAGGTAGCCCATAACGCACGGGGCGCGGTAATTGTGATCACCCTAAAGGTGGGTGTCACACTCCAGGAACGAAGACCCCCTAAAATGGCGTCTGCCTCATAAGTACTCCCAGCATGCCCAGCAAGGCCCAGGCCTCCTGATTGGCTGCTAGAAAAGAGCATCCGAACCTCAGCTTCCACTGCTGCCACTTGCAGTCCCCCAAGCACAGCAGAATGAGCCCACAGCACAGCCAAGCTGAAGCAGAGAGCCCTACCATAATCAAAATTAAGATCAGAGTAACTTTAAAATTGACTAGCACCCGTACTTTGAAGTACATGGGCGTACATGGGCGCTACACACTATATATATATATATATATATATATATATATATATATATATATTAATAATAATATTTCTGACACTGTCCATTGCCCTACTGACACCAACCTCTGCCCTACTGATGGCACTGTCCACTGCTATACTGACTGACACTGTCCACTTCCCTACTGACACCATCCACTGCTCTACTGACACCATCCACTGCCCTACTGACACTGTCCACTTCCCTACTGACACCATCCTCTGCCCTACTGACACTGTCCTCTGCCCTACTGACCCAGTCCACTGACCTACTGACACAATCATCTGCCCTACTGACACCATGCTCTGCCCTACTGACCCAGTCTACTGCCCTACTGACCCAGTCCACTGCCCTACTGACACCATCCTCTGCCCTACTGACACATCTCTGCACACCTTTCACTGTCCTACTGACACTGTCCACTGCTCAGCTGTTTGGCACTGTCCACAGGGACATGTGTTTATATTATATTTTTCTAATTTTTCCTTACTATTTAGTTAGTTCTTGCTAGTTCATTTCTTTTTTTTTTTTTAAAGGGGGCATTGAATCTCTTTCATGATGTTCAGGTAGATCTCCACCTCTCAAAGGTTGCCTCCCCCTGGTCTAGATGTTCAGGCGGCCATCATGGCATGAATGAAATATTTGCACGTGTTTTCCCACTGTTTATATATAAAAAATAAACCCTTTTTTAATTTGCTAAATGCTAAAACTTTCATTTTTTTTTTTTTAAAGATGGCAATGCTGAACTTCAATAGAAAATGATAAACACAATCA
Organism: Rana kukunoris; assembly: GCA_029574335.1. Lineage (NCBI taxonomy): Eukaryota > Metazoa > Chordata > Amphibia > Anura > Ranidae > Rana > Rana kukunoris. The sequence continues at coordinate 73,054,320 of CM056052.1, forward strand.
CTCGCTGTTGTGTCCCACTTCAGGCATTTAATATGAAGAATCTCTGTGATGTGTTCCAATTGCATCTACTGTACATAAAATCAATCATTTCATGAAAAATTTAATATTATCACCCAGTGTTCCAGTCTGAATGCAGCTGGAATTCCCGTTATCTGATGTTGCATAAATTGCAGAGCAGCTTGCTTTAAATGTATTTTCTCCTTATCTATAGGGGGAATTTGTAATATTGCAATATGCCACATGGCTCAGTTCTGCTGATGCCTCTATCTCAGCTTGAAAACTGAAAGAAATCGAGATAGGGGAAAAAATGAGACCTGGACAGTCTGTGGAAATGCTGTGCGTGTATGCAGACTTGGCAAAGATAATTCGTACAAACAACATAAACAAAATTCCATGCTCTTGCAGATGGAATTATCATTTTAATGTGGAACATAAGTTACCTAATATTTTTTAAAGCTGAACTCTGGGCAGATAAAAACACTGTTTGATGTAAGCAATGTAATCTGAAGACAAATGTTTTTTACATTTTAGATAAAGTAGGTAAGTGGTAAAACCTCCGTCCGGTTTTTATTGCTATCTGTATCCCTGCTCGGGAGATTTGTCCTCTCTATTTCACTTGGTACCCAATACACTGGGGAAAAAAGCAATAGGAAATACACAAATTTACAGTTGTACCTGGAACAGAAGATGGGGGGTAGATCTTTCAATCAGTTCCAGTGTCCTACTCTACGCTTTTTTGGCTTCTCTGTAAACATTGGTGTGTGTGATTATTTATGGCTTTTCTGGGTCTCACTGGCTGCAGGCTCAACTACTTCTCCCTGCTTTCAAGTGGATTCTAGAATGTAGTGGGCTGGGAGAGAGAGATCCTTGGATGGAATACTCATGCCTTAGCCAATCCCTGGGGGAAGGAGTGCCCAGTAGATGGCTGAGGAGAGCATAAATAGTTTGGGGCTGGAGCAGCAGGGTTATTGTCCAGAAGGAGAAGATTACAGCCTGAATAGCTGCTGTCCTTCTAGGCCCGGCTGAATAGCTGAAGTTGCAGAAGTTCATTGAGGTCCCAGCTCAGCTGGAGCTGGGGGCCTACTTTTTGGAAGCAGTTGAAGCATCGTCAAGGGGGTACATTGAGTATCTGGCCTGAAGACTCACAGGAGAAGTATCTGGGCAATATTGGAAAGAGGTACAGTGCCTTGAAAAGTATTGATATACCTTGAAATTTTCCACATTTTGTCATGTTACAACCAATAACATTAATGTATTTTATGTGATAGACCTACAAAAGGTGGCATATAATTGGAAGAAAAATGATAAATGGTTTTCCAAATTTATACAAATAAATATCTGGAATATGCAGCATGCATTTGTATCTAGCCCCCTTTACTCTGATACCCCTAACTAAAATCGAGTGGAACGAATTGCCTTCAGAAGTCACATAATATAACATAATTAGTAAATAGAGTCCAGCTGTGTGTAATTTAATCAAGTGAAAAAAGTGGTTATACTGCGCCGTCTGTGTAAATACCCTAAATACAAAATGCTAGCAGCTTAAAATGTGAGATACCCACAAAAAAATAGTACAATGGAAGAAAAAGGCTGCGCAAATATGAACACTACAATGTATAGCACCAATGATAGTCCTATGTATAAAATAAATATGATATATAGAACGATTGAAAGTCTATTTATCAGGCATGGAACACAATATGCATCTGATGGAAATTGATAGCAGAAAAAATTATTCCTTTCCCTTCAAATAGATGGTGACATCAAATGCGAGAACCTCAGAAACAGTGCATGGATAGATAAGACACCTCCACCTTTCAATCACACCACCCCTTACCAGAGGGGAAGATCCCAACTAGAGATCTTCTGACAGCAGATGGCTTAATCCCCAGCCAGGGGGTTAACGTGGCAGGATATCCAAGAGCCGAGACTTCTCCAACAGTGGACCGGTGATCAGTGTTGAATGAAACTTGATGTTCCCAGGATGTTCATATCCATGCACTGTTTCTGAGGTTCTCGCATTTGATGTCACCATCTATTTGAAGGGAAAGGAATAATTTTTTTCTGCTTTCAATTTCCATCAGATGCATATTGTGTTCCGTGCCTGATAAATAGACTTTCAATCGTTCTATATATCACTTGCAACACGGGATATTTATTTTATACATAGGACTATCATTGGTGCTATACATTGTAGTGTTCATATTTGCGCAGCTTTTTTCTTCCATTGTGTGTAATTTAATCTCAGTATAAATACAGCTGTTCTGGGAAGCCGCCAGAGGTTTGTTGGAGAACCTTAGTGAACAAACAGCCTCATGAAGGCCAAGGAACACACCAGATAGGTCAGGGATAACGTTTTAGAGAAGTTTAAAGCAGGGTTAGGTTATAAAAAATATACCAAGCATTGAACATCCCACGCAGCACGGTTTAACCTATTATCCGAAAATGGAATAAGTATGGCACAACTGCAAACCTACCAAGACATGGCCATCCACCAAAACTGATAGGCCGGGCAAGGAGAGCATTAATCAGAGAAGCAGCCAAGAGGCCCATGGTAGAATCTGTCCACAGGACATCTATTAGTTGTGCACTCCACAAATCTGACCTTTTATGGAAGAGTGGCAAGAAGAAAGCCGCTGTTGAAAGAAATCCTTAAGTAGTCCTGTTTGCAGTTTGTGAGAAGCCATGTGTGGGACACAGCAAACATGTGGAAGAAGCTGCTCTGGTCAGATGAGACCAAAATTAAACTTTTTGGCCTAAAAGCAAAACGCTATGTGTGGTGGAAAACTAACACTGCACATCACTCTGAACACAACATCCCCACCGTGAAAGCAGGGACAGGGAAGCTGGTCAGAGTGGATGAAAAGATAGATGGAACCAAAAACAGGGCAATCTTAGAAGAAAACCTGTTACGTCCTGTACACACGATCGGTTTGTCTGATGAAAACGGTCCAATGGACCATTTTCATCGGACGAACCAATCGTGTGTGGGCCCCATCGTTTTTTTTCCCCTTTAGAGAAAAAAAATAGAACCTGTTTTAAAATTTTCTGATGGTTAAAAAGCTGATTGAAAAAAACGATCATCTGTGGGGAAATCCATCGGTCAAACATCTATGCATGCTCAGAATCAAGTTGACGCATGCTCGGAAGCATTGAACTTTTTCTCTGCACGTCATTGTGTTGTACGTCACCGCGTTGGACACGATCAGATTTTTAACTGATGGTGTGTAGGCAAGACTGATGAAAGTCAGCTTCATTGGATATTTGATGAAAAAATCCATCGGTCTGTTTTCATCGGATGAACCGATTGTGTGTACGTGGCATTAGAGTCTGAAAAAGACTTGAGAGCAGGGGCGGACTGACCATTGAGTCACTCGGGCACTGCCCGAGAGCCCCATGCCTCTAGGGGGCCCCATCAGGCATGCCAGGCTCAGTAAAACCAGTATGTAAAAAATCTATGTTTTTTTTACATCTGTCACTGATATGTCCGAAACCGACATGCTTTTGATGTGAAAATCCAGAGATTTGTCTGGCATGGTGGCCATCTGTAAGCCCAGGAGCCCCATAATCTTCTATTGCCCGGGGGCCCCATGAGTTGTCAGTCCGCCCCTGCTTGAGAGTGGGGCGGAGGTTCACTATCCAGCTGGATAACTACCCTAAACATACAGCCAGGGCTACAATGGAATGATTTAGGTCAAAGCATATTCATGTGTTAGAATGGCCCAGTCAAAGTCCAGACCTAAACCCCAAATGCACACCACACTTTTCAGATACTTAGGGCCAGATTCAGGTAGTCCAGAGCATCTTTGCTCTGGAGTAACGCTTCTCATTTGCGTTGCGCTGCCGAAATTTTAGGAGCAAGTACTGTCATTCACGAAGCACTTGCTCCTAAAGTTGCGGCAGCGCATCACAAATGAGCCGGCGGAATTCAAATTTAGCGGGTACGGGGCGTGTAGTATGCTAACTACGCGCGATCCCGCCGCCAACGTACTGCGCATGCGTCGAGTGTCAAAACATCCCCGTGCGCATGCTCCAAAATCTGTGAATGAACGTCAATGACGTCACATTCCCATTCATGACCGTTTTACGCAAGCGACGTTTTTTTTTTTTTTCCCGACGCGATGACGACGCCTATACCTAACATAGGATACTCCAACCCCATGTAGGTATATCTATGCGCCGCGTATCCCGTCCGGAAACGTCGTATCGTCATTGCGTCGCACCGGATTTCGATCGTGAATTGCCGATTTCCGCTCATTAACATATTTTTTGAGCGTAAATCGGCGGGAACGCCCCCGGCGCCATTTTTAAGTTGAAGTAACGATGCGATGGCGAAACTCAGTTACGCTGCTCGCATCGGAACTTCAACCCGGCGTTTCTTGTTTTCTGGTTACAGAAAACAGAAACGCCGGCTCAAAGTCACAGTTAGGCTGGCGGATCACTCGATCCGCCAGCGTAACTGTTCCTGAATCTGGCCCTTAGTGTCTCAACTAAGGTTGCGGTTAGAAAGGTGTCTTGTATCATGGCCCAGGAGAAGTTGGCCAGTATCCTTAATGATACTAAAGCCCCGTACACACGGTCGGACTTTTGCCCAACCAACATCAAAATCCGACACTTTTCGCATTTGTCCGACCGTGTGTACGTTCCATCGGACCAACTTTTTTGGCTTTCATCGGACAAAAAGTTGGGTCTGCGAACGGACCAACTTTCAGGCAACAAAAGTCCGATGGTGCAAAGTCCGATCGTGTGTACAGCAAACCATCGGACTTTTGGACAAATTACAAATGCGCATGCTCAGAACCAATGTTAAAATCAACCAACAATAGCAGAAGTTAACCAAAGGGTGGCAGTAAAGAGCAGAAAAGAGCAGAACAACCACGTGATGATGGGAAAGTTTTAGAAAAGTTTGCAGAAAAGTCCGAGCGTGTGTATGCTATGGGTGTGACCGGACAAATCAATTAGGACAAAAATCCAAGGGAAATTTTGTTGGATGTCCTACCGTGTGTATGGGCCTTTAGTCTAATTTTGAGCTGGTTTGGGGCCCTTGGGCCCGCTTCATGCGAATATACCTGGTTCCAGGAATTCAGCTTAATTGAAGCCAGATCATTAGCTATGAATAATTGGTATGGCATCCCCCCTCCCCCCTCTTCTCCCCTTGCTTTCCCAGTCTTTTCTTTATTCTGCTTTTGTCTGCTATCCCTTTTTTCTTTCAGAGTGACTAATCTCTGACGTCGGTGATTTCCCGGAGGCCAGTCCGGGGGGTATTGAGTTTATCAGGTGTTCCTCCGGGGTGGGGCGGGTTGGACTTTGGCCCTTCGGCACAGCAAGTTCCCTGTGGGGGTGCTCGGGGGAGGGGGGCCCATTGTGCCCGTCCACTTGTGGGTTAGGGACCTCCGTGGCTGGCTCGGGGTTCACTGGTCTTGCATGTTTTGAGGAGGATATGCTCCCTTTCTATATGCGCTACAGGTGAACCCTTGTTTTGTTTTGTCTTTCTCTTTTGGATTGTATCCAGTGTTTAGATAGCTTGTTCACATTGATTTTTGTAAAACTGCAATTGTTGTATTCCATCCTCTGGTCTTTCTTTAAGGCAATGTCCTGCCTTTGCAATTTATTGTTTGTTACTCTGTATCTTGTCCTTTTTCGAAAATAAAACTTTTTGAAAGTAAAAATATTACTTCAGCTCTAGGCTGGAGTCACACCGCGGCACGGACCGGCCCACAGCGGGGGTCCGGTGCATCCCCATTCACTGTTTCAAGTCTGATTTCAGCCCAAATATTGGGCTGAATTTGAACCTGAAATGGACCAGAAGAAACACAGGACTCCTGTGTAATTCACACCGGAGCCACTCCAAAGATATGTGAACCAGCTCCATAGAGAGTGGGCCACAATCTCCTGACATGGATTCAGGGAAACTGCATCCAAGTCGCACTGGTGAGAACCCAGCCTTAAAGTCCTTGTAAAGCATAAACATTTTTTACCTTAAGGCATTCCAAGACTCTGTTCCGGCCGTACTTGAAGTATGCCGTCCAGTTCTGGGCTCCAGTCCTCATGAAGGATGCACTGTAAATGGAGTGAGTACACAGAAGGACAACAAAGCTAATAAAGGGTCTGGAGGATATTAGTTATGAGGAATGATTACAAGCACTGAACTTATTCTCTCCGGAGAAGAGACACTTGAGAGGGGATATGATTTCAATGTACAAATATCATACTGGTGACCCCACAATAGGGATAAAAAAATTCTGCGAAAGAGCATTTAAAAAGCCTCGGGGGCATTCACAAAAAGTTGAGGAAAAGTGATTTAACCAGACATAGCATAGAGGATTCTTTATGGTAGGAGCGTTAAGAATGTGAAATTCTCTTCCACAAACTGTGGTTTCAGCAGGGAGCATCAATAGTTTCCAAAAACTATTAGATAGGCACCTTAATGACCACAACATACAAGGATATACAAGGTAATACTGACATATAATCACACACATAGGTTGGACTTGATGGGCTTGTGTCTTTTTTCAACCTCACCTACTATGTATCTATGTAATTCCCTGCATTAAGGTAAAAAATGTTTAGGTAACAGCATCCACACTTTACCAAAGCCCTCATTCGATTCAGCGTCATGCAGCTCTTCTCTCCCCTCACTTCCAGGTCCTGTTGGATTTGTCAGGGTATCAGGAGCCATTGGCTCCCAGTGTTGTCAATCAAAGCCAGTGATGAGAGTGTCGGCAGCGAGGCCCAAATCCTGCTGTCTGTGTCCCCTCTGTTGCTCTGTGCACCCTCCCACAGTCTGTGATCAGCACTGCTATTGGAAGTTTGGAAGTCCCCTCCTTCACCTCCGGCTCTCTGCACTACTCCCGGCGCCTCCCTCTGAGTTCACAGGAGCCGGAACTACAGAAGGGGCATTGGGTATCACTGTGTGCTGTCAATATTGACTGTCAGCTCGCATTGAGCACAACATTGGAAACAATATTGGGAAGTAGAATGTTGATTTGTGGCAGAACCCTTGGGGGACCACAAAAATGTTCCCACTGCCCTAGACTAAACGTGGAAGTAACCCTTGCAGCGCGGGCGGCAGTGCCGATCCTGACCTCCCTGGGGCCCTAAGCAAAATGACATGTGACATTAAAGTTGAGAAGCGGGGGGTGGAGGCTGCCAAAAATGACATGTCACATTAAAGTTGAGAAGCTGCCGACAGTGACATGTCACATTAAAGTTGAGAAGCTGCCGACAGTGACATGTCACATTAAAGTTGAGAAGCTGCCGACAGTGACATGTCACATTAAAGTTGAGAAGCTGCCGACAGTGACATGTCACATTAAAGTTGTAAAGTTGAGAAGCGGGGGAGGGGGTGTTCTGCTGTTGGAAATGACATCTTACAATAAAGTGAGAAGCGGGGGGTGCTCACTTCTTACCTCTTCTCCCATGCAGCCAGCGAGTTGAGACGTGAGGGGTATAAAATGACTTCTCACCAGGCAGGGGCCTTTAGTAAGTTGGGGGGCCCTCCACATCTTTGCGGGGCCGGGCCCTAAGCGGCTTGCATAGTGAGCCTATAGGGCGGATCGGCCCTGACGGGCGCATCCAAACTGAAATTTGCTTAGTTGCAGAATTGTCGCTGTCATTACTTTTATTTTTTTTATGACGGATTTCCCCACAAATCGCTATCGCTCAATTCTGCAAGTGATTAAAATTTATTATCGCTGTTTTCTAACTGCTCTAGAATCACTTTTAACATAAAGGGACACTTTTGGTTGCTATGGACAATCTACAGTTTGCAGGCAGAAAGAACAGTTTTTATTTTATAAAAGAACATGTAGGACACTGGGCAGACCACTAGGGACAAGGGGGGGGGGTGTATTATCTACATACAGTACTGTAATCTGTAAGATTACAATATACTGTATGTAATGTGTCTGTTTACTTTTTTGAATTTGGTGCCGTTCTCCGCCCCTGTGCGTCGTAACGTCGCAGGGAACGGAGATCGGCGGCACACGGGCACTGTGTGAATCGAGCGAGCACGCCGCTTGCTCACACAGCGGGGATGCATCACTGGATCCAGGGACAAGGTAAGTACAGTAACTTGCCTGGAGAAGGTAAGCCGGCGCGCGCTGCAGGCTCTGCACAGCTACCCCGAGCGTGACTCGGGGTTACCGATAACAGCATAGAAAAACCACTCCGAGTCACGCTCGGGATCACCGCTAAGCAGGTTAAAGTGGTTGTAAACCCTTTTTGACTACTTCTACCTATAGGTAAGCCTACAATAAGGCTTACCTTTTGGTAGTGGAAATATCTCCTAAACGTGCGCCGTTTAGGATATATTTCACTTGTAGTCCACCAAAAAATCCAACGGCGCATGCACGGGGAAGAGGAAGAAACTAAACAAAGTGCCGTTTCTTCCCCTGCCTGTGCCGTAAATGGCGGCTCTCGTGCGCATGCGCGGGAGTGACGTCACGCTGCTCCGGCGAATCACAGAGCCTGAGTCCGCAGCCTGGAAGGAAGATAGACGATGCCTACACAGGGGACATCGCTGGATTCTTTTGCAGGTAAGTGGCACATAATGGGCTAGTATGCAATGCATACTAGCCCATTATGCTTTTCATTTGCAGGCTTTGCAGCGCGCTAAAGAGGATGTAAAACTCATCAGGGGTTACTTTGTCTTTAACTTCACAAGATTCATCTACAAACATCGACATTCATTTTGTTGTGAAAGAACTGTTTTAGAAAACTGCACTCTCCTATGACAGCCTGAATTTTCCAATCATCCTTTGATGGTACTTTTGGTAAGAAAAGACGTTCTTTGTTCAGCTGGCTCTGGATCTTGGATGCAGATGCTGTTCTGTAATGAAGTTAGCTTGATATACTTGCCTTTTGGTGCCGAGGTCGCTTTATATCTGCTTGGTCTTGCTCTGCATGAAAATGGCTTTGTGTTTGAAAAACGTCTCCAGTGTGGATTTTATTGCTCCCTTACAAACCGTCTATTTAGCTGCAGTTCATTTTTGGGGTCGTTTTTTTTTTTTTTTAGCTCTTGGAGATTCGGACTGCCTCACTAAGCTCATCTGACATTGTCGCAAACAGCTGGAAAATATGTTTCTAGCTGTAATGACAGTAGCAGTTGGAGGAGTTAATTATGTAACTTTCCAGCATGAGCATTTAAAAGACCAACACAATTCACCAACGTTGTTATTAACAGGAAAATGTATATAAAAATATGTAAACGTAATCAATTAAATCTTATATAACATGTTAATATAGTTTTAAAAAGCCATTTCAATACTTTTAAATCTGCAGCTTTCGTTAAAACAATATCTGGTAATCCTGCCATTAAGCACTTGGTCTAGACCAGTGGCGGTGCGTCCATAAGGGCACATAGGCGGGAACCCCCTCTCTCCTCCCACCACCTCTACCACCAATAGATAGATTAATGTATTGCATTAATCTATCTATGGCTGCCGCTGCTACCCCCTATTCTTTTTCCCCAACTTTTTTGGGCGCCTAAATTACAGCGGTGGGAGAGTTTTTGAAGCACCTAATTAGAGCCATAGGCTCTAATAGGCGTCAAAAAAGGAAAACAGCGAGCGCCATGCTTGGCACTTACATTTCACCCAGCTGTGTTGGGAAATATTCGCTTTCCTAACGCTGAATCAGGTGCTCGGGTCTATTCTCCGCCATCTGATTGGCTGTGATTGGATGCTGATTAAGCTTTGAAAGATAGGAGAAGATGGGACGAGTGGGCGGGAGAAGACATCGCCGACATGAAGGCGCATGGGGGACACCGCTCGCCACCCGCTGTCGTCACCCGCTGCTCCACCAAGGCGAGCGGGGGCACAGTGGCAGCATTCGATGGCCCCAGTGGAAGCATTTGATGGCACAGTAACAGCATTGGATGAGGGACAGTGTGCACAATGGCAGCATTCGATGGGCACAGTGGCTGTGTTTGATGGCACAGTGGCTGCGTTTGATGGGCACAGTGGCTGCGTTTGATGAGCACAGTGGCTGCATTTGATGGGCACAGTGGCTGCATTTGATGGACACAGTGGCTGTGTTTGATGGCACAGTGGCTGCATTTAATGGGCACAGTGGCTGCATTTGATGGCACAGTGGCTGCATTTGATGGCACAGTGGCTGCGTTTGATGGCAAATTAGCTGCGTTTGATGGGCACAGTGGCTACATTTGATGGGCACAGTGGCTGCTTTTGATGGCACAGTGGCTGCGTTTGATGGCACAGTGGCTGCGTTTGATGGCACAGTGGCTGCATTTGATGGCACATTGGCTGCGCTTGATGGCAAATTGGCTGCATTTGATGAGCACAGTGGCTGCTTTGATGGCACAGTGGCTGCGTTTGAGCATCCAACGCCAGTGGTTCAGACACTTATGCCGCGTACACACGATCACTTTTTGCGATGAAAAAAAACGACGTTTTCTCTCATGAAAAAAAACGACGTTTTTCAAACTTCATTTTCCAAAACGACGTTGCGTACACACCATCGTTTTTCACAAAAGCTCGAGCAGTGCGCGGTGACGTCCATCACGTACGACGGGACTATAAAGGGTCATTTCCATGCGGAAGATGGCCTCTTTTGCTGATATCGTGTTGCTGCGTGTTAGTAAAAGTTTGGTGAGAGACGATTCGCGCTTTTCAGTCTTCGTGCTTTAAAAAACGTTTTCTGTCTTACAGTTTGTGCTTTTGGGTTCGTTTCTGTGTTACAGTGCTTGTTTTCCGATCGTATCTGTTTTGGCAGTGCGTTCTTGTTTACACGTTACTGTTTTGCAGCTCGTTCTTCAGAGGCCTTTCTGTTCTTCAGCGCGTTTTTTTTTTTAGTCCGATCTGATTTGACGACCGTTTTCTAACCATGTTGCGGGTACGTTCTCGTCGCCGAGAGCGTGCTTTGCATCTTGTTAGGATGTGTGCTGCATCCCGGCTCCGGTCCTTGAGGAGGGCGAGAAGGACTTTGTGGGCCAAGGACTGGTTTCTTCGCAGGGACCAGTTCTCTCATATGCCTCTGCTGCGGGAGATCCAAGAAAATAACCCTGATGATTTCAGGAATTTTCTTCGGATGTCTGACCCCGTATTCCAGCAGCTTTTGGCTTCGGTGTCGCCTTATATCACCAGGCAGGACACCGTTATGCGGGAAGCCATCACTGCTGAGCAGCGGCTAGTTGCTACCTTGCGGTACCTGGCAACAGGGAGAAGTCTGCAGGACTTGAAGTTCTCGACGGGCATCTCCCCCCAGGCTCTGGGCCTCATAATCCCGGACACCTGTTGTGCCATAATCCAGGTTTTGCAGGAGGAGTATATTAAGGTAAGTGGTGTCCTTTAAATGCACAAACTGTTCTTATTTTTCATATTTTTGAGTAATGTACAAGCCCACCTAGCCTAGTCCCTATATCCCCCTTGATTTTTGTTCCCTATTGTTGTTCAGTATTTTGAAGTCCCTATATCCCCCTTGATTTTTGTTCCCTATTGTTGTTCAGTATTTTGAAGTCCCTATATCCCCCTTGATTTTTGTTCCCTATTGTTGTTCAGTATTTAGAAGTCCCTATATCCCCCTTGATTTTTGTTCCCTATTGTAGTTCCCCCTCCCCCCCCAATCTTTTTTACAATTTCCCTTTTTTTTTTTTTTTTAAATGTTTCAAGGTCTCAAACTCATCTTGGGGCCCCCCCTCACCCTATTTTGTTTGTGTTTTGTGACCATCAGAGGGTGTGATTAATATGCTTAGTAATTATTTTTAATTTATGATTGGGTCAATAATTAATACTTGAACTTAACGCTCTTCTTTTTTTAGGATCCAAGAATGTTTTTGGATATTCTATTAGGAATGTTTGTTTGAATAATTTTTTTTGGTTTTCTCTACAGTTCCCCACCACGCCACAGGAATGGCAGACTGTGGCAGCGGAATTCTCCCAGCGCTGGAATTTTCCGAATTGTGGAGGAGCTATTGACGGCAAGCACGTCCGCATCGTGCCACCACCCCATTCCGGATCCCATTTTTATAACTACAAGGGGTTCCACAGTGTCGTGCTGATGGCGGTGGTTTCAGCAAATTATGAATTTCTATATCTAGACGTTGGGAAGAATGGGCGGATGTCGGACGGCGGGGTCTTTGCCGAGACCGAGTTTGCCCAACGGCTTCAGTCGGAGGAGCTGGGATTGCCACCTGCGGAGGAGAACGAAGAGGGGCTTCCTTTTGTGTTCATTGCAGACGAGGCATTTGGCTTGGGTCCCCACCTCCTGAGGCCATTTCCCCAACGTGCCCTCACCCATGAGAGGAGGGTCTTTAATTATCGGCTGGCCAGAGCCAGAAGAGTGGTTGAGAATGCGTTTGGCATCATGGCCAGCCGGTTCCGCTTGTTTTTAACGGCCATAAACATGGCTGAATACAAATGGGATACCATCATTTTATGTTGCTGTATCCTCCATAATTATCTCAGAAGACATTCTGTCAATTATATTGCTTTATTGCCTGACGAGGCAGTTCATGTACCTGATGTGGCCCGTGAGGCAGGCCATCCAGGCTTGGCCCCCCAAAATGCACGTGCTGTGCGCCAGGCCTACGTGGACTACTTTATGGGTAGAGGGGCCATACCAATGCCAGATCTTGGCTGATTTGCATAATAAAAATCTTTAATGAAAGAAACAGTCTACTTATTTTTTTTAACATATTGTGAATGTTTGTGTATTTTCATTGCCTCCTAGGTTATCATAGTGTTTTATGTGTTTTGAATGGTCTAAATATCCATCATTGTTTGATGTTACCAGCAGTAACATATTTTGAAGGTCAGCATTCATATAAAATAACAAGCCACACAATTGTGAAAGTGACAATTTTTTAATTTTTTAACATTATTTGAACAAGAAAACAGGTACAATCCTTTGGTTTTTTTCTAGTGATTCAAACAAAAACACTTTTTATTTTTCTGGTGAATCATTTTTTTTTTTCTGGTGATTAAAATAACTATACAATCATATAAATTTTTTTTTTTTTTTTTCTGGTGATTAAAATAACTATACAATCATATTAATTTTTTTTTTTTTTTTTCTGGTGATTAAAATAACTATACAATCATTTTTTTTTTCTGGTGATTAAAATAACTATACAATCATATTATTTTTTTTTTTTTTTTCTGGTGATTAACCACTTGACCACTGGGCACTTAAACACCCTTAATAACCAGACCAATTTTCAGCTTTCGGTGCTCTCACATTTTGAATGACAATAACTCAGTCATACAACACTATAACCAAATGAAATTTTTGTCCTTTTTTTCCCACAAATAGAGCTTTCTTTTGGTGGTGTTTCATCACCTCTGCGGTTTTTATTTTTTTTGCTATAAATGAAAAAAGAACAAAATTTTGCAAAAAATAATAATTTTTCTTCATTTCTATTATAAAATTTTGCAAAAAAGTAATTTTTCTTCATAAATTTGGCCTAAAATGTATACTGCTACATATCTTTGGTAAAAAAAATAAAAAATGTTGGATATTATTTAGTCTGGGTGAAAGTTATGGGGTCTACAAGCTATGGTACCAAATCCTGAAAATTGATCAATTTCATCACACCTGAAGTACTGACAGCCTCTCTCATTTCTTGAGACCCTAACATGCCAGAAAAGTACAAATACCCCCCAAATGACCCCTTTTTGGAAAGAAGACATTCCAAGGTATTTAGAAAGAGGCCTGGTGAGTTTTTTAAAGTTGTAATTTTTTCCCACAATTCTTTGCAAAATCAAGATTTATTTTTTTTTCATCAAATTTTCATATTATTAGGTTATTTTTCACACACAGCATATGCATACCACAAATTACACCCCAAAACACATTCTGCTATTCCTCCCGAGTATGGCGATACCCCATGTGTGAGACTTTTACACAGTGCGGCCACATACAGAGGCCCAACATGCAGGGAGCACCCAGGCCAATTCTGACATTTCTCTCCTACATGTAAAAATCATCATTTATTTGCTAGAAAAATACATAAAACCCCAAAACATGATATAAAGATACCTCACATGTGGTTTGAACACCGTTTTTATATGTGGGCGGGACTTGCGTATGCGTTCGCTTCTGCATGCGAGCTCGCGGGGACAGGGGCTGCTGTATGCCCAGAGTATTGCTAAGTATGCCCAGAGTATTGCGGAGTATGCCCAGAGTATTGCCCAGAGTATTGCCCAGAGTATTGCCAGAGTATGCCCAGAGTATTGCCAGAGTATGCCCAGAGTATGCCCGGAGTATTGCCAGAGTATGCCCGGAGTATTGCCAGAGTATGCCCGGAGTATTGCCCAGAGTATTGCGGAGTATGCCCAGAGTATTGCAGAGTATGCCCAGAGTATTGCAGAGTATGCCCAGAGTATTGCAGAGTATGCCCAGAGTATTGCAGAGTATGCCCAGAGTATTGCCAGAGTATGCCCAGAGTATTGCCAGAGTATTGCGGAGTATGCAGAGTATGCCCAGGGTATTGCAGAGTATGCCCAGAGTATTGCAGAGTATGCCCAGAGTATTGCAGAGTATGCCCAGAGTATTGCCAGAGTATGCCCAGAGTATTGCCAGAGTATGCCCAGAGTATTGCCAGAGTATGCCCAGAGTATTGCCAGAGTATTGCGGAGTATGCAGAGTATGCCCAGGGTATTGCAGAGTATGCCCAGAGTATTGCAGAGTATGCCCAGAGCATTGCAGAGTATTGCGGAGTATTGCCCAGAGTATTGCCCAGAGTATTGCCCAGAGTATTGCCCAGAGTATTGCCAGAGTATGCCCAGAGTATTGCCAGAGTATTGCCAGAGTATTGCAGAGTATGCCCAGAGTATTGCCAGAGTATTGCCAGAGTATGCCCAGAGTATTGCCAGAGTATGCCTGAGTATTGCAGAGTATTGCCAGAGTATTGCAGAGTATGCCCGAGTATTGCAGAGTATGCCCAGAGTATTGCCAGAGTATGCCTGAGTATTGCAGAGTATGCCCAGAGTATTGCCAGAGTATGCCTGAGTATTGCAGAGTATGCCCAGGTGAGTATTGCAGAGTATATGCAGCAGGGATGGCTGAGCAGGGAGGGAGGGATGGATGGATCTGTGACTACATTTGTCACAGATCCAGCCCGCAGCACTGGCGCTGCCATCCGCTCCCTCCCCTCTCCTCTCACACTGTACCGATCGGTACAGAGAGAGGAGGGAGGAACCGGCGTCATCAAATGACGCCGGTCTGTTTACATCTGATCGCGCCGTCATTGGACGGCGCGATCACGTGGTAAACCGCCGCTATCAGCGGCGATTTACCGTGATCCGTGATGCGCCGGGTCCTCTGGACCCGGCGGTCACGGATGTTCCCGTGTGCGCGCCTCAGGAGGCGCGCGGGAGCGCGATTCTGACAGGCCGTTAATTAACGGCCAGTTAGAATACAGCAACCGCCCTAGAGCCGTACTTTCGGCATAGGGCGGTTGCAAAGTGGTTAAAATAACTATAAAATAGTGTTTGTTCCTCTCATTAACAAAACGTACATAAAAAAATAAAAAATAAATACTTTAAACCCTCCCCAAAACATCCAGGACATTTTTGAGCTGAAGTCCCACCCTTTTTGTATTTTCCAGGACTTGTCTGGATGCTTGCTGGATGTCCTCAATTTGTTCGGCGCAGGACCATATTTCTCGAATGAGGTAAGGTGCAGTGTCCTTATCAAGTGCTGACCCAGCACGACTTGCTCCTGAAATGTGCGAGCAAACCATGTATTAATAAAAATTAATCCTACCTACATAACCTGTGTATCTGTGTTATCAGACACATTACCGGATGTGGTGGCAGCTTCCCCTTCATCCAGATCCCTCGGGGGTGTTACTTGATCAGTACTTGCGTCCTGCCTTGATGCTTCCTTACGCCCTACGAAATAGAATAAAGGGAAACCAGAAAGGTAAAAGATTAGAGGGATGAAAGATAATTAAAAATACAACTACAGAGTCCACATGTGTAGAATCCACTGCTGAGCACACTCTCCTTTTTCTGCGTATTATTATTACTATTAATTATTCACATCTAGTAGGTATACATCTACATTAAAAAAAAACAATTGATGTCACATTAAAAACATAATAAAGATGTCACAACTTTAATGTTTGTGAGAACAATAACTGGTCGTAGGAGTCGTCGTATGTTCAAACTGCAATCATACAAATACGATCTTTTTAGAGGATACAGTGATTGCACTCCGATTTGTCCACGGGAACTAGTCATGAAGATCGTCGTTTATTAGTACAAAAAGCGACGAATGATCGACTACTCCTACGACCAATTTTAGTGTGAGCACAAACAGATACAGTACAACCTGAAAGAAGAAGCACATGGCACAAAGAACAAACACCAAAAATGAGGCCACATCAAAATTACTTACTTTTGTTTCGAATCATTCTTTTTATTCGCTGCAGCTGCTCTGGCTCTCTATTCTTCAGGTCAGACCACCTCTTTCTGACTTGTTCTTTGCTCCTGCTTTGTCCAAATTTCCGCCTGAGGCTCCTAATGACTTTCTCCATTATGTCCGCCTTCAATTTATTGGGATGCAGGTAAGGGCCGTGCTTGCCATCATAGTCCTCTTGCTGAAAGATGGTCACCATCTCCACCATCTCCTTGAAAGCCATGTTTGAGGCCTTGTACCTCCGCCTGGAGCTTCTTCTGGTCTGGTTCTGGCCTGCCTCCTGGCTTGAGCTTGCCATATTTTTGCCCGGGCTTGTTCCTCCAGAAATGACACCCACCAAAAAAAGTTAGAGAAAGGGGCGTGTAAAGGACGAGACCGAACGTCAGGGGCGGGGTATGCCTCGCATCACACGTGTGCGTCGCGTCACACGTGCGCAGTGTTTAAAGGGATCCGACGTCATTGAAAGCGACGTTCACAGTCTGCGGAAGAAGGCGCAAGTCACGATCGAATCATACGACGGTATGTAACTGAATTTTTGACGTTAATATTATTGAACAGTGGATGATGTTGTGTGCTAGAGAAGATATGGTGTTTTAAAGCTTTTAGTAGTAGGAGTGGCTTCACTGACACTAGGTTTTTCCATTTTACATGCAGACAACATGGAGGCCTTCAAGGAGCAGGAATTTTTTACAGAATTCATACAAAGATGGAGGGAGCAGCCAGTCCTCTGGCAAACAAAAAACAAAAAAAATAAAAACAAACAGGCCAGGAAGCAAGCACTGGAGACCATTCTGGTATTTGTCAAGACAAGGGTCCCAAATGCAACTACTGCGACTGTGAAGACCAAAATAAATTCGATTAGGGGCACCTACAGGACCCAACGGTCATTAGTCCAGGCCTCAATCCGATCAGGAGCTGCAGCTGAGTCCGTATATAGGCCAAACCTCTGGTATTATAATCAGCTGCAGTTCCTGGATGACCATATAGAATCCCGGCCATCCGTGTCGACCCTTCCCCCAAGGAGACAGGCCCCTCTTCCCTGCAGTCAGTCCTCCAGTCTTCCCTGCAGGCAAGAGCAGGCTACCTCGGAGGAAGAGGCTGAGTTACTGGAGGACCCAGATTGTGACCCATGGAGCCAGGTATTGCATTTTACTAACAAATTATGAACTGCAATGTAGAATAATGTTGTCAAATTGATGTTACAAGTGTTGTAAATTATATATGATTGCAGCAAAAATTAGGAACATGTCACTAGGCAATAGCCGCAAAACAGAATGGGGACAAAATCCATAAATGCACAGGTCATAATGATTGTGTGTAAATTTTGGGTACACCTCTAGGGGGGTAAACACAATACACCGGGAAGGGGTCGCAGATGAGAAACAGCCTTTTTGTTAATTCCCATTTTGGCCACCCCCACAAAACAAAACATCCATTTTTAGTTTGTGGAAAGGCCCCCTACTGAGCAATTTCAGCCAACATCAACCCCCCACCGCTAGGGGGCACATATCTGTAGCTGGGTAAGAGGCCACAAAATTAGGGATGTGTGCCCTGTGTGTAAACGATTTTTGCAGACAATTAGCATATGTCAGGATTTTAGAAATGGGTGTGATTAATGAGGACAACAAATTAACTAGGTCCCTTTTTTTCCTACACAGACAGAGCAAAGCCAGGAGGAGGCAGAGCCCATTGGGAGCCAGGAGGAGGCAGAGCCCACTGGGAGACAGGAGGAGGCAGGCCCCACGGGGAGACAGGAGGAGGCAGGCCCCACGGGGAGACAAGAGGAGGCAGGCCCCACGGGGGGACAGGAGTCACGCCGGCGAGATTGCATCTCCCAGATCTCTCCTCTACGCACTCCCGCAAAAAGGGCACGGAGACTCATGCAAATGGAGGAGGAGACCCAGGCCATGCTCCGTGAAGCAACAGCGGCCATCAGAGAGCAACCCAGTGAAGAAGAGGGCTTTGGAGCGCTGATCACGGCCAAGCTCCAAAAGCTGGAGCCGGGCCAGCGTGTGCGCTGCGAGCTCTTAATCTTTAAGGCCATAAGCATGGCCACACTGGGCAAGCTCAATGACGACATTGACATTGGGCTGATCGGCACTCCTGTCCTCTCTGCTCTTCCTGCTCCGGCTCCTGCTCCTGCTCCTGCTCCTTCTCCTGCTCCTCCTCTTCCTGAGCCTGCTCTGGCTCCTGCCACAACCTTGCCTCCAGGAACCCAGCCCCCGAAGACTCGGGCTGCAGGGAAGGCTGCAGGGAAGACTGCAGGGAAGAGTAAAGGGAAGAAGAAATGATGGTGCCCCTAATCGAATTTATTTTGTCTTGACAGACGTCAGTGTTGCTTTGTTGGACCCTTGTCTTTTCAAATACCAGCAGGGTCTCCTTTGCTTTCTTCCTGGCTTTTTTGTTTTTATTTTGATTACATTTTTATTTGCCAGATGTGTGTAATTTTTTGATTTGCTTTATTGCTTTGCGACAGAAATAAATGTCTTTTTTTTTTCGTTGCAAAATTTGTACATGTGTATTTTGAACAATATATAGAGATCATTTACTGAGTAGGCAGACACATTAAAAAAAAATAAGGAACATGGGACAACAACCTCCTTGTTGGTAATTTATTAAAAAAATAAATAAAAAATATGTTGGGTCACTTCACACACTCCAAAATCAACCAGAATTCACATTTTGATAAACATTTAAACATTAAAAAAAAAAAAAGGGAGATGATGTGCTTAAACAAAAAAAGAGGAAATAAAGACATAAAGAAAAAAAAAAACAAAGGTTAACAGAAATATGTAACAAGATCTGTTAACCTTTTGACTTTCTATTTTTTTTTTTTTTTTTGGTCTTTATTTCTTTATTTCCTCTTTTTTGGTTTAAGCACATCATCTCCCTTTTTTTTATTTTTAAATAAAAAAAATTTTGAAATGTCAACTATGTAACAAGATGAGCCACAACAAACTAGGAATTTAGTGTAGCATTTAAATGCATTGGTTCAAATGCAGCGCATTCTTTGCTTCATTATACTTTTAAAAAGAAACGAATGTGCTTAATCCATTCTGAACAGTAGTTTTACCTGAACAAGCGCTCCCGTCTGAAAAATTGCTTCTGAGCAGGCGCGGGTTGAAAACGTCGTTTTGCACATCGTTTTGCCCACACACGGTGACTTTTTATGACACAAAAAACGACGTTTTGAAAAACGACACAAAAAATTCAAGCATGTTCGAATTTTTTTTTCATCGTTTTTTTGAAGACATAAAACGACGTTTTGCCCACACACGATGATTTTAAATGACGTTTTTGAAAACGTCGTTTTTTTTCATCGCAAAAAACGACCGTGTGTACGCGGCATTATTGTTGTGTGATCACATATGCCTCCTATGGAGACTATAATCATGACAGTGTACTTGCCATGGTTCGCTGCTGTCACTATCAGGAAATCTATCCTGAAAATGCTATGTAGCCATACAGCATGTAGAGAGGATGTGCAGGAGATCAGCAGCACCGAGCTGCAACAAAGCATGAAAAAAAAAAGTAAAAACAGTAATTTAATAAAAGCACGGTCCTGTGCTGCTCATAAAAGAAAAGCGACAATGATTAAGGATGTGCAGTGCTTAAGCAATTTAAATATCAGTTTAAAAAATACAAATGCCTAAAGCGAAACTCAAAAAAAAAAAAAAGAATGTAAAAGAAGTATTCCAACAAAAGCTTAAAAAAAAAAAAAAAAAGTCTGATTGATGTGAAGAGGATGAGGAAAATGTTAAAGCTGAACTGCATTTTCTTTCCCCATGCAATGTTGCTTGTTTTATCAAGGGGCAACCAGAAAGGTGTAAACTCACCTGATCCTTCATTCCAGTGACAAACGGCACTTCCCGACATTCTAAAATGTTCCTGATGTCTTCACTTTTACATCAGGTCTATGGGACCGCTAGACCGTGGGGGCTGCAGTGCCGTAGCTGCTAGAATCAGAGGATTAGGTAAGTATATCTCCACTGACTCTCCAATCCCCGAAACAAAAATAAGCAGCTAAATAGTGCAGTGCAGTGCACGCACAGCCCCACTAAAAGGGGGAGGGCTACGACTGATCTCTGAAAACTGAGCGATCGGCGGTGTTCGATTACTCGGTTCCAGTGTAGAGGGACCGGGACAGATGCATCCAGCTTCACCCCTCTTCCTTCCATGGTTGCGGACTCTGGCTGTGCCGCCCAATAGGCATATAATTTGTTATATATACATATTGTTTCTCAACCATTTTCTATGTACCTTATGTTTTGTTTACATGCTGCCACCTAGTGACCTTTTGTGGTAATGCACAGTTTCTTTGTCTGATCTATTACACACTTCCTTCCTGTGTATGCTCCACCCTTCTTCCTGAGTTTTGGAACTTCCTGTCTATGGAGACTGCTTACAGGCCACATGTAACAAGGGCACATGTATTCTGCATTGTAAGCTACAGACAGTATCATCTTTTGACCGCACAATACTACAACTTGTTCATCTGCTGTAACCTGTCATCTGATGTATTCTGATGTTTGGATTAAAGCAACTTCTGTGAATAGATTCGGTATTGGGAGTTCTGATAAGGATTGTCCTCAGTGATTATATCTGGTTATACAGGCCAGGCATAGAGGGCTCTCAAAGGATAAATTCGCTTCACAACAATCGGAGTCAGAATACCGGCTCTGTCACTGGCCAGAGCCGTGTGATGTCACTCACGCACATACATGCAGGAGCCGTCAGTGACGGCACTTGCGAGTCAAGAAGCGACAAGGAGTTTTGTTTCTTCACAGCACATTCGCCGAATACTTCATCGCGCACTACAGGGTAAAGATCTCCTATACGGTGCATGTTTAGGAGATATTTCCACTACCTATAGTTAAGCCTTATTATAGGCTTATCTATAGATCAAAGTGACAATCGGGGGTATACAACCATTTTAAACAATCAAGATAAAAATAAATAGCCCATTCAATTTTAAAACAACAAAACCAGATTTTGCTACAATACTCACCTTCAATTCAGAAATTTTTCCCTACAGTACTTTTTTCGTCAGGTCAGCTAATTCAATCCACTTCTTCTAAACCCATATTTCCTGGACCTGCCCCAGTCTGTGTCTGGACAATAAGGAAGAGGCAGCTCAGTAATGGCCTTATCTCTCTGTCAATCGGATTTCCACCTGTCAGTCAGTGAGGCAGGCGGATTAGCTACAGGAGCTCCACACGGCGCACGTCTCCTAGGAGTAGGAGCGTGTGTGCTTTAGCTCCAGGCAGGCGTAGGAGGCAGACAGGCAGAGTCCCTCCCAGCCCTGCTAGCTCAGTCCGCTCTTCAGTTCCAGCCCTGGAAGTCCTGTGCCCCTGATCTCTCCTCTCCTCCAGCTCGGCTCCCTGGCTCTCTGCAGGTAAGAGCCATCCACCAAAGCTGCTGACGGCCGTCCTTTTCAGGATAAAGCCGCAGCAATTACGGATATCCATTTCTCCATCTTTTGGTCTCCCTGCACTCCCACACCTCCATCATCCTCAAGGGCCCCCTTCCTTTATCCTCCGCCCGGAAATTTCCGCCGTTCTGAGGCTCTTTTGAGAGCACCGCGCCAGGCCGCCCTGAATCGCGGGGCCGCGGTCTAGGAAAGACCGCGGCTTCACTTGCGGCCTAACGGCGCGCCGCTCCCCACGCCTCTGTTGTCCTCACCCAGCTTCCAGGAAACCCCCCTTACTCCAGAAGGACAGTTACCCGGCCCTGTCTTTCACCCTCTCAGCCCCCAGTTTATTTAAAGAAGCACCCTGTCAGCCCTCATCCCACCGCCTGAGCAGGCAGCCATCCCACCAGATCAGCAACAGGGTCACCCTCTCAGCCCCAGCCCCCCCCCCTGTCTCTCCAACGTACAGAAGCCTGATCCAGGGGTTACCCGATCGCCTCTTACAGGGGTCAGGAAGGAATTTTTTCCCTACCGGAGCATATTGGCCCAGCGCCGCCAGGGTTTTTTGCCTTCCTCTGGACCAAGCCAGGAGAGAGGAGTTAGCCAACTCCTCTCCCCACTGCCCCAAACCCCCCCCCCCTGGTGTATTGGCGATCATGGCATGTCGGCAATATTCTGCCGAAACCATTTGGAGTTTGAGGCAATGCGCCGCAATACTGCCAGCCATCACCAAAAAGGCCCTAAGAACTGAGCGACTATTGAGAATCGATCATAGATCGACGGTCAGACATTTCAGCCATTTATAAATTTCAGCGAAATAATAAAGGCGCATAACCCCAATCGCGTTTTGCGATCCACGAATCAGAACCTGCTCCAGGTTCCGAAAGCCAACTTCAAGTCCAAAGGAGAAAGAAGATTCGCGATCCAAGGTCCAAGACTATGGAACGCTTTACCAACCAGCATTCGGTTGGAGGAGAACCACCTAGCATTTAGGAAAAAGGTCAAGACACATCTCTTTTGATATCAAAGGAGACAGGAACAACAAGCGCCCAGAGGCGATTCAGTTCGCATGTGCCGCGCTATACAAGTTTTCATTCATTCATTCATTCATTTACCCCAGCTCAAGCACATATCATGTGCTCTGATCAACACAAGATCGGCAGTAAAACACCGACTAGAAATCCGCGACTTCATTCAACAAAAGGATCTAGACTGTCTCTTTATTACAGAGAGCTGGCTCACAGCCGACTGTAACACCATTCTAGGAGAACTGGTGCCAGATAATTACCGTATCATAACGGAAAACAGAATAGGGCAAAGAGGAGGCGGCCTGGCGATGATCCACAAGACTCATCTTACGATCACCAAACCAGTCCGCCAAAACCCTCTTCCATTCATGGGAACCCTTACTCTGCAACTGCAAGCAAATTCAAAGGAGACCGCCCACATTCTGCTCTGCTATAGGCCGCCCGGCCCAAAATCACAGCTGCTATCATCATGGACGGATTTCTTCTCCACTTACACCCTCAACAGCAAACATCTTTTGCTGCTCGGGGATTTCAATCTCTGGGCCAACTCCTCACAAGACCCCATTGCCGACGCCTGTATTGACCACCTGGAAGGATTAGGATTGCAGCAACTAGTATGTGGACCCACACATGCTTCAGGTCACACACTTGATCTTATTTTCAGACAAGCTCTGGAAATAAAAATTTGGGAAAATGAAAAATTGCCATGGACAGACCACCATGCAATTATATTCAGTATTTCCACCATCCCCCCTGCAACAAAAACATCAAATCCAGTGACAACACACTGGACTAGATGTCAGAAGAAGCTCCACTCGAAACTCTTCAAAACGACTTTAAGGAAAAAAATAGAAACAACTCAGCCCCATCAAACGGCCGTTGAAACATTGGAAGCCATAAACTCGGCCATGCTACAGTCAGCCGACTTGGTAGCGCCGAAACGAAGAACCCGCATTCGGAAAAACAACCGCAGCTGGTTTAACCACTTTGCAACCGCCCTATGCCGAAAGTACGGCTACAGGGCGATTGCTTGATTCTAAGTGGGCGTTAATTAACGGCCTCTCAGAATCGCGCTCCCGCGCGCATCACGCGATCACGCGATCACGGTAAATCGCCGCTGATAGCGGCGGTTTACCACGTGATCGCTCCGTCCAATGACGGAGCGATCACTTGTCAACAAAGCGGCGTCATGTGCTGACGCCGGTTCCTCCCTCCTCTCTCTGTACCGATCGGTACAGTGTGAGAGGAGAGGGGAGGGAGCGGATGGCAGCGGCAGTGCTGCGGGCTGGATCTGTGACAAATGTAGTCACAGATCCATCCATCCCTCCCTCCCTGCTCAGCCATCCCTGCTGCAATACTCTGCAATACTGGGCAATAGTCACCTGGGCATACTCTGCAATACTCAGGCATACTCTGGCAATACTGTGGGCATACTCTGGCAATACTCTGACAATACTCTGACAATACTCTGGGCATACTCTGGGCATACTCTGGGCAATACTCTGGGCAATACTCTGGCCATACTCTGGCCATACTCTGGCCATACTCTGGCCATACTCTGGGCATACTCCGCAATACTCTGGGCATACTCTGGGCATACTCTGGGCAATACTCTGGGCATACTCTGGGCATACTCCGCAATACTCTGGGCAATACTCTGGCAATACTCTGGCAATACTCTGGGCATACTCCGCAATACTCTGGGCATACTTAGCAATACTCTGGGCATACAGCGCCCCTGTCCCCGCGAGCTCGCATGCAGAAGCGAACGCATACGCAAGTCCCGCCCACATATAAAAACGGTGTTCAAACCACACATGTGAGGTATCTTTATATAATGTTTTGGTGTTCTATGTATTTTTCTAGCAAATAAATTATGATTTTTACATGTAGGAGAGAAATGTCAGAATTGGCCTGGGTGCTCCCTGCATGTTGGGCCTCTGTTTGTGGCCGCACTGTGTAAAAGTCTCACACATGGGGTATCGCCATACTCGGGAGGAATAGCAGAATGTGTTTTGGGGTGTAATTTGTGGTATGCATATGCTGTGTGTGAAAAATAACCTAATATTATGAAAATTTGATGAAAAAAAAAAAATCTTGATTTTGCAAAGAATTGTGGGAAAAAATTACAACTTTAAAAAACTCACCAGGCCTCTTTCTAAATACCTTGGAATGTTTTCTTTCCAAAAAGGGGTCATTTTGGGGGTATTTGTACTTTTCTGGCATGTTAGGGTCCCAAGAAATGAGAGATGCTGTCAGTACATCAGGTGTGATGAAATTGATCAATTTTCAGTAATTGGTACCATAGCTTGTAGACCCTATAACTTTCACCCAGACTAAATAATATCCAACATTTTTAATTTTTTTTACCAAAGATATGTAGCAGTATACATTTTAGGCCAAATTTATGAAGAAAAATGACTTTTTTGCAAAATTTTATAATAGAAATGAAGAAAAATTATTATTTTTTGCAAAATTTTGTTCTTTTTTTCATTTATAGCAAAAAAAATAAAAACCGCAGAGGTGATGAAATACCACCAGATAAAGCTCTATTTGTGGGAAAAAAGGACAAAAATTTCATTTGGTTATAGTGTTGTATGACTTAGTTATTGTCATTCAAACTGTGAGAGCACCGAAAGCTGAAAATTGGTCTGGTTATTAAGGGTGTTTAAGTGCCCAGTGGTCAAGTGGTTAACAACCAGCTGTCGTTACTGAAGCAAGAACGCAGAAGGGCAGAATCTGCCTGGAAAAGATGTTCTTCAGAGCTAAACCTATCCATCTACAGGGCGACTACAAGAAAATACCACAAAGGAATTTTCCAAGCCAAGAAAAAGTATTTTTCGGAGGCTATCAACGGTGCCCTAAACCGCCCCCGCGAACTCTTCAAGATGGTCACCCAGACCATGAAACCAGGATGCATTGAAGCCCCCAGTTCGGACACACAAGAATTTTGCAATGAACTATCGGATTACTTCATTAATAAAATCGAGGCAATCCGTGAAAGCATTCAGCAAAACAATTCTCCCCTCAGCCCCCCCTGCAGCCTCTCACACAGCACCCATAGTAATTCTCCTATATCAGGTAAGTTTACCCTGGAACCCATCTCGAGACCACTAAGAATGTCATTTGTACTCTGCGTAATGGCACAGCGCCAAATGACATTATCCCCACAAAACTGCTGAAGGAATGCGCCTACATCCTGGCTCCTCCCATCACGCAACTTATCAACCAATCTTTCTTGGAGGGCATAGTGCCCTCACAGTTGAAAGAGGGTATAATCCAACCCATCATGAAGAAACCCTCCCTAGACCCCAAGGACCCACTCCACCCCCGTCCCATAACAAGCCTCAATGTACTTTCTAAGATAATGGAAAAAGTAGTGGTACAACAGCTGCAACTGCATCTAGATACCTACAAGCTACTTGACCCATTGCAATCAGGCTTCCGTCCCGGACACGGGACGGAAACAGCATTGCTGAAAGTATGGGACGATGTTCTCAAGGCCGCAGACGAAGGAGAATCTTGTCTTCTAGTTCTGTTGGACCTAAGTGCAGCTTTCGACACTGTAGACCACAATCTGTTACTGACTCGGCTTGCTGAAGTAGCCAGAGTCGCAGAAGGCGATTTATCTTGGTTCTCCTCTTTTCTGGAAAACCGATCGCAAACAGTGAAGTTAGGACCTTTTACGTCTGAAAAACGCACAGTAACATGCGGAGTCCCTCAAGGATCGCCTCTGTCACCAGTGCTGTTTAACATATGTCTTCGTCCTCTTTTTGAGATTATCAGCAGCCAAAAACTGCTCTATCATTCATATGCAGATAATACGCAACTGTATTTCCGCATCTGCAACAGACAGGATCACCACCTCAATCTAGAGACATGTCTCTCTTTGATAGAGGACTGGATGACAAAGAGTTATCTTAAACTCAATGGAGCGAAAACAGAACTTCTCCTGTTTCACGCCAAGCGCAGGAATCAACTTTCAACATCGTGGACCCCCCCGCCTATTTTGGGCAAGCTCATCACCCCTAGCGCCAAAGTCAAAAGCCTAGGGGTCATTTTTGACTCCTTTATGATAATGGACGCACAAATAGGGTCAGTAGTCAGCGGATCTCACCATCTACTGCGCCTACTACGCAGACTCACTCCGTTCATCCCTAAAGAAGATTTAGCGGTCGTGGTGGGAGCAATTGTAAACTCCAGGTTGGATTATGCAAATGCCCTTTACCTCGGCCTCCCCAAGTACCAAATCGCTCGCCTGCAAGTTGTTCAGAATACGGCCGCCAGACTTGTGACTGGGAAAAAACCCTGGGAATCCATCTCACCTTCACTGAGAGCCCTTCATTGGCTGCCAGTCAAAGACAGAATTGCTTTTAAAGCTCTCTGTCTTACGCATAGATGTGTCCATGGGAATGCCCCCCTTTATTTATGCGAAATAATAAAAGCGCATAATCCCAATCGCGTTTTGCGATCCACGAATCAGAACCTGCTCCAGGTTCCGAAAGCCAACTTCAAGTCCAAAGGAGAAAGAAGATTCGCGATCCAAGGTCCCAGACTATGGAACGCTTTGCCAACCAGCATTCGGTTGGAGGAGAACCACCTAGCATTTAGGAAAAAGGTCAAGACTTTTCTCTTTTGATATCAAAGGAGACTGGAACAACAAGCGCCCAGAGGCGATTCAGTTCGCATGTGCTGCGCTATACAAGTTTTCATTCATTCATTCATTCTTTCACCTCTTATCAGCATCAGCATATATTTTCAGCACATAAACTGATTGGCTCCTTGGACTGCTTCTCCCTCTCACATTGCAGTGCTGTTGTACAGCAACTATATGAGGTTGATACCAGGTCAGATTCAGATATTTAAACTAATTGTATAAAAAAATACATTTAGCCCTGGTTCACAATGATGCGATTTGGCATGTCAAATCACATGCCAAATCGGCGGCAATTGCCGGTGATCTGACAATATGGTTCCTCCTATCGATATGGAAGCTATTTAGGGAAAAATTCCCTTTACAACCCCTTTAATGTTGAATTCATGATGACAGAGCTCCATGTATACATATTTTTGTCTACTTTTATAACTGTCTACTGTTCAGCTTTGAACATATAATTATATCTTCACATAAATGTGAAACAAGTCATGTATGAGCAATAAAACCATATTTAATACAGAAATGTCAACCATTTATGAAATGATTATGAACATTTGCATATTTTAAGAACCATAGGTATAAAAATAAAAAATGAATCAACATTGGAAAATAATTTCCAGACAATTAGTCCACAATAATTACTATTCAGGAAAAATGCTCACCCACTCACACACACACACACACACTTTAGGCTACCTTCATACATGTCCGGTATGAATTTCCCATTTTCATGGCAAATTTTCAAAACAGCTGTTCATCTGTTCAGCGGTTTAGCTGCGAATTCAGATACAGTTCAGATGTGCATTTTTTAGCGCTGATGGCCACTGGCGTCTTTAACAATAGCTGGTTGTTAAGGAGCAGGCCCGGGAAGCCGGCTGTCACGTCCTTAACAACCGATGACTCATCATCTGTCAGCAGGTACCTAAAGAATTGCTGGCAATAAAGTTTGAGAATAAAACAGCGTGGAGTCCCCCCACCACCCAATCCATACAGTCCCTTGGGTCTGGTATAATGTTTCACTGGTCAAGACACTCCGTGGATGGTCAAACATGTATGTAATTGGTATGGCATGTAAAATACATAATGCTCTGTAAAACCTTATGATTTATTTAAAGTTATAAAAGCACAGTAACACACTTACAAACGTGAATCGACAAAAGAAGCCTTAAGTCCGTTGTGCCGGTAGGACACAAACAGACAGACCCGTCCGTCTGGATACACGAGCAGTAACAGGTTATGACGTCAATGCGTCACTCCGCTTTCCCTACACGTTTCGTACAAGTTACGTCGTCCAGGAGCACTAACTCTATTACTAAGCACTTAGGGCGGAGCGATGTGTTGACGTCATCACCTGTTACTGCTCGTGTATCCACGAGTGATATTAAAGTGATATTAAACCCTCAGTTTGTAAGCCCTTTAAGCAGCTGTTTTAATCACTGAGTATGCAGCTTCTTTATTTATTTTTTATTTTTTTCTGCGTTCAAGTACAAGATGGTGCCATGATCGCTGCCCCAGGTTTCCTGTTTCAGGGTGGCTTTTTTTCTCTTGCAGCCCCCCTATGGAGCTACCCTTGCAGGGACTATAGCTGTGTGACTAGATGGCTCTGTTGCCATTATAGTATGGTAAGGAGAAAGTTGTAATTAGGTGTTAGCTCACCTTTTTTAGAACTACCTCCCCTTGTGATGTAATGGGTTAGTCCTCACAGAAATGCCATGTGTGGGTGGAGCCCAGGGTAGAGGGGGCATGGAAAGGAGATATCCCAGAGCAGCTAAGATGTATGGCCTGCAGTATTGCTCTAACAGGCCCTGTGCAGTGCTGAAGTCCCAGGTGAAGTGGTACAGAACACAGTGGCAACAGATGTAGTCACCCTGTCCCCTTGATTTTCTTCTGCAGATCTTGCAGTGGGGTACACGAGGCCTGAAAGGTGCACCTTCACCTCCAACCACTAGACCTGACTATAATCTTATTATCTAATTAGAATTACCTCATTGGCCGATTCTATTGCTCTTACTCAAAATGTTCTATGCATAGGAAACAGCATATACAAATAATTGACACAACACAGGTTGTACTTCATACACTGTTCAGATTTTTATGGCTCAGACAGGGTAAGTATTAATGGGCATTACCAATCATTTCCCACCAATAAGGGGTACATGTTCAAAGAACATAGTTCCTATAACATGCATCCAACCAATCACAATGCAATATATATTTACTCTTTACATCTCTGTATCTAAACAAACTCATTATGTCACATTACAGTCAGATATAACACTATGTCACATAAAACTAAAACTCATGACCAATGCGTAAATTCCTAATTTCTAGTTTTCTAATTCAACACAAACTCACTTCTTAAACAACAATATACATTTACTTGTTCAGCAAAATGAGAACGTTAAAAGATCAGTTGAGCCTTAGATTACAAAACACAGGGGGGCTTGTTGACATGACTTTGATGGCCTAAAAGGCCTGGGCAGGGAGAGAGAGAGACTGGTGTACTAAAGAAAGCAGCTTGATCCCCATCTGACCCTCACCTAGGGACCTGTGACAAGGTGAATGAAGCTAATGCTGTGGATTTAGATACATTTTGAAGTGGCCCCAACTCCTCCCAAGGAGATAAATGGAAATGTAGAGGGAAGATGGCTTAAAAGATGTGTACTTGTGCTTTGTGCTAAAGTGACAGCTACAGAATATCTAACTTGGCATGCAGGGAAGACTCTACTTGTAAGTCACTGTGATATGTCACTGGAGATACAGTAAAATCTGAAAAAATGGACATACCTTTATTCACAAATATTAAGGCTTCAGGACAGAGATGTTGTGAGCTGGCCTCAGGCCAGGAGGGTGGCTGTCTTATCCAAGGAAAGCAGGGTGAGAATTTGCAGTTTTCCGCCGTCTGCCCAATCCTAGTTCCACAAATATGTGTCACCATACACTGTGTGCATCAATAGAAACAAGTGTCCCTATAGCCTAGTATGCTGACTCTAAGGCTGAGTAATCAAACACCACCGAATGTTAGGTTCTCACAGTTCCCTGAGCAGAGAGCCAGTGACTGTCAGTCAACGCTGTCTGCTCTGGCCCTCCACGATCCCTGGAGCAGTGGGCTGTGGAGGGGGTGGGAGCAGCCAGCTCAGGCTCTCAGCGACTGACTGAGAGGCTGAGCCAGCTGCTGGTCCAGGCATGTGGGCGGATCCCAACCATATGGTGGCAATCTTGTCGAGCCTGGACCGGCTCTGTAACATCAGCTCACAGTGGGCTTTAGCCTGGGTCACAGGAGTGCAGAACAAACTGCACTCCTGTGATTCACAGGAGAAGTCCAGACAAATTAGCTTTGGCTGCACCTTTAATACTACTTTAAAGAGGTTGTAAAGGTTTTTTTTTTGGTTCACTTACCTTTTCCTTCAATTTCCCTTCTAAATGTTTTATTTTTCTTTATTTTCTTTGTCTGAATTTTTCACTTCCTGTTCCTCCTTAGTAAGCTGTTCTGGCTGACTAACCCCCAGCCAGAACGACTCGGATGATGGGGGCAAGCTTACTGAGGAGAAACAGGAAGTGAGAAATTCAGACAAAGAAAAAAAACATTTAGAAGGGAAATCAAAGGAAAAGGTAAGTGAACCAACAATGCACTAGCTTAAAGGAACCTATTTAGGAAAAAAAAAACCTTTACAACCCCTTTAAGATTTTTCTATCATATGCTCAAGTTTTTGACACATTTACTTTTAGATGTATTAAAAAAAATTGCTCTTAAATGGTTTGAAGCAGTTGATGGTAATGTCTGGTACAGAATGATTTCCAACATAAAATACAAGCAAAGGACATGTTCAGCAATTTATGAATACACTTCTCTAAATAGAATTACCAATGAAGTGGTTTAGTGTTTTATTTGTAGAAAACTCCCTAATGTATGTTTAGTAACCTTATGTCAGGTCACCTGCACTGATTACATTAATATTCAGAAAATCATTAACACTGCCAACAATCTGAGAGGAAACTCTTCCTAGGAGGTGATCATTAAGATGATGATAAGAACCCTTTTCCATCATATTAAGGAGAGTTGGATAAAAATGATTTAAAGGACAGTTGTAATTTTACTGTAATAGAAGAACCACATTGTGCTTGTTCTGAGCACAGGAAGGACAAAGGGAAAACAACAGCATGTAATGTACAAATAGAATTTGGAGCTTTATGCATTTTGCAGTAATAGAACAATTTTTACTTTGTATTAAAGCAGAACTACACCCATCAATTTAACAGTTTTAAAGTTACATTCCAGCATGTTCTAGGGATGTAACTGTCACATTGGTTGTGCTCTCAACCAAACTGTCAAATCATGAAATAGATGGTGTCATAACTGGTCACATGTGCAGCATCATGGCAGTTGAACTTCAAACAGAAGCTAAGATGGCAGCTTCCTCGACTGAAAAAGATAGGAGGATTTAGTTCCGCTTTAACCACTTAAGACCCGGACCATTATGCAGGTAAAGGACCTGGCCCCTTTTTGCGATTCGGCACTGCGTCGCCTTAACTGAAAAATTGCGCGGTCGTGCCATGTGGCTCCCAAACAAAATTGACGTCCTTTTTTTCCCACAAATAGAGCTTTCTTTTGGTGCTATTTGATCACCTCTGCGGTTTTTATTTTTTGCGATATAAACAAAAATAGAGCAACAATTTTGAAAAAAATGCAATATTTTTTACTTTTTGCTATAATAAATATTCCCCCCCAAAAAAAAAAAAAAAAATGTTTTCCTCAGTTTAGGCCGAAACATATTCTTCTACATACTTTTGGTAAAAAAAATTGCAATAAGCGTTAATTGATTGGTTTGCACAAAAGTTATAGGGCCAGATTCAGAAAGACTTGCGCTGGAGTATATCGATATGCGCCGCGTAAGTGTAAAGATGCGCCGTAGTATCTATGTGCCGTACCCACCAAACTAGATGCGACAGAAAACGGGCCATTTCCGACCGGCTTAACTTTCCTACGCCAGAGTATCGTAAGTGCATATTTTCGCTTGGCGCATCCGTCGCGCCTATTGATTTCCCATTCAAATATGCAAATGAGGGAGATATGCTGATTCGCGAACGGATTAGCACAAGACGCTGGCTACGTGCGCCGCGCGTACGTTGTACGTCTAGCGCAAACTTATTCCTACAAATAGCTGCTTTATCTTTACTCCTGACGGCCACAGGTCAGCAGGAGAGCAGCTACAGCAGCATCGTTACCGACGAAAATAGCAAGCTGAGCACCCCCACTTGCAAGGACAACACCTCTGTGTGCCAACATGCCAGGGGCAGCCGTGGTCCTAGCACTACTAATGGGTCCCCCGGTACAAAGGAGGCGGGCACGTGAGAGGATATACCGCACGCGCATTAGCCTCTTTGGCATGGGTGATGAGGAGGTGTATCGCCTCTTCAGATTCAGCCCAGATGCAATCCTTGAACTAACCACAACCTTGCAGGATGACATCACCAGCAAGACACACCGCTCACAAGCAGTGCAGCCACTGGTGGAGGTACTGGCAACACTTCATTTCCTTGCCAGTGGATCATTCCAGCGTACAAGTGGAGTGGTGGCTGGGATGTCACAGTCCACCATAAGCAGATGTGTGCACCAGGTTGTCCCTGCAATCCTCAGACGCATGTCCCACCACATCATCAGACCCACCACTGAGGAGCTGCGGCTGAAGGCAATGACAGATTTCTACAGCATTGCCAGATTCCCACGCACCGTGCCACAGAGCACATATACCGCAATCGGAAGCATTGGCATTCCATCAACGTACAGGTGATAGCTGATGCCCAATGCCTCATATGGCACATCCGTGCCAAACACCCTGGATCCAGCCATGACAGCTTCATATACAATCAGAGCCCCATCCCAATGGAATTCGAACAGAACGTGTATGGGGACAGCTGGCTGGTTGGTGAGTGACATGGGTGGCAGGCATGACTGTCCCCCCCCATGATGCACACATCACAAGGGGCACATGCATGACTAACATCCTCCTGTCTTTTCCCTTACAGGTGACTCTGCATATGCACTGGGACCCCATCTCATGACTCCTTTCCGGAACCCCCAAACCCCAGGAGAGAGAAGATACAATGTGGCACATATCCAAACTCGTGCAGTGGTGGAGCAAACATTTGGGCTCCTGAAGTCCCGTTTCCGATGCCTGGATAAGTCTGGGGGGCCCTATTGTATTCCCCTACCTTCGTGTGTCAGATCATCGGTGCATGTTGCATTCTGCACAACTTTGCCATGAGAAAGGGCCTGCAGATTGACATATGTGATGGCCTGACTCCCGACTCACACAGTCCCCATCTGCCAGAGGCTACCCCGTCAGCTGATGGAAGAGCAGTCAGGAGGGTCCTCGCCGTAGGCATCTTTGGACAATAAACAAAAACATTGATCACACGGACAATGCACGCATGCACACCACTGATGTCCCTAGATCACACACACCACATCCACATCACATTGGATTAGCCCAAGTCCAACATGCAGGACTTGGGAGCAGCAACGCCGCGTCAAGGCCCCAATGGTGTCGCTGTCCATTCATACACCATTCACACGTTATTCACACAGCCATTGGGATAACTTCTCCCCAACGGCCGAGGGTGACACCCCTTACTGGCAGGAGTGCCACCCCCTCACATTCACACACCATTCACACTGTCCCCTGCACTACTGACCGTGTGCAGTTTAAAAAAAAAAAGCTCATAACCTGAGCAACATATACCAAAAAAAAAAAAAGCTCATAACCTGAGCAACATATACCAAAAAATAAAAAGCTCATAATCTGAGCAGAAAAAAAAAAACGAACACCCCAAAAAGCCATCATCTGGGCTGACGGGGGCTCTTTCTGGTGGGCCCTCTCTGGCTCCTCAGCTGCCTGGAGGGAGTGGGTGGGGGTGGGGGGGCATTTGGAGGTGGCTGATCCCCGGGTGGGCCACTCCTGGCAGGTGTGGCCTGCATGCCCTCCAAGGCCATGGCTATCCGGCCGAGGTACGAATTGGTCTGGGCCTGCATCCTCAGCTGCCGGGTCACTTGATACTGTTGGGCCCGCTGCCTCTGCCTCCCCTGGTCCCGGATGGCAGCTGTGTTGGTCTGGACGGCTGCAGTGAGGTGCCGAAGATCAGCCTGCACCTCCCCCAGGCTGGTCACCACTGCAGCGCAGTTGCAGCTGACATCCTGCAATGCGTTGGTCATCTGGGCCACGGAGCCCAGGCTGTCAGCTACACGGTCCAGGTGCCCAGCTATCTCCCCCATCTGCTGGGTCTGCCTGGCCTGGTCCCTCGCCATCTGGTCATGGACCACATCAGACACCCCCCTGGTCTTCCAGGTCGCCTTCCTGGGGCCAGGAGATGGTAGTCCCCGGGGGGATGGAGTCGCCCTTGAGGGGCTTCCTATGATGGGGGAGGGGATTTGAGAGGGCCCTGCTAAAGGGGGGGACTCCTCCAAAAATAGGACAAACTCCTGCTCGGTGACGACAGGCTCCTCCTCAACCACCTCAGCAGATGAGGTGTGGGCACTCCCCTCCACCTCTGTGTCTTCAGTGCCCAGGGGGTCGGGCTCAGGATGCAGTTGGGGGGATGGGGTGGAATGGCCGCCGGCAGATGATGGCCCAGCTCCGTCATCTGTGGATGACACAAAGCAGACACATGTTGGTGGTCCCACACACTTGGCACATGTACCCCCCCCCACATGCAACACAACAAATAGGGGATAAAAAACACTTACCTGTCCTGGAGCCTTCCTCCATGGAATCATAGCCCTGTACCCCCTCCAACTGCTCCCTCTCCAGGCAGCGGGCGACCACCTCCTCCTCCGTGGTCAGCCTGACCGCACATGGGGGTCCACCCCCCGTGCCCCTCTCATGCCTCCTGATGGTGGCCACCTTGCACCGGACTTTGCGCCTCAAATCATTAATTTTTTTGGCAATGTCCAGAGCAGTCCGTGTGGAATAGCCCAAACTGTTCACCCTGGCAGCAATGGACTCCAGGATGGCCTGCTTCTTGTCCCGGCTTGTCTTGCGACTTTTCCTGCCATGGAGGAAATCATTGTAGGTCTCCATAGCCGAGATGACGGCAGACAGCTCCTGGACATTGAAGTTTAGCTTTCTCCTCTCTTTGCGGGGAACGAGAGCAGCCATCTCAGAGTAAAAGTAACTTCCCTGGGGGGGGGGGGGGATATACTTTTGCGCCGGAAAGGCGCATCTGCGGCCGCTTTTATACGTGCAACTTAAGACATTGCGCTGCCGTTTCCCATGAAGTGGTGCCGACGGAAGTTGTGAGCATGCGCACAGGGGAGCGAGTGGAGCCCTCCCTCACTGCGCATGCTCCGTGGATGATGCGCTGAACGTAAGTCTCTGCGCTGGGCTCTGCCCATCATTTACATATGGTCACACCCACTTCCACTTACGTCGGGTTGCGCCATCGCATTTTCGTTACTCCGCCGCAAAGTAACGAACAAGTGCTTGGTGAATACTGTACTTGACTCACTAGTTCGCGTCAGCGTAACGTATATGCGCTGTGCTACGCCGGATAAAATATGCGCGCATCTACCTGAATCTGGCCCATAGTGTTTACAATATAGGGGATAGTTTTATGGCATTTTTATTAATATTTATTTTTTTACTACTAATGGTGGCGACTAGCAATTTTTTTCATGACTGCGACATTATGGCGGACACATCGGACACTTTTGACACATTTTTGGGACCATTGTCATTTTCACAGCAAAAAGTACTATACAAATGCACTGATTACTGTGAAAATGACAATGGCAGAAATGGGTTAACCACTAGGGGGCGCTAAAGGGGTTAAGTGTGCTCTGATTTGTGTTCCTTACTGTAGGGGGGCATGGCTGGACATGTGACGTCACTGATCGTCGTTCCCCCATGGTGTAAATAAGCCTTTATTTTAAAGGGTGCTTTTTGTGGGGTGGTATATTTAGGATAATTTAGAGTATTATTTAGATATGTAAAATAATGTGGGTAATGGGAGGTTGTTGGCACAAGAACAGGTCCAGTATAGTTAAGGAGCTTCTGTAACTCTTGGGGGCCATTTAAAGCCTACTGCACCTGTAAAAAACACCACAAATCACCTTAGAACAATGGTTCTCAACCTGGGGTCGGGACCCTCTTGGGTGTCAAATGAGAATTTGCCAGGGGTCACCGAATACTGGGCTGTTCCTGAAGCCCACACTGCTCTCCCAGCCTTTTTGCGGCTGCCCAGCAGGGTTGTCCCTGGAGCTCGCGGCCACCCACTAAGCCTCTTCGCAGCCATTTATTCAGTTAATGGCATGGCTGGGGGGCAGAGACTAGAGGTTAGCTGACTGGTGAGGAATGTGAAGTAGGAGGGGCTGGAGGAGACCCTATCTCCTGATTTCGACATAGGTGTCACTGCTACAAGACACCATAAAGTCGGTGACACAGGGATTGCCCCAGCCCCTGTTCTAATCCAATCCAGGAACAAAACCAGGGACAGACTTGGTCCGGGGACAGTGGGCTCAATCCGGGGACTGTCCGCTTAAACTGGGGATGTCTGGTCACCCTATTTTACATACACATGCAAATAAACAAAACAACAAAAAAATAATAATAAAAGAGAAAGAGGAGAGGAAAGGAAAAGGGGGAAAGGGAATTTCACACAAAATGTATTTAAAAGTGCAAATGGATATACAACCAACATATAAGGGCAGAATTGACTGTAGGTAGGTCAACAGAAACTACACAGATCCATCTCTGCTACATTGCAGCAATTTTGAACTGCACCCCTCACTTCCTGTCATGGTGACCATATAATTAGTGAAAGGAAACATGACATACCTAAATCAAAACCTCCCCAACGTGACATACCGAAATCAAAACCTCCCCAACGTGACATACCGAAATCAAAACCTCCCCAACGTGACATACCGAAATCAAAACCTCCCCAACGTGACATACCTAAATCAAAACCTCCCCAACGTGACATACTGAAATCAAAACCTCCCCAACGTGACATACCTAAATCAAAACCTCCCCAAGGTGACATACCGAAATCAAAACCTCCCCAAGGTTACATACCGAAATTAAAACCTCCCTAACGTGACATACCGATATCAAAACCTCCCCAACGTGACATACCGAAATCAAAACCTCCCCAACGTGACATACCTAAATCAAAACCTCCCCAACGTGACATACCTAAATCAAAACCTCCCCAACGTGACATACCGAAATCAAAACCTCCCCAACGTGACATACCGAAATCAAAACCTCCCCAACGTGACATACCGAAATCAAAACCTTCCCAAAGTGACATACCTAAATCAAAACCTCCCCAACGTGACATACCGAAATCAAAACCTCCCCAACGTGACATACCGAAATCAAAACCTCCCCAACGTGACATACCTAAATCAAAACCTCCCCAAGGTGACATACCGAAATCAAAACCTCCCCAAGGTGACATACCGAAATCAAAACCTCCCTAACGTGACATACCGAAATCAAAACCTCCCCAACGTGACATACCGAAATCAAAACCTCCCCAACGTGACATACCTAAATCAAAACCTCCCCAATGTGACATACCGAAATCAAAACCTCCCCAACGTGACATACCGAAATCAAAACCTCCCCAACGTGACATACCAAAATCAAAACCTTCCCAAAGTGACATACCTAAATCAAAACCTCCCCAACGTGACATACCGAAATTAAAACCTCCCTAACGTGACATACCGATATCAAAACCTCCCCAACGTGACATACCGAAATCAAAACCTCCCCAACGTGACATACCTAAATCAAAACCTCCCCAACGTGACATACCTAAATCAAAACCTCCCCAACGTGACATACCGAAATCAAAACCTCCCCAACGTGACATACCGAAATCAAAACCTCCCCAACGTGACATACCGAAATCAAAACCTTCCCAAAGTGACATACCTAAATCAAAACCTCCCCAACGTGACATACCGAAATCAAAACCTCCCCAACGTGACATACCGAAATCAAAACCTCCCCAAGGTGACATACCTAAATCAAAACCTCCCCAAGGTGACATACCGAAATCAAAACCTCCCCAAGGTGACATACCGAAATCAAAACCTCCCTAACGTGACATACCGAAATCAAAACCTCCCCAACGTGACATACCGAAATCAAAACCTCCCCAACGTGACATACCTAAATCAAAACCTCCCCAATGTGACATACCGAAATCAAAACCTCCCCAACGTGACATACCGAAATCAAAACCTCCCCAACGTGACATACCAAAATCAAAACCTTCCCAAAGTGACATACCTAAATCAAAACCTCCCCAACGTGACATACCGAAATTAAAACCTCCCTAACGTGACATACCGAAATCAAAACCTCCCCAACGTGACATACCGAAATCAAAACCTCCCCAACGTGACATACCGAAATCAAAACCTCCCCAACGTGACATACCGAAATCAAAACCTCCCCAACGTGACATACCGAAATCAAAACCTTCCCAAAGTGACATACCTAAATCAAAACCTCCCCAACGTGACATACTGAAATCAAAACCTCCCCAACGTGACATACCTAAAACAAAACCTCCCCAACGTGACATACCGAAATCAAAACCTCCCCAACGTGACATACCTAAATCAAAACCTCCCCAAGGTGACATACCGAAATCAAAACCTCCCCAAGGTTACATACCGAAATTAAAACCTCCCTAACGTGACATACCGAAATCAAAACCTCCCCAACGTGACATACCGAAATCAAAACCTCCCCAACGTGACATACCTAAATCAAAACCTCCCCAACGTGACATACCTAAATCAAAACCTCCCCAACGTGACATACCGAAATCAAAACCTCCCCAACGTGACATACCGAAATCAAAACCTCCCCAACGTGACATACCGAAATCAAAACCTTCCCAAAGTGACATACCTAAATCAAAACCTCCCCAACGTGACATACCGAAATCAAAACCTCCCCAACGTGACATACCTAAAACAAAACCTCCCCAACGTGACATACCGAAATCAAAACCTCCCCAACGTGACATACCGAAATCAAAACCTCCCCAAGGTGACATACCGAAATCAAAACCTCCCTAACGTGACATACCGAAATCAAAACCTCCCCAACGTGACATACCGAAATCAAAACCTCCCCAACGTGACATACCTAAATCAAAACCTCCCCAACGTGACATACCGAAATCAAAACCTCCCCAACGTGACATACCAAAATCAAAACCTTCCCAAAGTGACATACCTAAATCAAAACCTCCCCAACGTGACATACCGAAATCAAAACCTCCCCAACGTGACATACCTAAAACAAAACCTCCCCAACGTGACATACCGAAATCAAAACCTCCCCAAGGTGACATACCTAAATCAAAACCTCCCCAAGGTGACATACCGAAATCAAATACTCCCCAAGGTGACATACCGAAATCAAAACCTCCCTAACGTGACATACCGAAATCAAAACCTCCCCAACGTGACATACCTAAATCAAAACCTCCTCAACGTGACATACCTAAATCAAAACCTCCCCAACGTGACATACCTAAATCAAAACCTCCCCAACGTGACATACCAAAATCAAAACCTCCCCAACGTGACATACCGAAATCAAAACCTCCCCAACGTGACATACCTAAATCAAAACCTCTCCAACGTGACATACCAAAATCAAAACCTCCCCAACGTGACATACCTAAATCAAAACCTCCCCAACGTGACATACCTAAATCAAAACCTCCCCAACGTGACATACCAAAATCAAAACCTCCCCAACGTGACATACCGAAATCAAAACCTCCCCAACGTGACATACCGAAATCAAAACCTCCCCAACGTGACATACCAAAATCAAAACCTCCCCAACGTGACATACCGGATTCAAAACCTCCCCAACGTGACATACCGAAATCAAAACTTCCCCAACGTGACATACCGAAATCAAAACGGCAAACGGTTCTAATCTAAACCCTATCAATCCTCTTCAAGACAAACATTGCTATTCCTCAAATAGAACTTCGATTTTAGTTTACTCTATAGTCTACATTTGAAGTATCACTACTTTACAAAAACGTTACGTTTCTCAAGTGAAAACAGATCAGGGATTGATTGAGTGGCTATTTTCTCATTCTATTCTGTTTGAAAAAAAAAAAGAACATTTTTTTCTCTTCCCTTCGAGAGCATCTGGGACTCCTGATCTCTGTTTATTACTATATTTATTTTTTATCTGTGCCTACATGGATAAGAAGTGGACTGCACAAAATAAAGGAGCCACTGCTTTTATTGGAAATTGGTACGCATTTAAAGTGTAACTAAAGATGCCAACAGGCTCTTTATTGCAGAAGACACATGCATCTTGTGCCACCTGGAAGAAGCTAGTAGCCTATGGGGGTTATTTACTAAAACCGAAGAGTGGAAAATTGAATGCAACTCTGCATAGAAACCAATCAGCTTCCAGGTTATATTTCCAAAGTTTAATTGAACAAGCTAAAGTTAAAAGCTGATTGGCTACCATTCATAGCTACACCAGTTTCTCAGTGCTCTAGTTATAGTAAATCTACCCCTATGCCCCAAAGATCTGTACTGTGTTCCTCAACTAAAAGCAATGAAGTAGATTAAGCTCTGGATGGTGGTACCAGAGTGGTGGTTGGAACCAGGGCTGGTGCAACGATTTTTGACACCCTAGGCGAAACCTAATTTTGTCGCTTCCCCTTGGTTCCACTCCTGACTCCATCCTCTTTGCCCTGCACATGTATACCCCACCATTTTAATTAAGCACCAGTGGCGGCTGGTGCTCAAAATTTTTGGGGGGCGCAAACGAAAAAAAATATATTGCAGCCTCACTGTGCCCATCACATGCAGCCACTGTGCCATGCCACCAAATGCAGCCACTGTGCCATCAATTGTCACCACTATGCCATGCCACCAAATGCAGCCACTGTGCCATCAATTGTCACCACTGTGCCATGCCATCAAACACAGAAACTGTGCCATCAATTGTCACCATTGTGCCATGCCATCAAATGCAGCCACTGTGCCATCAATTGTCACCACTGTGCCCTGCCAACAAATGCAGTCACTGTGCCATCAATTGTCACCACTGTGCAATGCCATCAAACATCACCACTGTGCCATGCCATCAAATGCAGCCGCTGTGCCATCAATTGTCACCACTGTGTGTGCCATGCAACACAGCAACTGTGCCATCAATTGTCACCACTGTGCTATGCCATCAAATGCAGTCACTGTGCCATCAATTGTCACCACTGTGCCATGCCATCAAACGCAGCCACTGTGCCATCAATTGTCACCACTGTGCCATGCCATCAAATGCAGTCACTGTGCCATCAATTGTCACCACTGTGCCATGCCATCAAACACAGCCACTGTGCCACCAATTGTCACCACTGTGCCATGCCATCAAACGCCACCACTGTGCCATCAATTGTCACCACTGTGCCATGCCATCAAACGCCACCACTGTGCCATCAATTGTCACCACTGTGCCATGCCATCAAACGCCACCACTGTGCC
Source organism: Rana kukunoris (assembly GCA_029574335.1). NCBI lineage: Eukaryota > Metazoa > Chordata > Amphibia > Anura > Ranidae > Rana > Rana kukunoris. The sequence continues at coordinate 73,096,349 of CM056052.1, forward strand.
ATCAATTGTCACCACTGTGCCATGCCATCAAACACAGAAACTGTGCCATCAATTGTCACCACTGTGCCATGCCATCAAATGCAGCCGCTGTTAGGAGCTGTGGTGGCTCAACGTGATTGGCACTGCGCTGACAAGCCATTCACCTCTGCAGCCAAGGGTTCGGATCCTGGTCTCGGCTACATGTGAATTGAGTTTGGTGGTCTCAGCCCGGCTCCCGGTGGGTGTGCTATGCAAGGTACGCCTGTGCTTAGTACGCCCACCCCCCCCCCCCCCACAAAAAACCACCACACTTGCACGCACACAAAATTGGTTTAAAACACATGCACTTTGGCCATGCGGTCTCTTAAAATAAAGAGAGGCGAAGGACCTACGGGGCTGGCTGGGTGGGCTAGGCCCCCTCACTCCCTCATAGGGGGAGTCCCTCTGCCCCATTGGGGTCCCGTTGGGCCCCAGTTGGGCTCCCAAGAGGAGCAGGTAGGGCGGGGTGAGTGGGAGGCCCCCCTTCACACCCGCCATTGCCACCAGGGGCATGGAGAAGGATGGCGATTGCCTCCGGGGGGAGGGTCTGCCTACTCCCAACTCCTGCAGTCCGGCTCCTCTCTCTTGAGTTCACGCACAAAAATACACTTTAAAAAAAAAAAAAAAAAAAAAAATGCAGCCGCTCTGCCATCAATTGTCACCACTGTGTGTGCCATGCAACACAGCAACTGTGCCATCAATTGTCACCACTGTGCCATGCCATCAAATGCAGTCACTGTGCCATCAATTGTCACCACTGTGCCATGCCATCAAACGCCACCACTGTGCCATCAATTGTCACCACTGGGCCATGCCATCAAACGCCACCACTGTGCCATCAATTGTCACCACTGTGCCATGCCATCAAACGCCACCACTGTGCCATCAATTGTCACCACTGTGCCATGCCACCAAATGCAGCCACTGTGCCATCAATTGTCACCACTGTGCCATGCATTGTCACCACTGTGCCATGCCATCAAATGCAGCCGCTGTGCCATCAATTGTCACCACTGTGTGTGCCATGCAACACAGCAACTGTGCCATCAATTGTCACCACTGTGCCATGCCATCAAATGCAGTCACTGTGCCATCAATTGTCACCACTGTGCCATGCCATCAAACGCAGCCACTGTGCCACCAATTGTCACCACTGTGTGTGCCATGCAACACAGCAACTGTGCCATCAATTGTCACCACTGTGCCATGCCATCAAATGCAGTCACTGTGCCATCAATTGTCACCACTGTGCCATGCCATCAAACACAGCCACTGTGCCACCAATTGTCATCGCTGTGTGTGCCATGCAACACAGCAACTGTGCCATCAATTGTCACCACTGTGCCATGCCATCAAATGCAGTCACTGTGCCATCAATTATCACCACTGTGCAATGCCATCAAACGCCACCACTGTGCCATCAATTGTCACCACTGTGCCATGCCATCAAACGCCACCACTGTGCCATCAATTGTCACCACTGTGCCATGCCATCAAACACCACCACTGTGCCATCAATTGTCACCACTGTGCCATGCCATCAAACGCCACCACTGTGCCATGAATTGTCACCACTGTGCCATGACATCAAACGCCACCACTGTGCCATGAATTGTCACCACTGTGCCATGCCATCAAATGCAGTCACTGTGCCATCAATTGTCACCACTGTGCCATGCCATCATATGCAGTCACTGTGCCATCAATTGTCACCACTGTGCCCCATGCCACTGTGCTCATTGTCGCCTCTGTGCCCTTTGTCATCACTGTGCCCCATGATGCCACTGTGCCCCATGATGCCCCTTTCCCTGTAAAAATCACTTACCTGACGCTTCCATGTCCTCCCTCGATGTCTTCTGCCGCCGTGGAGAAGCTTCAGCCAATCAGGTTCCTGATAACCAGAATCCGGGAACCTGATTGGCTGAAACGGCTGTCAGTCTTATGCAAGGAACGCAGGTTGCCTGCGCTCCGAGTATAGACTTCCGAGAGCCGGAGGGCGGTACTGGAAAAGCCTATCAGAGCCGCTGGCTTTGATAGGCAGTTCCCCTCAGCCAACCAGCTGCCGCTATTTGGGTAACCGGCTCCCAATGTCCGGTTATAGGAATAGACCAGGCAGCTGGCAACAATAACACACGTTCAATGCATTGCATTGAATGTGAGTTATTTGCGAGAGAGGGTGGCGCTGCAGCGCCCTCTATAGGTGGCGCTGCAGCGCCCTCTATAGCCAGAACTTCGGCTAAAATGTCAAAATGACATTTAGCCAAATAAAAGTTCTTAAAGGGACCGTTTTTTTTTGTTTTTTTTGTGACTGCGGGAGGGGGGGCGGCGCCCGTGCGCCCATATGGGCGGGCCGCCACTGTTAAGCACCCATCAAATGCAGCCCACCAGCGCCCGTCAAATGCAGCGTCACCAGCACCCATCAAATGCAACCTCACCAGTACACATCAATGAATGTTTGCTTGCTTCCATTTATTCGGGAGTCAGGACACAGACACAGTCCTCTGCTGCCGCTGCACCTAAATACAGTGTGTATGCAAGACAAGTTTGCCTAAACAATCCGTTAGGAAAAAAAAACACGGTTTTGATGTCGGAATGTCCGATCATGTGTAACGCTAGTGTTATGTGCGAACGGAGTGGCGGCTGCCTGCTGACGCTGAGACTAAGTTGCTTGCTGCAGAGAGAAGAAAGTAGAAACACCAGTGGTCGGGTGCCCTAGGCAGCAGTGCGCCCTAGGCGGCTACTTAGTTTGCCTAATGGTAGCACTGGCCCTGATTGGAACCCCCAGGAGAACTTTCACAAAGACCATTTCTTCCCATCCATGCAGAAGTGGAATGTCAAAAAGCTGGTTGAAACTTGTATAGCTGTATAGTTATAGGGTCAAAACCCCCGATGAGTGGGGAATCACTTTTAGGGGAGCACAGTGCATGTGTGAAGTTGCTGAAAGAAGTAGGAGAGCTGCAGGATTCACTGTTCAGGCACAGAGCATAAGGATGCAGGATTTGTACAGCACTTTATAATGACTGCACTATGAGGCCTCGTACACACGATCGAACATGTCCACTGAAACTGGTCCGCGGACCAGTTTCAGCGGACAAGTTCGATCGTGTGTACGGCCTATCGGACCTTTTTCCAGTGGACAAAAGTTTCTAAACTTGTCCGCTGGAAACCTTACTTTCGGACATGTTCGATGGTTAGTACACGGAATCAGCGAACAAAAATCCTGCGCATGCTCAGAATCAAGTCGACGCATGCTTGGAAGCCTTGAACTTTGTTTTTTCATCACGTCGTTGTGTTCTACGTCACCGCGTTCTGGTCCGAGGGGATTTTTGTCCGATGGTGAGTACGCACATCAGACCAACAGACAACTTCAAACTTGTAAAGATATTATTCAGTATACAAATATTTTTTTTTTATTATTTCACTTGCCTTTTCTTTCTATTTATCTTCAAAATTACATCAACTTGTTCAACAAACCTGGTTGGGAAAAACGATAACAATGCCAATAGTTACTAGTATTATTATTAGTTATTATAGGTATTAACTAGTGTTATGCCGCGTACACACGATCGGACATTCCGACATCAAAACCGTGTTTTTGTTCCCGACTGATTGTTCGCACAAACTTGTCCAGCATACACAAGGTCACATAAATGTTGTCAAGAATGCGGTCACGTACAACATTACGATTAGCCGAGAAGAGTAAGTTCAATGATTCCGAGCATGCGTCAAATTGATTCCGAGCATGCGTAAGATTTTTCTGCGTCAGAATTGGCTACAGAGGATCTGATTTTTTTGCTGTCGGAAAAAAAAGTGAGAACCAGCTCTCAAATAATTGTTGTCGGAAATTCCGACACCAAATGTCCGATGGAACCTACACACGGTCGGATTTTCCGACAACAAGCTCACATCGAACATTTCTTGTCGGAATTTGTTGTTGCTTTAATGTGCATTTCACCTACTGGATATCCCTCCAAAATGATGTTCATCTAAGACTGCCTTGTCCACAGGGTGACAACAATGTAGTGACTTCACTGCAGAATGAATAGTGTTGTCACCATAATGAAGTGGAAACATAAAGAATCTGCTAGCAGGATAAACAGGTAATAGCTTTGAATTACAGAGAGTACTCAGATAAACAATAAATGCTGTCTTATTATGGTTTGGAGCCTGCATAATATATGCATTTTTTTTTTCTTCTGAGTGCAGTTCTATTTTAATGTACCTATATATCACTTGTGTATTATGTATGCATTAATGTACCCCCTAGGTTAAATAGTAATGACATTAGGATTCACCAAGGAGTTCAGTGATCATATAAATGCACAAGGCTTCAGGCTGAATATATTTATAAAGGTCACAAAGCTCCAAGGTGAATCTTAATATCTTTAATAACTTACTGAAGGGAGTATGTTATTCTGTACACAAAACTACCATTAATGGAGACCGATAGACATTAGCAGACAGATATAGATTATGACCATCAACATTTGTTGTGCAGTAATTGGTGATCAAACAGTCATTTAGCTGATGAAGCCTAAACTGATGTTCCTGGGTGGACCGCTTGGAAGAAGGCCTCGTACACACGACCGACCGCATGTTTTTCTTTGAGAAAACTGTCATGGATCTCGATGAGAAAAAAAAGAGAAAACGTTGCCTTTAAGAGCCCAGCCGGGGGTCGCTCGCGCGCGACCTGGTCCGAAGCTCCATTTTTACAGTTATCAGTGCATTTTTATAGCACTTTTTGCTGTGAAAATGACAATGGTTCTAAAAAGTTGTCAAAAGTGTCCGATGTGTCCGCCATAATTTCGCAGTCGTGAAAAAAATCGCTGCTCGCCGCCATTCGTAGTAAAAAAATAAATTATTAATAAAAATGCCATAAAACTATCCCCTATTTTGTAAACGCTATAAATTTTGCACAAACCAATCAATAAACGCTTATTGCGTTTTTTTGTACCAAAAATAGGTGGAAGAATACGTATCGGCCTAAACCGAGGAAAAAACTTTTTTTTTATATCTTTTTTGGGCATTTTTATTATAGCAAAAAGTTAAAAATATTGAATTTATTTCAAAATTGTCACTTTTGTTTATAGCAACAAAAAAAAAATCGCAGAGGTCATCAAATACCACCAAAAGAAAGCTCTATTTGTGGGAAAAAAAGGATGCCAATTGTTTGGAAGCCACGTCACATGACAGTTAAAGCGACGCAGTGCCAAATCGCAAAAAGGAGAAACGTCCTCCCAGAATTGCGCTCCCGCGCGCCCCCTGGGGCGCGCACACGAGAGTGTCCGTGACCGGCATCACGGATCACGGTAAATTGCCGCTGACAGCGGCTGTTTACCACGTTATCAATGACGGAGCGAACACATGTAAACAAACCGGCGTCATTTCCTCCCTCTTCTCTCTGTACAGTGTGAGAGGAGCGTGGGTGTCAGCAGCGCGGTGGGCTGGATCTGTGACTATTGCAGTCACAGATTCAGCCATCCCTGCTCAGCCATCCCTGTGCAATACTCTGCAATACCACTACCCCTGCGCAATACTCTTCAATACTCCTACCCCCTGCGCAATACTCTCCAATACCCCTACCCCCTGCGCAATACTCTGCAATACCCCTACACCCTACGCAATACTCTTCAATACCCCTGGGCAATACTCTGCAATACCCCTACCCCCTGCGCAATACTCTGCAATACCTCTACCCCCTACGCAATACTCTGCAATACCCCTACCCCCTGCGCAATACTCTGCAATACCCCTACGCAATACTCTGCAATACCCCTACCCCCTGCGCAATACTCTGCAATAACCCTACCCCCTGCACAATACTCTGCAATACCCCTACCCCCTGTGCAATACTCTGCAATACCCCTACCCCCCTGTGCAATACTCTACAATGCCCCCTGTGCAATACTCTGCAATGCCCCCTGCGCAATACTCTGCAATACCCTCTGCGCAATACTCTGCAATACCCCCTGCGCAATACTCTGCAATACCCCCTGTGCAATACTCTGCAATACCCCCTGTGCAATACCCCCGCACAATACTCTGCAATACCCCCGCAAAATAATCTGCAATACCCCCGCAAAATACTCTGCAATACCCCCGCACAATGCTCTGCAATACCCCCGCACAATACTCTGCACAATACTCTGCAATACCCCCGACGAATACTCTGCAATACCCGGCAAATACTCTGGAAAACAAAATGCGTTTTAACCACTTCCTGCCCGTCGGCCGTCATATGACATCCTTGACTTTGTGTAGGGATATCTGAATGATGCCTGCAGCTACAGGCATCATTCAGATATCATCTTTTTCAGCCGGCAATTCCCTACACCGTAAGAATGATCATGGTGCCTGTTCCACCTCTTGATCCTTCTTACGGGAGGCGAAAGGGGACATCCCCCCCTCCCTTCTCCCTCCGGTGCTTCTTCTGACTCACCGATGCGATCAAAGCCAGAATAGTTTTTTTTGTTCAGGCTTTCCAGCCTAGAGGTGAGATGTGGGGTCTTATTGACCCCATATCTCACTGTAAAGAGGACCTGTCATGCTATATTCCTATTACATGGGATGTTTACATTCCTTGTAATAGGAATAAGAGTGATCAAAACATTTATTTTTGTGGAAAAACGTGTCAAACTAAAATAAATAAAGTAAAATGAACAATAAAAAAAAAATATAAAGCGCCCCTGTTCCCGTGTAGCCATATACAGAAGCGACCGCACACGTAAGTCCCACCCACATATGAAAACGGGTATCTATTTACTCGGCGTAACTTCATCTTTCATATTTTGCAAAAACATTGGGCTAACTTTAATGTTTTTTTTTTTTAAAAAGCACAAAACTGTTTTTATTTCTCAAAAAAACGCGTTCGAAAAATTGCTGTGCAAATACCATGCCTGATAAAAAGTTGCAACGACCGCCATTGTATTCTCTAGGGTCTTTGCTAAAAAAGCATATATAATGTTTTGGGGTTCTATGTAATTTTTTAGCAAATAAATTATGATTTTTACATGTAGGAGAGAAATATCATAATTGGCCTGGGTGTTCCAGAGGGCGTGATGGTGCTCCCTGCATGTTGGGCCTCTGTATGTGGCCACGCTGTGTAAAAGTCTCACACATGTGGTATCGCCATACTCGGGAGGAATAGCAGAATGTGTTTTGGGGTGTAATTTGTGGTATGCATATGCTGTGTGTGAGAAATAACCTGCTAATGTGAAAGTTTTGTGAAAAAAAATCTTGATTTTGCAAAGAATTGTGGGAAAAAATGACAACTTTAAAAAACTCACGATGCCTTTTTCTAAATACCTTGGAATGTCTTCTTTCCAAAAAAGGGGTCATTTGGGGGGTATTTGTACTTTTCTGGCATGTTAGGGTCTCAAGAAATGAGAGAAGCTGTCAGTACATCAGGTGTGACCAATTTTCAGATATTGGCACCATAGCTTGTGGACCCTATAACTTTCACCCAGACTAAATAATATCCATTTTTTTTTTTTTACCAAAGATATGTAGCAGTATACATTTTAGGCCAAATTTATGAAGAAAAAATACTTTTTTGCAAGATTTTATAATAGAAATGAAAAAAAAAACATTTTTTTACAAAATGTTCGTTCTTTTTTCATTTATAGCGAAAAAAATAAAAACCGCAGAGGTGATCAAATACCACCAAAAGAAAGCTCTATTTGTGGGAAAAAAAGACAAAAATTTAATTTGGTTACATTGTTGTATTACTGAGTTATTGTCATTCAAAATGTGAGAGAGCTGAAAATTGGTCTGGTTATTAAGGGTGTTTAAGTGCCCAGTGGTCAAGTGGTTAAATAGAACTCGTAAGATTCCTCTAATGGCGAAACAACCAGCCAAGAAAACAATTTTCTTTGGTCAAATCCCATCTCCTGCTCATCAAATTTCCTTCTGCATCTCCAACCCTTACAACAGTTTTTCAGTCCCTTCCTCCTCACCAATGGTCACCAATTTCTCAAGTATTTTTCCAGACCCTCTAGTTTTACCACCTTACCTTTCCACCCTCTATTATTCTCCCATTATCTCTTCTCTTGTCACAGTGTATGTAAACGTCAGTGTATGTAGGTCAGTGTAGGTACGTCAGTGTATATAGGTCACTACCATCAGTGTATGTAGGTCAGGTAGGTCAGTGTATGTAGGTCAGGTAGGTCAGTGTAGGTAGGTCAGGTAGGTCAGTGTATTTAGGTCACTACCATCAGTCTATGTAGGTCAGTGTAGATAGGTTAGGTAGGTCAGTGTATGTGGGTCAGTGTATGTAGGTCACTACCGTCAGTGTATGTAGGTCAGGTAGGTCAGTGTAGGTAGGTTAGGTAGGTCAGTGTATGTGGGTCAGTGTATGTAGATCACTACCGTCAGTGTATGTAGGTCAGTGTAGTTAGGTTAGGTAGGTCAGTGTATGTGTGTCAGTGTATGTAGGTCACTACCGTCAGTGTATGTAGGTCAGGTAGGTCAGTGTAGGTAGGTTAGGTAGGTCAGTGTATGTGGGTCAGTGTATTTAGGTCACTACCGTCAGTGTATGTAGGTCAGGTAGGTCAGTGTAGGTAGGTTAGGTAGGTCAGTGTATGTGGGTCAGTGTATGTAGGTCACTACCGTCAGTGTATGTAGGTCAGGTAGGTCAGTGTAGGTAGGTTAGGTAGGTCAGTGTATGTGGGTCAGTGTATGTAGCTCACTACCGTCAGTGTATGTAGGTCAGGTAGGTCAGTGTAGGTAGGTTAGGTAGGTCAGTGTATGTAGGTCACTATCGTCAGTGTATGTAGGTCACTACCATCAGTGTATGTAGGTTAGTGTATGTAGGTCACTGCCATCAGTGTATGTAGGGCAGAGTATGTAGGTCGGGTAGGTCACGGCCCAGCCAAAAAAAAGCCTGCGTCACATACACCCCCCCGCCCCCCCCGGTTTCAGGCCTTGGAATTCGTGCTGAAGCCTCTGGTCTTTTTGCCACCTAGCAGCGCCACTGGTGAGAGACATAGTTCATTTGAGCCAAGATGTAAAGTGTATTAAAAGCTTGAGTACAGCTTTTAAGTATAACTAAAGGCAAAACTTGTTTTTCCATTCTGGATATAGTACAAATGGATAAGGACACCAGTCAGTTTTTATTGCTGTCTGGTCCCCTTTTTACCATTATCATATAAAGTGAAAGTATAACAAAATCACAAATTTTGGGCTGACCCCATAACAGGAATAAAGTCAAAATCTTCCAATGGGAACACTAGTTCTGGTGACCTGGGGGTTCTTAAAGCGGATGGCCCATTGAATTTTTTTTTTAAAAGCCAGCAGCTACAAATACTGCAGCTGCTGACTTTTAAAAATAGGACACTTACCTGTCCTGGAGTCCAGTGGCGTCCGCAGCAGAGGACGAGCGATCGCTCGTCTCTCTGCTGCTCCCCCCTCCATCCACGGTGAGGGAACCAGGAAGTGAAGCGCTGCGGCTTCACTGCCCGGTTCCCTACGGCGCATGCGCGAGTCGCGCTGCGCCCGCCGATTGGCTCCCGCTGTGTGCTGGGAGCCGAGAGTTCCCAGCACACAACGGGAAAAACCCGACTTTTGCCCGAGACTGCGGGCCGGAAGTGGGTGAAGATACCTGTCTTTAGACAGGTATCTGCACCCCCCTCCCCCCTGAAAGGTGTCAAATGTGACACCGGAGGGGGGGAGGGTTCCGATCAGCGGATCTTCACTTTAGGGTGGAGATCCGCTTTAAGAGATTCCTGCTATTTTGAGGGGATTTCCTCTTACTTCCTGTTCTGGCCATGGGACAGGAAGAGTGAAGGCAAATCTCCCCAAAGAGACACAGATGGCAAAAATATAACCCTTCCTTAAGGTACACACAATATGAAAATCGGAAGTAAAATTCTGCGCAACAAACAATCTGACGATTTTTAGATCGTAAACATGGTGCTTTCAACAGCCGATTTCGTTTTTTTCTTAAGACAAAAGCTGTATGTGCAGACTATAAAAAATGTTGTCGTACGTGAACTCCACGTCCGATTTTTACTTAATTAGTAAGGTTTTCGTCCAAGACTACGCATGCTCAGAAACAAAAGAATACATACAAAATTATTCAACATATTATTCAACATATTATGTCACTTCTGAAGTTGTACAAGAATTTTTGTATGGTGAGTAACCTCTTCACTTTCAACATGTATAGTTCTACTTTAAATTCAAACACTGTTTCCAGCAACAACCGTCCTAAAGACGTTAGTACTACTTACACCAACTGACTATTAAAGTGTATGAATTGTATTTATTTATCAGTTATTTCTATAGCACCAACGATTTACAATGTTTTACATATTGTACATTTACATCAATCCCTGAGCTTACTACCTAGGGTTCCTATCTCTCATGCATATGTACACATGCTAGGGCCAATTTAGACAGAAGCCAAATTGCCTACTAGCATGTCTTTGGAGTACCCAGAGGAAATCCATGAAAGAACAGTGAGAACATGCAAACTCCATGCACATAGTTTCCTAGTTGTTATTCAAAGCAAGAACCCTAGTGCTGCAAGACAGAAGTGCTAACCACTAAGCCAGCCTTCCTTAACCTTTTCAACGCAGAGGAACCCTTGAAATAACTTTCCGGTCTCATGGAACCCCTGCTAAAATTACTATACATACAACTCTGGATATATTAGTGGGAAGAATGCCCCTTAGGCCGCGTACACACGGAGGGACATGTCCGCTGAAACATGTCCGACGGACCGTTTCCAGCGGACATGTCTCCTCCGGATTTTCCTCCAAACGAGGAAGTGAAATCCTTCCGTGCATGCGTCGAATCCATTCGACGCATGCACGGACAGTTCTGTCCGCTGGTTAGTGTACTAACCAGCGGACATATCCGACGGACAGGTTTGTAGCGGACAAATTTCAAAGCATGCTTGCAAACCTGTCTGCTCGCCCGTACACACTATCGGATTTGTCTGCTGAACCGGTCCGTCGGACCGGTTTCAGCAGATAAATTGGATCGTGTGTACGCGGCCTTACACTTGTGATCATTGGGAAGAATTACCCATTTACAGATAGCTAAAAAGATCAATGGTGTCAGTGGGAAATTGCTCATTGCTCAAGGAACCCTTAGCAACCTCTTGAGGAACCATAGGGTTCCATAGAACCTTGGCTGAGAAAGCCACAAGTAAAGCCAAACTTTTTTTTGTTTGTTTAGTTGTGAATAGGGTAAGGTATTTAAATTGTTGCTGTGTCCCACCAGGGAGATTTCTCTTTACATCCTGCCCTAGAGACACATCTAAGAAAGTAAGGGGGCAATCTCTCTTTGACAGTTTCCCCTGTTCTGTGATGACTTTAGGCAGGGTAGCCATCAGAAATTTTTGGGCCTCTACACAGCTTTATGCCTGGGCCCGTCGAGCCTGACCACAAACAATCCTCTCTGTACACAAACAGCCTCCCTCCCTTTCCTTCACAGCCCCTACTTGTAAAGGGAATGTTCCTACCTAGTCCCAGCTTGTTTTCACAAAGCTGACATGTTGCTGGCACAGAGAAGCACAGTACAGGCAGTTCACATCAGAGGTGCACATGCACATAGTAGCCAGAGGTGGCAGTAAAGAGCTCGATGTCTGAGCTCAGTGACAGAGAGAGCAGCAGAAGCTGCAAGATCATTTCTATAGTGCACAACATGGCTCCATACCTCCCAACCGTCCCGGATTTCACGGGATTGTCCCGCGATTGTGGTAAATCCCGCGGCCCGCGATCAGTGCTAGAGTCCCGCGATTCAGCGGGACCGATATCCCGTGATCGGCGCGGGAGTCCCATGATTCCCCCCCGCTCAACAACTCTGATCCATGTCACACCCCCAGCTCAACAACTTTGATCTGTCCCGCGTACCCCCCCTCCGCTCAACAACTCCGATCCGCGGAACCCCCCCGCTCAACAACTCAGACAGAGACCGCGGAGCCCCCTCCTGCTCAACAACTCAGATCCGCGGAACCCCCTCGCTCAACAACACATGACAATTCCGAGAGCCAGGGTTGCCTGCATACTTTTGCCGATAGGTGTCCCTCATTCCCATCTCAAAAGGTTGGGCGATATGTGGCTCCCCTTCACTCGTCCTGCATTCATCTTGCCCAGGCGGGTCCCTTGGGCCCCTTACAGTTTTATCGGCTGTAACCCCCTGATGGTGGCCCAGACTATAGGTGTCCTATATTTTTTATGACAATATAAATGAAAACATGAATAACATACAGCAAATATTCTGTATGCATAAAATGTTATAACTAGTACTTGAAACTTGTTGCTTTCTCCCGTAGACAATGGCTGCTCCTGGAGGTTTGCATCAAAAAGCAAAAGTCCCCAAAGATAGGAGAAAAAGTCATGACAAGTTCAGAGGTACAGCTATTGTGACATAAGGGGTGGATCTGTTGTTTCTTACAGAGATCCGTAGGCCAGCAGACAGTCTTACAGCGCCGTTCTTTGACTAATATAAGCGTGATGCATTGAACGCACTGTCTCGAAGCTGTGTGCTTTAATTATTTATTTTATCAAAGAGATGACACATCTAGGCAGTTTCCCTGGTTGCAAAAAGGAAAAGTGCTGGTTACATTCTGTCTCTCTTCCCGGGCTCAAGTCCATTATGTTTATGGATCACTATTGACATGCTGACATTTGTCACTGCCTTTCAAATCCATTCATTTGTGTTCTCTATCTGTGAAATGTCTTAAGCGTTTATCTGTAAATGCTTAATGGGAAAGACTGAACTTTGTAGCCAAAGAAAAGATCTTGCACATAAAAGAAGCAGAAGGAAAAAAAATAACATGACACTTTTAAAGAGCCAGTCTAGTCAAAACTCATGTTTTTGGACTTGGTAGAGGCTGATGTAGAACTGGTAAAGCAAATATTCTGATGCTCTGGGTGCCCCAGAAATTCTTTAACTTTATCATAACACATTAGCACAAATGTAATGAAACATTTGGCAAAATGCATAAATTTAAAGAGTCTTTTAGAGTACACATTGACATTTTGGACACTCACATTCCTAAAGGAATACATTTAATATTACATTTGACACATTACTAAGAATAAAGTTATAAAATAAAGGAAGAAATTGCGCTCTAATGTCTCTACGACAGCTGACACATCAACTAACAAAGATTGACATAGCTTAAATACAAAAATTGTGCAGCGCTTGGTGTAGACTAAGCTAGCCCCAGACAATGTAAGTTATGACGAAACATGTTGGGTGGAGCCTGTTCTATCTGTCTAAAGGATATGAAATGAATTGGGGTAAAGTGTTGCATGGCTGAGTAATTATCAGCCAAATTATCACAGCACTAAAAAATGGCCTGGTAATTTTATATTGGCTGGTACCAAAGCGGTTAAAGGAATGCAGCTTAACTTAAAATGGAACTAAACCCTTCTATTCTTTTCAGCCAAAGATGCCATCTTAGTCTCCGTTTGATCTTCAGTTGTAATGGTGCTGCTCATGTGATCAGTTATGACAGCAGCCATTTGACGGTTTTAGTTTAGAGCACAAGCAACTGTGACAGTTATCATTCATGGCATGCCTTGATTGCCTTGAATGTAACCATTTTGAGAATTGGTTAACTAGATAGGTTTAGTTTCTCTTTAACACACTTAAGCCTCATACACGCAATTAGATTTTCGGACGACCGTTCGCCCCTTTCTTGTAGTATGCTAGTCTCATGTCGAAAGTGAAGAGGTTACTCACATACAAAAATTCTCGTATGACAGAATACAAGGTCAGAAGTGATGTAATGTGTTCACTAGTTCTGTATGTATTCTTTCGTTTCTGAGCATGCGTAGCCTTGCTCTTACGATTTATTTTATTGTTTTCGGAAAACCATACTAATTAATAGACATGTGCAGACTGGAATATTTTGTTTCGTTTTTTCGTTTTCGTTTGGAAAATAAATTTATTTAGTTACTCCTGAAAATCGTTTTGATTTATGTAGTTTTCGTCGGGAAAGTTTTCGTCCGAAAACGACGATTTTCGATGCTTTGTCGAATTTTCGTAATTCAATTTGACAAAGCATCGTTCTGTATACAGTGAATAGGTAGAAATTAAACGACGAAAATTCGAAGATTTTCGATGCTTTGTCGAATTTTCGTCGTTCAATTCCTACCTATATTCACTGTATTCACTGAATACAGTGAATAGGTAGGAATTGAACGACGATTTTCGATGCTTTGTCGAATTGAACGACAAAAATTCGACAAAGCATGGAAAATCGTAGGATCTGAACGAAAACGAAAATAAAGCATTTTTTATGTCGGATCTTTTGGTTTTCGTTTCTTGCGCTTTCGTTTTCGTTCGTTAAAACGATAACGAAAATACCCGATTTTCGGACGAAAATGCATTCTAACGAAAATGAATGCACATGTCTACTAATTAAACTAAAATGGGTCTTTGAGTTCATGGATGACAAAAATGTTATAGTCTGCACATCCAGCTTTTGTCTGACGAAAAAACAGGATCGGCTGTCGAAAAGCACCGTACTAACAATCCGAAAAATCAGCAGATCGCTCAACAAATTTTATTTTTTTTCCTCCTGATTTTTCTATCCTGTGTACGGGCCTCACTGCAAGATAAGAAAGTTTAAATCATACAAGTTAACGTTCATGTAATTGCCTTGGCCAGAAAACCAACTGCCATTCCAATAAGAGTGTTCTTACTGGTCACTTAGGCAATCTCATTGGACAATGAAATGACAGTTGGTAGGACTTAGCTATAAAGTCAGGGAAACACAAGCCCCTCCAACAATAGCACACATCAGAGGCACACATGACAGGGTATTTTGGCTAATAAAGTTATCAACAAGTACCCTGTGATTCCTGTTTGGTTTTAAAAGAGAATTATGGCCAAAGTTTGTTTGTTGATACTTCTCATGTGGGTCACAGGAGTGCACTTACTTGTGCCTTTCTGTGAACCAGAATCAGCTGGGAGCGGGCTAAAATCACAGAATTGCAGCGTGATGTCACAGAGCCGCTCCAGGCTCTGAAAGGATCCTGAAAATAATGTCAATAATCCCTGACTGACAGCTGGCTTGGCCTCTCAATGTGCCGCTGAGAGCCTGAGCCAGCTGCTCCTGTCCCCTCCACAGCCCAGCCTCCAGTGAGAGCTAGAGGGACAGAGAGAGCAGAGAGTTGACAGTGATTTCTCTCTGCTCAGAGCGGACCAAGAACTGAGCAATCAGCAGTCATGTGATCGCTCAGTTCTCTGTGTTAGAGCCAGAGGGGGACAGCTGCAGCATCAGACTCATGCTACAGCAAGAAGGTAATTGTGTCCACACTTCTTCTTTAAATGTTTAAAATGTGTGAGGAGTTTATTTTAAAGCTGAAGTTTAACCACTTCCATACCAGGCACTTACGCACCTTCCCGCCCAAGCCAATTTTCAGCTTTCAGCACTGTCGCAATTTGAATGACAATTGCGCGGTCATGCTACACTGCACCCAAACAAAATTGGCGTCCTTTTTTCCCCACAAATAGAGCTTTCTTTTGGTGGTATTTGATCACCTCTGCGTTTTTTTTTTTTTTTTGTGCAACAACTAAAAATAGAGCGAAGATTTTGAAAAAAAAATAAAGTTTTTATTTTTTTCTGTTAATTTTTTTGTAAATGAGTATGTTTTCTCTTTCAATTATGGGCACTGATATGGTGGCACTGATGGGCACCGATGAGGTGGCACTGATGGGCACCGATGAGGTAGTTCTGATGGGCACTGATTAGGTAGCACTGATGGGCACTGATAGGCGGCGCTGGTATTGGGCACTGATGGGCACTCATGGGCGGCACTGATGGGCACTCATGGGCGGCACTGATGGGCACTCATAGGCAGCACTGGGCACTCATAGGCAGCACAGATGGGCACTCATAGGCGGCACAGGTGGGCACTGATAGGCGGCACAGGTGGGCACTGATAGGCGGCACAGGTGGGCACTGATAGGTGGCACAGGTGGGCACTGGTAGGTGGGCACTGGGCATGGATTGGCACTGTGGGGTGGCACTGACAGACACTGGGGTGGCACTGATGATCACTGAGGGGTGGCACTGATGGATCAATGTTGCCAATCAGTGCCCATGTGTGGGCACTGATTGGCATCATTTTTTTTTTTACTGCCCCCCCCTTTTTTTTGTAATTTTTTTTTTTTTTGTCATTTTTTTTTTTGTCATTTTTTTTTGTATTTTTTTTGTATTTTTTTTATTTCCCTGGTGGTCTAGTGTGGCGATCCGAGGGGGGGCTGCGCTGATAAACAATCAGCGCGAACCCCCCCTGTCAGGAGAGCCGCTGATCGGCTCTCCTGTACTCGCGTCTGTCAGACGCGAGTGAGGAAGAGCCGTCGGCGGCTCTTCCTGTTTACATCGTGATCAGCCGTGATTGGACACGGCTGATCACGTGGTAACGAGGCTCCGCCGGAGACTCGTTACCGAGATCGGAGGTGCAGGGTGTCAGACTGACACCCCGCATCACCGATCGCCGCGCTGCGTGCCCCCACGGGCGCGCGCGGCATTGAAATCGTGCTAGACGTTTGAGAACGTCTAGTCACGATTTCATAACCACTTCCCTGCCGTAAATCGGCTATTGGCCGGGCGGGAAGTGGTTAATGTGCTTACATTTTGAATTACCTGCGTTCTCCCTCATCTACATTTGAATGATTTTTTTTCCAATACAAATTGTGTATTTTCATTACATATCTTATTTTTGACCCAGTAGTCCCATCGACAGGGAACGGCAGACTCCGTTCCCAGTCGATGCCGTGTATGGGGAAACGCATATGGTGGAGCACTAGCTTTTGACATCATCACGCTGAACAGTCTGCTGGCTTGAGCCGTGGCTGCTTAAATTTTTCTTACTGTGTCTTTTTGAATGTAAGAGTTTGCTGCTGTTTTAGGAATAAACCTTTTTGGGACATACTACACAATGAAGTCCTTTTCTTTTGTCCTCTACTGAATGAGACTATCCAGGACTATCTGGAACCTAGGATGATTTCTGCTGTGGAAGTCTTTTAGTTAAAACTGAACAGTAGCGGTGTGTTCATAGTGGGCGCAGGAGCGCTGCCCCCTCTCTCCTTCACCTGTCAATCAACAATAGAAAGATTCAGGCATTGCCTGAATCTATCTATTGTCGCTGCTGCCGCCCACTATTCAGGTGTCCGGCCTCTTGTCGAGCACCGGCCATCTGAATTACAGCGGTGGGTGTGTTTTGAAAGTGCCTAATTAGAGACATAGGCTCTAATAGGCTTCCTGATTAGAGCCTGTGGGCTCTAATAGGCTTCCAAATTGTTAAGCAGCAGGTTCACTGCTGTGCGTTTGCTGCTTACGTAGTGCTTACGTAGTGCTGTGTACTGACCCGCCTCTCAGCCAATCAGCTGCACTGGGTCTGGTTACCGGTCACCTGTTTGGCTGAAGCAACAGGCACTGTGACACAGCACCACTGTGTTATATCAGAAGACGGAAGGGTCGGGAGAAGGGAGAAGACATTGAGGACTCTGAGGACAGCTTTGACAGAGACAGGTAAGTGCCGGGCGAGGGCATTGATGGGGCAAATCTGGCAGCACACTGGCCGCATTTGATAGGACAAATCTGGCAGCACACTGGCAGCATTTGATGGGGAAAACTGGCAGCACACTGGCAGCAATTAATGGGGCAGGCTGGCAGCAATTGATGGGGCACAGTGGCGGCAATTGATGGGCACACACTGGCAGCAATTGATGGGGCACACTGGCAACAATTGATGATTACAGTAGTTGCGTTTGATGGCACAGTGGCTGCGTTTGATGGGCACACTGGCAGCACACTGGCAACAGGCGCTGTGACACAGTACCACTTGGTTATAGCAGAAGACGGAAGGGACGGGAGAAGGGAGAAGACATTGAGGACTATGAGGACAGCTTTGACCGAGACAGGTAAGTGCCGGGCGGGGGGCACACTGGTGGCATTTGATGGGGCAAACTGGCAGCACACTGGCAGCATTTGATGGGGCAAACTGGCAGTACACTGGCAGTAATTGATGTGGCAAACTGGCAGCACACTGGTGGCAATTGATGGGGCACACTGGCAGCACACTGGCGGTAATTGATGGGCACACACTGGAAGCAATTGATGGGGCACACTGGCAACACTGGCAACAATTGATGATTACAGTAGCTGCGTTTGATGGCACAGTGGCTGCGTTTGATCTTTTTTTTTTCAGTGTGTTTGTGCCCCCCAAAAATTTGGAGCACCAGTCGCCACTGAAACCGAGTATCCCGCTGCAATCGAAGAAGTACCATTCCTCATTGAGGATTGTATTCCTGCCGGCAGGCTGATGCACAGGCGTCTTTGATCTCTATAATTTGAGATCCTACAAATCTAGTAAGCGGCATTGATATTATTCTCCTGGCTTTAGAGTATCAGAGTATTGGAAGATTTACGGGGTTCCATATCGTGGCCACTTTACCTTATTTATATGGACTTTTTATTTGTCTGTTTTGGATTTACACTTTATGATAATTTTATATTTATTTTGATCATTTTCTCAACTGTTTTTCACATTGGTATTTTTTATGAATATCTTGTTTGAATTATTGCACTTGTGAGACTTAATATGTCAAATTTTTGATCATTTTTCACATAAATTATTTCACTGTGGATGCATACTTGTTTTTCTTTTTATTCACATGTTTTTGAGCTTTAGTATATAGGCTGCCTACGAGCTGCAGCACCCCTTTAGCCACATAGGTTAGCACAGATTTTTTCCTATTATATTTTGGAATTTACACATGCAGCAATTTAGAATATGAATAAAAGGTTTAGCACTGGGAAACACTTTTTGATAGGTGGGTAGTTCATTTTATATACAATTATACAGATCAGATTAACATGAGGGACAAATGAGGGACAGAGGGACTTTGTTCCAAATCAAGGGGAGCAAAGACTGGACGTCCTCCAGCCAGAAAATGAGGTGGACTCTATCTGACTTCCAATTCACACTGTGAGCTGTTCACAGTGTTCAGTCAGAGTAAGGATTTTTAGTACAACTGTGGAGTTTAGCTGTAATGTAGATTTATAAACGTCTTCCGTTAATTACGCATGTAATTGTATGTAGCCAAAGGTTAGCTACCTATATTTACGTTCCTATGTCTTTCCCAGGATGATGGTGCATTAGGCGTTGAATTTTTAATCGGAAACGCACAGCATTCCTGGTAAACACACAACAAAAGCTTTCTATTCAATAGACAGCACTATTAGCCTCCGCTGCAAATGCAAACCATATTTGCGAAACAATTTGTTTTTGTGACTTGTCATTAAATATTTACACTAAACACTGAATACCTTTCCCACATATATTTTTAATTAGATTTTGCAAAAGGGTACGTTTATTAAATAAATCATAATATTTTAACCAGTACACTATTGATGTCCAATACGCAGCCTTTCCCAAATGCCTCTTGTCATTTGGTATGCCACAGCGCCATCTAGCAGGCAATCAGAAAATGACACCTGGCTTCTGCCAAGCTGAATCCTGGTCACTTTCCTCCGTATAACAAATATATTGTCCATCTGGTTTGGAAAGTACGGCGCAGCGTAAAACAATTTGCATGATAAGCAATGGCGGATAGCAAAAAGCGACAGCGATGTAGAGTGTTCGGTTGTAACAGTGGAAACATTAGGCTGAAATGACTGTCAATTCTATCTTCATCTGCCCCAGAATAAACGTCCGTAAATGCGCTCCGTGGCGTCGCTGCAGACAGTCTTTAGCTAAATGTCCAGAATTAAAAGAGCGTGGTTTATATTGTCACAGTACACCTGTGCAGGGTTTAAAGTAGGCCTCCAATACTCAGATAAAATACTTATATGGGAGCTGTTTTACCTGACAAAGGATTCCCACTTCTGTTTATTCAGTCCTGAGATTTAGGCCGCGTACACACGATCAGTCCAAACCAATGAAAACGGACTGAAGTTCAGTTTCATCGGTCCAAACCGACCGCGTGTACGGCCCATCAGTCTTTTGTCCTTCAGTCCAAAGTTTTAAAACTTGCTTTAAAATCGGACTGATGGTCAAAACCGATGGTTAGTACGCAAAAGCATCGGTTCAAAACCCGCGCATGCTCAGAATCAAGTCGACGCATGCTTGGAAGCATTGAACTTTTTTTTCAGCACGTATTCAGCGGTGTTTTACGTCACGGCGTTCTGACACGATCGGTTTTTGAACGCGCATCAGACCATCAGTCTGTGAACCGATGAAAATGAACTTCAGTCCGTTTTCGTTGGTTTGGACTGATCGTGTGTACAAGGCCCTACACAGCTCTGTCACACAACACAGCCATACAGACAAGGCCGTTTGAAGGAATTTGGGGGCCCCAAGCAAGAAGCGGGGGACGGGGTGTTTCTGAGCTTCCAGTTGAGAAGCGGGGGGGGGGGGGGGGTGGGGGCTGGGTTGGGGTGGGGGAAAGTTGTACTTCTTCTGTTATTGCAGGGGGAGGGGGTGTCGCTGTGGAACCAGAGATGGTTTTGGCAGCTACAAATATTGAGTTAAGAGCATTTCTGGCAGAATCACCAATTATTCTTTTGCACTTGCATAATTTTTAAAGGGCTAAAACAGGGGGGACATGCAGGTATTGCAAAGATGTTCAGTTTATGGTTTACTTTGCCCAGGCATTAACTTTAACCACTTGCGGCCCGCGCTATAGCCGAATGACGGCTACATAGCGGACCTGAAAAGCCAAGCCACCGTCAATTGACGGTCGCCCCTTAAGGCGCAGCGGGGAAGCTCTGTGTTGGCTGTGTCCCTTGGACACAGCCAATCACAGATCGCGGCGAACAGCCAATCAGAGTGGCCGTTTACCTTGCGATCTGCGCGGCCAATGAGAGATGATCTCATATGTAAACATATGAGATCATCTCTCATTGCCGTTTTACACAGAGACAACGTCCTGTCTCTGGAGAGGAGGAGACAATCTGTGTTTCTTGTACATAGGGACACAGATCGGTCACCTCCCCAGTCACCCCCCCTCCCCCTACAGTTAGAACACACCTAAAATACACATTTAACCCCTTTCTCACCCCCTAGTGTTAACCCCTTCAATGCCAGTCAGATTTATACAGTAATTAGTGCATATTTATAGCACTGATCGCAATATAAATGTGAATGGCGCCAATAATGTGTCAAAAGTGTCCGATGTGTTCGCCATAACGTCGCAGTCCCAATAAAAAGCGCAGATCGCCGCTATTTCTAGTAAAAAAAAAAAATAATAATAATTCTGTCCCCTAATTTGTAGGCGCTATAACTTTTGCGCAAACCAGTCGCTTATTGTTTTTTTTTTTACCAAAAATATGTAGAAGAATACGTATCGGCCTAAACTGAGAAAAAAAAAGGTGTTTTTTTTTTAAATTGGGCTATTTATTATAGCAAAAGTAAAAAATATTGTATTTTTTTCAAAATTGTCGCTCTTTTTTGTTTATAGCGCAAAAAATAAAACCCGTACAGGCGATCAAATACCACCAAAAGAAAGCTCTACTTGTGGGGAAAAAAGGACGTCAGTTTTGTTTGGGAGCCACGTCGCACGACCGCGCAATTGTCAGTTAAAGCGTCGCAGTGCCGGAAGCTGAAATTTCACCTGGGCAGGAGGGGGGTATATGTGCCCAGTAAGCAAGTGGTTAAAGGGTTTATTCACTCAATACTCACAGATTTTCCTCCCAAGATTAAAATTAAAATATGTATGAATCTGATATTCGGCAATGGGCCCCGCGGTGTCATTACTGCGCAGACGAACGCGGGGGGGGGGGGGGGGGGTTGCGCTAGTGAGCACTGAGTGTGTGCACTTCCTGTCAGTCCGGCCAAGAACAGAAAACTGAATCTCCTGTACCGCGCGGTTACGGTACCCGGCCGGACTGCAGGAGAAACTAGGAAGAGGAGCTTAGCCACGCTACAGGCTGCAGCCCTGCTGGGGCCCCAGGCCAGCTTGAGGCCCCAAGCAGTTGCTTGTCTTGCCTGTCTTGTTCTGACGGGCCTGCATGCAGATGGCACCACTTATAGTTAACAATACAGTGGTGTCCTTTGCTTCCACCCTCAGGCCGCTGTTCGGAGCATTTTAAAACTGATGAAGTCATCTGTCTGATCATTGTGCTATCTCCTCCAATGGGCTCTTTCACACTTACAGTGTAATGTGATGCCCTCTGAATGGTGAACTGTGTTCAGATCACTTTTCAGCGGGTGTTTGACAGGTGGTGAGGAGGTGTCAAATGACCTCCTCACTGCCAGATTTAACACTATAGTGCCACACTACCACAACACACGCAATTCAGAAGCAGTGCCACTTGTCAAACTCCACACCCCAAGTTAAAATGCCATGGCAGTGTAGCAAAGCATCGGGGGCCTCGGCATGTGAATAGTTGGGGTGGGCAGCCAGGGAGGTAAAACTGAGGCTCAGCCGCCCATTTTTAGCCCTCCATCTGAAAGAGACCTATTAGTGGGTTATTTTCAGCAGGCCTGCATGCTGTGAACCTAATTAGCTCCAAGGTTGATGCCATGTCAAATTCTAGTACTTCCGGCCGGTTCACATGTGTGCGCAGCATTTTTTGGTTTTTATATGTCATTTTAGAAACAGAACCATTGAACTTTATTAGAATGTGTGTTTTGATGAAAGATGATGCAACATGCAGGACTTTGACGCAGAACTTTGATGCACTTTCATTAAAACGCACATTCTGACTGACCTGAGGGGGATTATACTGGGGGACAGATTGACCTGGGGATTATTATACTGGGGGACAGACTGACCTGGGGATGATTATACTGGGGGACAGATTGACCTGGGGATGATTATACTGGGGGACAGATTGACCTGGGGATGATTATACTGGGGGACAGACTGACCTGGGGATGATTATACTGGGGGACAGATTGACCTGGGGATGATTATACTGGGGGACAGATTGACCTGGGGATGATTATACTGGGGGACAGATTGACCTGGGGATGATTATACTGGGGGACAGATACTGGGGATGGGGGACAGATTGACCTGGGGATGATTATACTGGGGGACAGATTGACCTGGGGATGATTATACTGGGGGACAGATTGACTGGGGATGATTATACTGGGGGACAGAGGGGATGATTATACTGGGGGACAGATTGACCTGGGGATGATTATACTGGGGGACAGATTGACCTGGGGATGATTATACTGGGGGACAGATTGACCTGGGGATGATTATACTGGGGGACAGATTGACCTGGGGATGATTATACTGGGGGACAGACTGACCTGGGGATGATTATACTGGGGGACAGATTGACCTGGGGATGATTATACTGGGGGACAGACTGACCTGGGGATGATTATACTGGGGGACAGATTGACCTGGGGATTATTATACTGGGGGACAGATTGACCTGGGGATGATTATACTGGGGGACAGACTGACCTGAGGGGGATTATACTGGGGGACAGACTGACCTGGGGATGATTATACTGGGGGACAGATTGACCTGGGGATGATTATACTGGGGGACAGACTGACCTGGGGATGATTATACTGGGGGACAGATTGACCTGGGGATTATTATACTGGGGGACAGATTGACCTGGGGATGATTATACTGGGGGACAGACTGACCTGAGGGGGATTATACTGGGGGACAGACTGACCTGGGGATGATTGAATGGCGAACAGACTGACCTGGGGATGATTATACTGGGAGACAGCCTGATCTAAAGGGGATTATACTGGGGGACAGACTGACCTGAGGGGAATTATACTGGGGGACAGACTGACCTGGGGATGATTGAATGGGGGACAGATTGACCTGGGGATGATTATACTGGGGGACAGACTGACCTGGGTGATTATACTGGGGGACAGACTGACCTGAGGAATGATTATACTGGGGGACAGATTGACCTGGGGATGATTATACTGGGGGACAGACTGACCTGAGGGGGATTATACTGGGGGACAGATTGACCTGGGGATGATTATACTGGGGGACAGACTGACCTGGGGATGATTGAATGGGGGACAGACTGACCTGGGGAGATTATACTGGGGGACAGACTGGCCTGGGGGTTATTGACAGACTGAACAGACTGACCTGGGGGGATTATACTGGGAGACAGCCTGACCTAAAGGGGATTATACTGGGGGACAGATTGACCTGGGGATGATTGAATGGGGGACAGACTGACATGGGGATGATTAAATGGTGGATAGACTGACCTGGGGGGATTATACTGGAAGACAGGCTGGCTGGGGGTATATACTGGGGACAGACTGACCTGGGGATGATTATACTGGGGGACAGATTGAC
This sequence comes from Rana kukunoris, assembly GCA_029574335.1. Taxonomy (NCBI): domain Eukaryota; kingdom Metazoa; phylum Chordata; class Amphibia; order Anura; family Ranidae; genus Rana; species Rana kukunoris. Next base: position 73,120,650 of record CM056052.1, read on the forward strand.
CTGGGGATGATTATACTGGGGGACAGACTGACCTGGGGATGATTATACTGGGGGACAGATTGACCTGGGGATTATTATACTGGGGGACAGATTGACCTGGGGATGATTATACTGGGGGACAGACTGACCTGAGGGGGATTATACTGGGGGACAGACTGACCTGGGGATGATTGAATGGCGAACAGACTGACCTGGGGATGATTATACTGGGAGACAGCCTGATCTAAAGGGGATTATACTGGGGGACAGACTGACCTGAGGGGAATTATACTGGGGGACAGACTGACCTGGGGATGATTGAATGGGGGACAGATTGACCTGGGGATGATTATACTGGGGGACAGACTGACCTGGGTGATTATACTGGGGGACAGACTGACCTGAGGAATGATTATACTGGGGGACAGATTGACCTGGGGATGATTATACTGGGGGACAGACTGACCTGAGGGGGATTATACTGGGGGACAGATTGACCTGGGGATGATTATACTGGGGGACAGACTGACCTGGGGATGATTGAATGGGGGACAGACTGACCTGGGGAGATTATACTGGGGGACAGACTGGCCTGGGGGTTATTGACAGACTGAACAGACTGACCTGGGGGGATTATACTGGGAGACAGCCTGACCTAAAGGGGATTATACTGGGGGACAGATTGACCTGGGGATGATTGAATGGGGGACAGACTGACATGGGGATGATTAAATGGTGGATAGACTGACCTGGGGGGATTATACTGGAAGACAGGCTGGCTGGGGGTATATACTGGGGACAGACTGACCTGAGGGGGATTATACTGGGGGACAGATTGACCTTGGGATAATTATGCTGGGGGACAGACTGACCTGGGGGGATTATACTGGGGGACAGATTGACCTGGGGATGATTATACTGGTGGACAGTCAGTCTGTCTCCCAGTATAATCCCCCAAGGTCAGTCTATCCCCCATTTAATCATCCCCATGTCAGTCTGTCCCCCAGTATAATCATCCCCAGGTAGTGTTGCCACCTTTTCTTTAAGCCAAGCCCGAAACTATTTTGCAGCACAGGGCAATTTATTTATTTTTTGCAGTAAACACTATAGGATTATGAAAGATGTTGGATACATTTGGGTGACCCAATGAGAGTAGTAATGTAGTGCACAGAACGTGCCTTGGCAAACAGTGGGTGTGGCCAAATTGCTCTTGCTGACATTATCACACCAAACTTCAGTCAAACCTGCCCCCAAACAGCCGCCCGCAGCTCCTGGATGGCAACAGATTTGTGTATGACTATCTCTGTTGCTTGGGGAGCCACAGCCCGGTCTGAATAATGTGTCCGGGTTTTAGGTGGACTGAAACCTGAACACATGATTCAAAACCCGAACTGTCTGGGTGAATCCTGGACTGGTGGAAACCATACACGCTACTCTGCAAGTAATGTAAACAGCAGCTGCTTGTGTTTCCCCCATTGTGTGTCCCATGGTGTGCCCAGTGCCTTGCTGTGAAGTGCCCAGTGCTGCGATGTGTGCCCTACTGTGTGCCCCATGCCCTGCTGTGTGCATAGTACCCTGCTGTGTGCCCCATGCCCCACTGTTTACCTTGCTGTGTTCCCAATGCCCCGCTGTATGCCCTGCTATGTGTCCCATGTCTTGCTGTGTGCCCTGTGTCCTGATGTATACCCCATGATGTGCCCTGTGCCCAGATGAGTGCCCCATGTCCTGATGTGTGCCCCATGCCCGCTGTGTGCTCTGTGCCCTGCCATGTGCCCCATGCCCTGATCTGTGCCCCGCTGTGTGCCCTACTGTGTGCACCATGCCCTGCTGTGTGCCTTATGTCCTGATGTGTGCCCAGTGCCCCGCTATGTGCCTTGCTATATGCCTTTCTGTATGCCTCATGCCCTGCTGTGTTTGCCTTATCCTGATTTGTGCCCCATGCATCTCTGTGTGCCCTGTGCCCCATGATGTGCTCTGCTGTGTTCCCTATACCTTGCTGTGTGCCTCACGTCCTGATGTGTGCCCAGTGCCCCGCTTTGTGCCCCGATGTGTACCCAGTGCCCTGCTGTGTGCCCTTCTGTATGGAGTCATGCCCTGCTGTGTTTTCCATATTCTGATTTGTGCACCATGCCTCTCTGTGTGCCCTGTGTTCTGATGCGTGCCCTGTGCCCTGTGCCCCATGATGTGCTCTGCTGTGTTCCCTATACCTTGCTGTGTGCCTCACGTCCTGATGTGTGCCCAGTGCCCCGCTTTGTGCCCCAATGTGTGCCCAGTGCCCTGCTGTGTGCCCTTCTGTATGGAGTCATGCCCTGCTGTGTTTTCCATATCCTGATTTGTGCCCCATGCCTCTCTGTGTGCCCCGTGTTCTGATGCGTGCCCTGTGCCCCATGATGTGCTCTGCTGTGTTCCCTATACCTTGCTGTGTGCCTCATGTCCTGATGTGTGCCCAGTGCCCCGCTTTGTGCCCAGTGCCCTGCTGTGTGCCCTTCTGTATGCCTCATGCCCTGCTGTGTTTTCCATATCCTGATTTGTGCCCCATGCCTCTGTGTGCCCCATGCCTATCTGTGTGCCCTGTGCCCCATGATGTGCTCTGCTGTGTTCCCTATACCTTGCTGTGTGCCTCATGTCCTGATGTGTGCCCAGTGCCCCGCTTTGTGCCCAGATGTGTGCCCAGTCAAAGGGGTCGGCGTCAGTGAAAAGCGTCACCTCCCTGAAATGAGTTTTTGCAGGTTAGGATGTCTGGGAATGTGGAATGCGTTCCTCTGCAGTTCCAGTGTAAACCATCAGTAAATGCACATATAACCGTATCCCCCTGGTCACATAGCTGCAGAGGGCCGCACAGCTTACAAAGGAGCGTGATTCATGCGTCCAGGCTGACACACACCATGGCAGGTAGGTCACTTGCATGAGTGGCCCTCAACACAGACAGTTTGTGTCCAATCATCCATCCTTTTATGAACACTCATATTTGAGTACAAATGGTCTGGTGACAGGGTCTCTTTATTATTTGGAAATAATGGGGTCTGTGTTTATAAGGTGAGAAGTTTACAATGTACATGGCTGGAAGAAGTAGATCACATTATCACTGCCCAGTGCCCACATACAGTGACTGAACAATGAGAAATGATGGGCGGCTGAGAGAATCGGACACAATTGCACATGCGCAGATCAGGTTGCTGCGTCCGTCTCTCCTCTCAGCGCCTCCTCCGTCCAACTCCTCCGCACTTCTCCCTCCTCCCTTTCCCGCCAGTCCTCGGTGCGCAAGCGCAGATTCAGTAGGAGGACAGAGAGAACAGCCCGGGCGGTGTGCTTGTGTCATGTCTACTAACTCTTGAATGAGAGGTAAGTAGGAGTGTAGGCTGCTTGTAAAAGCATGGTTGTCCTCATAGCTCTACTGTTCGGCTAATAGAAAAGAAGCCTGTGTGCAACGAAAGGATGGAAGCTGCTGCAGGTCTCTTAGCACGTGTCAGGACATTTCCTTCACACCTGCTTGTATTTGGACAGGAATTCTCTAGCACCGGTGACCTCCCTAAGGGTTAAACATTTAAAGGTATAGCGATAGTCCACCTTTTGCAAAAAAACGTAATACATGCACCTGCAATGGTAAAAGATGTGCTTGTTTTACATTGGAGCCTGCAGAGCATTGCAACACTGAGTGTTACCCCGTTGTGATGTGCATTCTCTTCCTGCAGCCGAGGGGTCAGTAGGGAGGTATGTGGGCCCTGGAGGAAGCACATAGACTACAAGTCCCAGTAGAAGTTAGGACTTGTAGTCTTCCCATCCAAACATCCTTGTGAATGGACGATGGGTCTGTGGTGCTACACTAAATTAAAGTGTGACTTCAAGGGCCAGTTGACACTAAAAAGAGTGAATGTTCTGTTTTTGACAGCGCGCTCATTTCAATAGGTGGACAGACGCACAGGAGCGCACCAAAAGTACCGCAGGTGCTACTTTTTAACAACAGCAAGGCACTAAAACCTCATGAGCTCAGGCATGTTCACATCTCCCCGTGCCCGCCAGGAAGCTGACACTTCACAGCGCTCATCACTAAGGATGAGCTAATGCGTGCTCACAACTCCACGTGCCCTGTGCCTGCCAGGAAGCTGACACTCTGCAGAGCTAATCACTAAGGATGAGCTCAGCCGTGTTCACAACTCCATATGCCCTGTGCCTGCCAGGGAACTGACACTCTGCAGCACTCATCACTAAGGGAGAGCTCTTTCTAGTTTACAACTCCACGTGCCCTGCGCCTGCCAGGAAGCTGACACTCTGCAGCACTCATCACTAAGGGAGAGCTCTTTCTAGTTTACAACTCCACGTGCCCTGCGCCTGCCAGGAAGCTGACACTCTGCAGCACTCATCACTAAGGGAGAGCTCTTTCTAGTTTACAACTCCACGTGTCCTGCGCCTGCCAGGAAGCTGACACTCTGCCGCACTTATCACTAAGGAAGAGCTCTTTCTTCTTTACAACTCCACGTGTCCTGCGCCTGCCAGGAAGCTGACACTCTGCAGAGCTTATCTCTAAAGATGAGCTTAGCCGTGTTCACAACTCCATATGCCCTGTGCCTGCCAGGGAACTGACACTCTGCAGCACTAATCAAAGGCAGTGAGACATTTCCCGACCCGCGGCTGCTCAGATTGGGAAATGTCTCACTACCTGTGATTAGAGGCCGGTCGATATTTGGCATTTTTTAGGGAATCGGCATCGGACGATTATTATGCTAATTGGGCCGATTAGCATAGCGGCGCGGCTCCCATATGTACCTCGCTCAGCACAGCTGCTGCCTCAAACACACTTCTTTCTGCTCCCCCTGGCCCCTCCTTCTCCTCTCCTTCAGTAAGCTCGTTTCTGAACCCCTCCCCCTTCTCTCCCTCCCGCCCTATGACCAATCCTGTCCCACCTTCAGTCCTAGTGTGATACCGCTAAATGAATTTTATTACAATGTTAAAATCAATCATTATACTTAAAATATGGAGTTAAAATCTGGTTTTTAAAGACAGTACAGCAGAAATCCAGCAACATCAGCAGAACACGATAATCGCTTGAATCTAAAGCCGATGTTAGGGCTGGCGCGTTTCGGGGCCGTACCCCTTTCCTCAGAGCTTGGTGGTCTGCAGTCAAGCTCTGAGGAAAGGGGTACACCCCCAAAACGTGTCAGCCCTAACATCGGCTTTAGATTCAAGCGATTATCGTGTTCTGCTGATGTTGCTGGATTTCTGCTGTACTGTCTATTAAAGCCTGATTTTAACTCCATATTGTGAGTATAATGATTGATTTTAACATTTTAATAAAATTCATTTAGCGGTATCACACTAGGTCGGTGCGCCCTCCATTCTTTTCTTTTTTCTTAGTTTCATGAATTCCCACGATTCTGAGGAGGGCTGCAAGACTCTGGAAGTTATCGTCTAATTGAACAATACCAACTCAGCAATTTTCCAAAAAAAAAAAATACCGGAGCGCAGGAGATTTGTCTTTGTTTCCACCTTAAGTCCAGCACAGACAAATGCTGCTAAACTAGAGACGAGTGAGATGAGGGGGAGCCCGAGAGGAGTAAAACCAGAGGGAGGAGCCGAGTGATACCAGGGTGGGCGGGGCCAGCAGGAACAGGTTCTGGAATGGCATGGCACGTATAACAATACTCAGTGGAAAGTAGGATATGGATTAGATGCCTCATTCTATGTGACTGTCTATTCTCTGATTATGCAGCCTGCAGCTGCTGCATGTACACCATGGCGACTCTCTAGACTAGAGAGGTAAACTCATGATGAATAGTTGGGGACAAAGAGCAAGTGAAAAAGGAGGGGGGCGGAAGGGACAGAGCAAAATTGATGGGGACAAAACAGAAGACACAGGGTGGACTTTACTCAGTGGGGTATCTGTCTGCTGAGTGCGAGCGGATGACTAGCCCATGTCTGCTCAGTTTCTGCTGAGCGAACAGACACAGCCCCACTCTACTATATGGGATGTCAGCTTTAGGCCCGGTTCACAATAGTGTGATGTGAGAACTGTGCAAATTCAGTGTGGGTCCCACATCGCACCTGAATCACACAGTGGTTCACACTGAGATCTGAGAACCACTGTAGGTGTCTATGTAAAACTAACATCCCCAGATCAGATTGCAGTGCAAACAATGAAATGGTGCAGGAATCGGATTGGATGGGTGTGAAGAACGCCCATGCGATCTGATTCCAGCGCGGGCCAAAAAAAGGGTCCTGCACCATTTTGGTGCGAATGCAATGCGTTTTCAGCCAGTTTGTATGGCTAATATTGCATCTCACAGACATTGCATGTGATGTGCACGCCAATGTTATGCGAATTGCATGCGATGTGTGGCATCACGCTTTCATTTTTTTAACTCTTAGATTTTATGAGATGAAGGGTAAAAAAAAAGAAAAAAATCGGCCTAAACCAGGCGTCTCCAAACCCCGGCCCGCAGGCCACATCCAGCCCGCTTGTTTGTTTTATCAGGCCCGCAGTGTAAACCCGCCCATGCTGCCACGCCGTATTTTTATTTATTTTTTCCAACAAGAGAAACCGAGGCGTGGCACCTCCCCTCTTCCAGCCCACTGTTTGAAGTTACAAACCTTGCACGAGTGACGTGACGGGCGCGGCACCTCCCTTTTTCCCACCCGCTGCTACACTCGCGGAAGGTTCGTTGATTCAAACAGCGGGCGGGAAGAGGGGAGGTGCCCCATATGTGACGTCACTCGAGGAAGGCTCATAACTTCAAACAGCGGGCAGGAAGAGGGGAGGTGCCACGCCTGTGACGTCACTCTTGCAAGGCTCGTAACTTCAAACAGTGTGCGGGAAGAGGAGAGGTTCTGCGCCTCTGAGACGGGAGCTGCAGAAGAGCTGAAGTCGGCTACTACGGAGATCAGAGGCTGATGTTATTGTGTTGCACAACGCTGATCAGCACACTTTGCTACATTGCTGTGCTGATGGGGATATTTCTGGGGACAACACTAATGGGGACACCGCTGATGGAGACACCGGTGTCCCCGTCAGCAGTGTCCCCATCAGCAGTGATATGTTAAGCCGACCCCCCCCCCATCTCATAAAATCTAACAGTTAGACCCCTTTCACACTGGGGCGTTTTCAGGCACTTTTGGGCTAAAAATAGCACCTGTAAAGTGCCTGCTAAACTGCTCCCCTGCAGTCTCAGTCTGAAAGCCGGAGTGCTTTCACATTGAGGCGGTGCGCTGGCAGGACATTAAAAGTCCTGCAAGCAGCATGTTTGGAGCAGCTCCTCCACCACTCCTGCTCATTGAGATGAACACCTGCAAAGCGCTTCTGCAGTGGTGCTACATGGGAGCATTTAACCCCTTAATCAGCCGCTAGCTGGAATATAAGCACCCCGCTAGCAGCCAAATAGCGCTGCTAGAATGATGGTCCAGTGTTTAGGCAGCGGAGTTCTGCGGAAAAAAATAAATAAAAGTCAGCAGCTACAAATACTGCAGCTGTTGACTTTTAATATATGGACACTTACCTGTCGTGGGTGGCCACAATGCTGGCACCCGAAGCCGATCTCTCCCTCGGGTGCTTTGGCTACCATCTTCCGTAAGGGAATCAGGAAGTTCCCTTCTGGTTCCCTACTGTGCATGCGCAAGACACGCTGCGCAATCCCACTGGTCCCTGCTGTCTTCTGGGACCTGTGCATCTCCCAGAAGAAAGCTGGGGGCGGATTAAGCACCAGATGTGGTATAGGTCACCGCAGTGATCTATGCCCGGAAGAGGGAGCAAATACCTGGGATTACGCAGGTATCTGCCCCCCCCCCCTCCCCCTGAAAGGTACCAAATGTGACACCAGAGGGGGGGGGGGGGGTTCGGAAAAGCGGAAGTTCCATTATTGCCCTGCTAAGTAATACAGAACATTTCTTACATTTAAACACAACAAGCCTCCAATCAGTGCACTTGTAGGTGTAATTTAAATATAAAAAAAATATATATTATTTATAATATATATATATAAATCCAATACACAAAAACAGGTAATGAAAACTTTTGGACGAAAAAAAATAGGCTAACTTTACCGTTTTTTTATTTGTTAAAGCATATTTTTTCCCAAAAAAATGCGTTTGAAAGACCGCTGCGCAAATACCGTGTAACATTAAATATTGCAGCAATCGCTATTTTATTTCTTAGGGTCTCTGCTAAAAACAAATATATAATGTTTGGGGGTTCCAAGTGATTTTCCAGCAGAAAATACAGGATTTTTACTTGTAAGCACCAAGTGTCAAAAAAGATTTAGCCTTTAAATGGTTAAACTGAGAACTCTCCTACACAGAGTTCAGTTAATAAGTAGCAACATTGTATATCTTTTCTCAAAAGCTTTTTGCAAGTTGGCTGCTGAAGTTAAATAAAAAAAAAAAAATCGGCTTTCTTACAGCACAAATCGGTTTTTAATTAATTTAAAAACGCAAAATATCGGCCTATATATCGGTCGACCTCTAATCATGATGGGGACAGCGGTGTCCCCATCAGCGGTGTTCCCATTATTGCTGATGGAGACAGCGGTGTCCATATAAGCAGTGACCCCATGTCCATATAAGCAGTGTCCCCAATATTGCTGATGGGGACACCGGTGTCCCCATCAGCTGTGACCCCATGTCCCCATCAGCTGTGACCCCATGTCCCCATCAGCTGTGACCCCATGTCCCCATCAGCGGTGTTCCCATGACCAGTGTCCCCATCAGCGGTGTCTCCATCAGCAATAATGGGGACGCTGCTGAAGGGGACATGGGGTCACTGCTGAAGGGGACACCGGTGTCCCCATCATGTCCCCAACATTGCTGATGGGGACACCAGTGTCCCCATCAGCGGTGTCTCCATCAGCAATAATGGGGATGCTGCCGATGGGGACATGGGGTCACCGCTGATTGGGGACACTGATAAGGACACCGCTAATATTTTATACATTTTTTTTTTTCAGCCCCCGAATACTTGTGAAATTTACAATGTGGCTCTCGTGTTGAAAAGTTTGGAGACCCCTGGCCTAAAATATTGGCCACAAAAACTGTATCATATATCGGCCGCCCTGATTTCCAAACATCTGCATCGGCCAGTGAAAACCCATATCGGTCGACATCTACCTGTGATTAGCGATGCGGAGTGTCAGCTTCCAGGCAGGTGTGTGGACTTGCGAACACACCTGAGCTCATCCGTACTCGTGGTGCAATGCATTTTGGCGGATACAAATGCGCTGCGTTTGTTAGGTGTGTGTGTGTGCGCCATTAACCACTTGACCACTGGGCACTTAAACCCCCTTCCTAACCAGACCAATTTTCAGCTTTCGGTGCTCTCACAATTTGAATGACAATTACTCAGTCATACAACATTTTACCCATTTGAATTTTTTTGTCCTTTTTTTCACACAAATAGAGCTTTCTTTTGGTGGTATTTGATCACCTCTGGGTTTTTTATTTTTTGCGCTATAAAAGAAAAACGACTGAAAATTCTGTAAAAAAAAATAAAAAAAATCTTGTTTGTCATATTAGCGGGTTATTCCTTACTCACAGCATATGCATACCACAAATTACACCCCAAAACACATTCTGCTATTCCTCCCGAGTATGGCGATACCCCATGTGTGAGACTTTTACACAGCGTGGCCACATACAGAGGCCCAACATGCAGGGAACGCCATTAGGCGTTCTGGAACACCCAGACCAATTCAGACATTTCTCTCCTACATGGAAAAATCATCATTTACTTGCTAAAAACAGTTTTGTGCTAAAAAAAAAAACAGTAAAGTTAGCCCAATTTTTTTTCATAATGTGAAAGATGACGTTACGCCGAGTAAATAGATACCCAACATGTCACCCTTCAAAATTGCGCACACTCATGGAATGGCGCCAAACTTTGCTACTTAAAAATCCCCATAGGCGACCCTTTAATTACTTTTATAGGTTACATGTTTTTAGTTAGAGGAGGTCTAGGGCCAAAATGATTGCTCTCGCTCGAACGTTCGCAGAGATACCTCACATGTGTAGCTTGAACACCGTTTTCATATGTGGGCGGGACTTGCGTATGCGTTCGCTTCTGCATGTGAGCACACGGGGACAGGGGTGCTTTAAAATAATGGGTATTGCAGAGTATCGCGCAGGGTTATTGCAGAGTATCGCGCAGGGTATTGGGGGTACTGCAGAGTATTGGGGGTACTGCAGAGCACACGGGGACAGGGGTGCTTTAAAAAAATGGGTATTGCAGAGTATCGCGCAGGGTATTGCAGAGTATTGGGGTATTGCAGAGTATCACACAGGGTATTGGGGTACTGCAGAGTATTGCGCAGGGTACTGCAGAGTATTGGGGTACTGCAGGGTATTGGGGTATTGCAGAGCTGGGATGGCTGGATCTGTGACTGCATTTGTCACAGATCTAGCCACAGCACAGCTGCTGACACCCCGCTTCCCCCCCCCCCTCTCCTCTCACACTGTACCGAACGGTGGTAAATGGCCGCTATCAGCCCCCTCTCCTCTCACACTGTGAACCGTGATGCGCCGGGTCGAGCACGGACACTTCCGCGAGCGTGTCCCAGGGGACGCGTAATCGCAGAAGTGAAGGACGTCGTCCCAAAATAACTCCACCGCGCCGTAGCAGTAAAATGCCTATGGCGCGGTGGGCAAGAGGTTAAAGCGGAGGTCCATCCCCAAATTATTATTTATTTTGCTGACTTTTAATGGACACTTACGTGTCCGGCTGCCCCCGCCTCGGTGAGAAAATCAGGAAGTGAAGCGTTGCGGCTTCACTGCCCAGTTCCCTACTGCGCATGCGCAAGCCGTCCTCACTGGTCACTGCTGCGTGACTCCTCACGTCAGACTTCCCGGTATTCCCCTGTAATCAGATTCTGCAGTATCCCCCCCCCCGGTTTGTTTACAAGTGATCGCGCCATCATTTGACGGTGCGATCACGTGGTAAACGGCCGCTATCAGCGGCAATTTACCGTGATCCGTGATGCGCCGGGTCTTCTAGACCCTGCGAGCACGGACACTTCCGCGAGCGCGTCCCATGCATCGTCCCAAAATAACTCCACTGCGCCGTATTTTTTTTTTTTGTTAAGTCAGCAGTTGCTGACTTTTAATGGACACTTACGTGTCCGGCTGCCCCCGCCACCATTCTCGGTGAGAAAATCAGGAAGTGAAGCGTTGACTCCTCACATCAGACTTCCCGGTATTCCCCTTTACATCAGATGCAGTGCAAGGGGGAACTCTGTGGCGGACCCTGCTGTAAAGGGAAACTCTGATTTAAAGGGCAATGCTGCAGACCCTAATGTAAGCGAGAACTCTGATATAAATGGAAGTGCAAAGCCCCCCCCCCCCCCCCTTACATTAGCGTTCTCCCTTAAATCATGGTCTGCTGCATTCCCATTTACGTCAGAGTTCCCTTGCTCTGTAAGGGGGAATACTGCAGATTGTGATGTAAGGGGGATCTCTGTGTTGGGTTGTATTAATCTGACCTTCATGTAAATGGGGAAATGTTTTTTTTTACAATGCGCTGTTGTGTTCCCCCAGCGCATAGTAAGTAGATGTCGGCAGCGGCGGGAGCAGGATTGACTTGCTTTTGTCTTAGGAGACCATGGCTAAACTCAGGGGGACCACGGCTGAACCTAGAGGGACCACAGCTGAACCTAGAGGGACCACAGCTGAACCTAGAGGGACCACGGCTGAACTTTGGGACGTGGCTGAACTTTGGGACCACAAGGCTGCATTTGGGGACACGTGGCTGCATTGAAAAAGTATCGGTACTTGTACTCGGTCCTAAAAAAGTGGTATCGGGACAACCCTAATTTAAATGAAGCGTGACCCCATGCAAATGATGGGCTGAGCTTAAAAAAACGAACTGCGCATGCGTCGGCTCTTGGACACATCCCAGTGCGCATGCTCACAGTAATGTCTAAATAGCTGCCTAAGATACGTCCATACACTGCCTACGACGTGAACGTAACCTACGCACAGCCCTAGTTACGTAGTACTACGTAAACAACGTAACATACGACGGCTGTTCCGATGTCCATACCTTTTGAATGGGTTGCGCCATCTATATGGGGGAATAACTTTACGCCGGACGTAACGCTTACGCAAACCGCAAATCTTTTCCGCCTGGCGCATCTACGTTCGTGAATCGGCGTATCTTACTCATTTGCATATTTAACATGGGAACGCCAAAAGCGTCCAGCGTTACTATGCGCCCAAGATACGCCAGCGTAGGCAAGTTACGTTGGGCGGCTGAAGCCTTGTTTTACGGCGTATCTAGCTTCGCGAATCGGCGTAAAAATACGACGGCGCACATTTGTACTTACGATGGCGTAAACCTTACGTGAATCCAGCCCAAATTTATTAGCACTAGCTACATGTTTATAGTTTAAATATTTATATTTGCACTGAAAACTCAAAACTTTTTTTGCAGTGTCTAAAAAATGCGGCTCTGACAGTAAATTCCATTATTTTTGCCAGTAAAAAATTGGTGCCGTTTGTAAATTTTGGCGTCTTGCCAGTAAATTTCACTTCGGGGGGGTTGGCAACACTTTCACCACTATATATTCCAGCACACATCGGCAGCATCATTCTTGTTTGAACCAGCTTGGCCTAAACAAACTATTTCAAATCATCTTAAACCTGGAATTCTGATTAAAGCGGAACTTTACAAATAACTTAACCACTTCAGCCCCGGACCATATTGCTGCTCAATGACCGGGCCCCTTTTTGTGATTCGGCACTGCGTCGCTTTAACTGACAATTGCGCGGTCGTGCGACGTCGCTCCCAAACAAAATTGGCGTCCTTTTTTCTTTTTTTCCACAAATTCTTTTGGTGATATTTGATCACCTCTACGGTTTTTATTTTTTGCGCTATAAACAAAAATAGAGCAACTATTTTGAAAAAAAAATCTATATTTTTTGCTATAATAAATATCCCCCAAAAATATATAAAACTATTTTTTCCTCACTTTAGGCCAGTACGTATTGTTCTACATATTTTTTGTAAAAAAAAAATCGCAATAAGCGTTTATTGATTGGTTTGCGCAAAAATTATAGCGTTTACAAAATAGGGGGTAGTTTTATGGCATTTAATATTTTTTTTACTAATAATGGTGGCGAACAGCGTTTTTTTTTTGTTTTGTTCTTTTCAGTATTGCGACATTATGTTGGACACATCGGACACTTTTGACACATTTTTGGGACCATTGGCATTTTTATAGCGATCAGTGCTATAAAAATGCATTGAATACTATAAAAATGCCACTGGCAGTGAAGGGGTTAACACTAGTGGGCAAGGGAAGGGGTTAAGTATGTTCCTGGGTGTGATCTAACTGTATGGGGGGTAGGACTGACTAGGGGAAATTACTGATCTTTACATTGTATGAACAGAAGATCAGCATTTCTCTCTCCCTGACAGGAACAAGAGCTGTGTGTTTACACACACAGCTCCCGGTCCTTGCCTCTGGCGGCACGCACGTGCCCCTAGTGGCCCGCACCGAGAGCCGACGTTTGGTTACGGCTCTCGCGCAGGGGAGCCGACCTGCGCCGTAGAACTGCGGCGGCTGGTCGGCAACCAGTTAATAACAATAAAACCACTATCTCTTTCGGTATAAATGATATACAAAGAGGGAAGGACCACGACAAGGGGAGGGAGGGATACCTTTTCCTCTGTTTCAATCGTTGTTCGGATAAAAAACGTTTAAAATTATTTTATAACTTCTTATAGGTTCATTGAGTCACCTGACTTCTGTGGAATCTTTTAGAACTTAAATATCAGCTGACAGGTAAGTGACCAATTAAATTAACTCTATTTTAAATAACTGCAAACTGCCTTATTGATTTGTCCCTATTCCCATAGGTAGGGGGCGCTATTGTGTTCCCCCTTCTTTCATTTCTAGAATGCCGGGATTGTTAACTGTCACATTTGCTTGTGTCTTTAACCACTTGGCCCGGAGGATTTGGCTGCTCAAAGGCCAGGCCATTTTGTGCGATATAGCACTGCGGTTTTTTGTTTTTTTTAAGATTTTATTTGCCAAATGTATGTACAGGACATGAGAAGTTGTAGACAAGGTAAAGTCATAAGCATATAAAACATCAAGGTATGTCAAATAGAGAAATCTTTCCCTTTCTAATTCTGGGCTCAGTATATTCTTTAGTACAAATAGCCGTTTTTTTGTTTTTGTTTTTTTTCCCATTGCCATCTCTCTTGGAACAGCAAACGACGCACATCCTGGTAGGCGCTAACTTTCTTGTGGTTGGCGGTACGAAGTCTAAAAAATGACGTCCTGTCAGGCGTTCTGGATTGCCAACATCAACAGCGCATCGTCTGGGTCTGTTAGCAGATACTGATGGCGTTGGGTGGTTGACTAAAATCTGCTCAGCCACCTTCCAGATAAAGTCAGAATGAACAAGAGGTATGTTAGTGTTTGCTTTATAAAGGATATAGGCGTTCCAAAGGCATTGTTCAAGGAGATGCCTAAAATCTTTCTGTAATACTACTGTTGTTTCCGCATCGCCGGTAAAATGTCATTGCCTGATCGGCTCGGTCGACCCCTCCCATGGTGTGATTATAGTTGATCACGACTTGCGGCTTCAGCACATCTTTTCCGTGTTTTGTGCGGACCATGGCAGTGGAGGTGCTGTGCACGGTGCTCATGAGACACACGTCCTTTTTGTCTCGCCATCGCATTGCCATTTTTACCCTTTTGAAAGGCAACCATCTCTCTTTTTTTTTTTTTAGTTTTTTTTTCTTGCCAAACATGGATGGCATGTCATGGCGGTTTGGCCTGACGGTACCATACCCATCAGTTTTGTTTAGGAGCAAAACCTCATAAAGTTCCGGAGATGTGTAAAAATTGTCCATTGTCACGCAATATCCCTGGTTCAGCAATGGGTCCAGCAGTGAAAGGACAGATGATGTGGCCATCCCATAGCGACTGTACCTGGGATTGAACTTGGTACCTTTACCAGTGTAAATGACCGCATTCCAGATATATCCGGTGGATGATTCACAGAGCATATAAAATTTGATGTCAAACCGCGCTCTTTTGGATGCAATAAACTGTATCCAGCTCGGGCGTCCCTTGTAGGCTATCAGACTTTTGTCCACACTGACATCCCTTTCTGGCACGTAGGTCCGCTGGAAGTTGGTGACAATCATTTGGCACACCTCCCAGATTTTTTTTTAGTTTGGGCTCAGGATGCGTGGCCTCATCAAACTCTTCGTTGTTGGCGAAGTGTAAATTCTTCATGATGAGTGAAAAACAATATTCAGACATCACATTGCCAAAAAATGGAGTGGCCAGTATCTTATTGGTGGTCCAATACCATTTCTGGAGCGGCTTCCCCACCACCCCCTGAAGAATGATGAGTCCCAGAAACTTCCAGATGTCCTCTTTAGTGACCGGTTCCCATTTTCTGGATCTGGAAAATCTGGCACGCAGCGTAGCGGATTGCTGCTCATGGTAGTGGTTGGTTTCTGTGACGATTTTTAAAATTATCTCCTAAGTAAGAAATAATTTCAGGTACGCCAGAGGGTTGTCACTCTCCACGTTTACCTTCATCCCAGGAGATCATCCTTAGGATATTCCCTGGATTCATAAGTCATTTTATAGAGTGTGACATTGGCATTGACAAGGCCTTTTTAGGCAGCACTGCGTTGTTTTAACTGACAGTTGCGCGGTCATGTGACGCTGTACCCAAACAAAATGTATTTTTTTTCCCCAACAAATAGAGCTTTCTTTTGGTGGTATTTGATCACCCCTGCATTTTTTATTTTCTGCGCTATAAAGAAAAAAAGAAAAAAAAACAGTATCTTTTACTTTTTGCTTTAATACAGGGGTGTCGAACTCAATTTCATTGTGGGCCGCATTATGATTGCCCTTAAAAGGGCCGGTTGTATCTGTAAGATTAGATGGCCAGCACATCCCCTACATTAGATGTCAAGAGCCACCCCTCCATCAGAAGTTGAGTCCCCCACTCTCCCTTACACCACAGTGCACCCCCTTTTCCTTATGCTGCTGCTGAGAAGATGCTGGATGCATTGCTTGAAAGCAGAAAGTAAGGGTCTGGAGTAGGGGGCGATCAAGGGGTTAACTGTGTTCCCTGGGTGTGTTCTAACTGTGGGGGAATGGGAGTGACTAGGTGAGAGAGATCGGTCTTCATTCTTTGTGTAATCATACAATCAGTCTCCTCTCCCCCTGAGAACCGTGATCTATGTTTGCACACACAGATCACGGTTCTCACCCTGTCACTCACTCTAGCGGCAAGGCACGCACACCCTAGTGGCCAAAATGCGAAGTGTCGCAAGGGAACGTAGTTTCGCCCAGGAGAGCCAACCTGCCGCAGTAAAACGGCGGCTGGTTGGGAAGCGGTTAACCAAACTGTCAAACCATCAAATGGCTGGTATCATAACTGATCACATGTGCAGCAACATGGCAGTTGCAGATCAAACAGAAGCAGCTCCTTTGGCTGTAGAGGACTCTACTTTAAGGCTGTCAGCAGTTCAGTCTCTAAAAATGTTGCGGTGCCTAAAAAAAAAATGGAGCGCACCTGAGCATTTGCAGAGCAGGGTGATAAGCACTTATTTGTAATGTTTAACATGGCTATACTTGCAAAAGCGGCCAGCTCTGAAGTGATCTAGCAGGACTTACAGTAATTTTCTGACTGAAGTTCCACTTTGAGGATAGGTTCACACTAGTGTGAATTCGCATGACAGGAGATTGTGACGTCTCTCTATGGAGCCAGTTCACACATCTCTGTGGTGTCTTGTACAGGAGTCCTGTGCGTCTTTGGCTCAGTTTCAGGGCCAAGTTCAGGCAACAATGTGGCCCTGATTCGCACCGGACCCCTGCTACGAGCCACTTTTGGTATCAGTGTGAACCCAGCTTAAAAAAAACAATTTGGGAGATTGTGACATTCACGGAGATGTGTGAACTGGCTCCACTCCATAGAGAGACGTCACAACCTCCTGTCATGCGAATTCACACTAGTGTGAACCTATCCTCAAAGTGGAACTTCAGTCAGAAAATTACTGTAAGCTCTGCTAGATCACTTCAGGGCTGGCCGCTTTTGCAAGTATAGCCATGTTAAACATTACAAATAAGTGCTTCTACTGTTTAAAAAATCACCCTGCTCCGCAGATGTTCAGGTTTATTCGGGCTCCTCTGGGCTGCGTGGAACTGGCTGACCAGTAAGGCCCCTTTCACATTTATACGACTTGTCTCACGATTTTGTACTGTAAAATCGTATGACAAGTCATTCTCCATGATTTTCAATGAACACCATTCATACTGGCACGACTTCAAGTAGTGCCGACTTCAAAGTAGTCCCTGCACTACTTTGGTCCGATTTTGATGCCACTTACACAGGCATTCATTGAAATCGTGGAAATCGTACAAGTGTGAAAGGGACCTTAGTGCATGGCCTCACATATGTCTGCATGACTAAGCACTAGTTTCAGTAGTCAGGTTTTACTTTTATTTTGCTGTGACTTGTAGTGCTGTCCTTTATTTAAAAAAAAAAAAAAAAAGGCTACAATTTGTTTAGAGTGTGGCTGTCCAGAGACAATTTTTTGTTCCTGCTTTCCTTAGTGCATTGCCTGCACCTGAGTTGTCTGCAGTGGAGGATATTCATCTGGGTTCCCACCTGGAGCAGCTATTCCCTTTCCCCTGTCTGCAATGCAGCCCTGGATGCTACTTCTTTGATCTCCAAAGCCTCGGTATCCTCAGTGGTTCTGCGGCATCTGATTTGGCTGATCTGCTGGTCTATTGACCAGGCTTCCAAGAAGGCTCTGGTGGACTTGCCATTCAAGGGCAAGAGGCTTTTTGGGGCCTTGCTGGATGACATCATTAAGGATGCCACTGGGGGTAAGAGCATGCTTCTCTCTCAATCTCAAAAAGGTAAGGAGCCGTGTCGTAGACCAGGGCCCTGCTTTTCTGCACAAAAGCGTTTTTCGTCAGTCAAGGCCTGCAGGCAGACCTTTCCAGGCCAACAAGGGTCCATCTGGTGGACAGAAACGTCCCTGGGTTCGCAAGCAAGACAAGCCTGCGAACAAACCTGCTACTGCAAACAGGTCTGCCCCTGCCTGACTTGCTCAGTACAGCACCTCCCAGGGGGCGGGTTCCCCCGGGTATATCCCACTCTCTGACTCAGCAGCTCCAGTTTTTTTCTGTCTAGCGTTGGAAGACCCGGCCTTTCTGGAGTCCATGTGCTCTGGAGTTGTTTTTTTCCGCTTTTCTTTGATTTTTTTTTTTCCCCTGCATTTTTGGATCCTGGGATCTAAAATCAACTGCCGACTGGGTGACAGGCTAGATCTTCGATCCTTGTAGTTCGGACATCGAGGGTGTGCTGGCCTTTAGCTGCGCGCTGGGCAGTCCACGAATGCCCCGTTGCTCCAGGGGTGGCCGGTGAACTACATGTTCCAAGGCACACATATGACCGGTCTCTATGGCCTTCTCAGTGTGCCGGGCCTACAGCCGTGCCTTATCTACCTGCGGACGTTGGGTCTGTCTGGAATGCCTCCAGCCAGTGGTCGCAGGATAGGTAAGTAGTGTCCCCTTGCCCTGGCAGGGTGGTGCGGCTAGTGCGTTCCTGGGGAGGTCGAATGAGGGTCCGCGCTGCTTTCCTCTCTCCCTCCTTCCCCATTCTGGGTGGCGGCTGTAAGGGGGGGTCTGCCTGGGCCTCTGTTACTACCGGGGCTGTGCTGCTGTGAGGTGCTAATTTGTCATTGTACTGGGGCTGCTGTGTTCTGCTGTTTGTTACTGTTTTAAACACGTGTATGGCCGCCATTTTGCCGAAAATACAGTTTTACATATCGACGGCCATTTTCTTGTGGCCCGCATGCTTTTTTCTGCATTTCGGCGGCCATCTTGGGGAAAGTCTTAGCCTCTAGTGCCTGGAATAGCGGCGCAAAAGCCCACAAATTACTTCCTGAGGGACGGCGCAGAACGGGCAGCGCTTCAGCTAGCACTACAGCCTGGTTGGGTGGCGAGTCCCCTGCGCTCTGTTTTGCGGCCGGGAGGGTGGCCTGTGGGTCTCTGCTTTGCAGTACTAGGGCGACATAGCGGTGAGTCAGCATGGAGTCTGAACCAGAGGCTTCTACCTCTGTAGAGGCTATGACGGCAGTCCTTGAGGCGTTATCACCAGGATTGAAGCGACAAGTGGCCAGAAGGGGGGTAAAAAGCCCCCCCTCCCTGCTTCTGGGGATGGCTCTGACTCGGAACCAGGCCCTGCTACTGCGTCTGGCTCTGGTTCTGTCATGTCAGATGATTCAGGCTTAGCCCAAACGGACAGTGAGGATGACTCTGCTTCAGGGTCAGCGCATGATGAGGCGTTTGGAGCTCTTATCACTGTGGTGCAGGATACTCATGTTTGCTTGTGTTCCATATCTGGACAAACTGTTGTACAAGGAATGAGATCGGCCACAGAAAGTTTTTTGTTGTTCCAAAATACTTTGCGGTCCGTTATGTTTTGAGGAGGACTTTTAAAAAAAGTGGGTTTCTCCTCTGTCAGTGGACCCCCCTGTGTCCAGACTGAACAAAGCCACCACGTTGCCTGTGGAAGGGGCTCCTGCTTTTAAGGTCTCCGCAGATAGGAGAGCTGAGGCTGTGGCCCGCTCTATGCTCACAGTGATGGGGTCGGCAGTGAGACCCGCTCTATGTTCACAGTGGTGGGGTCAGCAGTGAGACCGGTTTTGTCTTGGGCTCTGGTTTCGTAGACACTTACTGAACGGGCAAAGGCCTTGCTGCAGGAGCTGGAGGCGCAGAATGCTTCTGAGTCCTGTGTGGACCTGGCTGACCAGTTAGTGCAAGGCCTGAAGTTTGTGAGTCGGCCATGGATACGCTCACCTTGCTTTCCAGGGCCTCCGCGGTGGTACTACGCTGCCTTGTGTGGCTGAAGTGTTGGTCTGCGGACCAGTCTTCAAAAAAGGCCTTGGTTGATTTACTTTTTAAGGATGAACGGCTTTTTGGGGCGTCCCTGGATGATATCATAAAGGATGCCACAGGCGGTAAGAGCACGATGTTCCCACAATCTAAGAAGGGTAAGGAGCCTCGCCGTAAGCAAGGGCCCTCCTTTACTACCCCCAAGCGATTTTTTTCGTCTGCAAAATGCAGCAGGAAAAGGTTTTCAAGGTGCTAAGGCGCCCGCTGCAGGGCAGAAATGCGCTTGGTTCCGCAAGCCCAACAAGCCTGCGGACAAACCTGCTTCCGCATGAAGGTCTGCCCCCGCCCGCATCTCGGGTGGGGGGCCGGCTTCCCGAATTCGCAGCTCGATGGAGGTCTCTTCTTTCCGACCGTTGGGTTTGCAAAGTAGTTATCTCTGGGTACAAGATAGCGTTTCTCTCTTGTCCACCAAACAGATTTTTTCCTTCCAACCTCCAGCTTCCTCCGGATCGCCGGAAGGATCTGTCAGGGGCTGTCCAGGATCTACTGGTCAGGGGAGTGATTGTGCCAGTTTCCTCAATGGAACGGTTTCAGGGGTTTTACTCCAATCTGTTTGTAGTCCCCAAGAAGGAAGGGGTTTGTCCAATCCTGGACCGCAAGGCCCTCAATTGTTTTGTCAAAGTGCAAAAATTCAGAATGGAGTAGATTCGCTCGGTAGTGACAGCGCGCCATCAGGGGGATTTTATGGCGTCCTTGGACATCATGGACGCATACCTGCATATCCCCATTTGCGCAAAGCACCAGAGATTTCTGTGCTTTGCGATCGAAGAGGACCACTTTCAATTTGTGGCCCTCCCGTTCAGCCTGGCCTCGGCACCACGGGTCTTCACCAAGGTGCTCGCTCCAATTTTGGCCCTGCTAAGGCAGCGCGAAATCGCTATCGTAGGATACCTGGACGACCTTCTTCTGAGAGCTTCCTCAAGCTCAGAATTGGAAGAGGACGTGTCTTATCACCTGCCAGACCCTCAGAATTCGGTTGGCTACTGAATGTCCAGAAGTCAGTATTGGTACCGTCTCAGCGGCTGGAATACCTGGGGTTAGTCTTGGATTCCTCGGAGGCTAGAGTTTTTCTCCCAACGAAAAAACTTCAGACACTACAGTCTGCGGTGCAGCGGTTGGCGACCCAGAAGTGGTCATTGCTTCGCTTTTGCATGAATTCTGGGTCTGATGGTGGCCTTGTTCGAGGCAGCTCCGTATGCCCAATTCCACACCCGAGTGTTACAGAAAGAGATTCTGTCACGATGGGACAAGCTCCCTTCGTCTCTGGATTACCAGATTCAGATGAGTCGACTGGTTAAGTCCTCCCTAGTGTGGTGGCTGACGTCTCCGGTACTTCAGACCAAGAAGTCTTTTCTGCCGTGCCATTGGACAGTGGTCAGGACGGATGCCAGCCTCTCCGTCTGGCGTGTCCCGCCTTCCAATCAATGTTCTGGAGCTCCGAGCGATCAAGTTGTGCCTCTCCAAGTGGTCCCTGGGTCTGCAGGACTGACCGGTCAGGATCCAGTCCGACAACGCCACGGCCGTGGCATACGTCAATCATCAGGGAGGCACACAGAGCTCGGCTGGGCTGAAAGGTACATTCCGGCTCTGTCGGCCATGTACATTCCGGGGGTGCTGAACTGGCAAGCCGACTACCTAAGTCGCCAAACACTAGACCAAGGAGAATGGTCACTACACCCGGAGGTGTTTCAGAGTCTGTGCCAAAGATGGGGAACTCCGGACGTGGACCTTCTGGCGTCCCGTCTCAATCGAAAGGTGTCACTGTTTGTGGCCAGGTCAAGAGACCCGTGGGCGGACGCGTTGGTGGCGCCATGGGCTCACTATCGCCTAATCTACGCCTTCCCTCCTCTGAAGCTTCTTCATCGCCTGCTGCGCAGAGTGGAAGCCGAGGGAATTACAACAATCCTGATCGCCACAGATTGACCGCCCGTCCCTGGTACGCGGACCTGGTGTGTCTGGTGGCAGACATCCCTTGGCGTCTACCCCTGAGAGAAGATCTTCTGTTGCAGGGTCCGATCTTTCACCCTGCTTTACAGTCGCTGGCTTTAACGGCGTGACTGTTGAGAGCCAGGTGCTGAAGGACCGTGGCCTGTCGGGCTCTGTGATCTCCACCATGCTACGAGCACGGAAGTCTACTTCACGAAAGATTTACCATCGTACGTGGAAGGCCTACATCTCTATGTGTGAAGAGATGAAATAGCACCCCCGTACATACGTGATGTCCCGGATTCCGCTGTTCTTGCAGCGTGGAGTGGATCAGGCTCTCGCTTTAAAGGAGTTGTAAAGGACATTTTTTTTTTTTTTGCCTAAAATTGTCTGCAAGGTAGACAGACAAAATAGTGTAATGATTCTGTTAAAAAAAAAAAAAAAGAGTAAATACCTATTAAATTCCTTCATCTATATCGCCTCCGGCGGTCTAGTTTCTGTTCTCTCATTCACTTCCTGGTTTGCATCACTTGTTCATGTAAGAACTACATTTCCCAGTATGAATTGCGGCACGCCCAGTAATTCAAACCTCCTTGAAGTCTCTAACACGTAGAGAGTGTCCTGCCACACAGCTGTAGTTCCCAGGAGGGGGCGAGCACGTTACTGACCACCGCAGTAAAGTCTCTCTTCATGGTGGTCAGTAAAATCAGACAAGCAGGAAGTGAACAGAACAGAGAAGAAATAGAGCAACTTCTGCAAAAAAAAGCAACAATGAGGAAGTGAAGAGGAATGTCGGCAGGTAAAGGATGCTTATTATGGAAAAAAAAAATCTTTACAACCCCTTTAAGTACGGTTAAGAGTCAGATTTCGGCTCTAGCTGTTTACTTTCAGCGACCCTTGGCAGCGCACTCCCTGGTGCGTATGTTTGTGCAGGGGGTTCGGCATGTGACCGCTCCTGTGCGTCCTCCACTGCCTTCATGGGACTTGAATTTAGTCCTCTCTGTGCTTCAAGACGCTCCGTTTGAGGACATTCAGGAGATCCCTTTGTTGACTCTGTCCCAGAAGGTGGTTTTTACCTCAGATGGGTTTCTGAACTGGCGGCCTTGTCTTGCAAGGCTC
Organism: Rana kukunoris; assembly: GCA_029574335.1. Lineage (NCBI taxonomy): Eukaryota > Metazoa > Chordata > Amphibia > Anura > Ranidae > Rana > Rana kukunoris. The sequence continues at coordinate 73,143,590 of CM056052.1, forward strand.
CCTACTTGGTCATCCATAAGGATAAGGTGGTTCTCCCAAAGGTTGTTTCGGAATTTCACATTGAGGACATTGTGTTACCATCCTTTATGTCCTAGGCTGAAAAACCCAAAGGAGGCCACTTTGCATTCCTTGGACGTGGTTTGGGCCCTATGGGTGTACTTGTCTGCTATGGCTCTGTTTCGGAAGTTGGACTCACTGTTTGTGTCGGTGACTGATCCTAAAAAGAGTCTGGCGCTCTGGTCGGCCACCATTTCTAGGTGGATCAGACAGGTCGTGCTTCAGGCCTATGCCCTAAGGGGGCGGGCACCTTCCTTTCAGGTTACGGCGCATTCGACCAGGGCGATTGGTGCCTCTTCGGCTTTCCACCATCAAGCGTTTGTTTTACAGGTGTGTAAGGCAGCGACCTGGTCGTCAATCCACACCTTCTCAAAATTTTACAAGGTGGATGTGAGTGCATCTTCGGTCGCAAGGTTTTACATGCGGCAGTTTAAGGTTGGAGTTACTCTGTTGAGAAACTCCGGTTTTGTTTGGGGTGAAGCTTAGTTTGCTGTGTTGTTTGACACTGCTTGGGGATGTCCCTAAGGTCAATGCTGCTGTGTCCGTCCATGAAGGGAAAAGAAAATAGGATTTTTGTACTCGCCGTAAAATCCATTTCTCTGAGTTCATGGATGGACACAGCACCCACCCCTCCTTTTTGTTTGTACTGCTTGTTACTAACTGAAGCTGCTGAGTCAGAGAGTGGGGTATACCCGGGGGACCCACCCCCTGGGAGGTGCTGTACTGAGGAAAGTGTTTTAACACTTGAAGTGCTGTTTTTTTTTCTACCTAGTCTCTCCTGAAAGGAAGGATATATAACCCTAAGGTCAATGCTGCTGTGTCCGTCCATGAAATGGACTTTACGGTGAGTACAAAAATCCTATTTTCTTTCTTGTCCACCAAACATTCTTTCCCTCAAACCTTCCTCTTCTTCTGGCTCATCGGGCCGCCCTTTTTCAGGCAGTACAGGACTTGCTAAAGTACACGTTAATCATACCTGTGCCGCTGCAGAAAAGGTTTCGGGGATTCTATGCAAATCTATTTGTGGTCCCGAAGAAGGACAGAGTTCGTCCAACCCTGGACCTCAAGGCCCTCAATGTCTTTGTAAAGGTCCGGAAGTTCAGGATGGAATCGGTTTGCTCTGTGGTCGCTACACTCCATCCGGGAGACTTTCTGGCGTCCTTGGATATCAAGGACGTATACTTGCATGTCCCCGTCTTTGCAAGGCATCAGAGGTTCCTGCGCTCTGCAGTAGGGGAAGACCACTATCAATTTGTGGCTCTCCCTTTTGGCCTGGCGTCGGTGCCAAGGGTTTTTACCAAGGTGCTTGCCACGATACTAGCCTTGCTGAGACAACAAGGAATCGCCGTTGTGGGCCATTTGGACGATCTGCTTCTGAGAGCTGCTTCAAGCTCAGAATTGGAGGAGGATGTGGCAATAGCCAGTCAGCCCCTCCGAGGATTTTGTCTGGGTGCTGAATTTCCAGAAGTCAGTGATTGTACTAACTCGGCGCCTAGAATATCTGGGGTTGATTCTAGACGACTGCAGGCGAAAGGTTTTCTCCCTTTGGAAAAGCTTCGGACTGCGGTGAGGTTGCTTGTATCCTGCAAGAGGTCATCGTCAGTTACCACATGCTCAATTTCACACTCAAGCTTTACAAAGGGAGATTCTGGCCAAATGGGATAAGGAAAAGAGGGGGGGGGCGAGAGCACCCCTCCCCCCGTCTTGTACCGTACCAGGCCACATGCCCTTAACATGGGGAGGATGCTTTGGGGGTCTGTGACCCCTCAAAGCACCATGTTGATGGGGACAAGGGCGCCATCCCCACAACCCTTGCCCGGTGGTTGGGGGGTCTGCGGGCAGGGGGCTTATCGAAATCTAGAAGACTACCCCCCCCCCCCCCTCATATGTGAATTGGTAATGGGGTACATTGTACCCCTAACAAAAAGTGTAACAAATTGTAAAACACACACCGTTAAAAGAAGTCCTTTATTAAAAAAATTAAAATAAGATTCCAGCGGTGGTAATCCACTCTCGGTCTCCGCTCCAACGCTGTCAGTATCCTGCGATGGATGCTCTCCTCTCCGTGGTCCAGCGATGAGATGATCTCCTCTTCGTCCAGGGTCCAGCGATGAGATGTCCAGTGCAGCGCATCCTGTCTGCACCGGAGACACCCCGGGTATGATGCGGCGGGAGCCAGTGACAGCTCTTATGTAGCTGAGAGCGGGGCCACCCGCCACATGACCCCGTCCCCCTCTGACGCAAGGGAAAACAGAGCTTACCCAGGGATGTGACCCTGCCCCCCTCTGATGTAACAAAGATTTCCCGTTGCATCAGAGGGGGCGGGGTCACACGCATGTCACTGGGAAAGCCTGAGTTTCCCCTTGCGTCAGAGGGGGACAGGGTCACGTGACGGACGGTGTCTGTGTGTTTTTTTTTTACAATTTATTACACTTTATTTGTGAAATGTTAGGGGTACAATGTACCCCATTATCAGTTCACATGGGGGGGGCGGGATCTGGGGGGTCCCCTTTGTTAAAGGGGTCTTCCAGATTCCAATAAGCCCCCCTGCCCACAGACCCCCACAACAACTGGGCAAGGGTTGTAGGGATGAGGCCCTTGTCCCCACCAGCATGCGAGAGGGTTAATGTATTCTCTGCATTAAAGTGATACTATAGGTCAGGGTTTGACAAATTTGCTTGGAATCTAGGAGCCAGCTAAAAAAGTTAAGAGCCAGAAAACGCGCCCCGTCCCGCCAAGCTTGCACGCAGAAGCAAACACATACCTGAGTAGCGCCCGCATATGTAAACGGTATTCAAACCACACATGTGTGGTATCGCCTCGATGGTTGGAGCGAGAGCAATAATTCTAGCCCTAGACCTCCTCTGTAACTCAAAACATGCAACCTGTAGAATTTTTTTAAATGTCGCCTATGATTTAAAAGTTTAACAGCATTCCACGAGCGGATGCAATTTTGAAACGTGACATGTTTGGTATCAATTTACTCGACATAACATTATCTTTCACAATAAAAAAAAAAAATTGGGATAGCTTTGCTGTTGTCTTATTTTTTTAATTAAAAAAAAGTGTATTTTTTCCCCAAAAAAGTGCACTTGTAAGACCACTGCACAAATACGGTGTGACAGAAAGTATTGCAACGATCACCATTTTATTCTCTAGGGTGTTAGAATAAAATATATATATGTATATGTTTGGGGGTTCTAATTAGAGGGAAGGAGGTGGCAGTGAAAACTGTGGCCTCAATTACCGGCCGTCGTGGACCCGCCGCAATCGCACGGCGGGGGGGGGAGGATGGGAGTGCAAGGAGATGCAGGATCCTGTGCCTCCCTGCCGCGCGATGGCCGGTAATTGAGGCCACGGCTTTGCGGCCTCAATTACCGGCGGGCGCCAGGTCACAATTTCTTGTCGCAATTACGACCGGGCACCCAGATTTTGTCGAGCCCTGCTATAGGTTCTATTTATTTATATTTTTTTTAAATAACAAACATGTCCTACTTACCTAAATTGTGCAGCTCGTTTTGCAGAGTGGCCTTGAACAGCGTTTTCTGGGATCACCCGGCGGCTCTCGGCTCCTCCCCACCTCAGGTAACCCCCTCTAAGAAGTGCTCTCCCAACGGTGTTACCTCGTGGGTGCACTCCTGAGTTCGGCATCCATAGCTGGACTCGGCCCCAGCGCCTGTGTCATTGGTTTTGATTGACAGCAGTGCAAGCCAATGGCTGCACTGCTATCAATCTATCCAATGAAGACCCAAGAACCCCAGGCAAAGATCCAGCGCGTTCCACACAGGACTTCTCAGGGCTCAGGTAAGTAAAACGGGCCTGGGGGAGCTGGTAATCATCAGATGTTTTTCTCCCATAATGCATAGGTTGCATTAAGGCTAAAAAACAGGAACCTTTACATCCCCTTTTAAGGTAAAAAAAAAAAAAGCTTTGATTTAAACATCACCAGACTTGACCATTTTCTACCCTCCCCATTTGCCCCCTTTTTCAGATAGGCTCCCCACCCAATATATACTGTATACCCCATGTCCTCTTGGGTAGCATTCACACTTGCAGAAGTACACTGTCTCCAGCTGTGAGAACCATAGCGGGGGTTCCCTCTATTAGCTGTGAGTAGGCTGCCAGCTCTCGCAGCTAATTGTGCCCACTTGCAATGTAATGCGTCCAGGGCTGATCACTCACATGTGATTGTTGCATTAATGATTTCATGCAAGTGGGCACCATTAGCGGCGAGAGCCACCAGCCTCTTAATGCTTAAAGTTGGGTTGCCCAATTTCAGCTACTCGCAGAAACCCCCATTTGTGTTTGTTTTTTTGCAGCTGTTCTCAGACAGGGTACATTCCCAACTGTGAATCCACCCTTAACCTTCGTCTCCTGGCACTGGCAATTCCTGAATGCGAAGGTGTCACCATAGAATGAGCAGGTGCTGCTCTCAAGAAATCTATTGTAAGCAGGGCCAAGCATTTGGCAACGCTTAGGGTCGTTTAAGCGGCTGCAGGAGTGTCACAGTGGAAAAGAAAATAACTTGAAGGAAACCAAAGTCTTTGGGTGAGTACATTATGACACCGCTTCCTTCCACATTGCCTCCTCCACTGATTGTGTCCGCGGTCTTTCTGGTCAACGCCACTGACTTATTCTCTCCTTCCAGGTTCAGCATCTTTAAACCTTTTAATTGACTGGGCCCAGGATCACTTGCAGAGTTTCTTCTGATATCTGCTGATCAGGTATGCCACATGTTATGAGATGATTTGAGAGAGTGTATAGAAAAGGCAACTGAAATGATATGACAGGTTGCAGTGTTTTCATGTTCATTATGAGAAATAAAAGAAATTATGTTGTTAAAGGGTCACTAAAGGTATTTTCTCTTATCGTCCATGGACATACACAGCCTTCTCAAGTCTTGACAAGTGGGTTATGTTCCTGTTCACAGGAGAGGACTAGGCAGAAACATGTTGGATAATTAAATACATGTTACTTTAACAGAGTTGAACAGCTCCACCCAGGGGGCGGTCCCCCTGGACATAACCCGTTCGGCTATTTTACTATGGCCGTGCCCTGTTCTCTCTGAGGCGCCCGGACATTTTGGATGTGGATTTGGCCTCTAGTGCTGGCTTCTACAGCTCGCAGCACAGATCTCACTGTGTTTTACCTCACAGCTTTTTCCTCACACACACACGCTGTGTACTGAGGGCAGGCAGCGGCGCTAAACAGTCTCTTCCTGGGTTGGTAAGGCCCCTGGGTAACCCCCCGGTCAGCGCAGCAAGGAGTATGGGCTTTTTTCAGGTCTTCAATAGGTCCCTGAGAGCTGTCTGGTTATGGAGTCAGTATCTGGTAGTTCTTCCCCAAACATGCCAGAGGTGACACCTGGTGCTCCTGCACCTGCGGTTCCCATGGACACTTTGTCGGCAGTCCTGGAAACATTTGTTGCCAGGGTGGAAGTGGCATGCGGGCGTAAGGGGGGTATAAAGCACCCCCTCCCCCCGTCATCCCCTGGGGAATGCTGACTCAGACCAGGACCTTCATTTTCCACTCAGGGGTGGTATTTTCGTCAGTGTACACCCCTAAGTGAAAATGTCCAAATTGGGCCCAAAGTGTCAATATTTTGTGTAGCCACCATTTATTATCCAGCGCTGCCTTAACCATCTTGAGCATGGAGTTCATCAGAGCTTCACAGCCTGCCACTGGAGTCCCCTTCCACTCCTCCATAATGACATCACAGAGATGGTGGATTTTGGAGACCTTGCGCTCCTCTTCCTTCTGTTTGAGGATGCCCCACAGATTCTCAATAGGGTTTAGGTCTGGAGACATGCTTGACCAGTCTATCATCTTTACCCTCCGCTTCTTTAGCAAGGCAATGGTCCTCTTGTGGGTGTGTTTGGGGTCGTTTATGCCTCGTTTCCACTGAGCGGTTCGGTACGGTTCGCTATTTTGGGTGTTTCCATTATGAAAGCATGCCAAAAAAGTGAACCGTACCGCACCAGCAAGGGTCCTGCTTCAGATGAGGGCCCAGAGAGAGTGGAACGGTTCCATTAGGGAGGACCTACAAATACATCTCACTGATTGGTGGACGCGCTAGGAATTTTTTCTAAAACCTGAATGGTCCCTGACGGTCCGATTTGCAGTGGAAACGCTCACAGGAATAGACCGGTCCCATCCTAACCACTCCGAGTTTACTGACCCGAACCGTTCCATGCAGTGGAAACAAGGCATTAGTTGGAATACTGCCCAGTCTCCGAAAGGAGGGGATCATGCTCTGCATCAGTATGTCACAGTACATGTTGGCATTCATGGTTCCCGCAATGAACTGTAGCTCCCCAGTACTCATGCAGCCCCCAGATCATGACAATCCCACCACCATGCTTCACTGTAGGTAAGACACACTTGTCTTTGTACTCCTCAATTGGTTGCTGCCGCATACGATTGACACTATCTGAACCAAATAAGTTTATCTTGGTCTCATTAGACAACAGGACATGGCTCCATTAATCCGTGTTCTTAGTCTGCTTGTCTTCAGCAAACTGTTTGTGGGCTTCCTTTTGGGACGACAGCCATGCAGACCAATTTTTTTTTTTTTTTAATCAAAACAACTTTTATTGAGCATAAGGTAAAAACAGGAGTACAGTCGGGTAAGAAGTGCAACATGCACTACAGGTACAAGTAGATCCATTTGACATTGTACATGTACATAAACATGAATAGAGTTCGCAGGGAGTAACAGTGGGGGTCACTACTGGTGTGGTACAGGCTAGGGGACAGCAAGCAACCGTATGGGGAGCAGGGAGGGGCGCCATAGGGTAAGTTGGCAGACAACGTATGGGAACCGCATCTAGCCCACATCAGCGCAGGAGGAGGGGTCCCCCAGCCACCTGTCCCAGACCTTGTTATATTTCTGTGGGCAGCCCCTGTTGGCGTATAATTTTTTTTTATAAGGGAGGGCAGCATTAACAGCACTGATCCACTGTTGCAGAGAGGGCGGGGTTCCCCTCATCCAGCGCCTGGCAATTTGCAGACGAGCAAGGAATAACGTTTCTTGCAGAAATGTGTTGAGATATTTTTCTTCTTCAGGAAGGGAGAGAAGTCCCAGTATGCACTGGCGGGGGCAGAGGGACACAGGGGAGCCCATCCGATCGTGGAGGAACCGGACCACCTGAGTCCAGAACCCCTGGACGGGAGGGCAGGCCCAGAGTAGGTGAAAAGAGGCATCAGGGTGGCCACAGCTGGGGCAATTGGGGTCTTGGTCGTTCTTAAATTTGGAGATGCGGTGGGGTGTTAGGTAAGACCTGTGGAGAATTAACAGGTGGGTGAGGCGGTCGGATAGTTTAGGGGAGACCGTCTTGCAGTTGGCAAGAGCCTCACCCCAGTCCGCGTCGGACACAGTGCCAATGTCAGGCTCCCAACGGTCTTTGAGGTGGTATGCAATGGCCGCCGCAGAGGGCTGTATGAGGTAGCAATAGAGTTGGGAGATAAGCTTCTTGTGATCAGATCCAGTCACAATATCAACCAGGAGAGGGATCTCGAGGGTCGGTGCAGGGCTAACAAATTGGGAGTTGAGGGCATGTCGGAGTTGAAAGAAGCGGAAAAGCATATGATTAGGTAGTGCAAATTTGTCTTTAAGAGCTTGAAACGACGTGACCGAGCCCCGGGCCACTACCTGTGACAGATAGATGACACCACTGTTGATCCACAGGCCACGGTCGGGGACAGAGGCAAGTTCGGGCAGAAGAGGGTTATCCCATAGGGGGGTGTGGGAATGAGGGGAGGGGGCTGCGCCAATACGCAGAGCTAGTTGCCATATTTTATGGTGGTGAAAGAGCATCCGACCGGCGACATCGGTATGAGGTGGGGCTCGTGGTTCGCAGAACAGGAGTTGGAAGGGGTGGAACAGGGGCCCCGGGGTGTGTGAACAGACCAGGGCAGAGTAGCTGCCTTTGTCGGACTGGTTGTAGTGAAAAAAATGAGAGAGCTGGGAAGCTATGTAGTAGAGGAGCAGGTCCGGGAGTGCAGTGCCGCCCAAGTCGGCCGGGCACTTCAGGACCCGCCAGGACAATTTGTGACGAGACGGGCCCCAGACAAACGTGTTGAGGATGGATTCCATGGCCTTCAGGGTGCGCTGGGGGAGGTATAGAGGGGCGTGCCAGAAAACATAAAGCAGCTTAGGGAGAAGAATCATCTTCACCAGGTTGATCCGACCCATCACTCCAAGGGGGAGTCGGGACCAGACCTGGGTTTTTTGTTTTAAGAGTGTAAATAAGGGCTCAACGTTAAGAGGGGCATAGTCGAAGAGGGATTTAGAGATAGTGACACCTAGGTAGTTAATAGTGCTAGCTCTCACTAGAGGTAGCCGGGCCTGGTCGATGGAGGGGGCACCCGAGTCTAGGGGAAGAATGTGGGATTTAGCCCAGTTTATCCGGAGCCCCGAATATTTCCCGAAATCAGTGATAACCTGAAGGGCCGTCTGAAGTGAGGGTCCCGGGTCCGCAAGGTAGAGGAGCATGTCGTCGGCATAGAGGCTAACCACCTCGGTCAGATGGCCGTGGCGGAGGCCCCTGATGCCGGGGTGGGTCCGAAGGGCCATGGCCAGGGGCTCCACGGCCAGGGCATAGAGCAAGGGAGAGACAGGGCATCCTTGACGTGTGCCACGGGAGAGGGGGAAGGGGGGCGAGATCCTACCATTGACTCGAATGCGTGCCGAAGGGGACTGGTAAAGGAGTTGGAGCCACTTGACATAGTTGGGGCCGAATCCGAACCTGCGGAGGCATTCCCACAAGTATGTCCACTCGACAGAGTCGAATGCTTTGGCGGCGTCTAGGCTAACCGCCACTCTAGAACCCACGTCCTCGTGTTGTGCCTGGAGGTTCATGTGTAGACGTCTGAGATTGAAAGCTGTGTTTTTGCCTGGCATAAATCCAGACTGGTCAGGGTGTATGAGGCTAAGGATAACTTTGTTGAGACGCAGGGCTTAAATCTTGGCCAGAATTTTGATGTCGAGTTGGAGGAGGGAAATAGGTCTGTAGGATTCGGGAAATAGTGGGTCTTTGCCTGGTTTGGGGATAAGGACTATGAGGGCTTCGCTCATGGACGGTGGTAGTGAGCCTGTAGCGAATATGTGCGTGTATAGTTGGCAAAGGCGTGGGACGAGATTATCGCCGAATTGTTTGTAGAATTCGAGGGGAAGGCCGTCGGATCCGGGCGTTTTGGAGGTGGGAGGCGACGCCAGGGCCTCGGCAACGCAGACCTCAGTGATGGGTAGCTCCAGCTGGGCCACCTGGGGGGGGCGTAAGTGTAGGGAAGTCAATGTCGCAGAGGAAGGCCGATAGCTCGTCAGGGGTGTGTTGGGCCGTGGAAGAGTAAAGATCGGAGTAGAATGATCTGAACTCCATGGCCGCCAGGTCCAGGTCAGTGACCCTGGCCCCGGAGGCCAGCTGGAGGGAGATCACCACCGGGGGCTTGTATTCAAGGTGAGCGAGATACGCAAGGAGTTTGCCAGCACGTTCACCAAACTCGTAGACACGCTGCTTGCTAAAAAAGATGCCCTTTTTGGCTTTTTCAAAGTGTAGTTGGTCAGTGAGTCTGGTTTGTACCCGGACGCGGGCCGCGTTGGCTGCTGTGGGGCTGTCCCGAAAGGTCTGCTCCAGGGCATCGAGGCACTCCTCTGCCTGGCAGAGCAGTGCCTTGGATGCGACCTTGTGTCTGTTGATGCGAGTGGACATGATCAGGCGAGCATGTGATTTAAAGGTCTCCCAGACGGAGCCAAACGAAGCGGAGCCGACATTTATGTGGAAAAAATGGTCCCACTCGAGCTGGATCGAGTCCAAGTCGGGCAGAATGTTGAGCCAGAACGGGTTTAGTGTCCGACTGTGGGGAGGGCTGGGAGCCGCAGCTTGATCCAGCAAGGGGAGTGATCAGAAAGCACTCTAGTGCCAATGTCTGCTTCTAGAAGATGGGGGAGGAGGGAGGGGGTAAGGAGCACTAGGTCTATGCGGGACATTGCGGAGCGCGAGGGGGTGAAACGGGAAAAGTGCGTTTGCGTTGGGTGTGTGTGACGCCAAGCATCCGTAAGGGCGAATTCAAGGAGGAATTTTCCGAATCTGGTGGTGTCAGGCGGTAAAGGGGAGGAGATGGTAGGACTTAGCCTATCAAGGCTGGGGGAGATCACCATATTAAAGTCCCCGGCCCAGATGGCCGGCAACAGGGGGTGTTGGGCCATAAAGGCCACCCCGTCCCTCAGGGCCTCGAACTGAAAGGGGGGGGATGTAGAAAGCAAGGAGAACGAGTTCGAGGCCCCCCACAGTTGCATGTAAAAATAGTGACCTACCCTGGGGGTCCGACTGCAAGGAGTGTAGGCAAAATTGTACCGTCTTGGCTATAAGTATGGCAACACCACGAGAGTTGGAAGTGTACGGGGCCTGATATAACCAGCCCACCCAGGGTTTTTTCAGGCAGAGTTGTTTTTGTCCTGTGAGATGGGTTTCCACAAGGATGGAGATGTCTGCACGGAGGGATTTAAGGTGGGAGAGGACAGCAACACGCTTGGCCCTCTCACCGAGGCCATGGACATTCCATGTTAGTACTTTAAGGGAAGCCATACTGGGACAGGGGGGGTAATGTGAGCAGTCGGACGCCCAGGGGGGACCACAGTATACAATAAACAGCAGATTAGGCATATCACAAAGCACAGTAGGACATAAAGCAATGAAACAGTTCTCAGCACAGTAGGCGCACAGGGAAGGCCCTGGTTTAAGGTACATATCAAAGTGGAGCAGAAAAAAAAAAAACTGAAAAATAAAAAGGTTAAACATATGTACATATGGGCAGGAGCCCAACAGTCTGCATAGGCTCTGGACCAGCAATGCAGGTGAAATACCCTGCCATTCACCAAACAAAAGTGGGCAGGGGCTGGCCAGGGAAACAAAACATAAGGGACAGTCTTGGCGGGTGGCCCAGGTGCCATGTCGCCGGTATAGGTCGGGGGGCGACCAAGAAGCTGAAAAGCACACAACAGTGCAGCGGGAGCAGCCAGGCCGGGTGGATGCTGGCGTAGGTGAGCCGCCCGAGGCACATATACACAGGGGGGGATGAGGGGGAGCATAAAACAAGGGTAAGATTACCACCTCTCAGTGTGGTCCAGGGGCACAGTCAAACAGCTGGAGGGACAGGTGATGAAAGTGCAATAGAGGACAACTCACGGTTCTGTATGGGAGTCCAGGCGGGGAGAATGTTCTCAGAGCAGGTGTCCACAGCAACAGTGACCTGATGGGTGTGGGAAGAGGCAGCACAGGAGTCCAGGCTGCACCATGGCACGGGGGGGAGTGCTGGTAAAACACCGCAAAGGGGCAAAGGTGTGCAGGGTGCCCGCTGCGCCGGAGGTCTCGGCGGGGAGGATGGCAGGCAGGCAAGGGTCAAGGGCGAGGCCTACGCGGCCGCACCAAGGTTTTCCAGCCAGGATAGGACAGCCTGCGGGTCTTCAAAAAACTGGGCCTTGCCCTCACATACCACACGGAGGCGTGCAGGGAAAAGCATTGCGTAGGGAAGGTGGCGGGCGCGAAGCTGCCTCTTGACCTCGACGAAGCGGGCCCGCTTTTTCTGGACCTCGGCCGAGAAGTCCGGGAAAACGGCCACATGTATGTTGCCGATGGGGATGTTACCTCGTTCGCGGGTGAGTCGAAGGATCGCATCACGGTCCCGGTAGTTTAGGAATTTCGCGATGAGAGTACGCGGCGGGGCTCCAGAGGGAGGGGGTTTTGCTGCAAGGCGATGGGCGCGCTCCACCACGGATGTCGAGAAGGCCTCTCTGCCAAACGTCCTGACCAGCAGATTTTCGAGGTAGGTAGGGGGGTCGGCGCCTTCCGCTCTCTCAGGGATCCCCACGAAGCGCAAGTTACACCTCCTGAGACGGTTCTCCATGTCGTCCTGCTTGGAGAGGACGGCGTTCAGCTGGTATTGTAGCTGTTCCGTGGTCACCTGGAGGGGATGTAGGCCTTCCTCCACATGGTCGATCCTGCGCTCCGTCTCCGACACCCTCTCCCGCAGCTTTTGGACGTTGTGGCGGATCAGGGAGATGTCGACCTTTACCTCCTCGATCCGGGCTGTGAGGGTGGACTGGCAAAGGGCGATCGCTTCCAGCACCTTATCTGTATCTCCCGAGGCCGGAGTCTCGGCTCCACGAGGCTGGTCGGCGCCATCTTCATCCTCCGTGTCGGCCCCTTCATGGCGAAATTCAGCCAGTTTGGCTATGGCCCCGGACCTTTTGGTAGGAGACATGAGGTCTGGGGTTGGCTAGAGTGTCCGGGGACCGTTGGTGTCCAAATGTAGGGGAAGAAATCCCTCAGGATTTAACAAAAAGGATGTGCCTCGAGCGGAGCTCTCACCCTGCACGTCCTGCTACATGTGGCTCCAGACCACGCCCCCCCATGCAGACCAATTTAATACAGTGTGTGGTCTGAGCACTGATAGGCTGAGCCTCCTCATCCCTTCAACTTCTGCTCAGTTTCGGAGTCTCTGCAATCTTCTTATAGCCTAAGTCATCTTTATATAAAGCAACAACTCTTTTTTTCAGATCCTAAGGGTTCTTTGCCATGGGGTGCCATGTTGAACTTCCAGTGACCAGTATGAGAGAGATGACACCAAATTTCACACCTGCTCCCCATTCACACCTGAGACTTTGTAACACTGAGTCACATGTCGTCAGGGAGGGAAAATGGCTAATTGGGCCCAATTAGGAAATTTACACTTAGGGGTGTACTCGCTTTTGTTTCTAACGGTTTAGACATTAACCACTTGACGACCGAGGATGTCCATGGACTTCCCAAATGTGTGCAGTGATATCTGAATGATGCCTGCAGCTACAGGCATCATTCAGATATCACCATCTTCAGCCGCCTATTCTCTGCACGATAAGAATGATCAGTTCTGGTGCTTGATCGTTCGTATAGGCAGCGGGAGGGGATGCTCCCGCCGACATCGGCTGCCTCTCCGGGCTTTCCCATGTCATCGGGGGCCCCGGAGAGCGAATCGGCTGGCGCTGGCTGGAAAGCTTAGAGATGACTGGTGACCAGATGGTCACCAGTCATCTCTGACCATCGGAGGTCCTGGCACGACGTTATGATGTCACGCCCGGTACCCGGAAGTAAACAACACTGCAATCGCGGCTGTCGGCAGTAGATCGGTGAATTTGTTTCACGATCTCCATGCTTGTAAGCCTGGAGGAGAGATGTGGGGTCTTAAAGAGGACCTATCACAGTGATTCCTATTACAAGGGATGTTTACATTCCTTGTAATAGGAATAAAAGTGATCAAAAAAATAAAGTGTAAAAAAAATAAAACAAGTCCCGCCCACATATGTAAATGCCATTCAAACCCCACATGTGAGGTATCGTTGCGTGTGTTAGAGCATGTGCAACAATTCTACCACTCCTCTGTAACTCGAAAATAGTAACTTAAAAATCTCTTTACAAGTACCGAAGTTTGGCGCCATTCAATGAGTACGTAATTTTAAAGCGTGACATGTTGGGTATCTATTTACTCGGCGTAACATCATCTTTCAAATTATACAAAAAAATTGGGCTAACTTTACTGTTTTGTTATTTTTTATTCATGAAACCGTTTTTTTTCCCAAAAAAAGGCATTTAAAAAATTATTGAACAAATACGTGCAAGGAAATAAAGTTGCAATGACCGCCATTTTATTCCCTAGGGTGTCTGCTAAAAAATATATATATAATGTTTGGGGGTTCTGATTAATTTTGTAGGATTTTTTTTTCCGATTTTTACATAAATGAGAGAAGTGCCAAAATGGGTCCGGTTGTCAAGTGGTTAATGGCTGTGTGACAGCAAATTTACACTGTTGGGCCACTTTCACACGATCGGACTGTTCAGGTCCGCCTGTCAGTTTTGACGGTGGACCTGAACGGCCGCTTCATGCAGTCCTATGGAGCATCGGATGTCAGCGGAGACATGTCTGCTGACGTCCCACCCGATCTGCCAAAATCGGACGGATTGGGATACGGATCCATGGCGGATCTGATCGATTGAATCTGATCAAAACGTACACGCTGTCCATTTTTATCAAATCTCCCCATAGGAGACAGGCGCTGCACAAGCTCCTCCCCGCTCGGTGAGCAGAGAGGGACTTGTCATCAGCTGGCTCAGCTGGGAGATCTCCTGCTGAGTAGTGAGACTCATACCGACGGAGTCTGCCTGTGTGGAAGAGGCCTTATACAAGCTGTACACTCACTACTTTACATTGTAGCAAAGTGTCGTTTCTCCAGTGTTGTCACATGAAAAGATAGAATAAAATATTTACACACATTTTGTGAGATACTGTAGATGTGCCCAGGTCAAATTTCATGAATGGGGTTTACATCCATTTTCATTTTAAAGGCTTTCTCCTTGTTGACTTTTGTCTGTTAAACAGACTTGCTGGCAGGATCAGCAGGTCAAAATAATATAAAGCATGCCTGATGGAAAAAAAAAAACACTGCAGCCATCACCTCTAATGCCGCGTACACACGATCACTTTATGTGATGAAAAAAAATGTAAAAAAAAATTCAATTTAAATGACCGTGTGTGGATGAAAACGTTGTTTTATGTCTTGTGAAAAACGACCCAAAAAAATTTGAAGCATGCTTCAATTTTTTGTGTCGTTTTCAAAACGTTGTTTTTTGTTTAAAAAAAAAAATCGCCGTGTGTAGCAAAAAACGTCGTTTAAAACAACGGTTTTCAACCCGCGCATGCCCAGAAGCTAGTTTTGAAGCGAGCTTCAATGGAAAGAGTGGTGAACGTAACCTTGCTTTGCTAGAGCATTGTGAAAAAACGATGGTGTGTGTAGGCAACGTCGTTTTTGAAAAATGAAGTTTCAAAAATGTCGTTTTTTACTTCACAGAAAACGTCGAGTTTTTTTTCATCACAAAGTGATCGTGTGTACGCGGCATAAGAATTGGCAAGCTCCGACATAGTGGTACTTGCTTTTTTGTTTCATACTGCTTCAAAGGTGGTGTCTGCATTAGGTTTTGCTTTTGTTTTGTTTTTTGGTGATCAGGCCAGGATAACACTTCCCGTCTTGGTGTCTCTCTGGATGGAGGATCAGCAGTGACACCTTTTGGACTGCAGCATTGTCAGTCTGGGGAGGGGGTAGTGTGCGATACATTAGCCCATGACTTTTTCTTTTGAGATAAAGGTTTTACATAAATGAATAAAAGCTGACCATTTAACCACTTAAGGACCGCCTCCTGCACATTTACGTTGGCAGAATGTCACGGCTGGGCACATGCACGTACAGGTACGTGCTGTGCTAGTACCCAGCCGTGGGTCACAGGCGTGCTCCCGTGACCCGGTCCAAAGCTCCGACACCGCGGGACTCGTGGACCCAATCGGCGCTGGAGTCCGGCGATCGGTCCCCAGAGCTGAAGAACGGGGAGAGCCATGTGTAAACACGGCTTCCCCGTTCTTCACTGTGGCAGCGCCATCGATCGCGTGATCCCTTTTATAGGAATACACAATCGATGATGTCACACCTACAGCCACACCCCCCTACAGTTGTAAACACACAGGTCACACATAACCCCTTCAGCGCCCCCTTGTGGTTAACTCCCAAACTGCACTGTCATTTTCACAATAAACAATGCATTTTTTGCTGTGAAAATGACAGTGGTCCCAAAATTGTCCGAAGTGTCCGCCATAATGTCCCAGTCACGAAAAAAATCGCTAATCGCCACCATTAGTAGTAAGACAATAATAATTAATACAAATGCAATAAAACTATTCCCTATTTTGTAAACGCTATAAATTTTGCGCAAACCAAGCGATAAACGTTTTGTTTGGAAGCCACGTCGCACGACCGCACAATTGTCTGTTAAAGCGACGCAGTGCCGAATCGCAAAACCTGGCCGGGTCCTTTAGCTGCCTAAAGGTCCGGGTCTTAAGTGGTTAAGCACCCCTGTCAATGTTTTTCTCATTTATCTGACACTTTTGCTGGACAACTTGTTATTTTGAAAAATAACAGACTTAGTGGCAGGCTCACTAGGTGAAAATATAGGGAAGAAAGTGGAAAAAATATGTAAAGTAAACATTTCAGATTACTGATATGTGCCTGCTGTACCATATACTTGTATGAACAGTCTCCTGTTCTTTTTATAGCTTCCTTTATGTGAAATCCCTAATGATTTTGCCAGTCTCTCTGCTTTCTTATTAAAACTTACCACACTAAGCAGGAGAGCACAGCATGTTCAGTTCTCTAGCTGTGCTGGGAACACCGCCTGCCTTCCTCCGATGATCACTTGTCTTGACACACCCTATTACACAGCCTTTCACTGGGAAGTTCAGTGTACCGCTGTTTCTCCTTCCCCAGGTACTATGCAGCACAAAGGAAATGTGATCGCTTATTTAAAAAATAAGGGGGGGGGTTGTGAAACAGGTATTTGTTTTATATCTATATGCAAATGTTCTTCTTTCCATTGCTATTTTAAATTGAATGGGTTCTTTTACAAGGTGATTGTGTCACAATTAATTTAATGCAGCCACAAAATGGTTTAAAGGGGTTGTAAAAGAAATTTTTTTTTTTCATAATAAGCATTCTTTCCCTGCAGACATTCCTCTTTTCACTTCCTCATTGTTCGTTTTTGCTCAGAAGTTGCTCTATTACTTCCTGCTTCTGATAGATACTCACCACCGTGAAGGGAAATTTTACTGCCGTGGTCAGTAACGTGCTCGCCCCCTCCTGGGAACTACATCTGTGCGGCAGGACGCTCTCTACGTGTTAGAGACTTCAAGGAGGTGTGAATTACTGGGCGTGCCGCAATGCATACCTGGAAATTTAGTTCTTACATGAACGAGCGCCGCAAACCAGGAAGTGAATGAGAGAACAGAAACTAGAATGCCGGAGGTGATATAGATGAAGGAATTTAATAGGTATTTACTTGTTTATTTAACAGAATCATTACACTATTCTGTCTGTCCACCTTTCAGACATTAATTTTAGGCAACATTTTTTTTCCTTTACAACTCCTTTATGGGCCTAATCAACTCTTCCCACTTAATTTACAAAACCACAAATCCTATGTTAAGAGGGGGAGTTATTCTTTTGCAAAAGAACAAATCGGCAGGGCTGACACCATTGCCTTTGTTTTTTTAATCCAGAAAAGTCAACTGTCCACAACAGCAAATTAGAAGCAGGGATGTATTGCTTATATTTCTCTTGTCCTAATGTAGGGCAAAATATAAATTAATGACATTTTTGTCTAATTTATTTTTATTTTTTATTATAGATAAAATGGCTTACATGTCTTTGTGTCAAAAGCGTGATTTGAAAATGGACTTCACAATCTTGAATGTCAGTTGTGTTCCTGGTGAGGTGCTGGTGAAATTCCAAGGAAGATACATGTCCAGCTATGAACATGACTACCACATACTAAAAACAGAGTTACAACTTGTTTCTAAAGTGAACGAGGACCTTGATGTTGGAGAGTTTTGCTTGGTGCAAGATAAACCTCTTGGGTTATGGCACAGAGGGAAAATTTTGGATAAAGTGAAGCAGAAGTTTGAAGTAGTCCTCATAGACCAAGGAAGCACAGTCAAAGTTGATTTACAACAAATTGCTTCCGCTACCGGAGAGTTGTTTACACTTCCACCCAAAGTAGTGAATGGAATCTTCTCAAATATACTTCCGCTGGGTGAGAAGTGGTCTCCCAGATCAAGAAACTTCTTTTCCTCCTTGATTGGAGAACAGCATAATGGACATGTCAAAACCTTGTTACCCCATCAAGTCATTCTCTTGGAAGTGCCAAAAATCATTAACAATGCCATTGAACTAGATGTCGCTAAATATTCAGATTCTGACACCTTCTGCTTGCTTGTTGAGCTTGTTCACAAATTACCAGCAAATTCCCATGGTAAGCAAATGCCTGACTTGCTTCAGCAGAAGAAGTTGACCTCAGACATTTCTCTGAGCTTGAATGCTAAAGACCTACGTTTTCAGAAAGTGCTGGATCATCTAAAGCCTGCCATTTCTGTCGGAGTTATGGAAAAAATAAAAATTTCTTCAGCGACGAGTCCAGATCGCTTTTATTGTCAAATTCTCTCATGGGAAGCAAAGTTGCGTGCATTGACCACTACAATGTGTTCATACTATGAATCTCTTAAAACGGAAGAAATCTCTGGAAACTATGGAATGCTTTGTGCTGCCAAGAGAAAAGATGGACTGTGGTATAGGTGCATTATCCAGACACTTCTATCTTGTAATGAGATAACAGTCTTTTTTTTTGACATTGGCAGCAGTGAAACTATAGTGTCCACAGACCTTCATCAGTTAAAGAAAGAGTTTCTGATCTTGCCTATGTTGTCCCTCCCATGTGCCTTATCTAGGGTAAATTACCACACAGAAAGTACAAAAAAGACGCAGTTATTGTTGTTTAAGCGGGCTCTTATAGGACAAATCGTAATTGCTTACATTGATGAGTTTTGCAGTGAAGAAAACGTTTTTAGCATATCCTTATATGAAAAGGAATACGAACTGCATTCTGACTGTCATCTGACAAACCAGCAGATTCCACTGTTCTCGCCAAACTCTCCTACCATGATTGTGAATTCGGAATATGAGGGGAGTTTAGACTCGGCTCAGCCGGAAGCTTCTGTATCCAAAGAAATAGATAGCGAAGAAGTTATTTCGGTCAACTCCTTACAAATGGAACCAGGCTCAATCCATGTGGCATATGTTGAATACGTACTGAACCCTTCAAACTTTTGGATAAGGACTGATGCAAACCAAGTGGAGTTTAATACCATGATGGCAGAGATAGCAGAACAATACAATAAATGTGAACTCATGGAAATGGTAATAGACGATCCCAAACCTGGTCAACTTTGCTGTGCACTGTATGCAAAAGATGATCATTATTACAGGGCTGTGATCACTAAAGTACATAACCCGGAAATTTCAGTTTATTTCATTGACTTTGGAAATACAGAGACTGTTTCCTTCTATGAAGTCAAAGTTTTGTTGCCAAAGTTCAGTACTTTGCCTGCCCTGGCAATGGGCTGCACTCTAGCATACGCATTTCCCCAAGATGATGTGTGGGTAAAGAGTGCAAATGATGCCTTTAAAGAAATTGTGAACGGGAAACCTCTTCTTTGCCATGTTCTTGCAAAACGCAAGTTCCAATACGTGGTGGAAATGCGTCCTTATGAGAGCTCTGAAGGTTCTGATATTGTGTCTCTTTTGGTGAAAGCTGGCCATGCAGAGTTTTGGAAGGTTGATTTAAATTCCGGATCTGTCGATCAAGCTTGTCGATTGCCAAAAAGTACAAAATGCAAGGACCAAAACACTAATGGCAAAAAATCTGCTATTGTTGGGCGTATAAACAAAGGTGATATAGAGGTGTCATTACATGAGTGTACAATGAAGACACAAACAAAAGAGAAAATTTTTTCCTTTAGTGAACTATCGCATAGCACAAGTTCTCATATTTCTCTAATTGTCTTCAAGCAATATATATTTAAGCCTGGGGCTGTTATGTTTGTCAAGTGTTCTCATGTGGAGTCGCCAGGATGTTTTTGGTGCCAACTGTCCTGCAATCTTACTGCTCTAGATAACTTGATGGATGAACTGCAAACTTTCTATAACTCTTGCAACAGCAGATATAAAAATGGACAAATGGCTTGTGTTGCAAGGTCACCAAGTACTGGGAAGTATTACAGAGCTTCTCTTGTGAACCAGGTCTCTAGAAATGAAGTCAATGTGGTCTTTGTTGACTACGGGAGAGTGGAGAGCGTGTTGCTTTCAGAGCTTAGAGAAATTAAACCCCAATTTCTTCAGTGGGAAGGTCAGGCTTTTCGCTGTTGCTTGAGTCAGTTGGTATCTTCTTTCAGCACTCCTCATGCATGGTCTGCCAGTGCTTGCAAGGACTTTACGAATTTTATGAAGTCTGCCACTAACCTCAAAAGTATTGTCATCACTCTGTTCAGTCATGGCACGGATGCACTCTATAATGCAGTAGAACTGGAATATCCATTTTCTGAAAACCATTGGCAAGCTAGTAAAGGGCAGCTTCTCTGTAAAGGCACAATTCCATCTGTTCATCTGCATACGTTTTGTTACTCCACGTTTGACCTTGAGGTGGGAACCAAAGAAAACATTTACATTACCTTCATACACAATACAGGGAAATTTTACTGCCATCTTGCAAAAAACGAAAATGCGGTTGATGTGTTAATGAGGAAGGTGTCTGATTTAGGCAAGAAAAATCCTGAAACAGGAGAAAAAGTAGAGGAATTGTGTATTGTTAAATACACTGGAGATGGGGATTTTTACAGAGCATTAGTGCATGCTGTGGACTCGGACCATGTCCTCGCCTTTTTTGTAGACTTTGGGGACACCCACTTGGTAAAGAAAAATGAATTATTGCCTATACCTGAGGAAGCTGCAGATGTTTTGTTTGAGCCTATGCAAGCTATTCCATGTTACCTGTCAGGCTTAAAAGAATCCACATTTACCACCGAGGCCAAAGATTGGTTTGAAGAGCAGTGTGACGACAAACCTCTCAGTGCTACCGTAGTAGCCATAGACCAGGAAGGACAACTGGAATTGGACTTGAGTTGTGGAACTATCTCTGTAAATAGTAAAATAAAAGAAATGTTGGGGGTACAGGTACAGCCAAAGGTGTCAAAGAATGTATCGAGTGTGGAGGGAAGTAGCGGTGCCCTTCCAATTTCTGCAAAAAAACACACTCTACAAGATGTGAGCAAAGGATCTGATTCTCCTGGCAAAGACAAAAAAAATAAAATTCCTGATTTGAATGGAAATGCTATTGCAGGGGTAAATTTTCAATTTCCTTTAGATATTTCTCAGAATTCTACGTGTAAGACATTTCAAAAGGAGCCTTTGCATGAAACTGTGCAGGCATCAAAGTCGCCAAGTTCACCACAATCTCAGAATTCCTGCAGTCCACCAAGTCTTAAAAAGCCTTTAAAATCAACTGATCTCCCTCAAAATATTCCAGAAACTGACTCCACTCATCTTGTGTATGCATCTTCCATATCCAGCCCTTCTGAGTTCTACATACAGCTAGCTGAAAACGAGAAACAAGTATTGCAACTAGAGGAAGAACTAAATGGCATGTCTTTCCAACCTATTGAAGAAGAGCATCTTGAGGAAGGGGATTTAGTTGTTGCTCAGTATCCAGATGACAAAGCTTTTTATAGAGCAGAGGTTAAAAACATTTTGAAAGGCAGTTCTTTTGAAGTGGAGTTTATTGATTACGGCAATACAGCCAAAGTGGATTTGTCTTCCATTTTCAAACTCCCTGACATTTTTTTTAAAGCACCCAGGTTAAGCATTCCAGTTTTCCTAACCGGTGTTCAGAAATGTCAAAATGGTGACTGGAGTAAAAATGTGGTGGACAAGTTTTCTGAAAAAATTACAAATAAATCACTCAGTTGTGTTTTTCTTTGCAGACATGACGGTCAGTGGGAAGTCAGTATGACCTTAAAAGGGGAGTCTGTAACAGAGTTTCTTCAAAGCACAGGGGCTTCTCCAGAATCATCTTCCTTGGCTATTAAATACACTATTCCAAGATCAGACATGGCCTTGAAATCCAATCAGATTGAAAAAGTGGACAATTTTTACTTGTTAGACAGTGGACTATTTTTTGTTACCTTGGCCAGGTATACAGAAGAATCCAAAATTAGTGAGCAGATTTCAGCAGCTGTCAAACAGGCTGACAACCGTCTCATGGCAAAAGACATCTCTGAAGGGATGGTGTGTTTGGTGAAATCTGAGAGAATGCAAACTTGGTTTCGTGCAAATGTTGAAAAAATCTTTTTAAGAACAGCAGAGATGTCAGTGTTCTTTGTGGACCATGGTGCTTGTGAAACAATAAGTATACACAATGCAAAATCGCTTCCTGCTATAGCACTATCTCTGCCTCATCAGGCTATTCCATGCAAATGGATTTGGATGGAAAATGTTGGAGTCACTTTCTTTCGATCACAAATGCAGTCTATTCTGCAAAAGGAGCCGCACATCCTGTTTCTTACATTTTTAGAGACTGAGAGCTGCTGGAAAGTGGATGTATTGATTGAGGATCTAATGCTGATTGAGCACTTTAATACTACGTCACAACAAATTACTCAGAAAATAAGCAATTCCGTGTCTAGCTTTCATTTTGAAACGGAAAGTTTGCCATCTTCTATACCAAAGGTTTCACTCAGGTGTTTAGAATTGCATGCTGGATTTGTTGTTACCTTTCAGACCCCCAATTGTTTCTTTGTCCAGCTAGAAGACTCAATTTTTCAAATGAGCAAGTTATTCGAACTACTTACAGAACTGACAAATGACCTCTTGCCCTTTACTGGTGATTTGGTAAGTCTTGGTTCTGCTTGCCTGGTTGAGTGCTTTGAAGAAAATACGTGGTGCAGAGCCGAAATAGCTAGCATCAACATGAGCTCTATTTTGCTGAATCTTGTAGACTATGGAATCTACAAGTCCATTCCTTATTCAGACTACAGCAAACTCAAGGTCATTTCAAAAGAAATTGCTAGTTTGCCTGCCCTCACCTATCGCTGCAAGCTTCATGGCGTTCTTCCTAAAAACAAAGACCATTGGCCTGCAGAGGCAATAAGGTACTGCATGGATTTTATTCAGGATTGTGATTTGCTCATTTTGCCTATTAAAGAAGACGCCAGTGTTATGGAAGTATTTATTTATGGTAACGGCAATTTATCTGAAAAATTAATTGTCAAGGGACTGGCCACTGACGCAAGAAGCAATGGATGTTTTCTGGAATCACAAGTGGAGTCCATTAGAACAAACTAAGAGCCACCTCCAAGGTCTGTCATATGGTAAGAATTGAACTTGTGCAAAGTACTCTGTAAGTAATAGTACAGCGTTTAAAGTGATCAGACTTATTGGTTCAGGACATGTAAAGTCTGCTGTTTACTTTTGCTCCTTCATCACCTTGCTGAAAGGATTAAACCAGCCTTTTTACCTTGGAGGAACCATTGGCAAAAACTTGGAAATCTCAGGGAACCCCTAAAATTTTTAGATCTGCAGTTCAAAAACCGATTTGCCATTCGGCACGGAGTTGCTTTAACTGACAATTGCGCAGTCATGCGATATGGCTCCCAAACAAAATTGACATCCTCCCCCCCCCCCACAAATAGAGCTTTCTTTTGGTGGTATTTGATCACCTCTACGGTTTTTTTTTTTGCGCTAAAAACAAAAATAGAGCGACAATTTAGAAAAAAATTCTATATTTTTTTTTACTTTTTGCTATAATAAATATCCCCAAAAAATATATAAAAAGTTATTTTTTTCCTCAGTTTAGGCCGACACGTATTTTTCCACATATTTTTGGTAAAAAAAAAACGCAATAAGCGTTTGGTTTGCGCAAAAGTTATAGCGTTTACAAAATAGAGGATAGTTTTATGGCATTTATATAAAAAAAAATTGTTTTACTAGTAATGGCGGCGATCAGCTTTTTTTTTATTTTTTCGTGACTGCGACATTATGGCGGACACATTCGTCATTTTTGGGCCCATTGTCATTTTTACAGCAAAAAGTGCTATAGAAATGCACTGATACTGTGAAAATGATAATGGCAGTGAAGTGGTTAACCACTAGGTGGCGCTAAGGGGTTATGTTTGCCCTAAGGGATTCTTACTGTAGGGGGGGGTGTGGCTGTAGGCTTATGTCACTGATCGTCATTCCCTATATCAGTGTCGCTGCCACAGGTAAGGTGTGTTTACATACACCTCTCCCCGTTCTTCAGCTCCTGTGACGGATCACAGAGCTTTGGACCCAGTGACGAGCCTGCGACCCACGGCTGGGCTCTTAAAGGCGACGTACCTGTACATGCCTGTGCCCAGCCGTGCCATTCTGCCGACGTATACGGTAGGGGGTCCTTAAGTGGTTAAAACATCCCTCCCCATTGGTGGTAAGTGGCAGTGTTCATTATTCTTGTGCTGCATTAGTGGTCAGTGCCAGTGTTTACCCCTACATAATTGGCAGTGTTAACCCCTTCATGCTGCATTAGTGGCAGCATGAAGGCGTTAATAAATCAATGGCACTGACCACTAATGCAGCATGAAGTGGTAAATTATTACCTTGGCCACTTATACTAGTGCTAACCTCTTAAACCCCCCCCCCCCCAAAAGGAGTTGGTCGGTTCACTGTAGTAAATGACACGCTGAATTTGATTGCATGCATTTATCTTCGGTCTGCTACACTTATCTATCTAGTCCTTTGGTTAATTTCAAGGCCGAGTTCACCTTTAGTGAAAAATAACAAATGTGCATTTATTTTTTCCTCACAGGAGCCTGCAAAGCATTGCACTCACAATCCGCAGATCATGAGAGCAATGTCAGGTCTAAGAGAGCACTCGTCAGCGTCCTCAGTCCATTGAGAACTACAAGACCATTTGCCACTGTGGAAGATGGAAGATGGGTAGTTTCTTCACAGATGCCTTTAAATAAATTACGTGGCTGTGCAAGCAGACACCTGCATAGCTGAACCCTTTTTGAAATGTGACAGTGAGTGTTGGGAGATGATCCCCTGCTTGCTGATATAGGCAGGGTATGGGCAGGCAGGATATGGGCAGGCAGGGTGCAGGAGCACTCCGGACCACGCTGCAAATCTGTGAGGTGCTCTAGGCCTGGCAATGGCATCATCTGCTCTGGCCCTTTCTTCTCTTGTCCCGGCCCTGACCCTGTTAGTATGCATGGAAAACAATATTGGGCGGCTGGATATCTGCCGAAATGGGGAGAATCGCTGAACACTAGTTCAGCAGCACTCATAAAATGTATAAACAAGACCTGTAGACTTTAATTGTGACAAGAAAAAACATTACTACATTTGTCTCTGATTTCCATGGTGCAGGAAGTGATGTCACTGGGTCCTGGGAATTGAGTACTCACTATTTTGCAAGGAGACCCTGCACCACAGTGCTAGAAGCAGCTTCTCAGTTGCTACTCTACGCTGCCCAAATCTCGCCTGCTAGGAGGATGAAGTCACATTTTGCCTAGGCACTGTGGGCTGATGCCACAGAAAGGCGTTTATGTAATCAAACTTCCTTTATTTCACACAGGTTTTTTTTTTTTTCAGGAAGGTTGAGGGGCAAATGTGAACTACAGAATTGCTAAAAAAAAAAGCAATGGAAAAATTGCAATCAAAACTGGAAAATTTGCTAATTTTTTCAGTGGGTTTAGAAAATGGTCCCCCCACCCCCCTTCAAATCATATTTTGTTGCTTTGCAGCCTGAAATTAAGACGCACATTTTGGTTTTATCCGGCTTTTACCATCAGTGTCATCCAAATTCCCGTTGCGATCTTCCAGTGTTGCTCGCCATTTAAAAACTCTATTGTTTCTGTAGTCTGACATGCCTTTTAAATGTTTTATGTTTTTTTGCTTGAATCTTGGTGTTATATTTCTTATCGCCTGTATTTTTTATTTTTTTTATTTTATCTTTGTATTCCTTCTGGTTAGAAAATGGTAATCGTAGATTCTTTACCTCTACAATACTTGTTTCAATTCCTTTAAAGGGGTTGTAAAGGTACAATTTTTCCTAAATAGCTTCCTTAACCTCAGTGCAGTCCTCCTTCACTTACCTCATCCTTCCATTTTGCTGTTTTTCGTCCTTATTTCTTCTGAGAAATGCTTACTTCCTGTTCTCCTGTCTGTAACTCCACACAGTAATGCAAGGCTTTCTTCCTGGTGTGGAGTGTCGTGCTCGCCGCCTCCATTGGACTACAGGAAAGTCAGGACGCCCACAAACACACAGCTCCTTTCTCTATCTGCGATGTAGAGAGCGTCCTGACTCTCCCCCGTAGTCCAAGGGAGGGGGTGAGCACAGCACTTCACACCAGGGAGAAAGCCTCGCATGACTGTGTGGAGTTACAGATAGAACAGGAAGTGAGGATTTCTCAGAAGAAATAGAGATTTAAAAGCAAAATGGAAGGATGCAGTAAGTGAAGGAGGACTGCACTAAGGTAAAGAAAGCTATTTAGGGATAAAATATTGTACCTTTAAGTTTAAATTGTCTCCTCTTCACAATGTTCTACAATAGATCATTCTCACATTTGTTGAAAAAAGTTCCATCAGCAGTGAGTTATCAATGTTGCCATTAAGGTGCACAGGGGTCATTTTCTCACTAATATACATTTCCAGGGTGGCGATATCCCACCACACCCTGAGTTGCTTCTCCATAGTATGTCTTGATTGTTTGAGAAAACTTTGCATATCCTGACTATTAGTAACATGTTCTTGACTAAAAAGAGTGTTCTGGGGGAGGGGGGCAGTCCCCCTGTCAAAACACAATAGTACAGCAGGGGAGATTGCTGGGTTGAACGAAAAAAACTGAAAATTGTACTATACTTACCGTAATTTTCTTTTCCTGGTGCCTATCCATGGCAGCATACCTGTGACAAGCTCCGCCTTGGCTCCTCCCTCAGGATTAGTGAATATTATAAAAGAGTTGGTGAACACCACCCCCACATTCTCTGTTAATATAGAAAACCGAGGGTGGGATTGTATGCTGCCATGGATAGGCACCGGGAAAATAAAATTACGGTAAGTATGGTACAATTTTCTGTTTTCCTGGTGCCTCCATAGCAGCATACCTGTGACAAATAACTAGCTGAGACGGGTGGGATGCTGCTTGACGTTTATTTTAACAAAATTATTATTAAATAGAGGAAGCAACGGCTGACTTTATCGCCTGTCTACCGAACTCTACCGATGAGAGAGCCCCTGGGTCTACCCGGGAATGCTTCAGAAACGTATGTTGGGACGACCAAGTTGCTGCCCTACAAATAGTTTTGATACATTTGCTCTTGCAGCCCAAGAGGCAGAGACTGCCCTAGTGGAGTGCGCCCTGACCATCAAAGGGGGGTCCAGACCTCTTGCCCTGTACACCTTGTGGATGAGGCAATTTTTCTTGCTGACTCCTCCTTGCCTTTATTTTTCCCCCAGGGAATTAGGAGCAACCTGGTAGAGTCCCTGAAGGACGCCGTGGCCTGGAGATAACATTTCAGGGTGGAGGCAATGTCCAGTTCGTGAAAAGAACCTGAGTCCTGTTCTAAAAACGTTGGGAGTTCCCAGGGTTCTGACATGGTTAAGGATGATGCGACCTTGGGGATAAACCCTCGCGCTGTTCTGAGTTCCACTCTGTCAGGGTAGAATGACATGATTATCATCTGCTCCTAAAGCTTTGAGGTCTGAACCCCGTCTGCCGGAGGTTATGGCTATCAAGAAGGTAAGCTTCAAGGTTAGATTCCAAAGTGATGCCGAGTTTGAAGGGGCAAACGGTGGATTGGCTAAGGACTGCAGGATGATAGCGAGGTCCCAGGAGGGAAAAGACTATTTAATTAGCGGTCTGATTTTTCTGACGGCTTTGAAAAATTGTTTTATTAGTGGATCCTCGACCCACCTACTGGTTGCCGTTGAAATTGCTGCTACCTGTACCTTTAATGTACTCAGAGCAAGACCCATGTTCAGGCCTGCCTGCAAAAATTCAAGAATTTGAGAGGATGGAGAATCCGGATCGCAGCTTTTGCCAATCATGAAGGCCCTGAACTTGTTCCACACCCTATCATATATACTGTTTGTGGAAGGCTTTCTAGCCCTGAGGAGGGTTGCAATAACCTCGTTGCAACACCCTAGGGATTCAAACCTCTGCCTTTAAGCCGCCAGATGTGAAGGTTCAGCTTGCCTGGATCTGGGTGGGTGTGATGTCCCTGTGACAGGAGAAAGGGTATCAGCGGAATTTTGACTGGAGGCCGTGTACTCAGGAACATTGCCGTAGGAAACCAAGGACGTCTCGGCCAGTATGGTAGGACCGCTATTACTGTTGTGGTTTCTATCATGATCCTCGCCAGGAGTTTTGGAATTGGAGGTCGTGGGGGGAAGGCATAGGCCAGATTGCATGTCCAGGGGGCTGAGAGAGCATCTATTGCTTCCGCCTGGAGATGCGGTAGCCTCGAGATAAAGCTTGGAAGCTTGGTATTGCATGCTCTTGAGTTGAGATGACCAGGCAGGTAGACTGCCCTTGGGTCCTTTAGATTTCTTTCTGCCCAAAGGATTATGGGTTCCACCTCCCTCAGCAGGGACCCTTGCCGGTGTATATAAGATACAGCGGCTCTGTTGTTCATCCGGAGAAGAACTGGTTTCCCTGAGATCTCGAATTCAAGGGGTAGTAATGCACAGAAGGCTGCCCGGATCTCCAGGATATTGGATACCATTCCTGTCGCATGAAAGGACCATCTCCCCTGCACTGAGATCTGGTTGCAGTGTGCTCCCCAGCCTGCCGAACTGGCATCAGTGGTAATTGTGATCCAATTGACATGCCCTAACGGCCGTGACTTCATCAGCGCTTGCTTCTTCATCCACCAATGAAGGCTTCTGAGCATCAGGGTCGTCAGGCGTATGGGTTGAGATAGATATCGTTTGTTCCACTGCCTCAAGAACTCCAGTTGGAAGTATCTCAGATGCCAATGGGCCCAAGGGACCGTAGGCAGGATGTCGTCATGTATCCCTATCAGGCTCAGACAGTTCGAGGCAGTCAGATAGGGTTTCGCACTCACACTCTTCATCTGCCAAATAATGGACGTCACCTTCTGAGGTGGAAGGTATACTGTACCATTCTCTGTGTTGAATAGTGCCCCCAGATAAATCAATTTCCTGGGTTGGAGAAAGGTGACTCTTCTCCTGGTTTACCTTCCATCCGAATTCTACTAGCGTTGTCAGAAGGACATTGGGCTGGATCCTTCGCTAGAAGAAGAAGGTCGTCCAAATAGTGGTATACTCGAAGCCCCCGCTCCCTTAGGGGGGCTATGAAGGCAATCAGAGTCTTTGTGAACACTCTTGGCGATGTGCAGAGGCTTAACGGGAGACTGCGAAATTGAAGATGTACATGGCCTACTGCGAACCTCAGATGTTTTTGGAAAGAAGGGAGTATAGATATATGCAGGTAAGCATCCCGCGTAAGTCTATTGAGAACATCCAGTCCCCAGGTTGGATTCCCCGAATGATTGTTTGTAGCGATTCCATCTTGAATCTCTCTAGGAAGATGTACCGATTTAGCCTTTTCAAGTCTCCAACCTCCATTCTTTTTGGGAAATAGAAACAGGGTGGAATAAAAACCTGAAAATCTTTGCGATGGAGGTACGGGAACTACCGCCTGCTGTTCCTGTAAAGAGAGAAGATACTGCCGTAGTGCCTCTGCTTTTTGAGGGGACTTTGACACCCTTGTTGGAGAGAAGAAGTCTTTGGGGGGTTTGTCTAAAAACGTCCAAAGTGCCCGTATTTGACAGTGGACACTACCCAGGGGTCTTTGCACTTTTGTTCCCAGATCCTTGAGAAGTGTTGGAGCCTGGCTCCCACAGGGATCTCTTGGGACGGCCCAGGGTCAAAAGGACTTCGCAGGATCCTGTGGAGTAGGCACGGTTGCCTGTCTACGGTTCTTGAGGAAGGTGGACTGCGTGCTTCTCCAGCTTTGTCTGAAGCCTTTTCCCTGCCTGGACTGTCTGTAGTCCTTGTTCCTGGAATATTGGAATCTAGGTGCAAAAGACTTGGAGCGCCTGGGTCTTCTGTCTTGGGGTAACAGACCCGACTTCCCGCCAGTGACGCGAGAGATGGCTTTATCTAATTTCTCCCCAAACAGGGCTTTCCCATCAAACGGTACTTTGCACCAATTCTGTTTTGATGCAATATGCACCGGCCATGGCTTCAGCCACAAGGCCTGCTTGGCCATTACTGTGTGGAGCATTGACCGTGCGCAGCATCAAACTGAATCGATAGCGGCTTCCCCGATGAAGTCTGCTGAGAGTTTTAGTTCGTCCAAGGCTTTGATGATGTCCTCTTTTGGGATATCCTGTTGGATTGCCGCGTCTATATTATCTGTCCAGACACGTAGCGCGTTGGACACTGATGTCGGGGCTATCGCAGGTTTACAGGCATTACCCGCCATCTGGTAAGCTTTCTTTAGGTCGAGATCCATTCTTCTATCAAGTGGATCCTTGAACGACGTTTAGTCTTTCATAGGAAGTGTAATGTTCTTTGCTAACCTCACCACGGCTGCATCGACTACTGGAGGGCCCTCAAGCATTGCGGAGTCTGCCTCTGAGAGGGGGTATAGCTTTCCCAGGCGATTGAGGGAGAATCTTTTCTCCGTTTTTTCCACTCCTCCTCAATTACGCCCTTAATCTCATCCATGAGAGGGGAAAAAGGAAAACTGGCGTTTGAGAAAGGGGAAATATGCCTTAGAATTTTTGACATCTGTATCTGTCTCATCCCAGCCGATTGCTTGTTTTACTGCTTGCACATAGGGTTGGACCATGGAAAAGGCAAAGCCAGAGGCCCCCAGATCATCAGATGAGTCCCCTGAGACGTCATTCTCTTCCTGATGCTTAGAAGAAGCAGGCGTTGGGCGAGAAATCCCACTTGTGGATGGCCCGGGAATGGCCTCTTCAGCCGGTTGCTCCTGAGGAGATGCCGGCTGTTGCGGTGGCATTGTGGCTACCAATTCTGCAAAGAAATCCTTTATAGCTTTCTTAAGGAGGTCTGCCACTTGCAGGCCTTCAGACTCTGTCCGCCGCATAGTCCCTTAGGCATTCTCGACAGATCAGTTTATGTGGAAGAGGGGCGGCTCCACAGGCGAGATCTCGGTCTCGGGGAGCGTGTGTAACGTCGCTTTTTTGCCGATGACTTCCTGCCAGTCCCATGGTCTTCACGCCTGGAAGACCTGCCTCTGCTGGGATTAGAGTCGGAGTCTTCATGACGCCTTGAGGTCTTCTTAGACGTTTTCTGGCGCACAGGGCTGTAATACATAAGGGTACCAGCCTCGGTGCACTCTTTATGCACGATAAAAAAAAAAACGTACCTGGACGTAGGTCCTTGCCTTAGGTGTAGAGTAGGTTCTTGTATGGGCGGCGAATGGCTCATGTTAGCCGGCTTAGCAGAGGCAGCAGCTAAGGAAAAGAACAGGAAAAGGTTTTTAACAGTCCAATCCTAACCTGGCTCAGCGGGGTAACATACCCGTGCTTTATTGGTTCGTCCCCCTATTTTTTTATTTTTTTTACTATCCAAGTATTTATATAAAATTTTATTTTTTTCTAATTTACTTATTTATTTTTTATGTGCGGGTTCCCCTGCACATATAGGGCCAGATTCAGGTAGATGGGCGCTTCTTTACTTTGGAGTAACGTTTCTCATTTACGTTACTCCGCCGACACTTTTGGCGCAAGTACTGTTATTCACATAGCAGTTGCGCGTAAACTTGCGCCAGAGTAACGATAATGCGCTGGCGTAATCCGACGCAAGTGGAAGTGGGTGTGATCATATGTAAATGATGGGCGGGGCCCAGCGCAGAGGCTTACGTTCAGCGCATCATCCACGGAGCATGCGCAGTAAGTGAGGCTTCACTCGGCCCCCTGTGCGCATGCTCACAACTTCCGTCGGCACCACTTCACGTGAAACGCCAGCGCAATGTGTTCCGTTGCGCGTATAAAAGCGCTAGCGGAAACGCCATTCCGGCGCAAAAGTATATCCGTTTCCCCCCACCCCAGGGAAGATACTTTTGCACTGTCATGGCTGCTCCCGCTACCCCTAAAGAGAGGAGGAACCTCAACTTTAATGCCCAGGAGGTCTCTGTGGTCATCTCGGCTATGGAGACGTTTAATGATTTCCTCCACGGCAAAAAAAGTAGGAAGACCAGCCGGGAGAGGAAGCAGGGCATCCTGGAGACCATTGCTGCCAGGGTCAATGTGTTGGGGTATTCCACCCGGACTGCTGGGGATATTCAAAAATAAATAAACGACCTGCGGCGCAAGGTCCGTGGCAAGGTGACCACCATTAGGAGCCATGAGAGGGGCACAGGTGGTGGTCCACCATGTCCGGTCAGCCTGACCACAGAGGAGGAGGTGGTCAGGCTGAAGAGGGTATGCACTAGCCTCTGTTCAGGGGGAGTGGATCCAGGAATGTCAGCAAAAAAACAAGCAAAAAAACAAGCACATCTGATAAGTTAAAACCACATTAACCCCTGTAATAGCAGCCACCTTATCCGTGACCCTCTGCGAGAGCTCTCCCAGGTAGCTCCAAAAAATATGAAGATGGGTGCCCTTCTCAAGGCACCCCCTGAAGCAGAGTTCCGAAACGGTGGGGGGAAAATCTATTTAGTTTGGCAGGGGGTATAATACCACCTAGTGTGCAACTTCACCACCGTTTCTTTTACAGCCATTGACACTATTAGTGATCCTATTGGCCCACTCATCGGGAGTAGCAGTCTCCCGTTCCCAACTCAACACCACTAAAGACTTCTCCGGAAGGCCGAGACCACCCAGATAGCTATAAAACCGTGAAATGCCACCCCTATCCCTGGAGGAAGGGCCACACAGCCCCTCTAACACAGAGACAGGGCCGACC
The DNA here is from genome assembly GCA_029574335.1 of Rana kukunoris. NCBI lineage: Eukaryota > Metazoa > Chordata > Amphibia > Anura > Ranidae > Rana > Rana kukunoris. The sequence continues at coordinate 73,176,051 of CM056052.1, forward strand.
GAGGCCTCGGAGTATCCAGAGTCAAAAAAATGCAGAATTTGTAGATATTTAAAAAATTCTGACCTAGGAAGGGCATAGGTGGATTGTAAATAATGGAACGAGTGAAAAACTCCATCTTTTCTTAACCACTTGCCCACCGAGCCTGTTTTTCAGATTCGGTGTTTACGAGACTAAAACATTTTTTTTTGCTAGAAAATTACTTAAAACCCCCAAACATTATATATATTTTTTTCTAACACCCTAGAGAATAAAATGGCAGTCATTGCAATACTTTTTGTCACACCGTATTTGCGCAGCGGTCTTACAAGCGCACTTTTTTTGGAAAAAATTCACTTTTTTGAATAAGACAATAAATTTGGCCCAATTTTTTAAATATATTGTGAAAGATAATGTTACGCCGAGTAAAATGATACCCAACATGTCGCGCTTAAAAATTGCGCCTGCTCGTGGCATGGGGTCAAACTTTTACCCTTAAAAATCTCGATAGGCGACGTTTAAAAAATTCTACAGGTTGCATTTTTTGAGATACAGAGGGGTCTAGGGTTAGAATTATTGCTCTCGCTCTAACAATTGCGGCGATACCTCACTTGTGTGGTTTGAACACCGTTTTCATATGCGGGCGTTCGCTTCTGTGCGCGAGCTCGTCGGGATGGGGCGTTTTACTTTTTTTTTTTTCTTATTCATTTTATATTTAGTTTATAATTTTATACACCGAAATAAATAAAAAAATTAAAATTATCACTTTTATTTCTATTACAAGGAATGTAAACATCCCTTGTAATAGAAAAAAGCATGACAGGTCCTCTTAAATATGAGATCTGGGGTCAAAAAGACTTCAGATCTCATATTTAGGCTTAAATGCAAAAAAAAAAAAATGTAAAATGTAATTTTTTCAAATAACATAAAAAAAGTCTCTTTAAGACGCTGGGCGGGACTGACGTTTTGACGTCACTTCTGCCCAGCAGCTCGTATCCCCACTGAGGAGCCGAACAGACCCGATCACCTCCGCCGCTACCGACGGCAACGGTAAGCGGCGGAGGGCACGGGAGGGGGGGCCCTCTCCCGCCACCGATAACGGCGATCTCGCGGCGAATCCACCGCGGAGACCGCCGTTATCATTAACAGCACCGGCCCATGAAGAGATGGATATCTCGGTTGTGGCAGCAGCTGCTGCCATTACCAAGATATCCGTCTTTAAAAACATGACATATTTTGGCAATGGGCCGGTTGTCAAGTGGTTAATGAGCCAAGGGTCATAAGGTTCTCAGAAGACCAGAGGGTAAAGGCCCTCGGGTCAGGAAAAGCTGCTGGGAAAGAGGGGTCACCCAAAAAGGAGGCCAATTCAGGGGAGGGGGGAGAGAGCGAAAATTTAGTTTTATACAACGACCAAAGATAAAAAGATTGGCCCACTACCGTATTCAAAGAAGATACGTCCTTGAGACGGGTCCTCTTGGACCACAATAAACCCAGGAGGTAATATGGGCCTATGGAGATATGTTCAAACTGGAGGCAGGGGATATCCATTTGGGAGGTGTGCCATTGAGCAGTTTGTAAAAGCCTGGCCAATAGATAATATAGCCAGAGGTTTGGGAGGCCTAGACCGCCCAAGGCTCTAGGCCTGTAGACCAATGGCTTACCAAGTCTGGGCTTTTTATTACCCCAGACAAATTTATTCACGTCACGTTGTAAGAAATCAATTGTTCGGTGCAGGAAATAGTTGGGGGGGGCTCTAAATAAAAACAGGCGTTTGGGGAGGACAGACATCTTTACCGCTTGAACTTTGCCTAAGAAGGAGAGATGGTAAGGACTTCAAGTATTGAGCAGCTGTCTGATGTGGGAAAAAATAGGGGGGTAATTGGCCAAAAACATATTGTGGAGCGAAGGGGCTAATCCCTAAGTATGCTAAAGTCCGTGGTTCGATGACAAAATGAGATTGGAGGGAGGCAATAATGTGTTGGGGAAAGTTTATCGGGAGGGCGGAACATTTGGCAAGATTAACCCCCAGGCCAGAAATGTCCTGGAAGACTTTTAAAGTGAAAATGAGATTGGGGATGGAGACAACAGGGTCAGTCAGAAATAAGAGGACATCATCCGCATATAAGCTTACTTTAAACTCTCGATCTCCCTTAGAATAACCCTTAATGTTGGGGTTCAGACTAATTGAAACATTTTTTTTTTTTTTTTGTCATCCTCCCCCCCTACTTCTTTTTTTTTTTTACCTGAAAGGACAGGTATTTTGTTCCTGAAGCTCTCTGTGCAAGGGAACCTCCTGGACGGCCTCAGACAACCTACTGAGGCAGCCAGGGACATAAAAGGGGTTCAAGTGGAGGAGGAACGCCTCTGCTCTGCATTTTGGGGAAGAAAGGGCAAGAAAACACAATCTTGCCCTATTCCAAGATGGCTTCTGCGCCTATCGCGCATGCGCGAACCAGCGGCCCTAGGACCCGGAAGTCTCGGTCGTCGGCGCCAGCGCTGAACGCGGCAAGAGACACCGCCTGTAAACAAAAACTGCTGGGGGGAGCGCGCGCAATCCCTAAGGGGGGGGGGGGGGTGAAGTGACAGGGAAAAGGGAGAAATTAAGTTTAAAAAAGTGCTAGACAAGAAAACCCCTAAGGAAAAAGAAAAGGAGAAAACCTGAAAGGATAGCTGCTGCTTCTGTGCCACGAGATAGCCAATGCCTGGAGTATATGCTGCAGAAAGTGCTCTTAGTTAAGACTCTTAGACGAAACTGCTTGTCCCAAAAGAACCTTCAGAAGGGACTCCCAACCTTATCAGCGCATTTAGCTGCCCAAGAGAAGGGACCGCATCCGAGAGAGGCTTGAACCCGGATGGACGTAGCAGAAGGCAAGGACATTTGCTACCGAAATTCACTGCCATGAGGTTTGAGGAAAAAAAGGAGAATGTGGGGGTGGTGTTCACCAACTTTTATAATATTCACTAATCCTAAGGGAGGAGCCAAGGCGGAGCTTGTCACAGGTATGCTGCCATGGAGGCACCAGGAAAATAAAATAAATAGTGTGTAGTGGGCTTTAGTGTTATTAGCAGGGTTACCATCAGCCTAACTGGTCACATAGCTCACTTTACAATTAACCTGTCCTTTACCGCACTCAGTTGTTTACTACGGCACAGGGCCATTGTGGGAAACTAAATCTGTGTGATCAGGAAGACGCGTGTAAATGCACATGCAAAAATTGTGGTGTGAATTGGCCCTAAAGTTGAAATGTAGTAGTTGTGAACCACTAGTTTGTACGTGTACCCCGTTCTGTGTCGGTCAGGGTGCATTCGATTTAAATCCCAATTTTAAATCACTAGTAAAAAAGGCTTGACTGAAATCATAATTTTAAAGGAGCATTTGTAATCTTTGTCCCGCAACGGCTCGTCCTCTGACTCCTCTGTTGACTCACTGATGGATCTATTCACTTTATTGGGATGGCTGGTGATGCAACAAGGTGAGAGACGTGGCGGCAGCAGGTGAGAGGATGCTCGCTAACAGGCGCGCTGCCATGATAGGTAGGGTTGTCCCGATACCAGTATCGGGACCGATACAGAGTATTTGCGGGAGTACTTGTACTCGCGCAAATACCCCCGATGCCTAACTAGAATACTATTTCCCCCCCCATCGAAAGTCGCCGCATGGGTTAAACGGCGGGCGGGAACATCACAGCTTTCATTTGAATAGCTGTAGTGTTCCCCCGCGCATATAGACACTCCCCCCTTCCTCGGGATTGGATGGGTGATCGTGATCTATCCAGTCCCGAGCAAGGGGGAGTGTCTATACGCGCGGGCAAAACAGCTATTCAAATGAATGCTGTGATGTTCTCCATGCGGCGGCTTTCGGCAGCAAAGGTAAGGTATGGGGGAAATAGCTGGATGCACATGGCTGCATATGTGGGGGAAATAGCTGGATGGACATGGCTGCATATGTGGGGGAAATGGCTGGATAGACATGGCTGCATATGTGGGGGAAATGGCTGGATGGACATGGCTGCATATGTGGGGGAAATGGCTGGATAGACATGGCTGCATATGTGGGGGACATGGCTGCATGGACATGGCTGCATATGTGGGGGGAAATGGCTGGATGGACATGGCTGCATATGTGGGGGACATGGCTGCATATGTGGGGGACATGGCTGCATATGTGGGGGACATGGCTGCATTTAGGGACACATTTAAAAAAAAGTATCGGTATTCAGTATCGGCGACTACTTGGAAAAAAAGTATCGGTACTTGTACTCGGTCCTAAAAAAGTGGTATCGGGACAACCCTAATGATAGGTCTGAAATGTCAGGTGCTCTTTAAATGTAAGCACCTGTCGGATGTTGGCACCTTGCTGGTAGTTAGAAAAAATCTTTAATCTTTGCAAACAAAATGAAGGTTTCCTATTTAGAATAATCTGAGATTAGTAAAACAGCGATTTCAGAACCGTGTCAATCATACAGTTTATAGTGTACATAGATTTGCAAAACAATAGGATAAATGAATATTCCTGAACTGTTTTATGTCATGGTTACTGTGAAATTGTGTGATTGCATCAATGCAGTGCATGTTATCTCAGCTTACAGAGCTTGGAATAATTGAAGAAGTTTACCAACATTTTTGATTTTGCAGTATACAGCCTCATGCTACATAACTAAACTCCATTTCATGCTGAATAAACAAAATTCTTATCACTTTAAAAATAAAAAAAAATAAAATGATATATCCATCCTGATGTCGGCATAGGTACCGATAGGTGCAATGTCCAATAAAATAAATAAATAAGAAATTGTCAGTTTTAATTTGTAGATTATCCTGAAATATTCTCCCTGTTTTTTTTTTTTGCAGGGAGTTGGCGGCAATGGAATCAACTTGGGCTGTATTTGATTTTGACTGGAAATTTCTCAAAGTAGCAAGAAGGTCAGCTTTGACTTCCCTACTTGGTGGATATCCTATGGACTAAATGCTATGATATTAACATTTAACAAAAAGGGGCTAATTTAATTTTGAGTTATGCTTAAGCCCTGGTTTTTGTTGTACAAAGCATTGAACAGTGAATCGCACAAGAACTGCACTGAATTCCTGTGCATTTTGAGTCTATTTAGTTTTAATGTTTACGTTTGTCATGTTCAAATTGTTATATAGAAACCAGCCAGATTCCAACTTTTTTTTTTTGTCTTTTAATGAAGGTATGAAAATGGTGAATTTAATAAAAGTGGTTTCTCTGGCGTTAGAATACTTACCCCAGCGTTTCATATTCCTGATATGTCTGCTGTAATATGTACTTGTATGGAAGAAAAAAAAAATCCTATTCTCTTTTGTATGCTTCATTTGTTTGAAATCCCTGGTGTCCCTACCCGTCCCTCTGCTTGTCTATTTAAAAATACCTATTAAAGAAACTGTCCTCACTAGGCATGAGGGCACACATGGTCAGTTTTCTAGCTCCGCTGGGAAATCGGCCTGCTCTGCTCCATTCTTTAGAATTGTACTAATACCCCTCTCCCCTGCACAGCTCTTATGCAGCTGAGAACAGATGGAATGTGTGTGTGTGTGTATTATATATAATTTCTCCTACCACAGACTTGTTTTACCATGCAATGACTGAAACAATCTTGGAAAGTGGCAATGTGAATTTAAAAGGTTGAAGCAGGTTGGTGGCTGTGAAGAGGTAAGGCTCCTTCAGATGGATGAAGAGCCCGCCCTTCTATGCAGAGCTGCTTTTTGCTGCATCCACTTTAGAGCTCTGTGCAGACAGCCCATAGAAGTGGATGCAAACGTAGTGGTTTCATGGACACCGTCACATGTTAGAATTTGACAGGCAGGCAATAACGGGGGCAGGGATCTAAATATAGATACTGGGTTTTCAGATCCATGTACTCACTCCTGCCTGCATGTTTGGCTCTATACACCCACAATGGATTTAAAATAAAACAACCAAGATGTGCTTTAACTACAGACTTTCAGCTTTAACCACTTGAGATCCACACTATGGACAAAAGACGTCCACAGCACGGCTCTCAAGTGGATGTTTTTGGACGCCATTTTAAGTGCATTACCCACGTGCGCAGCGGGTAAACACAGTGTCGGCGCATCGCTTAAGAGCCGATGCGTGTACCTGGCGGCCGCAATGTTCGCCGGGTACACGCGATTGGCGGTGACACAGCAGGTGACCACAGGGACGTGGAGCTCCGTGTGTAAACACAGAGCTCCAGGTGCTGTCAGAGGAGAGGAGACTGATCTGTGTCCCTTGTACATAAGGACACAGCATCGGTTACCTCCCCCAGTCACAACCCCCTCCCCCCCACACAGTTAGAACACACCCAGGGAATACATTTAACCCCTTCCTCACCCCCTAGTGTTAACCCCTTCCCTGCCAGTCACATTTATACAGTAATTAGTGCATTTTTACAGCACTGATCACTGTATAAATGTGAATGGTCCCAAATTTGTGTCAAACGTTTACGATATGTCTGTTGCAATATCGCAGGCATGGCAAAAAAAAAAATCGTAGATCGCCGCCATTACTAGTAAAAAAACAAAACATAAATATATCCCCTATTTTGTAGGCGCTATAACTTTTGCGCAAACCAATCAAAATGTGCTTATTTTTTTAACAAAAGTATGTAGAAGAATACGTATCGGCCTAAACCAAGGAAAATATTTTTTTTAAAAAATTGATTATTATAACAAAAAGTAAAAAATATTGTGTTTTTTTTTTTTTTTTTTTTCAAACTTTCTGTCTTTTTTTTTTTTTTTTTGTTTATAGCCCCAAAAAAAAAAAAACATGCAGAGATGATCTAATACAGGGATCCTCAAACTACGGCCCTCCAGCTGTTTTGGAACTACACATCCCATGAGGCATTGCAAAACTCTGACATTCACAGACATGACTATGCATGATGGGAATTGTAGTTCCTGAACAGCTGGAGGGCCGTAGTTTGAGGACCCCTGATCTAATACCACCAAAAGAAAGCTCTATTTGTGGAAAAAAAATGATAAAATTTAATTAATTTGGGTACAGTATTGTATGACCGTGCAATTGTCATTCAAAATGCGTCAGCGCTGAAAGCTGAAAATAGGTCTTGGCAAAGGGGGTTTAAGTGCCCAGTAAAGAAGTGGTTAAAGGGGTTGTAAAGGTTTGTCTTTTATTTTCTAAATTGGTTACTTTAACTGCTTGCCGACCGCCCACCGCAGTTATACGGCGGGACAGTGGCACTGCTGGGCGAGAGCACGTAGCTCTACGTCCTATGTTTTTCGCCCGCTAGGGGGCGCTCGCCGCCGGGCACGCGCGCTCGTTCGTTACAGTGCGGGGAACGAGAGCTATGTGTGTAAAAACATAGCTCTCGTTCTTGTCAGCGGGGGAAACGCTGATCTCCTGTTCATACAATGTATAAACAGAAGATCAGTGATTCCCCCTAGTGAGGCCACCCCCCCCCCCCCCCATACAGTTAGAACATACCCAGGAACACACTTAACCCCTTCACTGCCAATGGCATTTTTATAGCAATCCAATGCATTTTTATAGCATTGATCGCTATAAAAATGCCAATGGTCCCAAAAATTTGTCAAAATTGTCCGATGTGTCCGCCATAATGTCTCGGTGCTGAAAAAACCGCTGATCGCCGCCATTACTAGTAAAAAAAAAATATTAATAAAAATGCCATAAAACTACCCCCTTTTTTGTAAACGCTATAAATTTTGCGCAAACCAATCAATAAACGCTAATTGCGATTTTTTTTTTTAAACGAAAAATGTGTAGAATAATACGTATCGGCCTGAACTGAGGAAAAAAAATGTTTTTTTAGATATTTTTTGGGGATATTTATTATAGCAAAATGTAAAAAATATTTTTTTCAAAATAGTTGCTCTATTTTTGTTTATAGCGCAAAAAATAAAAACTGCAGAGATGATCAAATACCACCAAAAGAAAGCTCTATTTGTGGGAAAAAAAGGACGCCAATTTTGTTTGGGAGCCACATCGCACGACCGCGCAATTGTCAGTTAAAGCAACGCAGTGCCGAATCACAAAAAGTGCTCTGGTCAGGAAGGGGGTAAATCCTTCTGGGGCTGAAGTGGTTAAGCTAGTGCATTGTTGGTTCACTTACCTTTTCCTTTGATTTCTCTTCTAAAGTTTTTTTTCTTCTAAATTTTTTCCTGTTTCTCCTCAGTAAGCTTTCCCCCCATCATCTGAGAGGTGGAAAGTCATTTAGAACAGCTTACTGAGGAGGAACAGGAAGTGAGAAATTCAGACAAAGAAAAAATAAAAAAATTTAGAAAGGAAATTGAAGGAAAAGATAAGTGAACCAACAATGCACTAGCTGCCTTAGAAAATAAAAAACAAACCTTTACAACCCCTTTTAATCTGACGGTATTTACATGCATCAGGTGAATGGTTTAGGAATTACAACAGATTGTATATGTGCCTCCCACTTTTTAAGTGAGCAAATGTACTGGGGCAATTGGCTGGTCAGCTGTTTCATGGCCAGGTGTGTGTTATTCCCTAATTATCCCATTTACAAGGAGGAGATAAAAGGTCCAGAGTTCATTTCAAGTGTGTTATTTGTAGAGGTCGACCGATATGGGTTTTTCTCTGGCCGATGCCGATATTTGGAAATCAGGGCAGCCGATGGTTGATATGTTTTGTCGATTTTTTTTTTTCTCCTCATCTCAAAAAACTTAGGGTGGAGAGGTGGGGTGCAGCCTTGTCAGTGCCACCTCATTAGTGTCCACCAGTGCCACCTCCTCAATGCCCATTAGTGCCACCTCATCAATGCATCCCATCATTGCCCACTAGTGCATCTCACCAGCGCGTCACCTCAGTGCCAACCAGTGCATCACTTCATCAGTGCCTCACATCAGTACCCACCAGTACAGCCCAATGTCATTCACTTCATCTCCACCAGCGGAGCGCTCCAGGCCCTGTTATATCTCCTCTCCTGTTATATAGCCTAGCACAAGAAAGCTCCAATCGTCCCTGGCCCTGACCTGTGGCCCCGCCTCTGCCTACAATCCCCAGAATGCAGAGCAGGCCTGTAACAGCCAATCGGTGGCCGCCGCTGCCGACATTCTACACTGTAAAAAAAAAAGTCCCCTGATATGCTGCGCGCCCTGCCTCTGCCTACAAACCCCAGAATGCAGAGCGGGTCTGTAACATTCTGGGGTTTGTAGGCAGAGGCAGGGCGCGCAGCACGTCAGGGAACGTTTTTCTTTACAGTGTAGAATGTCGGCGGCGGCCACCGATTGGCTATTACAGGCCCAATTTACTTAAAAAAAAAAAAAAAGTCAGCAGATAGCAGCGAGCGGGTCCCTTCTCCTCTGTGGGTGTCAACAGAGAGGAGGGCCGCAATGCTGGGTGTACCAAGATGGCAGCGGCTCTGGAGCTAGGCCGAAGCCGCGGCCTTTCCTGATGCTGTCACAGCATCAGGAAAGGCTGTGGCCTCGGCCTAGCTCCGGATCCGTGGCACCACTAGCGCCATGTTAAATATCGGCCTAATTTGGAGAAAAATCGGCCGATGCCGATTGCTCCAAAATGGCCAAATATCGGTCAACCTCTCCAGGAGGTAGGTGTATGGTGTGTCAACAATCAAGTGAAGACTTCACCAGAGTAAATATAGAGGGTTCACCACAAGATGTAAACCATTCGTGAGCCTCAAAAACATTAAGCCAGATTACAGTTTGCCAAACGACATTTAGACCCCTTTCACGCTGAAGCGTTTTAGCGTTAAAAATAGCGCTCTTAAAACGCTCTCAATGGACCTTTTAACAATGAGTTCTGCAAGCAGCAGCTTTTGAGTGCTGAAAGAAAAAACGCTCCTAAAATGCCCCTCTCCATTGAAATGAATTGAAAAGCGCTGTAAAAACGCCTTACCCTTTCACACCGAGCCACTGCAAAAATGCCCTAAAACTTTAGGGTCTTATCGGTGCTTTACCAACACATTGGGATTGCAGATAAGGCTTTGCTCGAATAACGCTCAAATGCCCCAGTGTGAAAAGGGCCTTAAAAAAAGCCTTAGTTCTGGAACAACATCCTATGGACAGACGAGACCAAGATCAACTTATACCAGAGTGATGGGAAGAGAAGGAAAGAAACTGCTCATGATCCAAAGTATACCACCTCATCAGTGAAGCACGGTGGTGGTGGTAGTAGTGTCATGGCGTGGGCATGTATGGCTGCCAATGGAACTGGTTCTCTTGTATTTATTGATGATGTGACTGCTGACAAAAGCAGCAGGATGAATTCAGAAGTGTTTCGGGCAATGTTATCTGCTCATATTACATAGTTGGTCAGGTTGAAAAAAAAAAAGACAGTCCATCAAGTTCAACAACAAGAAATAAAACAATAATAATATCGTACAATCGCATATACCCACACTTGATCCAGATGAAGGCAAAAAAAACAGCAAAGCATGTTCCAATTTGCTACAGTTGGGGAAAAAATGCCCTCCTCATTCCCCATGAGGCAACCGGATATTCCCTGGATCAACTTTACCTATGAATGTTAGTACTCAGTTATAATTTGTACATTTGGGAAAGAATCCAGGCCTTTCTTAAAGCACTTTACTGAGCTGGCCAGAACCACCTCTGGAGGGAGTCTGTTCCACATTTTCACAGCTCTTACTGTGAAGAAACCTTTCCGTATTTGGAGGTGAAATCTCTTTTTCTCTAGACGTAAAGAGTGCCCCCTTGTCCTCAGTGTTGACAGTAAAGTGAATAACTCAACACCAAGTTCACTATATGGACCTCTTATATATTTGTACATGTTGATCATATCCCCCCTTATTCTCCTCTTCTCAAGAGTGAATACATTTCAGTTCCTCTAATCTTTCCTCATAGCTGAGTTCCTCCATGCCTCTTATCAGTTTGGTTGCTCTTCTGTGCACTTTTTCCAGTTACATATTCAGCCAAATGCTTCAGAACTCATTGGATGGCGCTTAACAGTGCAAATGGACAATGACCCAAAGCATACTGCGACAGCAACCAGAACGTTTAAGGGAAAGAAGTGGAATGGTATGCAATGGCCAAGTCAATCACCTGACCTGAATCCGATTGAGCATGTATTTTCACTTACTGAAGACAAAACTGAAGGGAAAATGTCCCAAAAACAAGCAGGAACTGAAGACAGTTGCACTAAAGGCCTGGCAGAGCATCACCAGGGATGAAACCCAGCGTCTGGTGATGTCTATGCCTTCCAGATTTCAGGGTGTAATTGACTGCAAAGGATTTGCAACCAAGTATTAAAAAGTGAAAGTTTGATTTATGATTGTTAATCTGTCCCATTACTTTTGGTCCCTTAAAAAGTGGGAGGCACCTATACAAACTGTTGTAATTCCTACAATGTTCACCTGATTTAGATGTAAATACCCTCAAATTACAGCTGTAAGTCTGCAGTTAAAGCACATCTTGGTTGTTTAATTTCAAATCCATTGTGGTGGTGTATAGAGCCAAAAAAAGATTAGAATTGTGTCGATGTCCCAATAGTTATGGACCTGACTGTATATATTTGGCGGCTGAATGCTTGACTCCTTTCAATACACATTTAAATGTGCTCCAGCTTTCAAACTGTCTACTAGGTGATTGCTATTTGAACTAGCCACATGGTCTGAAACACTGGTCCCATCCATACAGATTCTTTTGATCAGTCTGTTGTATCTGTTACCTGTGGAAGTATGGTAAGGGTTCCTTTAGTCCTTATTGTTCCAGAACAAAGTCTGAGATTGGAATGTACAGTAAGAGGACATGGCCCTCCAATCAACCAAGACTGATTTTAAGGCCTCTTCCAGTGATGTTAAGTGCACTTCCAAGTGCAATCGCTGTAGATCTGAGGGAGACATGCAAGGAAAAAAAAAAAAAGCACATGATTGCTCGCACATGATTGGATGATAAAAATCAGCAGAGCTTCCCCTCAGATCTACTACAAGTGCACTTGCAGAGTGGATTTCCCTTTAGTACAACCCCTATGTCAAATAACATCCACATAAACCCAAGGTTTCCCAGCAAAACATTGACCAAAGTACTGTATCATAAAATAAAATCAAAAGTCCTTTGTGCTATAAATATCAATTAGGTGAAAACAATAAATTATATCAATAACTAAAGTTGCAGCAAAACCTAAAAGTGTTTACAATACACAGTTGCAAAATAGGGTTAAAGATGATCTTGTGCAAACAAACCACAAAGTGCCCAAACACATAATAAATAAATAAATATAAATAGTGTATCAAGCAATAGGAGAAGATTGAATAAATAGTGTTAAACGTCCATATTTAAAAAGTGCAGTGCACAAACTCCACAAAGAGGTCCGTGAACGTAACTGTGTTCACACAGTAAAGTGCAAGTGCCGCTCCGTGAAATCCGCCTCACAGGCCTCTCACCTTACTACATAAAAATGCAATCCATGGTCATTGCGGTGTCCTTATGTAAAGTGCCAGTGCCCCTCTGTGAAGGTCAGCCTCACAAGCCTCTCACCTCACTATAAAACATATGCAATCCAACACATCACCAGGACATCTCCAGTTCTTTCTTTCTGATGGTAAACAAAACGGCCGTGTCTCTTTCACTCAAATCCTTTGGTATTCCCCCAAGACTCTAGTAATCAGGGAAACATAAGGAGAGACAAGCCTCCAAAGGTGTAGTATAAAGCAATAGAGCAATTTATTGATTAAGTAATCTCCTTACATAAACATGAATAAAATAGGCATCTAAATAAAACAAGGCGGCATCAGCCAAATTCTCACGTCACTCCCAGGTAGGTGTCCATATGTAAAGTGCCACTCCCCAGATGAAGGCACACGCCGTAACGCGTAGGGAAGATTGACGTTCACTGACCTCTTTGTGGAGTTTGTGCACTGCACTTTTGCACCTATGGACTTTTCACTTTTTCACTTTTAACACTTTATTCAATCTTCTCCTATTGCTTGATACACTATTTATATTTATGAATATATTTATTAATTATGTGTTTGGGCACTTTGTGGTTTGTTTGCGCAAGATCACCTTTAACCCCAAAGTACTGTATCACACTGCTTCTGCCGGCTTGCCTTATACTGCATCCCAGTGCCATTTCTTCCCCAGGTAAGTGATCTACATGCACCTGGCCATCCACATGATGTAAAACAAATCCTGATTTGTCAGACCAGGCCACCTTCTTCCTTTGTATTGGGGTCTAGTTCTGATGCTCAAGTGCCTATTGTAGAGGCTTTCACATATGGGCACCATGAAGCCCCCCATACACAACAAACTGTGACCCCCTCCCCTGTTTTCTGCTTTTAACACGTTAGCTTAAAGAACGTGCTTACTTACTGCCTAACTCAAAGCAGTAGCGGTATTAGAGGGGTTGTAAAGGTAAAAAATGTTTTCCTAAATATCTTCCTTTACCTTAGTGCAGTCCTCCTTCACTTTCCTCATCCTTCGATTTTGCTTTTAAATGTCCTTATTTCTTCTAAAAAAATCCTCACTTCCTGTTCTGTCTGTAACTCCACACAGTAATGCAAGGCTTTCTCCCTGGTGTGGAGTGTCATGCTCAATCCCCTTCCCTGGAATACAGCAGAGTCAGGACACTCTTATGTTGCAGATAGAGAAAGGAGCTGTGTGTTAATGGGCGTCCTGACACTCTTGTATTCCAGGGGAGGGGTCGAGCACGACACGCCACACCAGGGAGAAAGCCTCGCATTGCTGTGTGGAGTTACAGACAGAAGAACAGGAAGTGAGGATTTCTCAGAAGAAATAAGGACATTTAAAAGCAAAATCAAAGAATGAGGTAAGTGAAGGAGGACTGCATCAAGGTAAAGGAAGCTATTTAGGAAAAACATTTTTTTTTACCTTTAAAACCCCTCTAAACTCAAAAACGATTATTTTTTATTTTTTTATCTATTGTAGCTTACAAATAATTAAACGTGGTGGTTGCATCAGTTTTCATTTCTTTGGGAGGGGTGTTGTTAGTGCATTTAAATTTGCTAATATGTAGAACAAATTGAGTGAAGTTAAAGTGCAGCTCTGCCCAATTTTTTTCTAAAAGTCCGCTACAAATACTGCAGCGGCTGACTTTTAAAATATGGACACTTACCTGTTCAGGGCACACGCGATGTCAGCCCCCAGAGCCAATCTGTGCTGCCACTGCCATCTTTGGTAAGTTAATCAGGAAGTGAAGCCTTGTGGCTTCACTTCCTGGTTCCCTACTGCTCATGCGTGAGTTGAATATACGCGGATATCTATACCCAGAAGTTGAAGTAAAATACCTGTATTAGACAGCTCCCCCTACTGAAAGGTTCCAAATGTGACACCGGAGGGGGGAGGATTACGAAAAGTGGAAGTTCCATTCTTGGGTGGAACTCCGCTTTAAACTCCAGCTCACACTTTTATCAGTTACAGCAAACTTTTCTTTTTGGCTAAAGGTTTTCATGAATAAATAAGAGCTGATAGTTGTAACCACTTCCTGACGGCCGCAGAGTGGTTCTAAATCTCTGGGTCGTCGTCTTTTTATGGCCTCTGCTCGCACGCCCGCCGCATTACTGAGATGCCGATGCGCGTGCCTGGCCGCCAGGCACGCGCAATCGGCGGTTGCAGAGACAAGGACGTGGATCTGTGTGTGTAAACACTCAGATCCACGTCCTGTCAGGGAGAGAGGAGACCGATCTGTGTCCCTTGTACATAGGGACACAGATCGGTCACTCCCCACAGTTAGAACACTATGCAGGGTACACATTTAACCCCACCCCTAGTGTTAACCCCTTCAATGCCAGTCACATTTATACAGTAATTAGTGCAGTATACAGTAAATACTGATCGCAGTATAAATGTGAATGGTGCCAAAAATGTGTCCATAATGCTGCAGTCCCAATAAAAATCGCAGATCGCCGCCATTACTAGTAAATAAAAAATAATAATTCTGTCCCCTATTTTGTAGGCGCTATAACTTTTGCGCAAACCAGTCGCTTATTGGGATTTTTTTTTTTTTTTATTGGGCTATTTATTATAGCAACAAGTAAAAAATATATTTTTTTTTCAAAATTGTCGCCCTTTTTTTGTTTAAAGCGCAAAAAAAAAAAACCGCAGAGGTGATTAAATACCACCAAAAGAAAGCTCTGTTTGTGGGGAAAAAAGGACGTCAATTTTGTTTGGGAGCCACGTCGCACGACCATGCAAATGTCAGTCAAAGCGACGCAGTGCCGGAAGCTGAAATTTCACCTCGGCAGGAGGGGGTATATGTGCCCAGTAAGCAAATGGTTAAACACACCTGCCAGTGTTATGTGGTTGGTTGCATCCATGTAAACTGATACATTCTGCTTGAGAAAAACAACAGACTTACTAGATAGATCACCAGACAAAAATAGAAGAAAGCACAAAAAAAGGAAACAAATGCAGCCATCACATCTAAGAATTGGTAAACTGCAATGTTGTTTGGTTTGGAGTTTTATTCTACTTTAACATGTCAGTGATCATACATTTATGGTTAATATACACGCACACACACTATCTATATTCATCTATAAAAATCTCAACAAAAGAGCAGAAGGGCTCATTTAAAGAAAAGAGGAGGGTGAATGGCAAATGTATGCTTGTGCCACATCCAGTAATTATGAGAAAAGAAAAAGGGGGGTTCCCCTGGGTGGACTTTTAAGGCACTAATAATATTTCAAAATATACAGGATATTGAATGTAAAAAAAAGTTTTATTCACAATTATACATATTCATCAAAAACATTTTTAAAATATCAAGTTAAAATACAGAGTTCCAATGATTGTCACCATATAGATATATACAAGAAGAACCTTCTTAACACCGACGCGTTTCGGGATAACCTTCTTCAGAGGTGTGTAGAGAAGGATAATTAGTTAATGTATTAAAAAGAATGATGAATATTTCATTGGATATGTTTTAAAAGAATTGGAAATATATACAGCATGCTGGGTTCAAAAAATGAGGTTGCCAGTCAAAGAAAGGTATCAGGATGTGCAATTAATGCAAATTTGGGGTGTTCATCCAGTTAGGGAGAAATTATTCCAAAGATCAGGATGCCGGTGGATCAGCCAGAAGGGATATACTGGGACTGGAGTGGAGGTCCCTGATTATATGAGATCCTCAGAAAACCTAATAATGTCCGCTGTCAGAGAGTACACTGAGTAATTGACAGGAGCAGCATGTCAGCTTCCAAACCCAGCAAAGAGAGCACTCATCGGGGGCCCAGAGAAAGAATTGTCCGGCGCAGGCTAGGAAGAATAGGGATGACTGGTGACCAGATGGTCACCAGTCATCTCTATGACCGTCGGAGGCCCGGGCGCGATGTGGTACCAGAAAGTAAACAAAGCCGCAATTGCGGCTAGTAGGCAATACTAAGCATGAGATCGGTGAAATTTTTTCACAATCTAATTTTTTCCAGCCTGGAGGAAAGATGGGGGGGGGAAGGGGAGGAGGTCTTATTGACCCCGCATCTTTACTTAAAGAGGATCTGTCACACACCTTTCCTATTACAAGGGATGTTTACATTCCTTGTAATAGGAATAAAAGTGAAAAAATAAATAAATAAGTAAAATGAAAAAATAAATAATAATAAAAATATTAAAACGCCCCTGTCCCCGGTAGCTTGCAAGCAGAAGCGAACGCACACGTAAGTCCCGTCTACATATGTAAACGCCCTTCAAACCACATATGTGAGGTATCGCCGCGTGCGTTAGAGTGCCAGCAACAATTCTCACACTAGACCTCCTCTGTAAATCTAAACTGGTAACCTATAAAAAATTTCAAAGCGTCGCCTATGAAGATTTTAAGTACTGAAGTTTGGTGCCATTCCATGAGTGTGCACAATTTTAAAGCATGACATGTTAGGTATCTATTTACTCGGCGTAACATCATCTTTCATATTTTACAAAAAAATTGGGATAACTTTACTGTTTTGTTATTTTGTATGTATTTATTTATTAAACCTTTTCTTTCCCCAAAAAAGGCGTTTGAAAAATAATTGCGCAAATACCGTCCAAGGTAAAATGTTGCAATGACCTTCGTTTTATTCCCTAGGGTGTCTGCTAAAAAAAAAATATATAATGTTTGGGGGTTCTGAGTAATTTTCTAGCAAAAGAATGATGATTTGTACATGTAGGAGAGAAGTGCCAGAATAGGCCCGGTATTGAGGAGGGTATAAAAGCCCGGTATTGAAGGAGTTAAGGGACATAAATTAGTCATCTGTTTTACTGACTACCTATCACAATTTGAGGCCTAGGAGTTCCAGGACAGTATAAACATCTATTATACTCCGAATTTATTAGGTCTCCTCAGGAGTTTACATTTTTGTGGACATTTTTGGCAGTGGCTGTACTGGTACTGGAGCTGGTTGGTGATTAGGACACTGGTTTCAATAACGATGGTACTATATGACACTGTACTGGTGTGCCTTGTGATCAGATCACTGGTGGTCGCTTTCACTGGCTGTAGTGATACTGTACTGGTGTGGCTGTGATCAGTAACATTGTTTCTTGCTTACAGCGGTACTGGTGTACCTAGAAATCAGAACACTGTTGCTGGCTCTGGTGACACTGGCGACTGGTGTGTGGCTAGCAATCAGAACACTGTTGGCTTTAATGGTTCTGGTGACACTACTGGGGTTGTATCTGGCCAACACTGGCACTGGCAATACTGGGACTAGTGAAGCTAGTGAGCTGGAAAAAGTTTGCTGGCTCACACTGGTCTGTTGACACTGGGACTGGTGTGGCTAGTGATCAGGAAGACTGTTGCTGGTTTACACTGGTTCATTGACACTGGGACTGGTATGGCTAGTGATCAGGAACACTGTTGCTGGTTTACACTGGTCTGTTGACACTGGGACTGGTGTGGCTAGTGATCAGGAAGACTGTTGCTGGTTTACACTAGTCTGTTGACACCATAGCTGGTGTGGCTAGTGATCAGGAAAACTATTGCTGGCCAACACGGCTGTTGACACCATGGCTGGTGTGGCAGTGATTAGGAACACTTGCTGGCTTCACTGGCTCTAGTCTGTTATCCTCAGCCATGCACTGTTAATTGACTTCCACAAGTGAGGCTAGTGAATCTGTGCTGGGGAATTTCGGTCATGTGACTTTACAATAAAATGGTGAATTTATAGATATATATATCTTATCACCTATTCAACAAAAACAACTATACTTAAAGCGGTGGTTCACTAAAAAAAAATATGTAAAAGCCAGCAGCTACAAATACAGCAGCTCTCTGACTTTAAAAAATTGGACACTTACCTGTCCAGGTCGCCCACGATGTCGGCAGCCAAAGTAAGGTGACCAGATTTTTAAAATAAAATCCGGGGACATATTTTTTCTTTACTAGTAATGGCAACAATCAGCGACTCTCTGCCCGCCTCACAGCCTCTCAAGTCTTACTCTTCGGGCCCCCGCTACTACTGGATGGGGTGCGGAGGAAGATCACTCCACCAGGGCACCTTTGAGCCAAGGCAGAATAACATGCGAGCGAAGCTGAATGGGCATGTGCCCGAAACGGAAGAAATATTCCCTCCGCACCAACCAGCACATGATTATCAGAAAGGGGCACAGATAGTGGGAAAAATACAACCCCCTATGCTAGTAGGCACGGCGGAGCAGGGGTGTGTAATTCTAATTTTTTTATTTAAATTCTGCACAGACTTTCTTTAAAATTGTCCCTGCCCCCTATTAAATCCAATCTGGGGACAAAACCATGGACAGACTTAATCTGGGGACAGTGTCCTCAATCAGGGGACTGTCCCCTGAAACTGGGAATGTCTGGTCACCCTAAGCCAAAGCCAATCGGTAGCTCGGTGTAACAGGATGACCCGTGACACCCAGGGACTTTTGAGGAATGGAGGATACTCCTGTGCCAGCGGCTCTAAGAACTCTTGGGTCTAAGTTCACCCTGTGCCCATTTTGGGCATAGGGTGGCTAATAAATCATAATCCATGTATTACATGAGATGGGACATTAATAATAATTCAGGATATACTGGAATATTACAAGTGGTTTATGTTGACCTGACCAGGTCAACCAGACAGTGACTCATTCCTCTGTGTAACAGGCTGTTGAAATGCTAAGTGAGGCTGGCTCCTGAAAGACATGTCATTGTGTGATAACACGGTTTAACCCCTTCCCTACCGCCGTATAGGGGAATCACGTCATGGTGATCCCCTTGCCGATGAGACAGGACGTTGCACAACGTCCTGTCTTCACGGCGTTCTAGCGCGCGCCGCCGGCGGCGCGCGCTGCGCGCGCCCGCGGCACCACCCGCGATCCCGCGCGCGTGCCCGACGGCCGTGATTGCCGCCGGGCACCCGCGATTTCCGCAAATCACTGCAGGAGTGTGGATCTGTGTGTGTAAACACACAGATCCACCTCCTGTCAGCGGTGAGGAGACTGATGTGTGTTCCCAGTACAGAGGAACACACATCGATCTCCTCCCCCTGTGAGTCCCCCTCCCCCTACAGTTAGAACATACTTTTAGGACACATTTTAACCCCTTCAGCGCCCCCTAGTGTTAACCCCTTCCCTGCCAGTCACATTTACACAGTAATTAGTGCAGTTTTATAGCAATAATCGCTGTGTAAATGTGAACGGTCCCAAAAACGTGTCAAAAGTGTCCGATATGTCCGCCGCAACGTCACGGTCACAAAAAAAAAACGCAGATCGCCGCCATTACTAGTAAAAAAAATTAAATAAAAATGCCATAAATCTATCACCTATTTTGTAGACGCTATAACTTTTGCGCAAACCAATCAATATACGATTATTGCGTTTTTTTTTTTACCAAAAATACGTAAAATACGTATCGGTCTAAACTGAGGGGAAAAAAAGTTTTTTTTTAAAAAAATATTGTGAGATGTATTAAATAAAAAGGAAAAAATATTGTGTTTTTTTTAAAATTGTCGCTCTTCTTTTGTTTATAGCGCAAAAAATAAAAACCGCAGAGATGATCAAATACCACCAAACGAAAGCTCTATTTGTGTGGGGAAAAAAACATAATGATTTAATTTGGGTACAGTATTGCCTGACCGCGCAATTGTCATTCAAAGTGCAACAGCGCTGAAAACTAAAAATTGGTCTGGGCAGGAAGGGGGTGAAAATGCCCTGTATGGAAGGGGTTAAAGCCTAATGATGCCCAGGTGTGACTACCTGTCTGTCAGAGACAGACGTCTGTCTAAAGATGTGGATTGAAGGGAACTCATTGTGTGATGGTACTTTGTTTGAATTCTATTGATAAAAGTATGTGATTGAAGCCCCCCATGGTGTGAAGGGGGGGTGGAGATTTCATTGTCCCTTTGATTACTGTCACATGCTTGTAACTGCATAAAAAGCTGAAAAGAAACCATGAAAGCATTCATTCATTTTGAAACCAGAAGATAGAGCTGTCAGTCTCATTTTCTAGGGAATTGATATGGATCGTGTCTGGTGGATTGTGGAGTGTCGTATAAGCTATTGTAGGTGGATGGAAGGTCGTAAAACGGTGGTGACTGTTACAATTGTTGGCTAGCAGTGGGATGATTCTATCTTCAGAAGGACGGCTACAAGGGCACAGGACAATGGAGACACAGTATGAATGGCTGAAGCTCTCTACCCTCAAGGACTTACTGGAGAGCCGGGGCAGACCGGCCAACAACCGTAAGAAAAGAGACATTATCGCAGAACTCGTCGAAATGGATAGAGCTGAGAGGCCCAGCGTAACAGACATGAC
This sequence comes from Rana kukunoris, assembly GCA_029574335.1. Classification (NCBI taxonomy): domain Eukaryota; kingdom Metazoa; phylum Chordata; class Amphibia; order Anura; family Ranidae; genus Rana; species Rana kukunoris. Next base: position 73,196,710 of record CM056052.1, read on the forward strand.
ACCTGAGGAAGATTTTTTTGATCGGGCTGTTAAACGTAGACTGGCACAATATGGTCCTAATCCTCCACCGGAGATCATAGACCGGGTTATAGCGGCTGTGGATGCCACCTTGCTACAGCGAAGAAGTGCTGCAGCAGCTGAAGTCACAGCAGCACCAACTGAAGAGAGGGGAAAGGTACAGATACCAGTCTCCATCTAAGAGGAATTCCAAAGAAGGTTACAAGAGATGCGGATACAGCACAGAGGACCAGTATCAGAGGAGGCCCTGTTGGGATGGTCGGATGTGATTTGTTGCCAACTCTGGAAGGAAGCACTAGCTCTGGAGCAGCAACACCAAGGAAAGGTCCTGCCCTTCATCTATGTAAGGTACTGGCCGCAGTATGATGTACGAATGCCGTTGTTGGGGGAACAACCGAAGCAGGTGTGGATAGCAGAGTTAAGCAGGCTGATCCGGGCAGAGATGCAGCTGGACGAGAGCTACAGAGCCCTCCGGTGGTATGTAGCCCAAGAGTGCCCGTGGTCAGTGGATGACAGCCCCATGGAAGGCTATGACTATGATGGCCTGGGATTGTTGTATTGGAGAATGTCCAGTGATCCAGACTTCGGGGATGATCGGGAGTGGCGCTTGGAGGACATAATGGAGCACAGAGAGGAAAAATGTAATATCTCGGAAGGGCACTGGTTACAGGAAGATTTGGAATTTCTGGTCATTCAGGAATGGGAGCTGGAGATCGCCTACAGACAGCTGCTAGACTCGGCTCAGCTGCAGGGTGGGGCTCCCGTTGCCTGGGACTATGAGGAAAGTTCAGATGACAACTAGGAAATCCTGGCTGATGAATCGGCAGTGGAAAATCTGAATATTGCCATCCCTAAAGCCGAAGCGGATGATGTGGAGTTCCAGGGAGCTGGGGCAGTTGGCCCCTCTCTCTAGCAACAAGCTGAGGTTGTAAAGCTTTAACTCCCAGCTGAATCACTGGCAGCCGGGCAGGATGCTGCTGATTGTTGCACACCGATGCAGCTTGAGCTGACATCAGGGGATGGGACTGTGGTCTCCCCTCACAGCAACCCAGCGGAAGAGCTGGCAACAGAGCAGAGTGCCCCGGGCCTCTGCTTTCCACTAACGGAAGAGGGGGTTCCTGGGGTAAAGGACTGGACTTCAGTCTCCACTGACACAACCCCAGAAAATGGTGCGGCACTGGGACAGGAGGATGTCGGCTTTGCTTTGCAAGCACCAGGGGCTTTTCACCTAGCACCAGTGAATGGGACTTCAGTCTCCACTGTTATGCCCCAGGAATGGGGGGCAGTTGGCCCAGATTCCCAACAGCATGATGGACTGAGCCCAGTCACCCTGTCTCCTCCCCAGTGGCTGAAAGGACTCCAGGTAGAAGGGCCAGTCCAGGCCTCTCCCCAGTGGCAGGCATGTTCTCTGAGAGAGGCAGAGGTTGGCTGGGTGAGTAATGCTCTGTTTGGAGCAATTCATTTGGGGTACAGTGTGGATACCAGCATTGGAGGACTGGATCTACTGACTAACTTCTGAGTCAACCCATCTGGGGTCTCCTCCTGTGTCAGTCTCCCACCAAAAGGGGAGAGATGTAACAGGATGACCCGTGACACCCAGAGACTTTTGAGGGTTGGGGGATTACTCCTGTGCCAGCGGCCCTAAGAACTCGTGGGTCTAAGTTCACCCTGTGCCCCTTTTGGGCATAGGGTGGCTAATAAATCATAATCCATGTATTACATGAGATGGGACATTAACCCCTTCAATACCAGCCACCGTCATATGACGTCCACAAAGTGTCTCTACCATCCAGAGTGGATGTCATATGACGTCCTGGACTTTGAAGGGGGATATCTGAATGATGCCTGCAGCGAGAGGCATAATGCAGATATCTATCTCTTGTGTCGGCGATTCTGTACAACGTAAGAATGATCATATCGGCGGTTCCGCCGCTAGATCGTTCTTACAGGCGGCGGGATGGGACATCCCCCCTACCTCCGCCATCCGGTACTTCTTCGGGGGCTCCCGTGCCACGTGGGCCAAAAGAAAGAATCGTCCGGCGCTGGCAGGAAGTATAGAGATGACTGGTGACCAGATGGTCATCAGTCATCTCTATGACCGTCGGAGGACCCGGGCGCGATGTGATGTCATGCCCGGGTCCCGTAAGTAAACAAAGCCGTGATTGCGGCTGAGATCCACATTATTCATGAGATCAGTGAATTTTTTCCACCGATCTCATGGTTTCCAGCCTGGAGGAGAGATGTGGGGTCTTATCTCTCCATAAAGAGGACCTGTCACACACATTCCTATTACAAGGGTTGTTTACATTCCTTGTAATAGGAATAAAAGTAATAAAAAAGTGTAAAAAATAAATAAATATGTAACATAAATAAATAAATAATAATAATAAATAATTAAAACGTCCCTGTCCCCAGTAGCTCGCGCGCAGAAGCGAACGCACACGCAAGTCCCGCCGAAATATGTAAACGCCGCTTAAACCACATATGTGAGGTATCGCCGCGTGCATTAGCGTGTCAGGAACAATTCTAGCACTAGCTCTCCTCTGTAAATCTAAACTGGTAACCTGTAAGGCCGTGTACACACAACCGAGGTTCTCGCTGGAAACCAGCGAGAACCTCGCTGGAAGCTGCATTCCAGCGAGGACCTCGGCCGTGTGTACACTCTCGGCAAGCTTCCCGTCGGGAAGCCCGTCGAGCAGAAATAGAGAGCACGCTCTCTATTTGCTCGACGGCCCGCCTGGAAGAATGGCTGGTTGCCATTCCCGACGGGCGGGTCGCCGATTTCGACGGCCGGCAGGGAACCTCGACGGGCGGAACGATGTGTTCTGCCCGTCGAGGTTCTCTGCCGTGTTTACACGGCCTAAAAAATTTCAAAGCCTTGCCTATGGAGATTTTTAAGTACCGAAGTTTGGCGCCATTCCATGAGTGTGCGCAATTTTAAAGCGTGACATGTTAGGTATCTATCTACTCGGTGTAACCTAATCTTTCATATTTTACAAAAAAATTGGGCTAACTTTACTGTTTTGTTATTTTTTGAATTCATTAAACAATTTTTTTCCCCAAAAAAGGTGTTTGAAAGATGATTGCGCAAATACCGTACAGGATAAAACGTTGCAATGATTGTCGTTTTATTCCCTAGGGTGTCTGCTAAAAAAAACCATATATAATGTTTGGGGGTACTGCGTAATTTTCGAACAAAAAAATTATGATTTGTACATGTAGGAGAGAAGTGCCAGAATAGGCCCGGTATGGAGGTGTGTATAAAAGCCTTGTATTGAAGTGGTTAATAATAATTCATGTTTGCAGGATATACTGGAATATTACAAGTGGTTTATGTTGACCTGACCAGGTCAACCAGACAGTGACTCATTCCTCTGTGTAACAGGCTGTTGAAATGCTAAGTGAGGCTGGCTCCTAAAAGACATTTCATTGTGTAATAACACGGTTTAAAGCCTATTGATGCCCAGGTGTGACTACCTGTCTGTCGGAGACAGGTCATCTGTCTAAAGATGTGGATTGAAGGGAACTCATTGTGTGATGGTACTTTGTTTGAATTCTATTGATAAAAGTATGTGATTGAAGCCCCCCATGGTGTGAAGGGGGTGGAGATTTCATTGTCCCTTTGATTACTGTCACATGCTTGTAGTTGCATAAAAAGCTGAGAAGAAACCATTAAAGCATTCATTCATTTTGAAACCAGAAGATAGAGCTGTCAGCCACATTTTCTGGGGAATTGATATGGATCGTGTCTGCTGGATTTTGGAGTGTCGTATAAGCTGTCGTAGGTGGATGGAGGGTGGTAAACGGTGGTGACCGTTACACTCGGTTTTCGCCTTCCCCCGCCGCCATCCTCGGTGAGGGAATCGGGAAGTGAAGCGTTGTGGCTGCAGATAACATGCTTGTATGTTTGCCGTTAATTCATTCAATTCTCCTTAGATGGTTCTCCTCAACTATTCACTCTTTAATAGTAGGAGCAACATCGGTATTCCAGTGTCTGAGTATGAGTATTCGCTCTGCAGAGAGGAGAAACCTCTCAGCCGCAAGGAACTTTGTGGTCATATAAATATGTTTGGGTAACAATTTGGTACTCATGTTGTTCCACCATTTATGAATTGAGTATCTTTGCATAGTAGCTCCTGAACTGTATATTTAGTAAGTGACTTGTGTTTTTATTTAAAGAAGTTTGACTTGTTTTTTATCCTCCAAATTGCCCTCCATGTTGGCCTATGTGTCCATGCACACATAGGAGTTTACAGGAGTTTAGAGCAAGGGGCGTTTAGACTGGTCAATCTGTCCCCCAGTATAATCCCCCTCAGGTTAGTCTGTCCCCCAGTATAATCATCCCCAGGTCAGTCTGTCCCCCAGTATAATCCCCTCAGGTCAGTCTGTCCCCCAACATCCATAAAAGTAAAATGGAAAAAGTAAAAAGGCATGAAAAAACATTCCATGTTTAAGAAAAAATAGCACAGTATGGGAGTGGCTGAGGCCGATGTATGTGCCCATGGGCTTTTTTATTTTTCCATTTTACCTTTTTGGATGTTGTTATACATTTTTACTGAGTGTGTTCATGTTTGTATGAGCACTTTTGTCCATCCCACGCCCATTGAGGTAACTTTGTATCAGGATCAAGATTCGAGCCGGTTTATGTCATACTACTCTGGAGAATCATAACCTGAAGTACTGCAGTCTGGAGCCATAGAGAGGAACTGCTTCCCATTCATTGGGTTGATTAAGCGCATCTGACCCATCACCGTACAGTGTTCCTGGGTCCACCTTAGCTGGTAAGGGTACCCTACCTCTTTTTACCTTATTATTAAGAACATCTTTGCACGGAATTCCAGATATGGTGAAATTGGAAAGAAGCAGATATCATCTCTCTTATATGCTCTAACAGCTGCATTACATTTGGATGGACTATATGCACATATTTTTATATGCACCTTTGTGTTGTCACGGTTATCATCACTGGTTTACACTGTGGTTTTTTGAATTAGCATTTTGTTTTATGCAGCCCCACTTGTCAGGTGGGTTAGTGGATTAACTGCATTACTTGTGCTACTTTCATAGCCCTTTTCAGTGTAGCGCCTGTGTACTGTCAGTCCAAGTGCTATTCCAAATTTAGAGGGGCATGAGAGAGTTACCTAGCTCTCATCCAGGTAATTTGCACAAATTCAGCTCTGATTTAGCTGGGCTGTGCTGTCGGTTCGTCCTTTGTTCTTGGGGTGCCTTACCACCCCGGGGCGTCAGGTGGCGGCAGTGAAGTCCAGGTAGGAGCGCCTTCTATCCAACAGCCAATCAGAGGGGTTTTTCCCTCGCGGGGTATGCTGGGGGAGGATACATCTAGTTAGGCGCCATTTTGGGCGAGGGAGTTTGTGGTTGGATCCGGGTGCGGCACCCACCTTTAGGGTGTGCGCACATCAGGGCCCGGCGATATGGCCTACCAGGCCAGGGTGCACGTGCTACGCATTGTCTTTGGTTACGGGACCACGTTGGCCCGGAGCAACTGAAGCGGTGATGGGACCCAGTGACTTATTGGGTCCCCCCATCTTTTGAGAGAAGATCCCAAGCGAGTTGTGCTGTTCGGTGGGGAGTCAGTCTGAGGAGAGCCAGGAGGCAGGCGAATAGGCTCGAAATTTCAAGCCCTGAGCTACTAGCCAGGCCTCAAGAGTTACTTGCCACCAGTTGCCCCACCTAACAGCCCATTCAAACATTGTAAACTCAAGTAAGGATATAAGACACTTACATAGAGCACAAGGAGAAGAAAACTGCACAAACTGGAAGGCTGTTGCTCTCATGTCAGGGCAACTTTCAGTGAGCGCTGCACTGCCTACCTGGGACACCCGGAGTGGTAATTTTTGCAATCCTCCACCTCACTCATTACTTCCTGCTCCCTGCTCTCCAGCTACATTGGTCAGGGGAGGGGGGTAGACTCAGAGAGATCATACTGTTAGGTCCCATGGCTTAATAAGAATTGTAAGGAGAGTACCTGTGTACTGCTATGCCTGTGTGCGGCTCACCAGACTACTTTTCCCGAGCATGTACCTTTTCTCTTCGGCCGCCAATCGCATCGGGGTTCTAAGTATAGGTACAGATTGGAGGGAGATTGGTCATGCAGCCCTGTCATCACTCGCCCCCAGCTAAATTCCAAATTCTGGCAGGCGAGTGTAAATTTTGAGGTCTGCAATAGGGCCTGGACAAGCCACCGGGGATCGAGGTGACGGGACACTGGGAATTTGTCTAATGGCAACCTGTCAGTCGGTGACCGAAACCAGGAACAACCTTAGGGAAATTCAGGCAACCACTTCCATTGAGAAGCAATCGCTCCATTAAACTGCATTCCAGAGCAAGGGCCTGTGGCAGAGGTTCCACTCCTATTTCTATTTGAGCCAAGTCGGTGGCAGAGACTTGTCTTCCTTCTCAAGGTTCTGAGTGATACCCTGGCTGCCAGTTCTGTGAGAGAGACTGTCCAGGTACACTATACCCACTCCGGCTGGAGTGTTGATGAAGCAAAAGTGTCGTTGAAGCAGGACTGCTTCTACATGGTTAAGGCCTGAATCTGCAATTCTCCTTTCACCAATCTTTCTCTGTCTACTTCAAGTTAATTGTTTGCCGTGTTTGGCAAGAGAATAAAAGCACAGAAAACGACACCCTGCTGTTTGGACATTCCGTCATTGCTCACATCACCTTATCATCATTATATCCCTAGACGCATCACAAAAGGTAACACGCCGTCCCAAATCTATCCAGTGGCTCCTGAGGGGGTAGTGCTACACCAGTATATGGAAGGTGCTTTTTATGATTTGGCGCTGCACTTTTACCTTATTTATACATACATACACTGACCTACTTGACATACACTGACCTACCTGACATACATACACTGACTTACCTGACATACATACACTGACGGTAGAAACATACAACTGACCTCACCTACCTGGCATACATACATTGACTTACCTGACATACATACACTGACCTACCTGACATACATAGACCTACCTGACATACATACACTTACCTACCTGACCAGAAGACAGACTTCATGTGTCCTGCAGTTCAGCCCTGCCTCAGCTCTAGTGTGCGCCGGTGTGCGGCACACCCATCATGTGTCACAGCAGGCAGCCAGAGGAGGAGAGGAGAGCTGCCTGCCCGAGCGCTGACCGGGGATCTCACAGTGATGTGGCATGGCGGTGGTAATTCCCGCCTTCTGGAGCCTGCCGCACCTATGATGGATGCCGCGGTCCCGGGACTGGACCAGTGGGATGTCCATCATAGGCGCTGCAGGCTACAGAAGGCGGGACATGCTACAGTATGTCACTAGTATTGGATAGGTCCTCGGTGGTGGCCGGCGGCGCGGGGGGCTATCAATTGGACAGTTCATTACTGAGTCCCAGGGGCTTTTCGGGGACCCATTCGGGGCTCCAGCTCCCCCTCCCAACGCCACTGCATGTGTAGCAGCCGATGACATCACCGGCACATGCACGCTGCACTTTTAATGGATGCCACACTCGAGTATGTCACCCATTGAGACTCTTGTGTGACATTATCATGGCTCAGCCATTCAAACAGTGGCAAGTTTACTTTCCATCAGCCAGCAATCCAATAAAACCTACCTCTGAAAGACTGATTGGTGGCTGTAAGAAAAAAAAATCCAATTTCTAAGTAAGGAGCTACTGATACATCAGCTATAACTAGAATGCTCACTACACTAAGGCAGTGCTATGGATGCCTGGAACTTGATTTCAAACTCTCTGCATTCTTGGAAATGTAATAAGCCGATTACAGGAGTAACACTTGCCACAGCTGCAAAGGAAGCAATTAAGTATTATGTCCGTATTAGAAAATTATAGCTATTAAATGAAAATTAAATAGGTATTTTAGTAACATAAATTTACAAAATGTATTGTGCAGAATCATATGTATTTTATTTTTTTATAACAAAAGCAGGGTCTTCCTTTAAGAAAGAATAGTAAAGAAATCCTGCATTATTAAGCCTGGTAGTGTAAATGGACCCTCACCCTCCATATGGCTAATCCTACAAGTAATTTAACGGAGAGGTAGAATTAGAATTTAAGCCTTTTCTAGCATTAGTCCTTCTAATATCTCACCACATTGCTTAGCACTGTTCTTTTCTAGAGTAGATTTAGCAGCTTAAAAGATATTGCAAATGATGTGTATGGTGTGTGTTCGCACACGTGCGTGCGTCTTCTTATTAATCGAAAGACTGATAATTCACAATCAAACCAGAAAAGTCTAAAGTATGTTATGCCATCATGAATGTTGTGCCTTGTACTGATTAAATTCAAGCACAGCTAGCATTATATATCCAGACTACACTTGTATGGGTGACAGACAGGCCACAGGCAATTTATTATATAAACATACCCAACAGCTTAAATTTTTACTTTCTGTAAGACTTTGAATGGAAATTAGCTGTGCAAATGTCAGGAGAAAAGCTGCCTCATACACAGATGTTATTTATCCTTAAAGGGAAAATTAGGCTTCAGTCTATTATCCAAACCATCGCCTGCTGGGAGCACTGAGATGGGCTTCTGTTTTATCCAATGAGCATATATCAACTGGTGACCTCATCACAACTCGTAACCTGGCTAGCGAGTCTAAAGCCCAAAATCCTACCAAAGACCTGCTCTTACCACGGCTAAGTTAATACTTGCATACTAAACAAAATTGTCATATTAAAAAAAAACAGCCAGAAGAAGCACTGAAGTGGTCCAAATCTGTTTTCAAACGTAGCTGAACTCACTCCTCCCAGTGCACCTGCTCTATGGTTGCTTTATAGATTGGAAGTTTGCTGTTTTAATGCTTGGAAAGGGAGCAAAATGAGCTTGTGGGAGGGGTTTACTTTACCCCACACTTGGGAGTACCTTTCGGGTGGAGCGTGCTCATCATTGTCCAATGTTTTAGTGCTCCACCACCTTTTCCACACTGGAGAACTCACAGATTGCCATGACTACCCACTACAGGTAAGTCATGTAAGGCATAATATTCTCAGAGGATTCCTATTGGTTATGTTATCTCTCAGCTTGCACTGGGGGGGGGGGGGGGGTTTACTCCTTTGTGTGCTGTTACTTAGCAATCCTTCACATGTGTTATTCAGGTATCACATAAAAAAGCAAAGGGGAATCGGCATAGTGTAAAACCTTTAGACATTTATTAAAATGAAAAAAGTTCCAATTCCTCCTACTCACATTTATTGGTGTTATGCCCCACCCCAAGGTGTGTTTGCAGTATGTTAAAATACACTGGAGTATTTATATCCTATTGTGCCGGTTGTGCAGTGTGCATACCCCTGTCTCTATTTCTTATGTCTTCTCTCTCCCGGGTGTACTGAGCATCACTTCCGGCCCCTTCCCAATGTGTTTCGTCATACGAATGTTCTCAAGAGGCCCTAAAATTAAGGCAGTTCCCCAACTTAGAGGTGAGCCTTCACACCATGTGCAGTAAAAAGGCAGAGTTCCTCTGAAAAGTGTCTTGACCAATGTCACTATACAACTATATCTGATGTATGTTGCATTAGGAAGGACATGCTAAGCCTGCACCAGCACTCCCCTGTACTGTAAGCGTTAATGCTCGTTATGTCTAGGGTAGGTACTGGAAGAAGGAAAAATACTTACCTTTTGCCAGCAGAGTCCCTTCAGTGGCATGACTGGTCCCCAGCCAGCCCTTCCTGTAAGCAGCCATGACCATGGCTGCACTCCTGCCTGCTCACAGTCTGGAGCTTTACAGACAAAATTTCCCAATTCTTTAAATCTTTATGCCCCGTGGGGTAGGGCGCCCCTTGCCTCTCTTAATATAAAAAGTGGTGTAATGGGGACAAGGGTCAAAAAGGAGGAATCTCACAGATGTATGGTTTGTTGTTACTCTACCCCAGTGTTTCTCAACTCCAGTCCACAACCCCCCCCAACAGGTCATGTTTTCAGGATTTCCCTCAGATGAAAAGGCTGTGGGAATTACTAAGGCAGTGAAACTGATTAAATCACCTGTGCAAAATAATGGAAATCCTGAAAACCTGACCTGTTGGGGGGGCTTGAGGACTGGAGTTGAGAAACACTGCTCTACCCAGTAAAGGTATCTTACATGGTGGACTGGGACAAGGACTTGTCAACTGATATGACCTTGGAGGTATGGCACTCGCGCTTTGATGCCTCGTCTCCTGGTATTTTAACCACTTGCCTACTGTGCACCTACACCCCCTTCCTGCCCAGACCAAATTTTAGCTTCCGGCACTGCGTCGCTTTAACTGACAATTGCGTGGTCGTGCGATGTGGTTCCCAAACAAAATTGGCGTCCTTTTTTTCCCACAAATAGAGCTTTCTATTGGTGCTATTTGATCGCCCGTGCGGTTTTTATTTTTTGCGCTATAAACAAAAAAAGAGCGACAATTTTGAAAAAAGACACAACATTTTTTGCTTTTTGCTATAATAAATATCCCATAAAAAAAAATAAAAAAAATTGATCTCAGTTTATGCCGATACGTATTCTTCTACATATTTTTGGTAAAAAAAAATTAAAAATAAAATCGCAATAACCGTATAGTGACTGGTTTGCGCAAAAGTTATATTGCCTACAAAATAGGGGACATAATTATGATTTTTTTTTTTTTTTTACTAGGAATGGCGACGATCTGCGTTTTTTTTTTTCGGGATTGCGACATTATAGCCGACACATCGGACACTTTTGACACATTTTTGGGACCATTCACATTTATACAGTGAACAATGCTATAAATATGCATTGATAACTGTATAAATGTAACTGGCAGGGAAGGGGTTAACTACTAGGGGGCGGGGAAGGGGTTAAATGTGTATCCTAGGTGTGTTCTTACTGTAGGGGGAGGGGGGGTGACTGGGGGAGGTGACCGATTGTGTCCCTATGTACAAGGGACACAATCGATCTCCTCTCTCCCTGACAGGGATGTGCAGCTCTGTGTTTACACACAGAGCTGCACGTCCCAGCTCAGTTACACAGAAATCGCGGGTGCCCGGCTGCCATCGCGTGTTGTTAGTAACCCGATGGGTGCGCGCGCGCGCGTGCCACCTAGTGGCCTGAATTGACAACACGTCATATGACGTGATTTCAGGATAATTGAGTATCCCGCCCACCGTCATTTCATGGTGGGCGGGTATTAAGTGGTTAAACATCTCCGTTATTGAAGCAAACCTAAAAGCCCTTACTAGATAGTACCTTGTTCCTACCTGCCTAGCTCATCTTGCCTGTGCTTCTGTGGATGCTCCATGAGGGGCACCATATCTGGTGGGAATGTCCTAGGATTAAGGGTTATTGAAACAGGGTTTTTCCCATTGTTCCGTAGAGTATTGGGAGACGCAGTGAGCCCCAATGTGCCCTATTGAATAAAGCTATCCCTGATAACCCCCCCAACGCAAAGAGATGAACTTCTTTTTTTTTTTTCTAGCAGCAAAATGCACAATTGCAGGAGCCTGGAAGAAACCATCTGTTTCTTTTTCTCTCTCTGGATCCTTCGGTATATGTTGTCAAGAAGGGGAAAAAACAAAGGGCTATTCTAGGACTTTGTAGGCACAGTAACAGACCATATTTTAAATAAAAATATAAAAATGTATTAGAATAGTTTACATAAAATTCAATTCTCAAAGGCCTTGGTATAGCATCATACTTAAAACGGATTTCCCATGCCTATACTTTTTTTTTCTTTTGGGGTAGTTTAATGGTTAATAGCATTCATTATATAAACTCACTAGTTTAGTGTCCCACGTCTTCTGCTGTGCCATTCTGTCTGCAATTTACATTTATATTCCGCTCGTTCCGCCTTTCCCATTTTAACTGTGGGCATTAGAAGCCCACAAGCAGCCACTTCCTTGTTGCGGCGCTGGATCCCACGCATGCGTACTAGTAACAGGGAGCAGCGGAGTCAAATTCTGTGTAAAAGCTCATATATATTTGGTATCACAGCTCCGTAATGAATACTGGGAGCTATGACAGAAGCTCCCAGAGCACACTGCGTGGTACGGGAAGTGACACAATACCCAAAGAATACCCGCAGTTGGGCAGACCGGAAACAAAATGAAACAAAAGGTACTGTACAGATGTAAAAATGAAAAACCTCATTTTAACCATTTTTAGTGTCGGCAGTATGATTAGGCTAATGTGGAAACTAGGGTGGAGCTCTGCTTTAAGCACACACCCAAAAAGAACCAAGAAACATTATTAAACCTAATGGAAAAAAACTTAATGAGTACACTTCCAGGGTGATTAAAAATCGTAGCAGAATTGTCCTGGAGGTATGGTTTAACACTTGCAGTAATGTGGATTCGATTGGGAGATAGAGAGACTTGATATGTTTTGCGTGTACCCACGCTTTTTCAAAAGCCTTGTTAAGTGAGCTATGCGGAGGAAAGAGAATTTATGAAACAAACAAATATAATCAAAATATATACAAAATGTTAATCACTATATGTATGCAGACCACCAATACACAAAACAATGAACTCTCAATGGGAGGGAAGGAATACGAATGTATGTTCGACTCGAACATTGTCTGTTCGTACGTTCGACGAAATTCGAACAAAACGGGTCGTTCGCGCCAAATTTGAGTGACGCGCAAGGGCCCATAATTCACTGCGGCGTTGCACACTGATGATTGGCAAAGCATGCTGTATGTCCCGCATGCTTGGCCAATCACAGCGCACAAAAAACGAAGAGCCATAATTGGCCAAAGCCTGGGTGGCTTTGGCCAATTATGGCTCAGGGCTTTAGCACATGCCCCACACTATAAAAGGCTGCCTTCCGGGCGGCCTCGTGTAGTGTGTTCCGGCTTGTTACTGAGAGCAGTTAGAGAGACAGAGAGAATGGGCCAGATCCACAAAGCACTTAAGCCGGCGTTTCACGAGATGCGTAAGTCTAAATATGCGCCCGCGTATCTATGCGCCGTATCCCCAAAACGATATACGCCTGAAATCCCGAATTTTTCGACCAACGTAATTTGGATAGACCGACACATCGTGCGCGCAAAAATGCGCTAGACACACCATTGATTTGCTATGCAAATATGCAAATGAGGGAGATACAGCGATCCACAAAAGTAAGTTTGTGCGGTACAGGCTACGCGCTGTGCGCATCAGCTGCACGTCCGGTCTAAAGTTAGTCCATATAAAAGCAGCTTTAAATTTGGACAATCCGTCTACATGTCAGCCAAAGCAACACCGTTAGGGACGAGCTGAGCAGCCACACTTGCAGGACAACAATCTGTATGGCAACATGCCAGGGGCATCCTTGCTCATAGCTATACTACTGACTTTAGATGAGTGCAGAAGGAGGAGGGCACGGGAGAGGATATACCGCACACACATAGACATCTTTGGCATGAGTGATTCTGAGGTGTATCACATCTTCAGATTCACCCCTCATGCCATCATGGAATTAACCACAATCCTGCAGGAGGACATCACCAGCCCAACACAACGCTCACATGCAGTGCAGCCACTGTGGTCCCTAGATCACACACACCACATCCTCATTACATTGGATTAGCACAAGCCTACCATGCAGGACTTGTGAGCAGCAACGCCACGCCACGGCTCCAATTATGTGACTGAACATTCATACACCATTCACACAGACTTCTCCCTGGTCCTGGGGAACCCTTCTCCACCACAAATGAGGGTGTCACCCCCACATTCAAAAATCATTCACAAACAGAAAAAAAAATCATAATCCAAAAAAAAAGCCCAGAAAAAAAAATGCCCAGCAAAAAAAAAAAAAAATGCCCAGCAAAAAAAAAAAAAAAAAATGAAAAAATGCCCAGCAAAAAAAAAAATGCACAGCAAAGAAAACACAGAAAAGCAAAAAAACCACCGCTGGCGTAACCCACGCCTGGGGCGGCCACGGCCCCGGCTCCTCAGGGGAGACTCATGGGGGGGTAATCAGGGGAAGGAGGAGCATCCCCTGGTCTCTGCCCACCTGGCGGCCTGCCCTCCAAGGCCACGACAATTCTGGTCAGGTCATCATTGAGGGTTGCCGTATTGGCCTGGATAGCCTGGGTGAGGGCCCGCACATCCTGACCGAGGGCCCGCACATCCTGACCAACGCCTGCTGTGGTAGCCTGCAGTTCATTTTGGCAATTGATCAGAGCCAGGGAGTTGCAGTCCATGTCCCCAACTGAATCCTTTATGGAGGACAGGCTCTCCTCCATCCACCCCATACTCTGGGTGATCTGTCCCAGATGGCGGGTCTGAAGGGCCTGGTCCCTTCTGAGAATTGCAGGCAGAACCTCGGCCACCCCCCTGGTCTTGTGGGTCGCCTTCCTGCCTCCAGATGAGGCTTGTGGCCGGAGAGAAGGGTAGCCCCTTTGGGGGAGCCCTGTTGGGGGAGGAGTGGGAGGGGCTACCCTTGATGGAGGCCTAGCTGCTGCCAGCCATAGGGGAAGACTCCTCCAAAATTAACATGAAGTCATTCCCTGACATGACCTCCTCCTCAAACTCCTCCTCCTCAACCTCCTCAGAGGACTCCGGCCTTGTCTGGGGGTCTTCCTCAGACTGTTGTTCCGGGGATGGTGCGAACAGGCCAGATGGCCCAGCACCCTCCTGCACATCTGTGGATGACACAAAACATTCACAGGTTGGAGGATCCACACACTTGCCATATATTCCCTCCCCCCCACACATGCTACACACCAGCTAGAAAAAAAAAAACGTACCTGTCCTAACGGCCTCCTGAATGGAGTCAAAGCCAGGCAGCCCCTCCACTTGCTGCCTGTTGAAGGTCTGGGCCACCAAACGCTCCTCCTCAGTCAGCCTAACAGTGCATGGTGGGCCCCCTCCAGTGCCCCTGCCATGTGCTGCAATCATGGCCAGCTTCCCACGGACCACACGCCGGAGATCATTGATCTTCTTTTGGATCCCCTGGCGTGTCCGGGTCTCACCCCCCAAAGCATTTACCTCGTCGGCGATGTCCTGCAAAATCTGACTCTTCCTGGCCCTGGTGGTGTTGGCAGTCTCTTTCCAGGCTGTGCAGGAATCGCCCATATTGGGTAATGGCCCTGATAATTATTTCCTTCTCCCGCAAGGAAAAATTAAATTTTCTCTTCCTCTCACTCATGTTCACACAACACTCTCCAAATCACTCTCCAAAACACTCACCAAAAATCTCAGACACCTCAAAAACCAACAAACACTAACAAACAACAGAACAAAAGCACCTTGCTGTAGGAAGGGAAACAAATGGATGTACTTTTGCAAAGGAAGGGCGTTTCTCTCGGGCTATTTAGGCACTGTGCGTAGCTCACTAAGTTGACCGGGCCTAGTTCCAATCTCACTGATTGCGCCATGCCGAGTTCTGAGCATGCGCAGAGAGGTGCTGACCATAGTCTGCTTCATGCGCACATGCGCAAACCGGCCGGACCTTTATTTACATGGGGTCACGGCTCATTTAAATGGAATACGCCCACGTCCTTCCCAATTTGAATTACACCGCCTTGCGCCTCGGAATTTATGTTGCGCCGGCGCAAATTTGGTTTACATGGTCCGGAAATACATAGGGGCAAGATCCGACTTGGACACCTTCCCCACCGAAAATCCTCTGGCTTACTGGGTCTTGAGGATGGATCACTGGCCAGAGCTTGCACAGTACGCAATTGAGCTACTGGCTTGCCCTGAATCCAGTGTTCTTTCAGAACGCACATTCAGTGCTGCTGGAGGCTTTGTGACCGATCACAGGGTGCGCCTCTCCACCGACTCTGTTGATCGACTGACCTTCATCAAAATGAATCAGGCTTGGATCAACACCAGCTACCAAGCACCTGATGCTGATGTAACAGAATAATATTTTTTTGTTGAAATGTCAGATCCCTTTGAGACTGCGTATGCTGATGCTGAGTGACTGTCCTGTTATGCTGCTGATGGAATATCCTTCTCCTCCTCATTTTTCTTGCTGATAGCTAGTAAGAATTTTTTTGTTTCTGGGCTCCGCCACCAGTGCCTAAGGCCCAATTTTTCTGCCCCTGTTTAACAGGGGCACCTAATAACAATTTTTGATGCAATACTTTACACGTGGCTATTTATTGCGCTCCAATTACAGTTATTGGGAGGGGTTGCAGTGTTGTGTTGTGCCTAAGGCCCAATTTTTCTGCCCCTGTTTAACAGGGGCGTCTAATAACAATTTTTGATGCAATACTTTGCACGTGGCTCTTTATTGCGCTCCAATTACAGTTATTGGGAGGGATTGCAGTGTTGTGTTGTGCCTAAAGCCCAATTTTTCTGCCCATGTTTAACAGGGGCGTCTAATAACAATTTTTGATGCAATACTTTGCACGTGGCTCTTTATTGTGCTCCAATTACAGTTATTGGGAGGGGTTGCAGTGTTGTGTTGTGCCTAAGGCCCAATTTTTCTGCCCCTGTTTAACAGGGGCATCTAATAACAATTTTTTATGCAATACTTTGCACGTGTCTCTTTATTGCGCTCCAATTACAGTTATTGGGAGGGGTTGCAGTGTTGTGTTGTGCCTATAAGGCCCAATTTTTCTGCCCCTGTGTAACAGGGGCGCCTAATAACAATTTTTGATGCAATACTTTGCACGTTGCTCTTTGTTGCGCTCCAATTACAGTATCTTTGAGGGGTTGCAGTGTTGTGTTGTGCCTAAGGCCCAATTTTTCTGCCCCTGTTTAACAGGGGCGTCTAATAACAATTTTTTATGCAATACTTTACACGTGGCTATTTATTGCGCTCCAATTACAGTATCTTTGAGGGGTTGCTGTGTTGTGTTGTGCCTAAGGCCCAATTTTTCTGCCCCTGTTTAACAGGGGAGTCTAATACCAATTTTTGATGAAGTACTTTGCACGTAGCTCTTTGTTGAGCTTCAATTACAGTATCTTTGAGGGGTTGTAGTGTTTTAGGCAGCACTGATATAATAAGAAGACAGACATTGTGGAGTATCCAAAAATATTTATTGTATTACACTTTTTTTTTTAAATATCAAAATAGAAATTGTTTATTTATTTTTTCTTTTTAAGACCTATATTTTTGCATTTAAATAATTTTCTACATCTATTATTTTTTTGTTATTTTTTTATTTTATTTTAAAGTCTCCCCAGAATATCAATAAGATTTTATAGGTTTTGGACCACCTTCTTGTTGTTCTTTATGGTCTTCAAGAGGGCGAGGTTTGTGTCCTCTATTTCATCCATGCAGCAAATTATCCCCCCAATTGGCACCTGGGCACTGTCGGTGTCTAAGCTGCCCCCAACAGCTCGTACACCTGAAATTTGGAAAAAAAACATGTATTAAATTACGCAGGCCTACATGCATTACCTGAAGCTGTGCTGTATGAAACTGACCTGATGTGGTGGCATTTTGCACTTCCTGCACGTCCGGCGAGGGTGGGGCTTGGCACTGCGTGGGGTTGGTCGGCGCCACTGCTGCAGCTTGATTGTGGCCTATGAGATTTGTAAAAAAAGGGATAGATGTATCAAAACGATTAGAGGCCTGAAAGAGGAATATCAATCATTCTTTTTAAAAAGTGTCGTACAATTGTCTGTTTTTACAATCCCAAGCTTAACACAGGATTCTATCCATTACCAAAGCTGCTGTATTTCTCTATCTTTGGCCAAGTTTCCTACATGGCAAAACAACAAGTTGACACTGGATCACCTCTGTGTGACATGCCAACTAACTAGGTTGTTCTTGTGACGAACACTCAGTGCCGATCCTGACCTCCCTGGCGCCCGAAGCAAAATGACATGGCACATTGAAAATGAGAAGTGGAGGGCGCTAACGACAGTGACATGTCACATTAAAGAAAGTTGAGAAGTGGGGGGAGGGGGTGTTCTGCTGTCTGAAATGACATCTTACATTAAATTGAGAATCAAGGGGTGCTGACTTCTTGCCTCTTCTCCCATGCAGCCAGTTGAGAAGCGGGGGTTAGGGGGCGAAAATGACTTATTACCAGATGGGGCCTCTAGTTATTTGGGGGGCCCTTCACAGCTAATTGGCTTGCATAGTGAGCCTATAGGGCGGATCGGCCATACCAACCATTGTGCTACTGAGTCCATATGTGTAATCACCTGCTTTGCTGAGTATACTCTACTTTTAATGTATATTGACAAAAGTTGGATTATTTAAATCAACTTAATAACACATCTAAATTAATTAAAAAATTGGTCTCACATAAAAAGGTCTTAAATAGAATGACCAACAAATTATTATGCCCACACAAACATGAACCTTCAAACATCTGTCCTTGAACTGTATATATACACAACCTGCGATAAAAAGCACATGCCACAAAATAATAAAAAAATATATTCACAGTACACATGAAAATTACTTACGTCTTCTGAGGACTCTTCGAATTCTCTCCATCTGCTCTGGCTCTCAGATTTTCAAATCACTCCATCTCTTGCGCAACTGCTCCCTGTACCTCTGCACCCCGAATTTTGCATGGATACTCCTCCGTACCTTATCCATGATCTGGGCCTTGAGTTTATTGGGTTTTTTGTAAGGCCCTTTTTTGACATCATAGTCCTCCTTTTTTTAAATAGCCACCATCTCAACCATCTCTTCAAAGCTCATGTTGGTGGCTTTGTACCCCCTCTCCTCCTGGTGTGTGCCTGGCCTGTCTCCTGCCTGGTTGCAGCTTGCTGTCTCTCCTCCATCATGTCTTCAGACTGACTAAAAGGGGCGTGGCAATCATTATACCGAACGTCATGGGCGTGGAAACGTGCCGGGCTTCTCACATGCGCAGTGTATAAAGGGATATTGCGTGAATGAGAACGTCGTTCACAGTCGGTAGAAAACGTCGCAAAAACGATCGTGCAATACAACGATACGAAACTTGTTTTTTAGACTTTATGATCAGTGGATGAGTTTGTGGGTTAGATATGGGGAGCAAGCTAAGGCTTGACTGACATTAGTTTTTTTGCTAAATTTTGACTTGCAGAAATAATGGAGGCCTTCAGAGAACAGGAGTTCTTCACAGAATTTGTTCAAAGGGGGCCCCGGATGGCAACCCCCCTTTTTTCTACAATTTTTCTTTCACAAAAAAATAATTGATTGAGCCAAGATCTGGCATTGTAATGGCCCCCCACCACCCCTAAAATAATCGACATATTGTTGCCACACAGCACGTGTGCTTTGGGGGGGCCAAGCCTGTATGGCCACAGGCTCACGGGCCACCACTGGAACATCAATGGCCTCATCACCAGGCACAAGTGTCATGTAGTTTGTTGAGGTTCTCTTTAGGAAATTGTGCAATATGCAGCAGCAAAGTATGACATTGTTCAGATTCTATGTAACAAACCTACAGTCCTTGTCTTGTTTGCACCGCCTGTATACTGCTGTTTAAAGTATATAGGGCCATTGGGTCTTGTCAGGGCCGATCCTCCCAATAGGTGCACTATGCAAGCCGCTTAGGGCCACGCAAAGCTGCAAAGGGCCCCCAAAATTACTAGAGGCCCCGCCTGGTGAGAAGTCATTTTCGCACCCTCACCCGGCTTCTAAACTCGCTGGCTGAGTCATTTCCGACAGCAGAACACCCCCTCCCCCCGCTTCTCAACTTTCTTTGATGTGACATGTCACTGTCGTCAGATTTTGCTTAGGGCCCCAGGGAGGTCAGGATCGGCACTGGGTCTTGTAAAGACCTGGGGGGAGTGGTGGCGGGGAAACTCGTGCTATTTTTTCCATTGTTTTTATCCATATTGCAGAGACCAAACATTACTTTAAAGCCGCAAGCAGTAGTAAATTACTTTTTTCTGAGAGTAATCTCATGTTGTGCAGGGACATTTCTAAACACGTGCCACTACTATAGACACACAGCAGGTACGATATTTAAAGGGATTTTTTTTTTTCACATTAAGCATCATTAAAATCGCTGCTCCAGAAAAAAAATACAGTTTAAAAAGACAAAAATTCCATTGATACATGTTCCCTGGGGCAAGACTCGGGTTCTCAAAGATGTTTTTCAACAATAACTTGAATATTGGTCTTTAAAATTTGCGTTTTTGAATTCTAACGTTCGAGTCCCATAGACTTCAATGGGGTTCTAAATGTTCGCGGTCTGTTCGACGGTTCTGGTGCGAACCA
The DNA here is from genome assembly GCA_029574335.1 of Rana kukunoris. Lineage (NCBI taxonomy): Eukaryota > Metazoa > Chordata > Amphibia > Anura > Ranidae > Rana > Rana kukunoris. The sequence continues at coordinate 73,216,801 of CM056052.1, forward strand.
TACGCGGGTATGTTCGGCTCATCCCTAAATACCAGTCTGAGGTCACCAGAGGCATATATAGCCACAATGGAGCATACTGAGCACTATGGGGGCAGAAAAATATTATAACAAAGATTATATAAAATTTAAAATATGTAACGGTCTAATGAATACATTTATGACTTGTTAGTAGAAATAACTGCAAAAGATTTTACAAAAGGGTGTTACTGGCAGTAAAAAACAGCCATTATAGTAAAAGCTATATATTTTGATTATATTTGTTTGTTTCATAAATTCTCTTTCCTCCACATAGCTCACTTAACAAGGCTTTTGAAGAAGCGTGGGTACACGCGAAACATATCAAGTCTCTCTATCTCCCAATCGAATCCACATTATTGCAAGTGTTAAACCATACCTCCAGGACAATTCTTCTTCACGCTGGAAGTGTGTTCATTATGTTTTTTTCCATTAGTTTTATATTTATATTTATTTATGTTTCTTGGTTCTTTGTGGGTCTGTGCTTAAGTATGATGCTATACCAAGGCCTTTGAGAATTGAATTTTATGTAAACTATTCTAATACATTTTTATATTTTTATATAAAATTTGGTCTGTTACTGTGCCTACAAAGTCCTAGAATAGCCCTTTGTATTTTCCCCTTCTTGACACTTTATACCAGGACGCGGCACATATATCACCTTAACCACTTGACTACTGGGTACTTAAACCCACTTAAAAACCAGACCAATTTTCAGCTTTCGGTGCTCTCACATTTTAAATGACAATAACTCAGTCATACAACACTGTAACCAAATGAAATTTTTGTCCTTTTTTTCCCACAAATAGAGCTTTATTTTGGTGGTATTTTTTCACCTCTGCGGTTTTTATTTTTTTCGCTATAAATGAAAAAAGTACGAAAATTTTGTAAAAAAATGAATTTTTCTTTATTTCTATTATAACATTTTACAAAAAAGTAATTTTTCTTCATGAGCTTGGCCTAAAATGTATACTGCTACATATCTTTGGTAACAAAACAAAAAAAAATTAGATATTATTTAGTCTGGGTGAAAGTTATAGGGTCTACAAGCTATGGTACCAATTACTGAAAATTGATCAATTTGATCACATCTGATGTACTGACAGCCTCTCTCATTTCTTGAGACCCTAACATGCCAGAAAAGTACAAATACCCCCCAAATGACCCCTTTTTGGAAAGAAGACATTCCAAGGTATTTAGAAAGAGGCATTGTGAGTTTTTTGAAGTTGTAATTTTTTCCCACAATTCTTTGCAAAATCAAGATTTTTTTTCATTTTTATTTTCTTTCCACAACATTTTCATATTAGCAGGTTATTTCTCACACACAGCATATGCATACAACAAATTACACACCAAAACACATTCTGCTATTCCTCCCGAGTATGGCGATACCACATGTGTGAGACTTTTACACAGCGTGGCCACATACAGAGGCCCAACATGCAGGGAGCACCATCAGGCATTCTGGAACACCCAGACCAATTCTGACATTTCTCTCCTACATGTAAAAATTATCATTTATTTGCTAGAAAATTACATAGAACCCAAAAAACATTATATATACTTTTTTTAGCAAAGACCCTAGAGAATACAATGGCGGCTGTTGCAACTTTTTATCGCGCATGGTATTTGCACAGCAATTTTTCGAACACATTTTTTTTGGAAATAAAACAGTTTTGTGCTTTTAAAAAAAAAAAAAAAAAACATTAAATTTAGCCCAATGTTTTTGCATAATATGAAAGATGAAGTTACGCCGAGTAAATAGATACCCAACATGTCACCCTTCAATATTGCACACGCTCGTGGAATGGCGCCAAACTTCGCGACTTAAAAATCCCCATAGGCGACGCTTTAAATATTTTTACTGGTTACATCATTTTGGTTGGAGAAGAGGTCTAGGGCCAGAATTATTGCTCTCGCTTTAACGTTCGCAGTGATACCTCACATGTGTGGTTTGAACACCGTTTTCATATGTGGGTGGGACTTACGTGCACGTTCGCTTCTGTATACGAGCACGCGGGAACAGGGGCGCTTTAAGTTTTTTTTTTTTTTTATTGTTCATTTTACTTTATTTATTTTAGTTTGACACGTTTTTCCCCAAAAATAAATGTTTTGATTACTTTTATTCCTATTACAAGGAATGTAAACATCCCTTGTAATAGGAATATAGCGTGACAGGTCCTCTTCAGTGAGATATGGGGTCAATAAGATTGCTGGGGGTGCTGTGAGTATTGCTGGTGGTACTGCTGAGTATTGCTGTGGGTACTGCTGAGTATTGCTGGGGGTACTGCTGAGTATTGCTGGGGGTACTGCTGAGTATTGCGCAGGGGGTTGCAGGGATGGCTGAGCAGGGATGGATGGATCTGTGACTGCAATAGTCACAGATGCATCCACAGCGCTGCCGCCATCCACGCTCCCCCTCTCACACTGTACCGATCGGTACAGAGAGAGGAGGGAGGAACCGGCGTCATCAAATGACGCCGGTCTGTTTACATGTGATCGCGCCGTCATTGGACGGCGCGATCACGTGGTAAACCGCCGCTATCGTGTGCGCGCCCCAGTGGGCGCGCGGGAGCGCGACTCTGGAATCACGTTATATAACGTGATCCCAGAGTTAAGCAACCACCTTGCCGCCGTTATTTTTCGGCAGGTGGTTGCTAAGTGGTTAATGTATCCACAGTACCACTCTGTGTTATGATACATTTTCTTAATTTCTTCAGTATATCTTTTTTTCCATCAATCAGTTTTTATTGAGTTTATCATAAACATTGAAAGACAATTTGTACATTGTACATTGTTTACAGAAATCCTTTGACATTTCAAAATACAAATATAAGGCTAAAATATAATTTAACAGGAAAATCTAGTTTGCAAATCATATGTTATTAAATACATTGTAATAAATACATTCACAGGAGTCACCAATACCATACCCCCAGGAACCCAACTGGGATCTCTTTACCTTCCCGGAGGTATGTCACAGGCGACAAACAACATGTATAATGAGAGCTCACACGGCTGGACTTGCCTTCATATCATGACACTATGAACTGAGAACAAACAAAGTCAAAGAAACTTCACAGCTCCCACCATTTTTCCCAAAGTGACCAAGTGTTTTTTCCCCTAATCCAATATCCACCACTAGACGCCATAGTCATTTCATATCCATATTGAAGGTTCACCAAGTCAAGTGTGTTTTCTATGGAGGGAATTGTATCTGACTTCCACAGTCTAGTTATAGACAGTCTAGCTGCTAATAATATGTGTGTAGTCACATGCCTGGCAATAGGGGGTACTGAATCTATATCTTCAGTATATCTTGATATCATTTATCTTGCTATATTTTTTATCCAAATTACCTTTATAAGTGCCTTTCTGGACAGGGCAGAAGAAGCTGTTTTTAAAAAAAAATCTGGCATGTCCAAACTGCACTGCTGAATGCTGAATGACTATCTAGCGGATTACAGCCAAGTTATAATACATACTGGCCTACTTATTTTTAATATATTATTGCATACTTTGCTGTAAGCTAACCTGTACACACCTCAATGTGTTGTGACTATGCCTTTTCCCACCATTCCCCTATGTTGCTATATTATTTTTATTCTTTTTAAAACTCGATAAATATATTGAAAAAATAAATACCACAGGCTGGTGCAGGGGTAAGTAATTAAGCTGTACATCTGAGGCATAACAAGTTTTTAAGAGCGGGGAAGGGGGGTTGGGCCCACTGCGATATAAATATTTTCAAATTCTTGGAGGTGGGTTTTAAAAAAAACGTTTTTGTTCCTGGAGCTCTGCTTTAAAGGAACCCTGCATAAAATGAAAGGTCCACTCACCTTGCATCCCCCCATCACCTAACTAAAAAAAGAACTAACTAACTAATTAAAGAAAAACAAAAAAAACACACCTTTCTTATAAAAAATTAATAAAAAGTAGAACTTGGTCACCTAGGTGGGAGTGAAGTCACTGGGTCTTGATGAAAAAAGGGAAAAGTATTAATAGGTGTTGGCCCGTCCTAGTGTTAAAAAAACCTAATTACACAGGCAACGGTGCAGGCAACGGTGCAGTATAAAGATAATAAATACTAAAAGGTATATAAGAAATGCATCGGAGTGTTGAAAGACAGCGTGCGCTCGACCGGTTTCGTCATGACGCTCCAGACGATGTCACATGACGAAACCGGTCGAGCGCACGCTGTCTTTCAACACTCCGATGCTATTTTGCGTGTTTATCTGATTTTAAATGTGAGTACCTTATTTTTACAATAAATGTGAAAGATTTTTAAACGGTATCACGCTATTGGGACTCCCTTTTTCTTCCGAGCCTATACTGAAGGGAGCCATCTAGAGGAACAATTAGAATACATAAGTCACACCCTGTGGTAGCTGTGGAAGTCTGAGATCCCAGGAGGGAGCACTGAATTGATGACCCTGGATTGAGCCACCCCTGCCAGAGCGCAACACAGGGCATACACTGTGAAGGCTTTACACCCCAGGAGGGGGTCTCTGATCTGGTGAGTGCGGGACACACTAGAGCACGGAGGAAGAGGGCACCAGTGAATCACCTGTCAATTTACCCTAATCTGGGCACGTAGCACTTTGGCACGCACTACCAGCACTTTATTGCATGCAGCACTTTATTATAAAGCCTATGGACTATTATTATTGTTGAGCACTTTATATTACAGCTTAAATACTTGGATTTTTAGGAATCATCAGCACTTTGTACTACATGGACTTTTGATTATGTTTATATTTTGTGGGATTTTTTAGCACTATATACACTTACGTTTTTTTCTTCATATTAATGTCCATATACATTTCTTATATACCTTTTAGTATTTATTATCTTTATACTACATGGACTTTTGATATGTTTATATTTTGTGGGATTTTTTAGCACTATATACACTTACGCTTGTTTTTTATTTTTTCATATTTATGTCCATATACATTTCTTATTATCTTTATACTGCACCGTTGCCTGTGTAATTAGGCTTTTTCAACACTAGGAGGCGCCAACACCTATTAATTATTTTCCCTTTTTCCATCTATATCCTACTTTGGTAGGATACATATATAGGGGCTGCCACCTTTATTTCTTGAATTATTTCACAGTGGTCACACACTATCCCCCACCTGCAGTATATATTTTTTGAAATTATTGAACCGTGCAGATTCATTCTTCTTTCTTCACTGGGTCTTGATGTCACAAGATCCTGGGAGAGCTGAGGATTCTGACTCCTTTGGGAATGTGCGCTCCTGAACAGCGGTGGAGCACCTTCTTGTGAGTTTTCGTGATCTTCAACCTTTCCAGGATCTTGCAATGAGGCTCACTGAAATCACTGACACCTTCCAGGAGCAGGAGTACAAGGTGTGTATTTTTACATTTTTCTTCTGATGTTTTAGTTTCCATTGTTATTTGGTGCAGTGTTGCCAACCTACCAGATTGAAATTTACTGGCATGACACCCGAAATTTACTGGCGCAGCCACGTTTTTACTGGCATTTCACAAAAGTTACTAAATTAAATTTTTATGTGCAAATTTCAGTATTTAGGCTACAAACAAGTATGCTAGGCAAATGGCAATGTAATTTAAGGTAGATATTAAGGTAAAACATTTTTTTTTGTTATTTTCAATATAAGGGCAAATTATTTAGCCACATCACCCCCTGCCTCCATCCCCCTCTGCCACCAACACCCCCTGCCTTCAGCCCCCCTGCCTCTAATCACCCCCTGCCTCCATCTTCCCCTGTCTCCATCCCCCTCTGCCGTGCCACCAACAACCCCTGTCTCCACCCACCACCCTCTGCGGTGCCACTATCCCCCTCTGCGGTGCCACCAACACCCCATGCCTCCAATCACCACCTGCCACTAGCACCCCATGCCTCCAATCTCCCCCTGCCTCCTGCCTCCATCCCCCCTGTGGTGCCACCGCAGCCACCATCACCCCCTGCCTCCATTCACCTCCTGCCTCCAATCTCCATGCGCAGTTCCAAGCCGGACTGTTCTCGGCTATTTTTACTGGCACATTCCTGCAACCACGGACATTTACGAACGGGGGAAAAAAGTGCCCGTTTTTACGAACTGACCATAAAAATACGGACGCTTACCAGCACTGATTTGGTGGGTGGAGGCCCGCAATGTAATCGGGTCTTGCATTTTCATGCAAGGTCCACTTTAAGCATTATAGAAGGGAGCACCTTTCCGTAGAATTTTTATCAGTATTTCTGAGGTAGATCAATTGTTAGGTGTGTCTGAGTTATCTCCAAGGACCAACACGGGAGGTACAATCCAACTGTGAACCATACGTTTACGGATATGTTCTGGTCAAACGTAGAGCAGAAACACGGAAAAAAGTAATCAATACATTTCAGTCGTATGCACAAGCTAGAAGTAAATTGGATGCATAATAGAAAACTCCTTGAAGACTTTATGTGATAAAGAAAGGCAGATGGGTGGGGATGAACATCAAAAAGTGGGAAGAAATGAAATAGATCTTTGTTATGTTTCTGTTGTGTTCAGCAGTGCATACGTCACCGATATCCATCCCGTTCAAAGGAAATAAAAAATACTGTGCATACAGTACGAGCTTTATAGAAGCTTTCAAATTTGTTCATAAAATACATGAAAAGTGTGCGATGAGTGCAATGCCAGAGGAAAGCAATTTAGAGTTGTCAGAAGTGATGGCAAGTACATTATTGTTGCTCAGTTAATGTTGCTCATCATCCTACCAACTCAGGTTGTTATGGCAACACGTTATAAAGAAACAAATGGCATAACGTACCGCTATTGTAAATTAAAATTATCAAGGAGTCCTGTGAGCATGGAAATGCTGAAAGCTTGTAGGCTACATACCTACCAAACAGGGCCTGGATTGCCTGAGCCTGTAAGTACACAGACTTTGGTGTCCAAAGCACTGCCCATCTGCTAAAATCATAGATACGCATCTACTTTGTCAAATGGCAACTCCAGCAATGACTACAAAGGTCAAAACTACAAGATAAATCTTTCAAAATTCATAAAAGCTGCAGTGAGGCACTCTTGATTTGTGTGACCAGTACATCTCTGCCTACTCTCTAAGACCAGGCATACCCTAATCACACCATGCACATTAGTATTATTGCTCTGTATAGCAGCAGGAACACAGGAAAGATCTCCAGCTTACTGGCTCTGCCATAAGAGAAGTGTTTATGCTTTTCTCTTTCACTGTGTCGGCAGGGAAATCAATGTGCCGGGGTCATATATATATGTCATATATATGTAGACACACACAGGCATGTGTGTTTGAGCTTTAGGCTGCATTCACACCTGAGCGTAGGCGGGAGCTTTCATCTATGTACAATGCAGAGTTAATAGCCATTCACTACACATGATGACACAGAGGGACCAGAGCTTTGAAGAAAAGGACAATGCCAGAGCAGGAGTAAGGTAAGCAATACATCAACTCCACCTCCCCTCCAGACTTAGACTTAAAGTGGTTCTAAAGGCAGAAGTTAAAAAGCCTTCTGGGTCCAGCCCCTCTTATACTTACCTGAGCCCCATCTCGATTCAGCGATGTGAATGAGAGCAGTGGCTCTCCCGGGTCTCTCTCTCCTCATTGGCTCAGACAGCAGTGGGAGCCAGTGGCTCCCGTTGCTGTCAAGCACAGTCAGTGAGCCAATAAGGAGAGAGTGGGTGGCAGGGCTGAGCCGCTGTCTGTGTGTGAATAGACAATGTCGGGAGTGAGCCTGCTTGAATGTCCCTATAGCAAGAGGCTTGCTATGGGGGCATTCGGCAGAGGGGAGGGGCCAGGAGCACTGTCGGGAGACCCACCCAAAAAGAGGATTGGGGCTGCTCTTTTGAAAACCTTTGCACAGAGCATGCAAGTACTGTATAACATGTTTGATATATAAAAAAGAAAAAACAGCCACAAACAACCTTTACAATCACGTTAATGTGTATTTAGTCTAGCCACGGTTCCCACTCCAGTCTCCTTCATGCACAATGCATAGTTAATAGCTTAGTTCTGCACTCCTGTGACCCAGACTCAGCCAAAACCGGGCTAAAGCCCGCTGTCAACTGACGTCACAGAGGCGGTCATCCAGGATCTGCCCTGATGCCTGACCGGCAGCTGGCTCAGGTCTCTCAGCATGCCACTGAGAGCCTGAGCCAGAAACTCACACCCCCTCCAAAGACCAGTGCTCCAGTGAGTGCTGGAGGGGCAGAGCAGAGAGTGGTGACTGACAAAGCGGACCCAAAGACTGAGCGATCAGTGTCTTTGATCACTCAGTTCTCAGTGTGGGGCCAGTGGGAGACAGCTGTAGCATCACATCGATGATGATGCAGCCAGCTAAATGAGTATGTATGTTTGTTATTTTCATTTCCTGCACTTCACATTTAAATTGAATAGTGTGGAAATATAAATTAACAATGTTCAATCCTATTAGTTATGAATCATTTAAAATGATTGCTAAGGGGTTTTGTGCAAATTGTGTGTATTTATTATGGTCAGGAATAAAATAATAACGTTATTTCCAGCCTGGGAAATTCGAACAATTGTATATTAATATAAATCAGTCTTCTATCCAGCCAGCAGATTTATGTGTACTTGATTACAGAACTCTATTTAGTCATCACAGCAGTTAAAGAGAACCTGTCACCAACATAAAAAAATGCAGATAAAAGCGCAGAATAATCAAGTATTAAATAAATACTTGCAGTGTTATGCCTTTTTATAAATGATTTAAATTTCAGAGAGAGACAAAAAAAGAGAAAGAACAAAGAAAAAACTCTAGATAGACTTACAATTGTGCCTAACCAGTTAAATGTTCCCTAAGAAAAGCGCCTAATTTGTTACTTTGTCTTTCTTCCCATGGCAGCCATGGGCACTAGCGACCTTGGCCTATGTGGCATAGCGAAAAATCTGTCCCTGATTTTGGACAGAACTGTCTCCCATTCATTGCAATGAGTGCTTTCACACCCGCGTGGTGCGCTTGCAGGACGTTAGAAAAAGTCCTGCTAGCAGTATCTTTTGGGTGGCATGGGAGCGGTGTATACACTGCTCCCAATACGCCCCTGTCCATTGCAATAAAGTGCCACAACACGTTTTTTTTTAACCCCTTCTTTGGGGTTAAAAGCGCCCCACCTACGGGCGAAAAGTGGAGCAAAAGCTTCTCCTTTAAGCCTGCTTTCACACTAAAAGCGCCGGCCATTAGCGGTTAAAACCAGCGGCGCTTTACTGCTTACAGCCCAACTCTTTCAGTGTGAAAGCAGCCTTAAAGGAAAAGTCTAGCCTGAGTTTTTTTAGGCTGGGCTTCTCCTCTGGGCCACAGTTTTGCACTCCGGTGACCCGTTTTCAGTGGAGAGCAGTCTGAAGTCCGGTCTTCACTGACATCACTGCCATCAGTCAGCCGCGTACACACGGCAGAGAACCTCGACGGGCAGAACACATCGTTCCGCCCGTCGAGGTTCTCTGCCGGCCGTCAGATTTGGCGACCCGCCCGTCGGGAATGGCAACTCTCTATTTCGGCTCGACGGCATTCCCGACGGGATGCTCGCCGAGAGCGTACACACGGCCGAGGTTCTCGGCAGAATGCGGCTCCCAGCGAGGTTCTCGCTGGTTTCTGCCGAGAACCTCGGCCGTGTGTACGCCGCCTCAAGGCAGCGCGTCATCCCGACTTCTAAGTCTGGATCCGCCCAGCTGCCTTAATTGATGGCAGTCTCAGCGAGCTACTGAGACGCTGAGACGGTCGCTCCCCGCCCCTCCACAGCTCAACACTCCAATGAGCATTGAAAAGTACAATTACATACAATTGGCTATTCTGTGTAAAATCTTTTTTTTTTACACACTCCGTAAGTGAAAATTCTCTTGCAAAGTGGAAATTCACTTTCGCGGATAAACATTCCATAGTGAATCAATGCCAAGGTCTCATTTAACTATAGTCCAAGGCATTATAAAAATCAGGCAGCATGTTGATTGTCTGATAGGCTCGGTTGTTACACCACGGACAAACACAACTCCTAATGACATTTTTCTGTAAGATCATATCGCAACTCACAGTGCAGCCATCATTAGACAAGCACAGGACACAAACTGAGATTGCAGACTGTGCCACAAAATCATCTCTTCTGTCCCAATCTAAACACATTTGGATAATGACAAGCAGGACTATTATTGGAAGCAGACACGATACTTGCAATATTTAAAGGTCAGATTATCCAACTGATACAGGCCTGGAAAAATATATTCATTAGGAATTGTTTAAACAACTATTCCATTTAGTGACTAACACATGAAATGTGTATCTCAACACCAACAGAGGCCATACCTCATCAATGTTCATTAATGAAAAAAAATATGTTTGTTCCAAATCAATGTGTAATTTGTTATTCTATATACTTTATGTAATTGTGTTACTACATTGTTTAACCTCCATACATGCTGCCATTTGGGGAAGAAGTACAGTATATTGTGAATAATTATCACAACTTATCCTTGCTATTTTAACCCTAAGGATTCCTGTACACATTCAGGCCAAGTTATATTGGAGTTCCATCCCCTTTTCGGGTCCCTCCCCCCCCTCCGGTGTCGAGTTTGGCACCTTTCAGGGGGAAGAGGGGAGCAGATACCTGTATAATACAGTGTTTTGCTCCCACTCCCGGGCATAGATAGCCGCAGTATCCGCGGATATCTACGCCATGTCCGGCCCCTCCTAAACCCTCCGCTGTCTTCTGGGAGACACACAGGTCCAAGAAGACAGCAGGGACCAGTAAGATCGTGCAGCGCGACTCGCGCATGCGCAGTAGGAAACCAGGCTGTGAAGCCGCAAGGCTTAACTTCCATATTCCCTTACCAAAGATGCTGGCGCCTCCGGCAGATCACCTTTGGGTGAGGACATAGCGGGCACCCTGGACAGGTAAGTGTTCATATATTAAAAGTCAGTAGTGACTTTAATTGTATTTATTTTTTGGCAGGACTCTGCTTTAAGCCAATAGGATTTGTGCTATTTCATTGAAATTACATATTCATAGTGCTGCACATGTGATCAGTTATGACTCCAGTAATTTGATGGTTTGGCAGCTTGGTTTAAAGCACAAGCAAATGTGACCATAAGCATTGAACCCTTAATGATCAGAAATTTTTTTTGCGATATGGCACTGCGTTACTTTAACTGACAATTGCGCGGTCGTGTGACGCTGTACCCAAATAAAATATATGCTCTTTTCCCCCCACAAATATATATATTTTTTGGTGGTATTTGATCAGCTATGCATTTTATATTTTTTACACTATAAACAAAACAAGACCAACAACTAAAAAAAAAAAAAAAAATGTTTACTTTCTGCTATAAAACATATCGAATAAAAAGAAAAGAAAGAAAATCAAATTTATTTATAAATTTAGGTCAATATGTATACTGCTACATATTTTTGGAAAAAAGAAAAACCCAATAAGCGTATATTGATTGGTTTGCGCAAAAGTTTTAGCGTCTACAAACTATGGCGATTTTTTTCTACTAGTAATGGCGATGATCAGCGACTTATAGCGGGACTGCGATATTGCGGCAGACGCGCTAACACTTTTGACATTTTTTGGGAACCAGTGATACTAATACAGTGATCAGTGCTAAAAATGTGCACTGTCACTATAATAATGACACTGACTGGCAATGGGTTAAACATCTAAGGTGATCAAAGGGTAACATGTGTACCTTGCCAGTGTTTATTTGTACATTGTACATGAGTTTCATTGCCTGCTTTGCAGGGAAGTAAACCCATTACTTCCCCTTTTGACAGGATAGAGCTGTCAGGCAGTGGGAGGATGGGACTTGTAGTTCTGCACAGCTGAGAGCCGCCAGTTTGAGACCCCTACTTTACAGGGTCCTCAAGTCATCCAGCACCTATCACCATATGACAACAGCATAGCAGACTCGGGTAAGTAAAGGTTGGCCAGCTTTTGCAATTCGGCACTGCATCGTTTTAACTGACAATTGCGGGGTCCTGCGACGTGACTCCCAAACAAAATAGGCGTCATTTTTTTTCCCACAAATAGAGCTTTCTTTTGGTGGCATTTGATCACCTCTGCCGTTATTATTTTTTTGCGCTATAAACAAAAATAGAGCGACAATTTTGAAAAAAAATGAATATTTTTTACTTTTTGCTGTAATAAATATCACCAAAAATATATATAAACATTTTTTTCTCAGTTTAGGCCGATACGTATTCTTCTACATAGTTTTCGTTAAAAAAAATCGCAATAAGCATTTATTGATTGGTTTGCGCAAAAATTATAGTTTCTACAAGATAGGGGATAGTTTTATGGCATTGTAATTAATATATTTTTTTTTACTAGTAATTACTAGTAATGGCAGTGATCAGGGATTTTTATCGGTACTGCGACCTTATGGCGGACACTTCGGACACTTTTGACACATTTTTGGGACCTGTAACGGTCAGGGGTTAACGCCGTTTACGACATTCCATTCCACCAACCCAAGACAGCTTATCCGACACTCCACAATCCAGCAGACACGATCCATATCAATTCCCCAGAAAACGAGACACAAGCTCTGTTTTCTGGTTCCAAATGAATGGATACTTTAATGGTAAAAACTCAGGCTTTATACAGTAGAAACTAAGAGTGGACAATGAATCAACTCCACCCACAACATGACACACTGAACTTCAATACACATTCCGTTAGATAATGACATTCAGATAATCTACATGAACTAATTACTAGTCATTACCCAGACATTCTGACTCCGCGACATGCTATTCTCACCTGATACACAATACACATTCCATAAGTCAGACGTCTGACCTTTAGAGGGTGCTAAGTCACATTCCATATTATTAGTATTTTCACACAAAACAGTGCTAATTACCATCACACAATGAGAGGGCCTTTAGAAGCCAGACTTAATTAGCACAAAAAAGTAAGTGAACCAACAATGCACTAGCTCAGAGGAACCTATCTAGAAAATAAAAAAACAAACCTTTACAACTCCTTTAACATAACTTATTTAAATAAAGCTTTCTTTAAAAAAAAACTTTTTCACGGAATCCTTTTTCCACAAGAAACGGTTTGACCTTTCGTCTTGCAGTTAACTATGAGTCATTCTCTAGTTGGTCTGAAAATCTGAAAAAATGGTTCAATTTCCTTTATTCTATGGGTACACTCTCGGATTTGCCATGAGTAAGCCAAGGAGGGTAATAATAGCCAAGCTGAAAATTAGCTGCTCTCTAGTAAAGGTGTTCAATGGCTATAACTAGTCTTGAAAAGCTCTTCTCTTTAGATTCTAAAGTTTAGACCAATGCCCGAGAAAGTCTACCCATCTGGCTCTTTGTAGAAAGCTTCCCTCCACCCTGTAGAGTTGCAAAGTATCATACTTAAATGTAGTTTAACCTTGCAAAACTTTTCCTTAACCCCCAAGTGAATCAAACAGGAACATTAATTTCTGCAGTGTCAAGAATTACAGAAAACCCGGTTCCAGAAAGCAAGCATGTGATTAGTACTGAATTTTACAACATAGAGAGTTTTGCCCAAAGTTGACCAACATTATTATTGCCTTTCAGTACAATCTTTTAGAAATTGTTTGAACTGTTTCTACAATAATAAATCCATTATTTACTGCCTTCAAAATGCATTAGCTTTTCAATCCAAGAATGTTTAAATTCCTCTTGAAGTGAAGATAGATAGGAAAGTAATTTTGTTTCAAATAGAATCTTCCATGTAGACTATTTCCCAAAGTATTTAGTGGCGCTTATGAAATTTTAGCAAGGCCAGCCAGGGAGCGTGGAAAAAAAGGAAAGGAAAAAAAAAACATTACAAAGAAATAGTAAGGAGCGTAAAACCCAAGGGAAATGAGATGTCGGCAAATAAATGATACAAGGTCAAACAAAGGGATAACTGCATATGATTCTAAAATAAACTGATGTTATATATACAGTAGCTCACAAAAGTGAGTACTACATTTTGTAAAATATGTTATTATATCTTTTCATGTGACAACACTAAAGAAATGACACTTAAAGTAGTACAGGTAAGTGTACAGCTTATATAACAGTGTAAATTTGCTGTCCCCTCAAAATAACTCAACACACCGCCATTAATGTCTAAACCGCTGGCTACAAAAGTGAGTATACCCCATAAGTGCAAATGCCCAAATTGGGTCCAATTAGCAATTTTTCCTCCCTGGTGTCATGTGACATGTGTTACAAGGTCTCAGTTGTAAATCGGGACAAGGTGTGTTCAATTTGGTGTCATCACTCTCACTCTATCATACTGGTCACTGGAAGCTCAAGATGGCACCTCATGTCAAAGAACTCTCTGAGGATCTGAAAAAAAGAATTGTTGCTCTACATAAAGATGACTTAGGCTATAAGAAGATTGTAAAGACCCTGAAACTTAGCGGCAGCTCAGTGGCCAAGACCATACAGCAGTTTAACCGGACAGGTTCCACTCAAAACAGGCCTTGCCATGGTCAACCCCCAAAAAGTTGTGTCATATCCAGAGGTTGTTTTTGGGAAACAGATGTATAAGTACTGCCAGCATTGCAAGGTGTGGGGGGGGGGGGTCAGCCTGTCAGTGCTCAGACCATATGCCGCACACTGCATCAAATTGGTCTGCATGGCTGTTGTCCCAGAAGGAAGCCTCTTCTAAAAATGATGAACAAGAAAGCCTGCAAACAGTTTGCTGAAGACCAGCAGACTAAGGACATGATTATCAAAACCATGTCCTGTGGGCTGATGAGACCAAGATAAACCTATTCGGTTCAGATGGTGTCAAGCGTGTCACGGCAACCAGGTAAGGAGTACAAAGTCAAGTGTGTCTTTCCTACAGTCAAGCATGGTGGTTGGCGTATAATGATCTGGGGCTGCATGAGTGCTGCCGTCACTGGGGAGCTACAGTTCATTGAGGAAACCATGAATGCCAACATGTACTGAGACATACTGAAGCAAAGAATGATGCCCTCCCTTCAGAGACTGGGTCACGGGTAGTGTTGAGCAGAATATGCCATATTCGATTTCGCAATATATCTCGAATATATAGTCGAATATTCGAGATATATTCGCTAAATACGAATATTCGTGATATTTTTTGGAAATGAAATGATTGCGAATTTTCGCTATTGCGAATGCGAATGCGAAATTTCGAGAATCGCGGAATGGAGCACTCCGATTGGCTCAGAATATTCGTGATATTTTATAATACAAAATAATTGCGAATATTCGAGAAATGCGGAATGGAGCACTCTGATTGGCTCAGAATATTCGTGATATATTACAATACAAAATAATTGCGAATATTCGAGAAATACGAAAGAAGCAGTCTGATTGGCTCAGAATATTCGTGATATTTTATAATTCAAAATAATTGCGAAAATTCGAGAAATGCGGAATGGAGCACTCTGATTGGCTCAGAATATTCGTGATATATTACAATACAAAATAATTGCGAATATTCGAGAAATGCGGAATGGAGCACTCTGATTGGCTCAGAATATTAGTGATATATTACAATACAAAATAATTGCGAATATTCGGCAAATGCAGAAGGAGCACTCTGATTGGCTCAGAATATTTGTGATATATTACAATACAAAATAATTGCGAATATTCGGCAAATGCGGAAGAAGCACTCTGATTGGCTCAGAATATTCTTGATATATTACAATACAAAATAATTGCGAATATTCGAGAAATGCGGAATGGAGCACTCTGATTGGCTCAGAATATTCTTGATATTTTATCGTAATTTCGCAAAAATGCGAATGAGAAATTTATTGCGGAATTTCGACAGTAACACTCTGAAATCGAATATATGTGTTATTTTAGCTAAAAACAATATTGCGAATTTCTCGAAAATAATCGCGCGATATCGCTATTGCCGAATAATCGCATTGCGATTTATCGGCAATATAAATTGATCGCTGCAGCTACTCGGCCCAAGGTCTCTAATCATACCAGCAATGCTTTTAGACGTCGATGGGGATCTCTAGGGTGTGATCTGTTCTAAAAAAATTTTTTTAAAAATACGAATATTCGAAATAGCGAATATTCACCGCGAAATTCGGAATATATCGCGAATACTCGAATATGCCATATTCGAGCCGAATATTCGCAATACGAATATTCGTGAGCAACACTAGTCACGGGTCAGTATTCCAACATGATAATGACCCTAAAACACAACTCCAAGGCAACCACTGCTTTGCTAACGTATCTGAGGGTAAAGGTGATGGACTGGCCAAACATGTCTCTAGATCTAAACCCTATTGAGCATCTGTGGGGCATCCTCAAACGAAAGGTGGAGGAGCGCAAGGTCTCTAGCATGCACCAGCTGTGTGATGTCGTCATGAGGAGTGGAAGAGGACTCCAGTGGCAACCTGTGAAGCTCTGGTGAACTCCATGCCCAAGAGGGTTAGGGCAGTGCTGGGAAATAATGGTGGCCACACAAATTATTGACACTTTGGGCCCAATTTGGACATCTTCACTTAGGGGGTACTCACTTTTGTTTCCAGCGGCTTAGACATTAATGGCTGTGTTGAGATATTTTGAGGGAACAGTAAAATGTACACTGTTATACAAGCTGTACACTCACTACTTTACATTGTAGCAAAGTGTAATTTCTTCAGTGTTGTCACATGAAAAGATATAAAATATTTACAAAAATGTGAGGGGTGTACTAACTTTTGTGAGATAATATATGTCTACAACATGCACAAGCTATCTATCCTTCATAGCCAATAAGCATGTATAAAGTCTGTGATATAGGCATATACTAAAGCCAGAGGGCCAGATGTGGCCCTTTGCTAGCCTTTACCGGCCCTTTCTCCCACTGATATGGGCCACTATTCCTCCCACTGACAGCCAACAATAGGGCACTATTTCTTCCTCTGATTCCAATTATGGGATAATATTCCTCCTACTAATAGGGGTACTACTCCTCCTCCTACTGACTACCAACCCTAAGGCCATATTTATTCTCACTGATGCTGGGCCCGGAACACAATACGGCCCTCCTAAAGTCTAAAGCACAATAAACTGGCCCTTTGTTTGAAAAGTTTGGAGACCCCTGTACTAAACAGTTACTTAACTTGTTTCTTCCTGGTGATGGAGTCTTTCCTTTAAAACCAGGATCTCTCCAGACTGTTTTTCCCCAAAGTTCTCCAAAGTTTTCCAGAGTCTCTGAGTTCTGTAAACTTCTACACGTTCCTTTGTTTTCAGCAATTTTTTTTTCGTTCCCCCCACATCCTGTAGCATAAGTTCCTTTTCTGAGGTTCATGACATATTAGAAACTTAGCATTTGTCAGCAGCTCCTAAACCCTTTGTCCAGGAAAGGGCAAAATAACCCCCCCCAACATATTGTAATATTTAACCGCTTAATCTATGGACGTCCTCTGCTTTGTGCGGGGATATCTGAATGATGCCTGCAGCTACAGGCATCATTCAGATATTGCCGTCTTCATTCGGCGATTCTGTGCACCATAAGAATGATCAAAGCGGCGGTTTGATTATTCTTATAGGCAGCGGGAAGGGACGACCCCCCCCCTCCCGCCACCATCCGGTGCTTCTCCGGGCTCTCATGTGCCATCGGGGCCCCGGTGACCAGACGGTCGCAGTCATCTCTATGACCTTCGGAGGACCAGGTGCGACGTTTTGACGTCACGCCCGGTACCCGGAAGTAAACAAAGCCGCAATCGCGGCTGTCGGCATGTGGGGCATTCTCAAACGAAAGGTGGAGGAGCGCAAGGTCCTCTCTCTATAAAGAAGACCTGTCACGGTGATTCCTATTACAAGGGATGTTTACATTCCTTGTAATAGGAATAAAAGTGATAAAAAAAAATAATTAAAACAAGTGTAAAAATTTAAAAAATAAAGTAAAAATTAAATACATTTTTATTTTTTATTTTTAAACGCCCATGTCCCGGTCGCTCGCGTGCAGAAGCAAACACGCATGCAAGTCCCGCCCACATATGTAAACACCGTTCAAACCCCACATGTGAGGTATCATCGCGTGTGTTAGAGCGTGTGCAACAATTCTAGCACTAGACCTCCTCTGTAACTCAAAAATAGTAACCTCGCTTATGGAGATTTTTAAGTACCAAAGTTTGGCGCCATTCCATGCGTGCGTGCAATTTTAAAGCGTGACATGTTAGGTATCTATTTACTAGGTGTAACATTGTCTTTCACATTATACAAAAAACATTGGCTAACTTTACTGTTTTGTTATTTTTTAATTCATGAAAGAGTTTTTTTCCCTAAAAAAAGGCGTTTGAAAAATTATTGCACAAATACTGTGCGAGAAAAAAAGTTGCAATGACCGCCATTTTATTCCCTAGGGCAGGAGTGTCAAACTCAATTTCATCTTGGGCCACATCAGCATTATGATTGCCCTCAAAAGGGCCGGTTGTATCTGTAAGGTTAGATGTCCAGCGCATCCCCTCCCCTTACATTAGATGTCAAGAGCCACCCCACCATCAGAAGTTGCGTCCCCCACTCTCTCTTACATCACAGTGCACCCCCCTTTCCTTATGCTCCTGTTGGGAAGAAGCTGGATGCATTGCTTAAAAGCAGAAATTAAGGGTCTGGAGGAGGACCAGAGGATAGCTGGAGGTGCGAGGGCCACATGAAATGGCCTGGAGGGCCAGATTCAGCCCGCGGGCCTTGTGTTTGACACCTATGCCCTAGGGTGTCTGCTAAAAAAAATATATATAATGTTTGTGGGTTCTGATTAATTTTCTAGCAAAAAAATTGTGATTTTTTACATGAAGGAGAAGAGTGCTAAAATAGACACAGTGATCAAGTGGTTAAATTGTTCATCTCTATTTGAGTTCATCAGATTTCCAGCTTCCCGCTTATGGGAATTAACAATGTCTTACCTCTACTTTCAGGCTTTTCTTTGGTTAGGGCATAAGTAGACTGTTTTTGAGGGCTGCACACCACTCATTCAAATCTTCAGCTCTGCCTGCAGTGGTCTGAACACACTTCGAATCCACGGCAGGTTCCACTTTGAGTGCCCTACATACTAAACCCCTTGCCTTGCTTACACTTTCTTCCAAGCACTCAGTCCCCACTGCAAGCTGCCTTTTCAATAAGTCTCATTCTCTACCTGTGCCCTTTCCTCTTTTCAGATTCAGTATGTAGAGCATGAAGGAAATGCATACCAAACACAGCTACTGCGCATATCTCTCTCCTACTGGACCCCAAAAAGAGCAAAATCTGTGAAAAAATCTGAAGCTGCATACACACGACCATTTTTAATGTCCTAGAAAAAAACAAGTGATTTTTGTCAAGCCTGCCTTGCATATACACGATCGTGAAAAAAAAAATGCTCGAGCAAAGCGCGGTGACGTACAACACGTGCGATGGCACTATAAAGGGGAAGTTCCATTCATTCCATGGCGCCACCCTTTGGGCTGCTTTTGCTGATTTTCTGTTAGTAAAAGTTCAGTGAGAGACGATTCGCGCTTTTCAATCTTCATGCTTTTCAGTCTGTTACAGCGTGACGAATGTGTTATCTCCATTACAAACGCTAGTTTTACCAGAACGAGTGCTCCCCTCTCATAACTTGCTTCTGAGCATGCGTGTTTTGTTGACGTCATTAAAGCCTACACACGACCGTTTTTCACGACGTGAAAAATGACAACGTGAAAAACAACGAGAAAAAATAGAGCATGTTCTTAATTTTTAATGCCCATTTTTCGCGTTGAGAAAAATGCTCTGGAGACTGGAGCCCACACACGGTCATTTTAATGACCATTTTAAAAAATTGAATTTTTTCACATCATGAAAAACGGTCGTGTGTACGCGGCATAAGACGTCATCACCCCAAGCTTTGTTTAAAGAAGAGGCATACCTAGCAAGCTCCCTTGCAACTGACATCCATTGGCTGTCTCTGGCTCAAGTAGGCAGGTTGCATACAGCCTCCTGGACACCAGAAACCTCTGTGGCCTTGCCTTTTCTAAATAGTGTACACAACACTTGTCCTAGCACAAGCAACAGAAAACACCACAGAAAACAGGTCTGCTTTATTTAAACCTAACCCCAAATTCCAGACGAGCCCCCAATTATTTTGCTTCGTATGCCATGATTTGTTTTTCCTACAAGCAGGTACGTCATTTTTGTTTAGTAAAGCAACTTAGCTAAGCAACCTTTAGCATATTCATACTGTATACAGACCATTGTTCATTCACTAGGAAGTACTGTAGGTATCATGTGCTGTATGTATTTCTGTATTGTTTTCCTATAATTGTAATAATTTGTATGTACAGCTTTTTGGTTAGAAAAAGCACATTAACTACTTAAAGGAGTTGTAAAGGAAAAAAAATGTTTGCCTAAAATTAATGGGGCAGATTCACGTAGATCGGCGCATTATCATTCCGGCGTAGCGCACCACTTTTCCGTTAGACTTGCGCAATCTAGCCGCGTAATCCGGCGATTCACGTAGCTTTTACGCAAGAGCTTGCGCAAACGTAAGGTTTTTTCCTGAGGCGTAAGGAGGAGTAATACAAATTGGGAAGGACGTGGGCGTGTTACATTGAAATGAGCCGTGACCCCATGCAAATGAAGGGCCGGCCGACTCGCGCATGCGCGCGTGAAGGAAACCATGTCAGCTCCGTTGTGCGCATGCTCACAACTCGGGAGCGGCGCAATCAGTGAAATTGGAAATGGACTAGGGCAACTTTATGAACTACGCAGACAGCATAAATAGACAGACACAAATGCACTTCCTTTGCAAAAGTACATCCCTTTGTATCCCTCCCTATACAGCAAGGTGCTTTTGTTTGTTTGTGACGTGTCTTTGAGATATTTGGGGACTGTTTTGCAGAGTGATTTTTGTCTTTTATGTCTTTGTTGTTATTTTGTTTAAATTATATTTTTGCTGGGCATTTTTTATTTTTGCTCGTCATTTATTTAATTTTTTTGGTTCTGTTTGTGTATGATTTTGGAATGTGGGGGTGATATTCCTGCGGGAAAAGGGGTGTCACCCTCATTTGTGGTGGAGAAGTGATCGCCAGGTCTGTGTGAATGGTGTATGAATGTACAGTGACATAATTGGAGCCGTGGCATGGCGTTGCAGCTCACAAGTCCTGCATGGTGGACTGGTGCCAATCCAATGTGATGAGGATGTGGGGTGTGTGTGCTAGGGACCACAGTGGTGTGCATGCATGCATTCTCATTGTGCCATGATTAATGTGTGTGTTTAACGTGCAAAGATGCATAATGTGAGCTGGCATGAGATGGGGTCATGAGATGGGGTACCAGTGCATATGCAGAGTCACCTTGAAGGGAAAAGACAGGAGGATGTTAGTCATGCATGTGCCACTTGTGAGGTGTGCATCACGGGAGGGGATAGTCATGCCTGCCACCCATGTCACTCACCAACCAGCCAGCTGTCCCCATACATGTTCTGTTGGAAATCTGTGGGGATGGGGCTCTGATTGTATATGTAGCTGTCATGGGTGTCATGGGTGGTGCCATGTGTTGGGCTGGTGATGTCCTCCTGCAGGGTTGTGGTAATTCCATGATGGCATGAGGGGTGAATCTGAAGATGCGAGACACCTCAGAATCACTCATGCCATAGATGTCTATGCGTGTGTGATATATCAAGTGAAGAGTGAGGGGCTTGTATCAGATAAGAATATTGTATTAGATTAATTTAAATTGTAAATTTTATATAAGCAAATAAAAAAATTAAAAAAAACATCTCCCGTGCCCTCCTTAGTGCCATCCTCCGTGCCCTCCTCCTTCTTTGTTCATCTAAAGTCAGTAGTATAGCTATGCGCGACGATGCCCCTGGCATGTTGGCATACAGATTGTTGGGCAACACGTGTGACTGCTGAACTCCTCACTAACAGTGTTGCTTTATCTGACAATTAGACTTTTTTTCAAAATTTAGACCAGCTTTTAGGTCCTCTAACTTTAGACAGAACATTTTGCTGTTGCGCACATCGCGTAGCCTGCGCAGCAACTGCGTTTTTTTGTGGATCCCCGTAACTCCCTCATTAGCATATTTGACTAGCAAATCAATGGTGTGTCTAGCGCAGTTTTGCACGAAGGGAAGCGAATGTCTAATTCAATTACGCCGGACCAAAAAACGTAGATTTCTGGCGTATATTGTTTTGTGAATCGCGTCCAACTATACGCACGCGCACATTTAGACTTACGCACGCGCAACAGCAGTTGCGCAGGCGTAATCGCTCTGTGAATCTGGGCCAATGTCTGCAAGGTAGACAGACAGAATAGTGTAATGATTCTGTTAAAAAAATAGTAAATACCTATCAAATTCCTTCATCTATATCACCTCCAGCGTTCTAGTTTCTGTTCTCACATTCACTTCCTGGTTTGCGGTGCTCGTTCATGTAAGAACTAAATTTCCCAGTATGCATTGCGTCACGCCCAGTAATTCACTCCTCCTTGAAGTCTCTAACGCATAGAGAGCGTCCTGCCGCACAGATGTAGTTCCCAGGTGGGGCGAGCACGTCACTGACCACCGCAGTAAAGTCTCCCTCCATGGTGGTGAGTAACAATCAGACAAGCAGGAAGTGAACAGAACAGAGAAGAAATAGAGCAACTTCTGAGCAAAAACGAACAATGAGGAAGTGAAAAGAGGAATGTCTGCAGGTAAAGAATGCTTATTATGAAAAAAATGTTTTCCTTTACAGCCCCTTTAAGACCCGGACCATTATGCAGGTTAAGGACCTGGCCCATTTTTGCGATTTGGCACTGCGTCGCTTTAACTGACAATTGCGCGGCCATGCGACGTGGCTCCCAAACAAAACTGGAGTCCTTTTTTTTCCACACATTTTTATTTTTTGCGCTATAAACAAAAATAGAGCGACAATTTTGAAAAAAAACAATATTTTTTGCTATAATAAATATCCCCCAAAAAAGATATAAAATTATTATTTTTTTCCTCAATTTAGGCCGATACGTATTCTTCTACCTATTTTTGGTAAAAAAAATCACAATAAGCATTTATCGATTGGTTTGTGCAAAATGTGTAGCGTTTACAAAATAGGGCATAGTTTTATGGCATTTTTATTAATAATTGTTTTTTTTACTACTAATGGCGGCGATCATCGTTTTTTTTTTGTGACTGCGACATTATGGCGGACACATCGGACACTTTTGACACATTTTTGGGACCATTGTCATTTTCACAGCAAAAAATTAATAGTTTAGGAGTTAACCACTGGGGGCTAGGAGCTGGGGCACCAGGCGTAGCCCGCGCCGGGGCAAGTGATTTTTATTTTTATTTTTATATATTGCTCTGGTTAAGAGCCTCACTTTGATTTTTATATATTGCTCTGGTTAAGAGCCTCTCTTTGATTTTTATATATTGCTCTGGTTAAGAGCCTCTCTTTGATTTTTATATATTGCTCTGGTTAAGAGCCTCTCTTTGATTTTTATATATTGCTCTGGTTAAGAGCCTCTTTGATTTTTATATGCACACGGTGAGGAGTGCAGCCTACAGTGTGAATGGTGTGTGAATGTGGGGGGGTGGCACTCCTGCCAGTAAGGGGTGTCACCCTCGGTCGTTGGGGATAAGTTCTCCCCACGCCTGTGTGAATGGTGTATGAATGGACAGCAACATCATTGGGGCCTTGGCGCGGCGTTGCTCCTCCCAAGTCCTGCATGTTGGACTTGGGCTAATCCAAAGTGATGTGGATGTGGTTGTGTGTGATCTAGGGACCACAGTGGTGTGCATGCGTGCATTGTCCGTGTGCCATGATTAATGTGTGTGTTCAACGTTCAAAGATTCATTCCACGAGGCATCTCCTGACTGCTGTACCATCTGCAGACGGGGTCTCCTCTGGCAGGGGGGGACTGTGTGGTTGGGGGGTCAGGTCATCACATATGTCAATCTCCAGGCCCTTTCTCACGGCGTAGTTGTGCAGCATGCAACATGCAACGATGATATGACACACAAAGTTGGGGGAATACAACAGGGCCCCCTCGGACTTATCCAGGCATCGGAAACGGGACTTCAGGAGGCCAAATGTGCGCTCCACCACTGCACGTGTACGTATGTGTGCCGCATTGTATTTTCTCTCTCCTCTGGTTTGAGGGTTCCGGAATGGAGTCATGAGATGGGGCCCAAGTGCATATGCCGCGTCACCTGGAAGGGAAAATACAGGAGGATGTTAGTCATGTATGTGCCCCTCGTGATGTCTGCATCATGGGGGGAGGGACAGTCATGCCTGCCACCCATGTCACTCACCAACCAACCAGCTGTCCCCATACACGTTCTGTTCAAATTCTGCTGGGATGGGGCTTTGACGGTATATGTAGCTGTCGTGGCTGGACCCGGGGTGTTTGGCACGGACGTGCCATATGAGGTATTTGGCATTGACTATCACCTGTAGGTTGATGGAATGCCAGTGCTTGCGATTGCGATATATGTGCTCTGTGGCACGGGGGGGGGGGGGCTGTAGTGCCACATGTGTGCAATCAATGGCCCCGATGGTGCGTGGCAATCCGTCAATTAGGCAGAAATCACGCATTGCCCTCTGTCGCAGATGCTCATGGGTGGGTCTGATGATTTGGTTGGCCATGCGTCTGAGAATTGCGGGGACAACCTGGTGCACACATCTGCTCATGCTGGTTTGTGACATCCCAGCCACCACTCCACATGTACGCTGAAAAGATCCAGTGGCAAGGAAATGGAGTGTTGCCAGTGCCTTGACCAGTGGCTGCAGTGCATGTGAGCGGTGTGTCTTGCTGGTGATGTCCTCTTGCAGGGTTGTGGTTATTTCCAGGATGGCAGCAGGGGTGAATCTGAAGAGGCGATACACCTCCAAATCACCCATGCCAAAGAGGCTAATGCGCTTTCGGTATATCCTCTGCCGTGCCCTCTCACGTGCCCTCCTCCTCCTTCTACGCGCCTCTTCCTCTGCCTCTTCCTCTGCATACACTAGTAGTGCTAAGACTAGGCCTGCCCCTGGCATGTTGGCATACGAATGTGTTGTCCTAAGTGTGATTGCTCAGCTCGTCAGTAATGGTGCAGCTGTAGTTGCTCTCCAGCTGACATGCACACGTCTGGAGCAAAGCTACCCCTGCTTTATGAGGGGTAACTTTAGGCAAGCCATTCGTCTTACGCGCATCGTGCGTAGCCTTCGCCGATCGTGCGTAGTTTCGGGAATCAGCACGTCTCCTCATTTGCATATTTGAATACAAAATCAATGGGAGCACACGATGTTGCCCGCGTAAATATGCGTTTGCGCTGCGCAATCGCAGAATAGCTAGTAGGGGCAGGAAAAGCCTTCTTTCTGGCGTATCTGGTTCTGTGGCTGCGGCGCATAGATACGGCGGCGCATATTTGCATTTACGCCGCGCATCTCCATATACGCCAGCGTAAGTTGTTTGAGAATCTGGCCCACTGTGTTTTTTTTTTTTAAATGTACGCTCTTTTTTTGTTTATAGCCCAAAAGATAAAAACCGCACGGGCGATCAAATACCACCAAAAGAAAGCTCTATTTGTGGGGAAAAAGGGACGCCAATTTTGTTTGGGAGCCGCGTCGTACAGCTGTGCAATTGTCAGTTAAAGCGACGCAGTGCCGGAAGCTAAAATTTTGTCTGGGCAGGAAGGTGCACAGTAGGCAAGTGGTTAAAAGATGCAAAGCAAAACACATGTCAAATTTGCAAAACATATTGTTTTTGCAGTCCTGCTAGCTTAGAAAAGCAGTTCTGATAGTACAGGATAGGGATCAGGATCAAATGTATTGTACACACATATAACTATACATACAGTACAATGCACACACACAAACACATGCATATCTGCATACAGGGCAGCTGATAGGGGGGGACCACCAGCCCTCCTGTAGGGGGCCCGGGCAAACAGGGGGGCCCGGACAGCAGAGGGATTCATTGTGGTTGGATGGAGGGGTCAATAACAGAATTACTTCCCCCGCATCGAACCCCCTCCCTGTTCTGCCTGCTTCTGATCCCCCCCCTGTCACTGGCTTACCTGTCTCTTAAAAAAAAAAAAAATTAAAATAAAAAATGTTGTAATACATTTTAACATTCTTTAAAAAATTAATATAAAAAAAGATTAAAGATTTAAAAAAATAAAAATAAATGTTTTTAAAAAAGGGCTGTTATGTTTGCTTCCGCTAATAAAGATTTTAGTGTATTTGTGAAAATATTGCTTTGATATATTTCGGGGGGGGGGGTCTGGGGGGCCCCGTCAGGTAGGCTGTACGGGGCCCCGTGATTTATAACAGCAGCCCTGTCTGCATACACATGCACACATATTTTTAGCCTTTTAAAAATTGCAGATCTACTGACCTGGCTGATCCACACACCTTCTCGCTTTGGACACCCTCCCAAAACTGGAAGCCCATGCTGTAAACATCTTTTGGCTATGGCGCAGGTGCAAAGAGGTTAATACTGCTTTAATCCTTTATAAATAGATCCCCTAGGACACACATATGGTGCATACATACTGTATAAATACATAATACAGAGGCGATTTAGTTCGCATGTGCCGCGCTATATAAGTTTTTCATTCATTCATTTCATTCATAATATATAAATGTCCTCAGAACAGAAAATACAGGGCTAATCCACAGTCTTTAAAAAAAAAAAACTCTGCAGTTCTATCCTGTCCCTCCCATGTGATTGGTTGGTTTCAATGTCACTCACTTCCGTCAGCCCAGCAGTCACTCCATAGAAAACTCTCTTTTTTGCGTGCCTCTGCCTGAGATGGATCATCCACAAGGCAACATAGGCAGAAGCCATGAATGCTCAGGTGTCCCTTTATGCTCCTGTAGTAAACCAGAAGGGTAACATAAGTGGTTCAAGCTGTGATGCTGCCTTCCACTTCATGAAGGAGGATGCACTTGTTAGCAAGTTGTATCTGATGAAATGGTCTATGCCAATACAGACAGTCATAGGCGTGTGAAGGGGGTGTGCGGGATGTGCCTGGGCACACCCTAATCACCCAGTGCACCAAAGTCCTTGATAAGGCAATACAGCTGGCTCTCCTGTACCAGGCCTGGGCCCTATCAGTTCAAAAAGGGGGGCCCTGGCACCTGTCGACCAGGAGGACCGGCTGTACTGCCTTATTGCAGACAGCAAGCCTTTTGTTAGGGATTTATTGAATTCCACCAGCGCATGTTTTATCTTTTGCCTTCACAGTCCTCATAATGAATCATGTTTCTGCTACAATTCGGACACAGTAACCTGTACTGTTTAGTACATCACATTTCACATTAATCTGGCTCCTGTTGGTACAAATCAGCACCGTCTTTTGCTATTAACAGACTGAATAGAATATCATAATTAAAATATTTTTTTTATTTTATCGTATGCAGCATGCCAAACTGTTAAATGATTATGCAAAAGCATATGCTAAGCATCAAGCAGCTGGCAATCATCTACATACACAAGATCATCACAATTTGATGGCGTCTAGAAAATTACTTGTAGGTACCAAGAAATATATCAACAAATTAGATAACACCCAAACAACAGATTTAATTACAAGAAGCAAACTCATTATGTATGAATTATGACAAATTTACAGTTGTAATTTTCTAAGTTGTAACATGTGAAATGCTCTGTTAAAAAAATAAAAAAAAATACTTGTTAGATGGATACATACTTCACATTGACAAATGTTATATTGGAAAAGTATACCATCACATAGTAAACTTGATAAATGTAAATCCCTAAGGTAAGTAATGTTCCCTTTCATATATTTAATAAATACAACGCTAAAAGTTAAACTCTAAAGACACTATGTTGCACATGTGGTGGACTTGTCCAAAAGTGAGTAGGTTCTGGATTCATATTTACAACTTCATATACTCACTTTCTCAAATGAACCTCATTAAATCACCTCTTCAGGCACTATTGGGACGCCCAGTGGAGGGGATATCAAGACTAGAGTTAAGCGAACACCTGGATGTTCGGGTTCGGACCCGAACTTTAAAAAAAAGGTTAGGTTCGGGACCCGAACTTGACCCGAACTTTGACCCAAACCCCATTGAAGTCAATGGGGACGCGGACTTTTGACTACTAAAATGTCTCTAAAAAAATAAGGGAAAGGGCTAGAGGGCGGCAAATGGCAGCAAAATGTTTATCTCACACCTACAGATATGGAGGAAACAATGCAAACACTGGAGGAAACACTACAAATCTTTTCCCTAAATGTTTGTTTTTGAATAGCACAATAGAAGAAAAGTATATTAAGGGTGTATCTCACAGTAATATATGCAGTCCTGGTGTAATATGCACAGTGCTGGTGAAATATGCAGAGATTCACCTATATCATTCTTTCCCTATAGCAAGAAGCAGGAACCTAGCCCTAAACAATGTACTGCACAGACAGTATATCACAGGGGACAGGTGGAGTGCTGGTGAAATATGCAGAGATTCACCTATATAATTCTATCCCTATAGCAACAAGCAGGAACCTAGCCCTAAACTATAAGATGCAGATCTCACAGAAAGAAACAGTGCTGGTGTAGATTTCTCAAGCAGGATAATCCTATCTAACTCTGTCCCTCAATCAGCAGCAGCCTGTCCCTACCCTAGCTAAAGCAGACTGACGAGCTGTGCTGTGTGCCTCTATCTGATATAGAGGCTGGTCACATGCTGGGTCACATGCTGCACTGGCCAATCACAGCCATGACATTAGTAGGCATGGCTGTGATAGCTTCCTAGTCACAGTAGTAAAACAAATGGCGATTGGCTGCCGTGCAGCGCGCCGTTACATAGCCGAACCCCAAACCCAAACTTTTTACAATTATTCGGGTTCGGGTTCGCTCAACCCTAATCAAGACACATGATTAGGCTCATAGCCTTTATATTTGTTGGAGCCAGAAATTCCAGGTCTTAGAAATCCCCAACAGTTCCTTCTCACCTGCTAAAATCCAAGCTATTTTGGATAATGGTGAAGGAACGCATATTGGCAATTTTAAATTATAAAATTGTTCTGTTTGACAAAACTTGAGTCCCCTGGATTAAATACCTGCCTTTCTTTTAGAATGAGGTGCACTGCTTTCTTTTCTGCCTTGTGTTCTTTCCATTTATGATCTAGCTCCTTTTTCTCCCCTCTTTCTTGAGGTCTCCATGACTACAGTATAATTGAGGTTTATGGTTGCATCAATCAGATGAAGCTGGGGGGGGGAATATTCTCCCTTCTATATACTATCCCACATTCATGAATTACGGAGTGCAAGATGGGTTACTGTAGAATTCAAATGGCATTATTTGAACGTCTCCTCCCCCATTTTGACCATCTTTGGAGAGGCAAAATATGATAGGATGGGATATTGCATGTTTTTTTTTTTTTTTTTTACCGCTTGATGCCTATTTAATTTGATGTATGGTATTCTTTTTTGTTTTTAATTTTATTTTATATTCCCGAAATGTGGAAGATGATATACCAGGTGTATCAAAAAAATTGTACTTTTGTGCATGGTTCCTGATCACTTTGACCACATAATGATTGGAGGATGCATTAAGAAAAAATTAAAGCCTTGAGTCTACAGATGAACACTGCCACATTTAGGCTGCGTACACACGATCAGTCCGAAGGACCGTTTTTATTGGTTAACCGATGAAGCTGACTGATGGTCTGATGTGCCTACACACTATTGGTTAAAAAAATAATCGTGTCAGAACGCGGTGACGTAAAACACAACTACGTGCTGAAAAAAACAAAGTTCAATGCTTCCATGCATGCGTCGACTTGATTCTGAGCATGAGTGGCTTTTTAACCGATGCTTTTGCATACTAACGATCCGTTTTGACCTATCGGTTAGTCGTCCATCAGTTAAATTTTAAAGCAAGTTCTCTTTTTTTTAAGTTCATTGTTTTTTATTAAATTTTTTAACAGATAGTACAAACAAAGAGCAAGCATTGGGTAATTCACATCACAGTGTGGAAGGCATCCGGAATTACAATGCATTGGTATCTCAGAGAAACTAATTGGTCTAACTCATACAAACTAATTGGTCTAGGTTCCGTCTAAAATGAAACAAAGTATAGTGGAAACATGAAAACTGAGCACCTATTTGCTCCTGTGTAGGTAGGCGGCAAGGTATACTTCAAACAAACGTCATAAATTTTGAACACCAACAGTCTAAATTGTCTAACAAGCACTTGCTGGACAAAGAAAGAGAGAGGAACACAGGGTAAAAGGGGAGACACAGAGAGAGAGGAGGAGGGACAGGAGAGAGGGGAAAGGAGAGAAAAGGGTAGGAGGATCAAGGAAGAGGAGAAGGAGCCGTAAAAAAGTCAGAAGAAGTTCGCAGTAGAGTCAAAAATCCCCACCCAATACACAATGTAGCGGAGGATTCATGTAGTTATCTAAGATTGATACCAGCAGTTCCAAAGTTCCCAGTGGTTGCTCATGCCAGACCTTCAACCCATGCCCGAGTCAAACATTTGTTCATAGCTACCATGAGTGTGAATTGTCTGTAGCACTTCGGCCAGGTCTGGAGGCGACGGATCCCTCCAATGACGGACCACCACCAACCTAGCCGCTAACAATATGTGAGACAGCAAAGTTCTCAGCTGGTGTGGCACCGAATCCATCTTCAGGGAGAGCAGTGCCATCCCCGGTTTCAGGTCTAGAGCGAGACCTGTCACTTGACGTATCAGCCCGAACACCAGGTTCCAGTATTGAGTGACTTTAGGACACGCCCAAAGTATGTGGTACAGTGTGCCAACACCTCCACACAGCCTCCAGCAGAGAGGGGACTCCCCAGGGGCCAACCTTGAAATGCGGTAGGGGGTAAGATACCATCGCAACAGGAATTTTTGAGACAGCTCCCACAAGTTGGCACTTCTAGTAGCTGCGTATGTGACCCTAAGAGCAGTTTGCCACTGTTCCTCCGAATAAACTGTATTAAGATCTTTCTCCCAACCTTTCATAGGGAGAGACTTCTGAAATATACACTTATTTTGCAGGAGAGAGTAAAATAATGAGATACCCCTCACTCTCTGCGATTTGGAAAGGTAGTATTGGGAGATCTGCCACGGGAGGGAGACCGAGGTCTCCTTGAACGATTTAAGGAAGTGGCTGATTTGCAAATATTTGTAGTGGTCGGCTGATTGTATATCCAATTCTAACTGGAGGGTTCTAAAAGTCTAAAGAGCCGGTCCTATATATAAATCTGCAACACTCAACCCCCCTTCCCGGTCCCAAGAGGAGAGAGATATATTAGGTATGAACAGTGACAGAGCCGAAATGGGGATCTGTAAAGGTGAGGATTGTAGTTCAGGGAATGGATGTAGTACAAGTGACTTCCAGGCGATCAGTGCACCCCGAATCGTTGGACATAGTAAGGGAGATGGTCGGGGCAGGGAGGTACTAGTTAGAAGATAGTTGTAGAGATTCCCCCCAGGGATCTGGTGGCCTTCTAACATGGACCAGAGGGTAGGCGCTGAGGAGGGGAACCAACCTTTCAGCTGGGCGAGGATAGAGGCCGAATGGTAATCTCTAATGTGCGTGTGTCCTATTCCCCCCGCTGACCTATGTTTGACAATCCTGCTATATGCACAACGAGCCCTCTTGCCTCCCCATAGAAATTTGTTGATTAGGGATTGCAAAGAGGAAAAGAAAGAGGCAGGGGTTGGGATAGGTAAGGTCCTAAAGATGTATATTATTTGGGGGAGGATTTGCATCTTGAAGGCCGCTAAGCGGCCCGACCAAGAGAGCTCAAATCTCGCCAGATTGTTTAATTTAGATGGGAGTGATTGTAGAAGGGGATAATAATTGCTTTTAACTAACTCAGAGGACTTGGGGGTGAGGGTAATACCTAAATAGGAGATCCCCGTGTCCCTCCAGACATATGGGAATCGTGTACTTAAGGACAGTCGAAGCTCCGGAGGGATGCCCATTCCCAGGATGTATGACTTGGAGTCATTGACCTTATAGTATGACACAGACGAGAATAGATTCAGCACTTCTTGAACTGAGGATAGAGAGGATTCCACATCTGTAAACATCAGGATGATATCATCCGCGAAGAGGCTTATAGTGTGCGTTGAATCTCTGCTTTTAAACACCTTTATCCTAGGATGAGAGCGAATGTACGAGGCCAAAGGCTCCATAAGTAAATTAAAAATGAGCAGGGATAATGGGCACCCCTGGCGGGTCCCATTAGAGATATTGAAGGGGGAAGACAACATGCCGGATATATACACCTGTGCTGAGCGGTTAGTATAAAGCCCCATTATCGCAGAGTGTATTCCCCCCGTAAATCCGAATTTAGTAAGGACTTTAGCCAGGTATACCCAGTGTATTCTATCAAACGCCTTCTCTGCGTCCAAAGCAAGGAGCAGAGAAGGCGTTTTGGTCAAATTTGCTGCATGAATAATGTTAATCAGGCGCCTCGTAGCGTCTGCCGATTGTCGTCCCTTTGTGAACCCTGATTGATCCATATGGATCAGGGACGGCAACAAATCCACTAACCTATTCGCGATGAGTCTGGCATAGAGTTTCAGATCGTTGTTCAACAAAGAGATCGGCCTGAAGTTCTGTGGTGTGGTCGGCTCCTTCCCCGGCTTCGGGAGCGCCACAATGAGAGCACGTAGCATCTCAGCTGGGAAGGATGAGGAGGAGACAGCAGCGTTATATACATTAGACAAGTGTGGGGCTAAATCCAATTTAAATGATTTAAAATACTCCCCAGTGAACCCATCCGTTCCGGAGATTTGTTGATAGGAAGAGAGTCAATAGCTTTTAAAATCTCCGGCACCGTGAAGGGTGAGTTGAGTTCATCCAGTTGAGTCGATGTAACTCGGGGGAGAGCAACCTGATCCAGAAAAGCAGAAATAATGGATTTGGTCGGTTGGGCCGTGGTACGGTCCTCTTTTAGGTTATAAAGGGAATTACAATAGCAACTGAATGCATCTGCAATGGCCTGCGGATGGTACAGCTTTTCCCCAGAAGTAGGATGTAGGACATAAGGTATTTGGGTCTTATATCTAATCCCTCTAAGGCGATTAGCTAATAGCTTCCCGGCTTTATTGCCACTAACATAATATGACATCTTAAGGCGCCTGGAAGCCAGGTCAAAGTTGTCGAGCAGCAATATTCGCAAGTCATACCTGAGTTGCGACAGCTGGTTGGATAACGTTGGGGAGGTGGCTTTTTTGTTTTGAATTTCTACGGAGTGAATTTTAGATAACAAATTCTTGTAAAAAATACAAAAAATTGGGGAAAAAAATGTTTTTCTTTGTTTCTGTTATTTTTTTGTAAATAAGTATGTTTTCTACTTCAATGATGGGCACTGATATGGTGGCTGCACTGACGGGCACTGATCAGGTGGCACTGATGGGCACCGATGAGGTGGCACCAATGAGATGGCACTGATGAGGAGGCACTGATGGGCACTGATGATGGACACTTATAGGCGGCACTAATGGGCACTGATAGGCGGCATTGGTGGGCACTGATAGGTGGCACTGGTATGTGGCACTGATGGGCACTCATAGGCAGTACTGATGGGCACCAATAGGCAGCACTGATGGGTACTTCTGGCGGTACTGATGGGTGGCACTGATAGGTGGCATGAATGGGCACTGATGGCATCTTAAGGCGCCTGGAAGCCAGGTCAAAGTTGTCGAGCAGCAATATTCGCAAGTCATACCTGAGTTGCGACAGCTGGTTGGATAACGTTGGGGAGGTGGCTTTTTTGTTTTGAATTTCTAAGGAGTGAATTTTAGATAACAAATTCTTGTATGTTTTGTCTCCTCCTCCTCCTGACCCCAGCACCCATTTTTATCAGCACCCCCCTCATAAATGCCTTATGGGCATTCCAAAGAGTCATGGGGCTAGTAACAGAATCAACATTATTAGCAAAAAAATTAGACAGCTCTTCCCGTAGACGGGCCCTGGATTCACCATCCTGGATCAGCCTCCAGTTGGACCGCCAGACAAAGCACGAATTCACGCCTGGCGAGTCGGCAATCGATAGCGTCACCGAGGCATGGTCCGACCATGTGATGTCATTAATTTTAGATGCAATAATCTTGGGCAGTAACCATTTGTCTGTGATGAAAAGATCCAGTCTAGTATAGACCTGGTGGCAAGTTGAAAAAAAGGAAAAGTCTCTCTCCAACCCATTAAGGCACCTCCAAGCATCGTAGAGTTCTTGTGAATGGAGAAAGGGCTGCAGCAAGAGGCGGTGTCTGTTTGAGCAAGATGTCAAGTCTACCAGTGGGTCAGGGGGTAGATTAAAGTCCCCACAGAGTAAAAGATAGCCCTTCCGCACTTGTTTAACCTTCCTGAGGACTTGATGTAAAAAGCGGATCTGATGTTGATTGGGCGCATAGACATTCACAATAGTATATGTGGTTGAGGCGATGTCGCAGACCAAGATATGGTACCGGCCCAGGGAATCAGCTGTTTCACTGTGTTTAGTGAACGGTACCGTATCCCTAATTGCAGTAAGTACTCCACCTTTTTTAGCTGAGGCACTTGCTGTAAATACATGGGGAAACTTAGGATGAGTGCAAGAGGGCATCTTCTGCTTATGGAAATGAGTTTCTTGTGCGCAGAACACATCACCCTTATGATGGATAGCCTCATTCCACAGGGACTTCCTCTTCACCGGGTGATTTAAGCCCTTGACGTTAACTGTCAGGAATGTAATGGGCATGGCGCATATAGGAAGAAGTCAGTGTAGAGTAAAGCGATGGATACATAACTTACAGTTTCCGATGGATGTTTGTGACGAAGAGGTTTATCCGCTCCTTGGCATGCTCCTAGAATCGTTGATAGTTCTCCGGAAGTTGGAAGAGATGAGGTGACTCTGACTGCAGTAGAGAGGCTCCAGATAAAAGAAGAAAGAAAAGAGAATTGAACCAAAACAAAAACAAACATGAAAGGCATCAAAGGGGTGCGGTGGGTTATAGCCATCTGGGCTCAGTGTGTACAAACACTAGCGCAGAACAGGGGGAAAAGTTTAGCTTGAAGAACAAACTCCTCAACGGGGAATTACAGCTGTGAACTAAGTAATGTATGTGTATAACTCAGCGACATTCTAGCGGTGGGAGCGGGCGTTTTTAGCATTAACCAGGTGCCAGTCATCCTTAACACGTGATGGATTTCCTGTGTTTGGGCCCTGCGATTCTCCCTCAGGGATAATGAGCCAGGATTTGAGCAGATCCAGTCCTTTAGGCAGGGAGTCAACAATGAAGTCTTTCCCCTTGTTAGTAATGATAAGTTTAGTTGGGAACCCCCACTTGTAAGCGATATTGTGGTTCCGTAAGGCCTTGGATATGGTATTCAGATTGCGCCTTTTCTGCAGCGTAAACTGGGATAGGTCAGCAAAGAACTGCAGCTCCTTGTATTGATCAGGAACAAGATCTTTGTTATGGACTGCTCTCATCAAGCGTTCTTTAATATGATAGAAATGGAGGCGCAGTATGACGTCCCGCGGCACATTGTCAGATAAATGGGAAGGTTTGGGCAGTCTGTGGATCCTGTCTATAGTGACATCCAGTGCTGACACGTCAGGCAGTATAGAGGTGATTACCTTGGTAACATGGCCATGCAGATCTGACTGCTGAATTGACTCGGGGACCCCCTTATTTTAAGGTTGTTCCTTCTTGCCCGGTCCTCGATGTCTGCTAATTTGGCCCTGACTGCTTCCATCTCCTCATCCCTGGCATCATGTGCATCAACAAGGCTGTTGATAGCGTCAGCGTATTCCCCCATCTTGGTCTCCACATGGTCCACTCTGGCAGAAACGCTTTGTAACTCCTGGCCAAACTAGCGCATACAGGACATCATGTCACCATGGAGCGA
The DNA here is from genome assembly GCA_029574335.1 of Rana kukunoris. Classification (NCBI taxonomy): domain Eukaryota; kingdom Metazoa; phylum Chordata; class Amphibia; order Anura; family Ranidae; genus Rana; species Rana kukunoris. The sequence goes on from CM056052.1 coordinate 73,252,585, forward strand.
GGTTCTGAGGGAAACTAGCATGTCCTTAAGAGTGGTATCTAATACAGGCTGGTTAGTGGTGGGGAAGCGGTCAATGGAGTCAGGAAATTCACGGGTATCATCCCCAGAATCTAGGCCCACAGTAACCTCAGAAGCAGGATTCTTGCCAGCAAGCTTAGGCCTTGTCTTTTCCGGGCTCCCCGAGGCAGAGGAGGGCACAGGGGAATGTTTCCTGGTCGAGGGTGAGTTCCGTTTTGACGCTTTCCCTTTGGGTGGATCCGTCTGTGGAGTGCTGGCTTCGGATGGTTCAGGCGGCTCGTTGCCATCTTGCCTCTGCTCCCATGCGAAATACTGTGTCCGTTTTTGAGGCCGTTTCGGGCCGTTTCGCTTGTTCGGCATCCCGCGGGAGGTCAGGGGAATGTGGACTCCAAGGTGGTGTAACTCAATCGCCGCTGAGCAGGCTGTAGATAGTCGCTGTATCCCCGTTGGTATCAGAGCTCCTCGCTCACGCGGCCATTTCGATCCTCGGCAAGCTCCACCCCCCAAGTTCTCTTTTTTTTGACCGAAGGATAACTGACAATATTTTTTCCCCCAGACTTTTCACCGTTTTTGTAACCCTGTATTCTCCAGGTTTTAGTAAATTAGCCCCAGTATTCTAAATGAGGTCTAGATAAAGATCTATATAATAGAGGAATCAGGACCTCCTTCTTCCTGCTGGTGATCCCATTTGCCTGGTCACACTGTTTGCTCATTTTACAATCATCTGAAATAAGCACCCCCAAATCTTTTTCCTCTGTAGTGCTGGCTAACACTGTACCCCCATTGTTGTACTCTCTCAGGGGATTCTTTCCCCTAGGTACATTATTTTACATTTAGAAACACTGAACTGCAGTCTCCACTGATTTGACCAAACTTTCAGCAATGCCAAATCATGTTCCTTGTTACAGTCACCTCCAGGGATATGAACCCTATTACACACCTTTGTAACATCAGCAAAAAATCATACCTTGCCCAACAAACCTTTATGTCACTTACATATAGATTCAATAGAACAGGACCCAGTACGGAGCCTTGTGGTACACCACCAGTGACTGTTCCAAGTGAATCCCATTTAAAACCACACTCTGATATCTATCCTTTAGCTAACTGTATAATCACAGAACCACCCACATGTTAAGTCTTAGCTTGTACATTTGATTAATGATCATTATGTGAAACTATATCACATGCCTTGCTGAAATCAGGACATGCTATGTTCACAGCACCACACTGGTCCAAAACATTGGGCCAGGGTGGTGCAATGTAATGTTACAATGTAGAGCCGTGTAATGTTTCATTGATTCTTGAAGCCAAAGATGAACTTTAAGTGGGAGTTACATTATACAAAGGACAATCAAAGAGCCTTGAGTAACAAGAATAGAATAGGAACAAAATCATTTTTCAGATGATACACAACATTTTGAAAATAAAACATAATTGTAGAGGTTTTAATGTGACCTTTGCCTCAAACTGTGTTTAAAAAGAAAAAAGATAAACATTTTAAAATGTTTCTACAATTTCTACACTTTTTTTAATTGTACATTGCCTTTGTGAAAACGATGTCAAAGTTTTTGGATCTCAAGCACTTAACAATTCATCCACTGTACTCAATCCGTGTGCCACGCTATATTCCCCAATACAATTAATAATCACAAATATTCACTTAACCACTTCAATACCAGGCACTCATACACCTTCCTGCCCAAGCCAATTTTCAGCTTTCAGCGCTGTCGCAATTTGTATGACAATTGCGCGGTCATGCTACTCTGCACCCAAACAATTTTTTTATCATTTTGTTTCCACAAATAGAGCTTTCTTTTGGTGGTATCACCTCTGCGTTTTTTGTTTTTTTTTTGCGCAAAAAAATAAAAAAATACAAAAAATTGGGGAAAAAAATGTTTTTCTTTGTTTCTGTTATTTTTTTGTAAATAAGTATGTTTTCTACTTCAATGATGGGCACTGATATGGTGGCTGCACTGACGGGCACTGATCAGGTGGCACTGATGGGCACCGATGAGGTGGCACCAATGAGATGGCACTGATGAGGAGGCACTGATGGGCACTGATGATGGACACTTATAGGCGGCACTAATGGGCACTGATAGGCGGCATTGGTGGGCACTGATAGGTGGCACTGGTATGTGGCACTGATGGGCACTCATAGGCAGTACTGATGGGCACCAATAGGCAGCACTGATGGGTACTTCTGGCGGTACTGATGGGTGGCACTGATAGGTGGCATGAATGGGCACTGATAGTCACTGATAGGTGGGCAAAGATGGGCACTGATGGACACTGATGGATGGCAATGATGACACTGATCGGTGGCATTGCTGTGCATCACAGATTTATGGTCTTTCACAATGGTGCCAATCAGTGCCCATTTGTGGGCACTGATTGGCACATATTTGGTATTAATTTGCATATGTGGATGGCCATGTGGGATGTACCTGGCCATCCACATGCTTGGGGCTTCCCTGGTGGTCCTGGCGGCTTCCCTGGCGATCCAGTGTGGGCATCTGTGGAGGGGGGGCTGCGCTAATAAACAATCAGCGCAAACCCCCTCTGTCAGGAGAGCCACTGATGGGCTCTCCTCTCCTCGCGTCTGTCACGGCTGATCACGTGGTAAAGAGCCTCCGCCGGAGGTTCTTTACCGAGATCAGAGATGAAGGGTGTCAGACTGACATCCCACATCACCGATCGCCATGCTGCGTGGCGGCATTTTATCCTGCTGGACATTAGTAGATGTGCAGTCAGGATAACAGAACCACTTCCCGGACGTCAATTGTCTATTGCCCGGGTGGAAAGTGGTTAAAGTAAATAGTAAAAAAATTAGAACTAAACAATATAATTCACCAAATATATTCTCTGTGTTAACATCCACGTATAAATAAAGTGACACAAATCTAATTCTTGCAATATATGTGCATATAGAATTCCGTGAAAGAACTATTTAATTATTAAACAATCATATGTAAAGGCCATATAATGAATGCTGTGAAGTATTGCCTGATTGCCATCCACCAATTTCACAATTTTATTGTGCTCCATATTCCATCTGCTGCTTGTAGCGCTCAGTAACCATACCAGTGTATGACCACACACATGCCCCCCCCCCCCCCTTTATGTGTATTCTTACATTATTCAATGTGACCTCGCAATTACATTTGGTCAAATAGTGCTTTTTAGCCTCTTCAGGGCTAGGGTGTGTGTAATCTAGATCTCCTCGTTCCTCCTCCTTTGTGCTGCTGCCTCATACCATGCAAGTGTCATCAAAGAGCATATATGCAGGAAAGAATGCCAATAGTGCTTATACCATAAAAATAGTTTATCTTTATAAAAATGCTGAAGAACGCTATTCACATTTACCTAGGACTTCCAGTGCACCAGACTTTACAGGTTTTGTACTCTTTACTTGGTATCAACCGTTACACTGCACAATCCAGTAACTCCACACTGGGCCACAGGGTAGGGTGACCACGTGTCCCGGATTTCCCAGGACAGTCCCGCATTTTGCAGGTCTGTCCCAGGCACCTTCATTCCAGGACAATACAGTGTCCCGGAATTAAACTGACACAGCTTCCCTCCCGGCCAATCTGATGCCCCCAAAAATGGTCGCCACATTACTGCTTTACTCACTGACAGTACTTGCCCTGGCTGGGAATGCCTGGAGGAGCACAATCCCGCCCCATGCTTGTGATTGGAGAAATCATAAATCCCGCCTCTTGTGTCCAATCACTGTGCTGTGATTTGTTACAGCACAAGCTGATTTTTGGAAAGGGGGAGTGTCCCTGAATGGTAGTTTGGAAATGTGGTTACCCTACCAAAGGGTCATGTGGCTTCCTCAGGGGGATTCCTATTGGATGGGTTGGGGTGCATACTTTTTATCTATCTGGGCCATCGCCATTTTGTGCACTTCAGGGATAAACATACTAAAGACTACAGGGTAAAAATTTGAAAAAATTACCGAGATGTGCCTATTGAAAATAACAAAAAAATGAAATAAAATAAACAGCAGCTCAAATGCGAGATATATACACACGGATAAATGCAAACTGTAAGAAGGAGTTGCGCTAAAAAATAATATAATTAAATAAAATAAAGTGATCCACGTGCTCACAAATAATTTGAGTCTATGCGACACTGAAAATGTAGAAAAAAACAGTCCTCAAGAAAACATAAGAAAGTGATGCAAATGTCCCATAAATAAGAAAAAAAAAGAAAAAACACCACTGAATGTTGCAGATAAACAGTAGACTTTTGATGAGAACACCACCAACAACGTGCACCTCCACCACATAAAATGCGCGCTTACCAAAGGCAAGCTGAAAACAAGCCTATATAGTAGTTCACTATCCAGGTCTATATCCAGCAGCAGCTCGCAGAGGTACCCAGAAGGTGAATCAGGTAGGCTCAATGGATCAGACTTGCACGAATCAACCATCAATTACTGTATATACCCCAAAAAGAAAAGCTATCCATAGTGTAATACTGACTAGTAAAAAGATTTATTAGTAATAAAAGTTACACTTATAAGGTAGATGGTAAAATCAACCATAGAAAATGTAGCCGGCCGGCTTGCAGACACCCGTCCACTCACAAGAAGCACCGCAATGAGGTCAGCATGCCAACCACATTCAGTGGTGTTTTTTCTTTTATTTTTCTATTTTTTTTTCTACATTTTCAGTGTCGCATAGACTGTAATTATTTGTGGGCACGTGGATCACTTTATTTTATTTTATGCTGTCCCCCAGGTGGGTATGGCTGGTGGCTGCTGCTGTCCCCCAGGGAGGGTTTGGCTGCGGCTGCTGCTGTCCTCTAGGAAGGGTATGGCTGGTGGCTGGTGCTGTCCCTTAGGCGGGTATTTCTGGCTGCTGTCCACCATGGCGGGTATGGCTGGTGGCTACTGCTGTCCGTTAGGCGGGTATTTCTGGCTGCTGTCCACCATGGTGTGTATGGCTGGTGGCTGCTGCTGTCCCCCAGGGCATGTATGGCATGCTGCTGCTGCTGACCCCAAGCGGGTATGGATGGCGCCCAGGCAGGTATGGCTGGCAGCTGCTGCTGTCCCCCAGATGGATATGGCTGGCGGCTGCTGCTGTCCCCCAGGGCGGGCATGGCTGCCATCAGTTCTAGTGTTGTGACGCAGTTTCTAAAACCAACATGCCTGGACAGTGTCTGCAGTTCATCGATGTCTGCCACCAGGTGTCGCTACAGTTTGCATGGCCACAAGCCTGCTTACAGTTCCTCGCACGAGAAGCCAATAAGTCAAGTGAAGGAGACCAGCGCACTGTGCGCCAGACACAAAGCTGATGAAGATGGCAGAGGGTGGTCGTCTGATTTGCAGGATTGGGTGCTGGTCGACACCGGAATTTGGCTGGAATTTGCCGGAGCACTTGCCCTGGGGGTGATCGGAGGAGTGGAGTGGCTGTGCGTGCTATGTCCCAGGTGCCACATACCTATGTCTGGAGTCGGCACCTAGGCCCGGTGCGGACACTGTGGGGATCCACTAACCCGCTTAGGGCCAGTGAAGCAAGAGACTAAGTATTATACTACAAGCCTGCTCACAGGACTATGCATGGTGCAACTGCAGGTGACTCGAAAGGCCGGAGAGGGCCATGTGTCACCTACCCCAGCAGTGAAGGAACTTTCACCATCCCTGAGTTCCGAGACAAGGAGGGAGAAGAGGATGTCGGAACGACCTTTGACCTGGCCATGGCCCCAGAGGTTGCAAGTGATATTGTGCGGCCTCCATTTGATCTCCCTGAAGTAAGACCCTTGCTGTGCCCATCCAGAGGAGGCCCATGGTGCAGGAGGGGGATCCCTAAGGTGAGCTGGATGAGGTGAGCGAGGGCCGGGTCATAGACTGGGGTTCCATAAAACAAGTGGGTCTAAGTGACAATAAGGTCCTATTGAACCTGTGAGAGGGTATACTGAATAGTGGATAAAATGCACAGGACAGTCTTTAACTGGTGGTATGATGACAGGTGTGGATTCCTAGACATAGATAAGCATCCAGAGCGAAGATTCTCACCATCTTATCACCCAGCCCATCATCATACCACCAGTTAAAGACTGTCCTGTGCATTTTATCCACTATTCAGTATACCCTCTCACGGGTTCAATAGGACCTTATTGTCACTTAGACCCACTTGTTTTATGGGACCCTACTTATTGACACTTGTAGTAGTTTGATTTATGCACATATAGCCACTAGTAGCTATTTTTTCACTGTTAATTGTTTATTTATACATGTATTTGTACAGTGTTTTTGTATCACCCTTTTGAAGCGCTCATCACTATTTATATTTTTACTTCATTCATGTGTATTGTGGACACTTCAGATTTAGCTGCCTCAAACTTGTTGATACCACCAGATTACACATCTGTATACTCACAGTAGCGCATTAGACCTTATTTCTATAGACTGGTGTTCGCCTAGCGTGCTGGACAAGTTTGGTTACATGGAGAACTTGTTTGCTTGGTCCCCCCCAGAGGAAGCTTCTTCCAGTGATGAGGAGCCATGGTTTACAGAGGACTCTCCATCCACTGGAACCTCAGCAGAAGTAGTGGAGGAACCACAACGCCCAACGCAAACCCGGATAAATCTCACAGACTCTTCTCAAGTCTGCCCTCTACTACTCAAACCAGGGCACTTACCTACTGTCAGTGGGTCAGTAAGGCCTCTAATTCCTGTATCCTGGCCGGGGGAAGTCTAAGGAGCTGCCCAGGATGTATTCCTGGATAAAGATCTTCACCATGAAGATAGTGTCAGGCTCCTGTCACCGGGGAACACAGGACTTACACTTTGCAGAAGGTCAGTGTGGAAGAAGCACGAGGAGGAATGTTGCAAGTAGTGCAGAATGCTGTGACCGGCGAACGCAGCGTTTGCAGTTATGGACTGGCTGGGAGCCATGCCATGTGCCACCATTGCTAAGCCATCAGGGAGAGGTACCGAGTACCTCTGGCCTATTAAAGCACTCAGTTAATACCATCCAATAGACTGAGTAGCTACCCAAAATCACTGAGCCACTGGGGAGAGGTATTGTGTGCCTCTGGCTTCTTGATTTGCTCCAGCAACACAATTCAAGAGACTTTATTACATTAACAAAGTACAGCCAGCAATCTGAGGTTATTCAGAGTGATCGCTTTTTGTCTTAGGCTGCGTACACACGAGGAGACATGTCCGATGAAAACGGTCCGCGGACCGGTTTAATCGGACATGTCTCCTGGGATATTTTGGCCTGATGTGTGTACACACCATCAGACCAAAATCCCCGCGGACAGAGAACGCGGTGATGTGATGGTGACGTGGCGGTGACGGTGACGTCGCAACGTCCTCAAACCAGGAAGTAAAATGCTTCCACGAATGCGTCAAATCAATTTGACGCATGTGGGGGATTTCGGTCTAAGAAACTTTTGTCCGCTGGAAACCTGTCCGCTAGGCCGTACACACGATCTAACATGTCCGCGGAAACTGGTCTGCGGACCAGTTTCAGCGGACATGTTCGATCGTGTGTACGCGGCCTTACTGTAACTGATGAGACAGGAACCTAACAGTTTACAGAAAAGGATTTGTACAAGAGAAGTTCAAGGTAGTGATACTCTGCATGAGCCAGTGCAGAAGAAGAGGAGAAACAATATTCTGCAGTGAAGTTATGCAGGGGAAGAGACTGTGAATGTTAGAAGTGCATTATTTTCAGGGCTAAATCTACTAACCAACGTTCTACAAATCTGATGAAAGATCAATAAGTGCTATGGGCATCCCATATCTTCCTTTACCCCAACCAAGTTGTATCCCGCAATAAACGCAACAAAACGATGCAAATGACTGCTCGTTGTCTCAGAGGTGATATATGGGGTCTGGCAGCAGGGTGATTTGGTGAATGTTTGTAACTTGTAGCAACCTACCGCTACATATATAATAGAGGAATCAAGACCTCCTTCTTCCTGCTGGTGATCTCATGTGCCTGGTCACACTGTTTGCTCATTTTACAATCATCTGAAATAAGCACCCCCAAATTTTTCCTCTGTAGTGCTGGCTAACACTGTACCCCTATTGTTGTACTCTCTCAGGGGATTCTTTCCCCTAGGTGCATTATTTTACATTTAGAAACATTGAACTGCAGTCTCCACTGATTTGTCCAATATTTCAACAATGGCAAATCATGTTCCTTGTTACAGTCACCTCCAGGGATATGAACCCTATTACACACCTTTGTAACATCAGCAAAAAATCATACCTTGCCCAACAAACCTTTATGTCACTTACATATAAATTCAATAGAACAGGACCCAGTACGGAAACTTGTGGTACACCACCAGTGACTGTTCCAAGTGAATCCCATTTACAACCACACTCTGATATCTATCCTTTAGCCAACTGTATATTCATGGAACCACCCACATGGGAAGTCCCAGCTTGTACAATTGATTAGATCAGGGGTGCCCGACCTTTTGAAGAGTGAGGGCCACTTAAGCGACTTGATAACCGGTCTTGGGCCACAATGAGCAGAGCGGGTGGATGGCAGCCCACTCTACTCTTTAGAACCCACTCTACTCTTTTTTTTTTGGTGGATCGGATTGGAGGTAGGCGTTTGTAAATGGACACAAGTCCAAATACATCTGCCACTCCTAAGGTTGCGTACACACGATCGGTTCAAATCGATGAGAATGGACTTAAGTCCAGTTTCATCGGTCCAAACCGACCGTGTGTACGGCCCATTGGTCCGTCGGACCAAAGTTTTAAAACTTGCTTTAAAATCTGACCGATGGACGCCTGACCATCGGTCCAAACCGATGGTTAGTACGCAAAAGCATCGGTCCAAAAACCTGCGCATGCTCAGAATCAAGTCGACGCATGCTTGGAAGCATTGAACTTCGTTTTTTCAGCACGTCGTTGTTTTTCAGCACGTCACCACGTTCTGACCCGATCGGATTTTGGACTGATGGTGTGTACGCACATCAGACCATCAGGCCACTTCAGCGGTGAACCGATGAAAATGGTCCTTCGGGACATTCTCATCGGTTTGAACCTATCGTGTGTACGCGGCCTTAGAGATGAATGGAGGGTCAAATTGGGTTGGACTGTGTGAAAGGGGCCTACGGTTCTCCTGTGGCTTTCCTGCAGGTTATCTGTACTTTGCCATAGACTTCTATTATATCCTGTAGGTCTGGTGCACTTTCAGAAAGTTTACCAAACTCGCAGGTAATAGAAGTCTATGGCTCAGTGCAGGTAACTTGCAGGTGTACTGCTCTGCACATGCAGATCAGTTTAAAAGTAGTGTTGAGCGGAATACGCCATATTCGTGAAATATTCGTTAATATCGAATATTCGTGATATTTTATCAAAAAAATAATTTTGCGAAATTTCGCTAATGCGAATGCGAAATTGATTGCGAAATTCTCGTCCGCGCATGCCAGCCATCATCCATTGTGTCAGGAACATAAAGCAACACGTCCAAAAGTGTGGTGAAACTATTTGTGTTACTATCTTCTGTTAACCATTTGGCGGTGGGTTTCACCAAGCAGAAAGCCTGAAAAACATATTGGTCTTGTTAAATGTGCATGCAAAAATCTAAGAAGACCTTCTAATCGAAAGGTTATGTTCCAGTCCTAGGGGAAATTAGATATGAGGTAATTGTCACCAAATCCATCTGGTTTTGGGCTAGATATGCAGCCTCTTGAAGGGTGGGCTTTAACACCAAAAGGCCACATATATGCAGCCCTATGTAAACAATTTACTGTGCTGAGAGGGCGCACACCCTCAGTGCTCCCAGCACAGTCACAGGCAGGAACCAAAAAGCTCCCAATATATACTCGCAATCAGGCAGGTTCCTATTGGTTGCTATGGAGGTTGCTAACCTCTGACAACTGTGGTAGGAGAACTCTGATTGGCTCTGATGCAAAAGAAGGGCAGAGAAAGTATTTGCGAATATTCGTAATACGAATATTCGCATTGCGAATATTCGGCAACATAAAAGGATTGCCTCAGCTACTCGGCCCAGGGTCTCTAATCATACCAGCAATGCTTTTAGACGTCGATGGAGATCACTAGGATGTGATCTGTTTTAAAAATAAATCCTGATGACGTAAACAACGAAACGTACGTCGAGGCGCTAACCAGTCACGCTTTTCCCTACCACTTCCGACTTCCGGGTCCGTTGGTTTTCGACGGTGGAACGCACGCCGGCTATCGAAACCAGCAGTGCGACGGATTTTCGATCCATCTCCGAATCTACGTTACTTCGACGGTAGAACGTACGCCGGCCAGTGAGACTACCAGCGCGACGGATTACCGTACCATATCTGAATTTGCGGGTTCGATTGGATATCGAATAACGCCATAAAGCCTCAGTGCCGGGATCAGGGCACAACCTGAGTAAGCAGCCATTTGGCATGTTACTTTTTAATTTTGTTTTAATAAACAGTACTTCACTATGATTGCTCTTCTGTTCCTATTTATATGAATGCTGGATCATCTGAACGTGCCTATCTGGATCATTCTGAGTCATCCTATTGACACAAGCGGTTTATGACTTCTTTTTTAATTAAAAGAGTCTACTAATATTGGTAAGGAGCCATTTCTATTGATCTCACCGGGTGCAAATATATGGTGGAGGTTCCAGAACTGCAATATTTACGTCTTTGTTTGAACCGAGAATCACTATTGGGTGCTTATTATTTTTTAGCACTATTTGGACTTAATTCATTATTTAATATTTTTTTGGTTTTCATCGTATGGACACTTCACTAATAATATATGTTTTTCTAAGAGATTGCACATTTTAATGTATATATATACACATAATTTGCATTGATTTTGTGTTATCAGCGCCCCTTCACTTCCGATTCTAATGGGCACTGATAGGCACTGATAGGTGGCACTGGTATGTGACACTGATGGGCACTTATAGGCAGTACTGATGGGCACAAATATGCGGCACTGTTGGACACCAATAGGCAGCACTGATGGGTACTTATGGTGGCACTAATGGGTACTTATGGCTGGCACTGATAGGTGGCATGAATGGGCACTGATGGTCACTGATAGGTGTTAACCCAGCATACACACCAACAGAGGGGATGTAGCTAAATATTATATGTAGCTTCCTCAGGGGGATTCCTATTGGACGGGTTGGGGTGCATAGTTTATATCTATCTGGGCCATCGCCATTTTGTGCACTTCTGGGATAAACATACTAAAGAGTACAGGGGGGTATAGAAGCCCCTAAAAATCATTGGAGGGGGAACAATTTAATGAAAGAACTTAGCAAAAAGGAGTCATGGTGGATTTATGAAATGGGATCTATTGTGCCAAGTGGTTTGAATAAAGATTTTGATTTTGATTTGGGTTTATTTTGCAAGTAATTATTATTGTGGTGCATCTTTTAGGACAATATAATAGGTCGTTTTTTTAGGTATGTATATATGTATTAACAAGTATGAATATTAGGGTATATAAATTGTATAAATTATGTACAGTCAGGGATCATTTTAATAATTACATTTTTTATGATCATATACATGTTTATTATAGCGAGTATACGTTAATATTATTAATATTGTGACTATTTGATATGTCCCTGATATGCACGGCCACATAATCGTGTATTCCTGAGGTGTTAACCCAGCATACACACCAAAAGAGTGCATGAAGCTAAATATTATATTAGCTACAAGGCAATGCAATTTAATAATACTAACACTTAGGTAGACATTGATGTTTATTCATTTAGGACTTCAACAAAATGTTGATGGCCCAGATATATATAAAGTACACACACCAACCTGTCCAGTAGGAATCCCCCTGAGGAAGCCACATAACTCTGTGGTGTAACACGTAGGGGAGGATCAACAGGACGATACAGCGGACCACGCCCCTGTTAGTTTAAAAATAAAAAATGCTAATTCTACTCATAAATCTTATGTATGGCGTATAAATAATTATCTTTTACAACAACCTGATAACATTGAATATATCTCTCAAAAATTGACTGAATTTTTTTCCAACAACTCGGGATCAGTCTCCGACCCATCGGTAGTATGGAATGCCCATAAAGCTTATATACGCAGACTCTTTATACAACTTGGTTCTCAAGCAAAAAAGAAAAGGGAAGCAAACATAGAGGAAATTAACAAAAAATTAAATGTCATGGATCTGGAAAATAAGTCTAACCCATCGCCCTCTCTTAAATCCCAGATCTTCAAACTCAGACATGATTTACATGCTCTACTTCTAGAATCTTATGACCATAAACTTAGAAAATTGAAAGCAAGCTCCTATGTTACTAATAACAAAGCAGGGAAAGTTATGGCAAACCGTATAAAAGGTAATAGACGGAAAACTAAGATACCATACATTTATGACCCTATTTCTCGGGAAAAAATTATTAACCCTCAATCCATAGCTGATGCCTTTAGCTCATATTATAGTAAACTATACAACCTCAAAGAAGACTCACCAACCATCAACTAAAGAAATCCTTGATTTCCTTTCCCATATTAATTTACCCAAATTGTCTGATGACCAGCTTAAACAATTAAATTCTCATTTCTCTACTGTCGAAATTCTATACGCCATTAACTCTCTACCCAAAGCCAAAGCACCTGGTCCAGACGGGTATTCGAATGAATACTTTAAATTATTCAATAAACAGCTTGTACAACATATGAAATAATTATATAATGCTGCTGCTTCTTTATCTTCTTTCCCAGACAAAATGCTATCTGCTCTCATTATTACTCTCCCTAAACCTGGCAAAGACCCTACTTCTCCCCCTAATTTTCGTCCTATTTCTTTACTGAATGCAGGCTTGAAAATTTACGCAAAGCTTATCGCCAATAGGATAGTTGACATACTTCCCAATCTAATTAACATGGATCAAACTGGCTTCACCAGAGGTCGTCAAACATCTGACGCAACCAGACGATTAATCAATATTATCCACAATGTTAACATAACCGGAACGCCTTCTCTGCTCCTCTTATTGGATGCAGAGAAGGCTTTTGATAGGGTTAACTGGTCCTATTTATCGCTTACTCTTAAGAAATTTGGCTTTGAGGGTCATATTCTTAAAGCCACACTAGCCCTCTATTCAAATCCCACAGCACAAGTTTTTAATTCTAACCTATTGTCTAAACCCTTTCATATCACCAACGGCACCAGACAAGGATGCCCATTATCCCCCTTAATCTTTAATTTAATGATTGAACCTTTAGCTGAACATATTGGGCCAGATTCAGAAAGAATTAGATTCCCGCAGAGTATCAGAGATACTCTACGCCGCCGTACTTTACCTGGCTCTAGGAGGAATTCAGAGAGATTTTGGCCCGTAAGGTACGGCGGCGTAGTGTATTTCTCCCAGCGGAATCAAAATACGCGAATAGGGGGCGTGAGGCATTTAAATTAAGCGCGTCCCCACCGCGATCGAACTGCGCATGCTCCGTTCAGAAATTTCCCGCCGTGCATTGCGCGAAATCACGTCGTTACGTCATTTTTTTTTGAGTAGCGTCGTTTACGGACATTCCTATTCCCGGACGACTTACACAAAAAAAAAAAAAAAAATTGAAAGTCGATGCGGGAACGACGGCCATACTTAACATGGGCCGCGTAACGTTAGACCAGCTAAAAGCTGGTTTAACTTTACGTAGCGAAAAAATGACGTACGCGATTGCGAACGACGCTCGTAACTTTGTGGATCTCCGTAAAAAGCTCATTTGCATACCCCGACGCTGAAAACGACGCGAACTCCACCCAGCGGCCGCAAAAAGATCGCAGCGTAGATCCGAAGGCGTACGAAGACGTAAGCCTGTCAGATTGAAGCCCAACACCGCCGTATCATGGTTTGAGGATTCAAACTAGTGATACGGCGCGCGAAATTTAAAATTACTCCTGTCTAACACCAGTTAGACAGGCGTAATCGCTCTGTGATTCTGGGCTATTAGGTCTAATTCTAAAATAAACGGCATCACCATAGGAACCAATACCCACAAAATTAGCTTATTCGCCGACGATATAATTCTAATGTTAACGTCTCCCTCATCTTCCCTACTTGAGGTCCAAAAGTTATTATCTTGGTTTGGTAGAGTATCATTTTATAAAATTAATGAAAGCAAATCATATGCTCTAGATATTGGTATTGATGCAGTAACAAACAATCTTCTTCAACACCGCTTCCCTTATACTTGGGCAGACACTAGTATCCCGTACCTTGGTATTCATTTGACTAGATCCACTAAATCCTTATTTACACATAATTATATCCCTCTTAAAAATAAACTACAATTGGATCTGAACGATTTAGGAAAACACGAATTCTCTTGGTGGGGCAGATTATCTGCTTTTAAAATGATCCACTTGCCTCAAGTTCTATACTTGTTTAGAAGTTTGCCTATCCCAGTCCCTATGCATTTTTTTAAATCTTTACAGTCAATCCTTTCCAGATACATTTGGAAAGGGAAAAAATCTAGATGTGCCCATTATAAATTGATCAAACATAGAATGTGGGGCGGAGTGGGTTATGTCGACTTTCAAGACTATTTCTATGCCTCAATAATGTCTCAAATGAAAGAATGGTTCCAACCATCCCCAACAACAACTTGGGGTCTAATTGAATCCTCTTATAGTAATCAACTACCGACCAACTTCTGGCTTTTTGGTGCACATATGGGAATTAAACTTCCCTCACACTTGCCTCCCACAATAAAAATATCCGTTACTACTTGGCTTAAGATTTCGAACTCTGTGAATTCTCCTGATACAAAAATCGCAGTCGACATTCCCTTTAAAACATTGCATCTTATAATGTACCACACATCACTTAATCTCTGGAGCGAACAAGGCGTGGAATTTATTCGTGATCTTTATAATAAAGACACGATTAAATCATTCCAAACCATCCAATCTGAATTTAATATACCCCAACATTGTAACGCTCATTATATACAAATAGCAAAACGTTTATGTAAATTAAATACCAAAAGCGTTTGCCTACATAAATCGATCTGGACCTTTCTATCTTCTACTGAACCTAAGAGAAGGGGTATTACACTTTTTTACAACTTGCTTCAAGACAAGAGAATATTTTCAAAAACCCCTTCACATTTACAATGGGAACAGGACTTAGGCCTCGTACACACCATCGGACTTATCCGATGAAAACGGTCCGCGGACCATTTCCATCGGATATGTCTGATCGGGAGTTTGATCCGATGGCGTGTACACACCATCGGATCAAATTCCCCGCCGCCGGACGGCGCGGTGACGTAGCGGTGACGCGCCGGTGACGTTGACGCCGCCACGTCACCGCTACGTCACCGCACCAGGAAGTAAAACACTTCTGCGCATGCGCCGAATACATTCGGCGGCGGTGGTGCGGGACGACATGTCTGCTGGTAAGTGTACTAACCAGCAGACATGTCGGGCGGACAGATTCCCACCGGATAGATTTCAAAGCTTGCTTTGAAATCTGTCGGGTGGACAAATCTGTCCGCTAGCCCATACACACGAGCGGAGATGTCTGCTGAAACGGTCCATCGGACCGTTTTCAGCGGACATATCCCCTCGTGTGTACGAGGCCTTAGAGTGTTCTTACACTGATGACCAATGGCACATGGCTTGCAAAATAAACCAATCTACCTCTAAATGTGCATCCTTATGGGAACTATCAATAAAAATCACTCTGAGATGGTATTATACTCCAGATGTATTATCCAAATTTAGTCACCAACAATCTGACCAATGCTGGAGACTTTGTGGAAAGAAAGGGGACTTTTATGGAGCTGTCCCACGCTTACTAAATATTGGACAGAAATATTTGGTATAATTTCGGCTTTAACCGGTTCATGGATAGATCCTAGCCCAGGTTTAGCTTTGCTGTACTTGGGTATTGATGACTTTCTAGTTGACTTCCGGATTTCCATTAATCATTGACTTCTAGCCGCTAGATTATCAATCACTAGAAAATGGAAAGACCCTTGCCCTCCTTCTACTATTGAAGCCATTGATTTGACCAATCTCCACTTTACATATGAACGTATAATGGCCATCTCATTAAATACTCTATACAAGCATGATGCTTCCTGGGCCCCATGGAAGACTTGGTATGGACTTGGTGTATGGTAGCTTTCAACTGAATACTTTTCACTATTTATCAATGTCCATGGTTCGTTACATGATAATTTGAATTTGCATAGTGTTAATCCCTCGTATGCAATTTGGATTAGATTTTCCTTTACTTGAGTTTAATTTTCTGATATTTTTATGACATTATACTCTGACCATTTCTAATACTGATATTTTCTCCACATGATGATAAGATAATTATCTGTTTTCTGTTTTGTTTACATGCTTTCCATCTTTTACTACTTATATACAACTTCTTGATTTATCAATATTTGTGAAATGTCACATGCTCCTTATACTGTTTATTGTTACATTATATACTTATACTATGACAATGCTTTGTAACATGTACTACTTAATATTTTAAAGTCCAATAAAAACTATTGAAAGAAAAAACAGGACGATACAGCGCCCGCAACCTAGTGTGGATTTACTAGTACAAAGCGTGTATAGTCTGGTGTGCTGGAAGCACCAGGTAAATGTGAGTAGTTTTCTACTTTTGAAAAAATGCAATATTTTTTACTTTTTGCTATAATAAATATCCCCCAAAAATATATAAAAATACAATTTTTTTCCTCAGTTTAGGCCGATACGTATTCTTCTACCTATTTTTGGTAAAAAAAATCGCAATAAGCGGTTATCGTTTGGCTTTCGCAAAATTTATAGCGTTTACAAAATAAGGGATAGTTTTATTGCATTTTTATCATTTTGTTTTTTTTACTACTAATGGCGGCGATCAGCGATTTTTTTTCATGACTGCGACATTATGGCGGACACTTCGGACAATTTTGACACATTTTTGGACAATTGTCATTTTCACAGCAAAAAATGCATTTAAATTGCATTGTTTACTGTAAAAATGACAGTTGCAGTTTGGGAGTTAACCACAAGGGGGGTAGGGGTTATGTGTTCCCTGTGTGTGTTTACAACTGTAGGGGGGTGTGGCTGTAGGTGTGACGTCATTGATCGCGTCCCCCTATAACAGGGATGACGCGATTGATGCTGCGGCCACAGTGAAGCACGGGGAACCCGTGTTTACACACGGCTCTTCCCGTACTTCAGCTCCGGGGACCGATCGCCGCACTGCAGCGGTGATTGGGTCCACGAGTCCCGCGGTCCCGGTCACGGAGCTTCGGACCGGGTCACGGGAGCACGCCTGGGTACTATTTACTGACGTAAATATACGTGGATGTGCCCAGCCCTGCCATTCTGCCAACGTATATGTGCAGGAGGCGGTCCTTAACCACTTGAGGCCCGCGCTATCGCTGAATGACGGCAACGGCGCGGACCTCAATTTCCAACATGCCGTCATTTGACGGCAGTTGCTTCCTGGTTCCCTGCGCGCGCTCTGGAGCGCGCGTCGGGGAAATTCTGTTGCTGGCCGTGTCCCTTGGACACAGCCAATCACAGATCGCCTTGAACGGCCAATCGGAGTAGCCGTTCAGATGCGATCTGAGGACGAATGAGAGATGATCTTAAATGTAAACAAATGAGATCATCTCTCATCGCCGCTTCTCCCTCCTCACACAGAGACAGCGTGTGAGGAGGGAGAAAGTTCTGTGAGTCAGTGATCGTGCCCATACAGTGCCACAGTGCCCATACAGTGCCACCACAGTGCCCATACAGTGCCACAGTGCCCATACAGTGCCACCACAGTGCCCATACAGTGTCACATCTGTGCCCATACAGTGCCACCTGTGCCCATACAGTTGCCACCTGTGCCCATACAGTTGCCACCTGTGCCCATACAGTTGCCACCTGTGCCAATACAGTGCTCACCTGTGCCGCCAATCAGTGCTCACCTGTGCCGCCAATCAGTGCTCACCTGTGCCGCCAATCAGTGCTCACCTATTCACTAGAGGAGGCATTCCAAATTATTTCTGCGCCCGATGAGAGCAACATGGACCTCTCTCGTTCAAACTCCACTTCCAATTTTTCTTCTGAGTCGGACGTCAACTATGAGCCAGCCCTCAGTAGTGGAACACTGAGTGACTCCGAAGAGGAAGATAGCCGGCCCGCTAAACGAAGGCGTTCTGGTCAGGAGGCAGTGCCATCCACCAGCACTGCAGTGCCATCCACCAGCACTGCAGTGCCTTCCACCAGCACTGTAGTGCCTTCCACCAGCACCGCAGTGCCTTCCACCAGCACCGGAGTGCCTTCCACCAGCACCACAGTGCCTCAGCAAGAAAGGCCAAAGACCCATGCCGGCCTTCCCTATGCCCTTCAGAACCCTTTGTGGCTTCCTCCAAATTCCGGGGAAGCCAACATTCCCCCTTTCACGGCCCAGCCAGGAGTCCAAGTGGACACGGAGAATTTTTCCCCGATCGATTTTTTCAACCTGATGTTCACAGAGGACATGCTATCTGAAATTGTGGCCCAGTGCAACCTATTTTCACAACAATTTATTGAAAGAAATCCCACATCCTATCATGCCCGTCCCTTCCAGTGGAGAGACCTTACGGTGGAGGAGTTGAAAAAAATTTTAGGCCTCACATTATGTATGGGACTCAACCCAAAAAATTCTTCACGTGCCTTTTGGTCCAAAAACCCAATTTATCACATGCCAATCTTCTCCAGCATAATGCCCAGATCCCGATACTATGCCATCACGAGATTTCTACATTTTAACGATAACACCCAGTGCCATCCCCGAAATCACCCAAATCACGACAGGCTTTTTAAAATTCGGCCCTTACTGACTTATTTTTCTGAAAAATTCCCCCAATTGTATACCCCGGACCAACACATCTGTGTGGATGAGTCCCTTGTAAAATTCACTGGCAGGCTTCAAATAAAACAATTCATCCCCAGCAAAAGAGCCCGCTATGGCGTGAAGATATACAAATTGTGTGACCGAGTCACAGGATACTTGTATGCCTTCAGAGTGTACGAAGGCAAGGACACCCAACTGAATCCCCCTAATTGCCCAGACTACTTGGGTTCAAGTGGCAAAATTGTTTAGGACCTCATCACCCCTCTATTGGAAAAGGGATACCATCTATACGTGGATAACTTCTATACCTCCCTTCCCCTGTTCCACAACCTGCACCGGAAGAAGACGCCAGCATGTGGCACCATCAGGAATAATCGGAAATGCTTTCCTCAAAGTCTCATGAATGATGCCGCGTACACACGGTCGTTTTTTGCGATGAAAAAAAACGACGTTTTTTAAAACGTCATTTAAATTGATCGTGTGTGGGCAAAACGTCGTTTTTTGTCTTAAAAAAAACGACCAAAAAAAAATTCCAACATGTTTGAATTTTTTGTGTCGTTTTTCAAAACGTCGTTTTTTGTTTCACAAAAGTCACCGTGTGTAGCAAAAACGTCGTTCAAAACGACGTTTTTCAACCCGCGCATGCCCAGAAGCTAGTTATGAAGCGAGCTTCAATGGAAAAGAGTGGTGAACGTAACCTTGCTTTTTGTGAAAAAACGATGGTGTGTATGCAAAATTGTCTTTGAAAAGTGACGTTTCAAAAACGTTGTTTTTTACTTCACAGAAAACGTCGTTTTTTTTCATCGCAAAAAACGACCGTGTGTACGCGGCATTAGAAGCTGAAAAGTGGAGAATCGGCAAGTCTGCGAAATAAGGAGGTCCTGGCAGTGAAGTGGAAGGACAGAAGGGATGTTTACATGCTATCCACCATCCACAATGACACCGTCGTTGAAACCCGCAGAAGGCGTGGCACCGTCATTCGAAAGCCAACATGCATCCAGGACTATAATTTGTTTATGGGGGGGGTCGACTTCAATGACCAGATGCTTGAACCCTATCTTGCCACAAGGCGGACGTACCATTGGTACAAAAAAGTTGCCATTTATTTTTTTCAATTGGCCATATACAACTCTTATGTAATATACCGCAACTCCACCCAAAACCCCAAACGCTTCCTTGGCTACCAAGAGGACCTTATCACTGCCCTTATTTTCCCGAACGGCCCACCCCAAACTATCCGATCTGACGTTTTAGGTCGTCTCGTCGAGCGTCATTTTCCCGGTAGAGTCCCTCCCACAGAAACAGGCCGACGACGTCAAAAAAGATGTAAGGTGTGTACCAGTCAAGGAATCAGAAGAGACACATCTTTCCAGTGTGCCGATTGCCCTTCACAGCCTGGCCTCTGTCTAACTGACTGTTTTCGGATTTACCATACCAAACTAAACTATTAATCCTCCGTTCCTGCTATCATACACCTTCACACCCCTTATGCCACTGCCTGCTCTGTAACTGACCCCGGCTTGTTTTTTGACCACGATTCTGCCTAACGATTTTGTAATAACTCTGCCTGATCTGGAACTGAACCCGGCTTGTTTTTTGACCATTCTTCTGCCTAACGATTCTGTAATGCCTCTGCCTGATCTGGAACTGACCTCGGACTGTTTGACCATGCCTTTTGCCTGCCCCTTGGACTGATCTTGTACCCTGCTACTGGACTAGTGGGATTTAACACAGGGGTCTCACAAATGTGAGGGGCTCCAGAAAAGTTTTTCTAGATGAAGAAAAACATTTTTTTTGTTTTCTCATCCTAGATTAGGGTCTGGTTGCCCGGAGGCTTCAAAGAGATTTGGGTGGGAGAAGCCTCTACCCCTGTCCCCATTCTGTCCTAAACGAGGCCCTACTTCTGCCTGTTACCTGTAGGACCTATGACATCATGCCTTTGCCGGTTGCATGAACTGACTACTTGTGTATGCCGTTGCTGACCAAGTCCCTGCCTGCTGCCTGGACCAGTGCTATCCTGCTGTGTAGAACTGCGCTACTATTACCACAGGTAATCTTTTATTTACACTTTGCTCAGCATAATGTATTTTGGGGTGTAATTCTTGGTATGTGCATGCTATGTGTCTCTGGAACACCTAACGTTGTTCCTTGCATGTTGGATCTCTGTATGTGGTCAGGCTGTGTAGAAGTCTCACACATGTGGTATCGTTGTACTCAGAAGGAGTAGCAGAATGTATTTTGGGGTGTAATTTTTGCTATCTAAATGCTATGTGTTGGAAATATCTTAGAAACCGACAACTTTGTGTAAAAAAAATATGCGTTTTCATTTTTTTTGCCGGGTGAGAGAGCACACGCTCAGCCTTCAATTCTCTCTTCAGACAGATACTTTAGTGCCACCTCACAGGCCTCCCGTTGCTCTGTTAGTTTTCACCCTGAACTTCTACCCTTTTCTTATTTGCCTATAGTGACCGTCCAGAAGTGACTGACGCTGAACAGCGATCAGCTCACCGCCGTTAGTGCTGACCATACTTTGATAGATTAACTTCCCCTTACTTTTCCTCGTTTGTGGATTTAAATTTTAACGCGCACCATCCGGCCGCAACGTGACTGACGCTGTTTGCAGGATCACTCTATAGGGGGAAGCTCGTGAGCACGGACTGTCCACCAGTTAGCTGAATGGTACCATTCTTCAGTATAGATTTTGGGCCAGATTCAGCAACACTTGCGCTGGAGTATTTCGATATGCGCCGCGTAACTGTGAAGATGCGCCGTCGTTTCTATGTGCCAGTACCCACCAAACTAGATGCGCCCAATAACGGGCCATTTGTGACCGGCGGAACGTTCCGACGCCAGAGTATCGTCAGCGCTTAATTTCGCTTGGCGCATCAGTCGCGCCTATTGATTTCCCCTGCAAATATGCAAATGAGGGATTTTTCCCAATTCACGAACGGATTAGCACCATACGCTGGCTACATGCGCCGCGCGTATCTCGTCCTTCCGGCGCAAAGTTATTTCTACAAAAGGCTGCTTTATCTTTACTCCAGATGGCCACAGGTCAGCAGGAGAGCAGCTACAGCAGCGTTACCGACGATAAGAGCTAGCTGAGCACCCCCACTTGCAGGACAACACCTCTGTCCATGCTTGTCCGTCAAATTTTACAGCCATGGAGGAAGACATCATAGGTCTCCATAGCCGAGATGACGGCTGACAGCTCCTGGCCATTAAAGTTCAGCTTTCTCCTGTGTGTTTGCGGGGAACGGGAGCAGCCATCTCAGAACAAAAGTAACATTACTGCGGGGAGGGGGAGCAGGATATACTTTAGTGCCGGAATGGCGCTTCTACGGGCGCATTTAAACGCCCAACGGAAGGCATTGCGCTGACGTTTCCCGTGAAGTGGTGCCGACGGAAGTTGTGAGCATGCGCACAAAGGGGGCGAGTGGAGCCTCACTCACTGCGCATGCTCCGTGGTTGATGCGCTGAACGTAAGCCTCTGCGCTGGGCTCCGCCCATCATTTACATATGATCACACCCACTTCCCCTTGCGTCGGGTTACGCCAGCGCATTATCGTTACTCTGGCGCAAGTTTACGCGCAACTGCTATGTGAATAACAGTACTTGCGCTGAAAGGGTTGTCAGAGTAACGTAAATGAGAAGCGTTACTCTGGAGCAAAGATGCTCTCATCTACCTGAATCTGGCCCTATATAGTAATCATAAATGCTATTTTTGTGACTCCCACAAATGCCCTTGTGTAGTCACACCTTCTTATTGCATAGCACTTGTTTGTTTGATGATGTGAATTACTGTGTGCGTTTCTTTGAGTACTAATCAAGTAAATTCACTCTTTTTGATTCAAATATACTATGTGTGAAGTGTATTCTTAAAGTCTGAGTGCCCATTCACCACTCACAGGTAATATTCTCAACACTGTCATTGAATATGGTATGCCTGTCATTGTACCTCCGCCCAGCAGGGGTCACAATACATCCCTCAGACTTCTGGTGTGTCAAGGGAGGCTTCGAGCAAGTTAATAGGGGTGTGTTCAATCTTGAAGTAAGAAAAGAGAAAGAGAGTAGATCCAATCATCAAACCAGCGGCCCTTTCGGGGGTGATGCTACATGAGAAATCCTCACTTCCTGTTCTTCTGTCTGTAACTCCACACAGTAATGCAAGGCTTTCTCCCTGGTGTGGAGTGTTGTGCTCCCCCTCCTTTGGACTATTGGAGAGTCAGGACACCCACTAACACACAGCTTTTTTCTCTATCTGCAACGTAGAGAGTGTCCTGACTATCCTGTAGTCCAAGGGAGGGGGCAAGCATGACACTCCATACTAGGGAGAAAGCATTACATTACTGTGTGGAGTTACAGACAGAACAGGAAGTGAGGATTTCTCAGAAGAAATAAGTACATTTAAAAGCAAAATTGAAGGATGAGGTAAGTGAAGGAGGACTGCACTATGGTAAAGGAAGATATTTGGGAAAAAAAATTGTACCTTCACAACCCCTTTAAGCTCTGCACTCTGCAAAGTGAAAAGTCTATTTATCTTTAGTAAATTAACCCCATTACTGCAAAAAGAAAGTCATGTTTGGCTCACAAACTAACCAAGTTACTTCAGAATCAGGAAAAAGTTATTGCCAAATGAGTAGGCCCATAGCTGCAAATTGCTTGGCTGCATAAAGTGTATACAGGTAGGGGAGGTAAAGAGGTAGCTCCATCTACTTATTAGTATTAGTCTTTAACCACTTCAACACTGGGCACCTAAACCCCCTTCCTGCCCAGGCCATTGTTCAGCTTTCAGTGCTGTCACACTTTGATTGACAATTGCACGGTCATGCAACACTGTACCCAAATTAAATTTATAATTTTTTTTCCCCACAAATAGAGCTTTCTTTTAGTGGTATTTGATCACCTCTGCAGTTTTTATTTCTTGCGTTATAAACAAAAGAAAAGTGACAAGTTTGAAAAAATATATATTTTTTACTTTTTGCTATAATAAATATCCAATGTTTTTTTTTTTTTTTGAAAAAACAAATTTCTTCCTCAGTTTAGGCCGATATGTATTCTTCTACACATTTTTGGTAAAGAAATTGCAATAAGCGTATATTGATTGGTTTGCCCAAAAGTTAAGTACAAAATAGGGGATGGATTTAAGCATTTTTATTGTTATTATTTTTTACTAGCAATGGCGGCGATCTATGATTTTTATCGTGACTGCGACATTGCAGCGGACATATCGGACACTTCTGACACTATTTTGGAACCAGACACATTTTTACAACGATTAGTGCTATAAAAATGCACTAATTACTGTATAAATGTGACTGGCAGGGAAGGGATTAACACTATATGAGGCGATCAAGGGGTTAAAGCGGATTTCCACCCTAAAGTGAAGTTCCACTGATCGGAACCCTCCCCCCCTCCGGTGTCTAAAGGCAGTCTCGGGCAAAATACGTGTTTTTCCTGTTGTGTCTGGGGAACTCTCGGCTCCCAGCACACAGCGGGAGCCAATCGGCGGGCGCAGCGCAACTCGCGCAGGCGCTGTAGGTAACCGGGCAGTGAAGCCGGAGCGCTTCACTTCCTGGTTCCCTCACCGTGGATGGAGGGGGGAGTAGCAGAGAGACGAGCGAACGCTCGTCCTCTGCTGCGGACGCCGCTGGACTCCAGGACAGGTAAGTGTCCTAATATTAAAAGTCAACAGCTGCAGTATTTGTAGCTGCTGGCTTTTAATATTTTTTTTAAGGGGCCATCCACTTTAAATGTGTTACCTCGGTAGTGATTCTAACTATAGGGTGAGGGGACTCACAAGGGGAGGAGACCGATCGGTGTTCCTCTGTACTGGGAACACACCATCGTTCTCCTCTCACCGCACAGGACGTGGATCTGTGTGTTTGCACACACAGATCTACAGTCCTGCTCTGTTACCAGGCAATCGCGGGTGCTCGGCGGACATCGTGGCCGCAACACGCGCGCATCGGCTCCAGAGTGACGCAGCAGGCACAAGCACGCCTCTAGAGGGCTGAGAAGCCGAGGACGTCATATGATGCCCACCCAGAACGAGAGCCGCACTGCTCTTACTGTAGATATGACACCTGCCCAGAATGACCCCCCAGCCATCATTTGACGACGAGCAAGCGGTTAACTGTCTTTCCGCCTTTCTGCACTACCAAGGAACACGATACATCCTGGATGACCTCAGTTATCATTTCTTTTATGACACAGAGAAAAGCATTGAAGCTGTTCTCTCTTTCATTTCCATTTTCACATTATTTACAATTTATCTAAAGGGATTCACTTAATTATGTGGCACTCTGCCAAGGAATTTGCTTTTTCTATGTGCATAGCCTTTTTAATTTTTAGGTTAGATTGCATCCTTTGTATTATAATACCGAGACAAGCTTTTACTTGTGTGAAGATGCCGACAGATCCAAAGAAGAAAACATGTTTGCTTTTATTTCATGAATTACTGTCAATATATAATATAATAAATAAGTTATCAGGCAAGGTCCTCAATTCTCCAGGGACTTTTGAAGTACTCGCAAGAAATCTCACTGCAGGACTTCATTAGCTGTAAAAGCATGGATAATAATTTCTCTCTTCTGTTGATATTAACGTTATCTTGAAACATCTGACCAAAACTGTTGCCCACTTTGGTTTTGATATATATGATGAGGACTTAAAGAGATAGTTCACCTTTACCACAAAACTGCTTATGCAAATTAGGGACATCTGTAGATTAAAACAAACTGTGCAGCCATGGGCGTCCGCTCCATAGGGCATGGGGGGGGGGGGGAATTGACCCCTTCTAAAAAATCTAGAAGGTGTTGAAGAGTTTTGCGGCTGTGGGCTGTCTGAGCAGTCCGGGCCTGATGTCACACATGCACAGTGAGTAGAGTGAAGCCGCCTCCCCCTCCAGTGTTTATGTGTACACAGGGGGAGGGAACCTGCTGCCTGTGCTGTGCTAATGGCTGATCTGAGGTACTGAATGGGATGGGAGTCCGTCTGTGCTGAAGGTTTTTTGTTACTGAATGGGGGGTCCATCTGTGCTAAAGGGGGTCTATACTGAAGGGGGGTCCATCTGTGCTGAACTGGGGTCTGTACTGAAGAGGGGGTCCATCTGTGCTGAAGGGGGGTCTGTACTGAAGGATGTTATGTGCTGAAGGGGGGTCATTCTGTGTTGAAGTGGGGTCTGTGCTTAAAGGGGGTCCATCTGTGCTGAAGGGGGGTCTGTGCTAAATGGAGTGGTCTGTGTGAAATGGGGGGACCATCTGTGCTGAATGGAGGGGACTGTGCTGAAGGGGGGTTCCATCTGTGCTGAATAGAGGGGTCTGTACATTCTCTAGGCTATATTTATATGGGCATGGAGTGAAGCTGAATTACCTGAAGAGCTATTTCACACTGCATGCTGGCCTCATTATCAGTAAAACAGCACTTTACCATCACTTGCCTCTAGCAGGGCGCTTTTAAGCCCCGCTAGTGTTTGAAGTAAGGGTTAAATGCGATTGTGTATCGCCGCTGCCGAAGCGCCCCCCCTGAAAAAATTTCAGCGGACGACCATGTGTGCAGCTCTGACTAAAGTTGAATAAAGTCCTTGCTATAGGTCATTTACATCCCTTATGAAGTCTGACTGGAATACTCCCAGAATGTTGCAAAGTACTCCCAGGACATTGCTAAGTGAGGCCTAGCCATCACTGTTCACCTGCACAATCACAGGAGTGAGCTCTCAAATCAGAGCTATTGCATCAGAATTCACCTGGACAGTTCGGGTTTGGAATCATGTGTCCGGGTTTCAAACTGCATAAAACCTGTACACAATATTCAGACTGTACTACTATGGCTTCCCAGCAGGGTTGCTGGCTGCAGTTGTCTAAGCCGAGAGTGTCTGTTACATTCTCTTTTACATTGCCCAAAGCCAGCACTAACAACCCCCCCCCCCCATACATACAAAGACAGGAGAGGAGAGAGTGCTTGATTTGCTCCTCTTTCTCCCACCCCTACCCCTCTGTGTGAGTGAGTATCTTATATAGCGCTAACAAATGCAAACTGAATCGCCTCAAGGCGCTTTTGTCCAACTTGTTCAAGGTCCTTCAGAAGAGATGAGACTTAAGTTTTTTCTTGAAGGCCCGATGGTTTTCTTCCGTGCAGAAAGTTCGTTGGCAGAGCGATCCATAGCCGTGGTCCTTGGATTGCGAATCTTCGTTCTCCTTTAGATTTGTAGCGGGACTTGGGGATATGGAAGAGATTTTGACCCATGGATTGATGTAGTGTTTTATTTTCTCACATAAATATTGAGGCATGTTTCTTTGTGTGCATTCGTGGGTGAGGCAGACGGTCTTGAATGTGATCCAATAATTTTAGTGGTCATGGCCGGGGTGATTGATTCCCATGTTTTTTTCCCTGTTATCAGTCTTGCTGCTGTTTTCTGGATCACTTGTAAATGAGAAATCTGGTAGAGGGAGTTTGCGTAGTCAAGTCAGGAATTGATGAGTTTTCCAACTACTGCTGCTGTTTCCTCTTTCGTGGATGAATGGGATGAGTCTATGCAGCAAGCGAAGAAGATGGTGGGATCCACTGACTACTGATGTGTCTGCCCACACTCCAATCCCCGGCGCTGTGCCTCAGAAAAGGAAAGTGTGAGCTGGAAATGTAAAGTCCAGCAGCCTCAGATACATCTGGATGAGAGGTGCTGACTGCCAAGGGGAGTGAGCTCACCATTCATCCCTGTCTGTGACTAAAGTCTCCTGCCTCTGAGTGAGCACACTAAAGTAAATCAGAGTTCTCAGAGCACCCCTTACATCAGAGTTCCCCTTTATACCAGAAGCCACAGTGTTTCCCCTTACATCAGAGTCTTCTCCGTACATCAGAGTTCTCAGTGTTACTCCTTAAATCAGAGTTCCCAGAGCATCTGTTATGTTAGAGTCCCCAGAGTTCTCCCTTACATCATAGTCTGCAGAGTCCCCCCTTACAGTGAAAGGGAACTCTGCAGGTTCAGATGTAAAAAGGGGAACTCTGTGGATTCAGATGTAATAGGATAACTCTGTGGACTCTGTTTGACTTGAAGAAAAGGTGGCAACCCTACTTGCATTAGGGGAGAGAAAGAGTATGTGATGGGGTTTTTATCAGTGAAAGAGCTCACTACTATGATGGGGGAGGTAAGCAGTGATGACTAGGGCTCACTTAGCAATGTCCTGGGAGTACTTAGCAACGTCCTGGGAGTATTCCAGTCAGGCTTTATAAGGTATGTATTGGCCTACTGTAGGCCATTACATACCTTATAAAGCCTGACTGAAATACTCCCAGGACGTTGCCTGCTAGATCATCAGAGCACAAGTCGCATGCCAAAGTTAGAGCATGCAAGACGGCGTTCCGACTTTGATCCGACTTCAATGGGCTTAAGTAGGATCAAAGTCGTACCAAAGTAGTACAGGGAGCATTTTCGAAGTCGGACCTACTTGCGTCTGACCAGTTAAGACGGCTCCCATAGGAAGACTTTGATTTTCACACGTCATGCGACATGAGCGCCCATTTGTCGCACCAGTGTGAACCTGGCCTGAGATGTTTCTACAACTTGATTGGAGTCCACCTGTGGTAAATTGAGCTGATTGGACATGATTTGGAAAGGTGCACACCTGTATATACAGTATAAGGTCCCACAGTTAACAGTGCATGTCAGAGCACAAACTAAGCCATCAATTCCAAGGAATTGTCTGTAGACCTCCGAGACAGATCTGGGGAAGGGTACAGAAAAATTTCTGATGCATTGAAGGTCCCGATGAGCACAATGGCCTTCATCATTCGTAAATGGAAGACATTTGGAACCACCAGGACTCTTCCTAGAGCGGTATATCTGGCCAAACTGAGTGATTGGGGAGAAGAGCCTTAGTCAAGGAGGTGACCCAGAACCCAATGGTCACTCTGACAGAGCTCCTGCGTTTCTCTATGGAGAGAGGAGAACCTTCCAGAAGAACAACCATCTCTGCAGCACTCCATCAATCAGGCTTGTATGGTAGAGTGGCCAGGTGAAAGCCACTTCTCAATTCATATGACAATTCATATGACAGCCCGCCTGGAATTTGCTAAAATGCACCTGAAGGACTCTCACACCATGAGAAACAAAATGCTTTGGTCTGATGAACCAAAGGTTGAACTCTTTGGCCTGAATGGCAAGTGTTGTGTCTGAAGGAAACCAGACACTGCTCATCACCTGGCAAATACCATCCTTATGGTAAGCATGGTGGTGGCAGCATCATCCTGTGGGTATGTCTTTCAGCAGAAGGAGCTGGGAGACCAGTCAGGATCGAGGAAAAGATGACAAAAAGAGGGGGGACTATCAAGCAAAGGGTCTCCAAGAGTGGAGGGGATCTCTGATGATAAAAGCAGCTACTATAGGTAATAACGGGCCATACTCAATACTGCATAAAAAACATATATACATTTATTTAGAGATACATAAGAACCTCCCCCAATCTAATGAAAGGTAGTTGAAATCAGCTAATGACCAATTGGTCTCTTTATTAACAAACAGAGGTGCACCAGTGAACAGACAGTCCACTGTATATGTATTGGTGACCAACACACAAGGACAAATACAAACATGAAACAACAGTAAAAACAGGTGTCCGGACGTAGATGTACGCACTGATTGGAGTTCCCAGCGGTAATACACCGCAATAAATTAACAATCAAATATGAAATAATTGGGAACAGAGTCCAATCAGTGCGTCCCCGTGGGGAATAGAAATAGCGGAGGCTGGTGTCAGGGGGGACGTTAAGCAGCAACCCTGTGGCTATGAGGCCAGCATCATCAAAAATATATAGATGCTAATGGTAATAAAGTCTCAGGTGTAGTAAATGATAATTGGTTGCTGGTAAATCAGGTGATAAATGGTGTAGTCCCGTTTATAATGGATTCCATAAAAATCAATCAAAAAATAGTTCAAAACTTGGAGATAGATGAACCACAAAGGTGTCTGTGTGAATGAAATTTTAAACAGGCACCAATTGAGCAGAAACAAAGGGCAGTTCGTGTTTGCTGTTAATTTCCTTATTAGGGATACCTCTCCTATAGACACTGTGATGAGGCTCTAATGCGAGCCATGCAGAAATCCTTGTATGAGCCAGGTGTGTATCACCTTACCGTGTCCGTCGTTGTATGGGTGAGGTA
The DNA here is from genome assembly GCA_029574335.1 of Rana kukunoris. NCBI lineage: Eukaryota > Metazoa > Chordata > Amphibia > Anura > Ranidae > Rana > Rana kukunoris. The sequence continues at coordinate 73,282,597 of CM056052.1, forward strand.
GCACTTATGATTTCTTTACTCACGGTGGTGGCTGAATGGATTTGCAGTGTATCACAGGGAGAGAGAGACTCCGATTTCGTGGTTGCAACCAAAGAGGTGTTGAGGTAAACGTTGCACCGCGCGTCCCCCTGGAGGTATCTCTGTATTGCGTCTCCTATTTCAAGGTGCTCCGGGGATCAAACAATCTGCCGTCCGGGACCCGTGACGTCAACGCGTTTCGCTGGACGTAATCGCGTAGCTTCTTCTGGACGTTCAAGGTGCTCTGGGGATCAAACACTCTGCCGTCCGGGACCCGTGACGTCAACGCGTTTCGCTGGACGTAATCGCGTAGCTTCTTCTGGACGTTCAGAAGAAGCTACGCGATTACGTCCAGCGAAACGCGTTGACGTCACGGGTCCCGGACGGCAGAGTGTTTGATCCCCGGAGCACCTTGGAATAGGAGACGCAATACAGAGATACCGGCAGCTGGCAGCCGCTTGTGTACCAGACACCCCCTCCAGGGGGACGAGCGGTGCAACGTTTACCTCAACCCCTCTTTGGTTGCAACCACGAAATCGGAGTCTCTCTCCCTGTGATACACTGCAAATCCATTCAGCCACCACCGTGAGTAAAGAAATCATAAGTGCTACCTCACCCATACAACGACGGACACTGTAAGGTGATACACACCTGGCTCATACAAGGATTTCTGCATGGCTCGCATTAGAGCCTCATCACAGTGTCTATAGGAGAGGTATCCCTAATAAGGAAATTAACAGCAAACACAAACTGCCCTTTGTTTCTGCTCAATTGGTGCCTGTTTAAAATTTCATTCACACAGACACCTTTGTGGTTCATCTATCTCCAAGTTTTGAACTATTTTTTGATTGATTTTTATGGAATCCATTATAAACGGGACTACACCATTTATCACCTGATTTACCAGCAACCAATTCACTACACCTGAGACTTTATTACCATTAGCATCTATATGTTTTTGCTTAACGTCCCCCCTGACACCAGCCTCCGCTATTTCTATTCCCCACGGGGACGCACTGATTGGACTCTGTTCCCAATTATTTCATATTTGATTGTTAATTTATTGCGGTGTATTACCGCTGGGAAATCCAATCAGTGCGTACACCTACGTCCGGACACCTGTTTTTACTGTTGTTTCATGTTTGTATTTGTCCTTGTGTGTTGGTCACCAATACATATACAGTGGACTGTCTGTTCACTGGTGCACCTCTGTTTGTTAATAAAGAGACCAATTGGTCATTAGCTGATTTCAACTACCTTTCATTAGATTGGGGGAGGTTCTTATGTATCTCTAAATAAATGTATATATATTTTTTATGCAGTATTGAGTATGGCCCGTTATTACCTATAGTAGCTGCTTTTATCATCAGAGATCCCCTCCACTCTTGGAGACCCTTTTCTTGATAGTCCCCCCTCTTTTTGTCTACTTGTGTTGGCTACGGTAATTACCCCACCCCGCGGGTGTGGCCTCTCCTCTATATATGAACCTCTTTTTTGCTTACATTTTACAGCTATCAAACGCCCCCTGTCATATTCATTGTTTGTTTATATGCTCGAGGAAAAGATAAATGCAGCAATGGATAGAGACATCCTTGATGAAAACCTGCCCCAGAGCACTCTGGACCTCAGACTGGGGAGCAGGTTCATCTTCCAAAAGGACAACAATCACACAGCCAAGATAACAAAGGAGTGGCTATGGATCAACTCTGTGAATGTCCTTGAGTGCAGTGGCAATGCAGCCATAGAGGGCGCAGGAGATCGCCCCCTCTCGTTCCTGGATTGCCACTGAAAACAATACATAGATTCATGCATTGCATAAATCTATGTATTGTCACTGGCGCCGCTGCCGCCCACTATTTATCTGAATAACGGCAGCTGGTTGGCTGTGGATAGGCTTTCCGATTACAGCCTGTGGGCTGTAATCGACTTCCAAAGTTAACCAGGGGATGCAGGGGGTGTGCGCTCCCTGATTGACACTGACACGCATCTCAGCCAATCAGGTTCACAGGATCTGGTTACCGGTAACCTGATTGGCTGAAGCGACATCAAAGGGTGAGACTACATTGTGGAGGATAAGTGAAAGATAAGATAAGTGGCGGGCGGGTATTTTGGGGCGATCTGGCGGCATTTTAAGGGGCAATCTGACGGCATTTTAGGGGCAAACTGGCGGCAATTAATGGGCACAGTGGCGACAATGGCATGGCACAGTGGTTACGTTTGGCATGGCAGAGTGGCGACAATTGATGGGCACAGTGGCGACAATGGCATGGCACAGTAGCTGCATTTGACATGACACAGTGGCGACAATTGATGGCACAGTGGCTGCGTTTGGTATGGCACAGTGGCGACAATTGATGGGCACAGTGGCAACAATGGCATGGCACAGTGGCGAAAATTGATGGCATGGCACACTGGCGACAATTGATGGGCACAGTGGCGACAATTGATGGCACAGGGGCTGTGTTTGATGGCATGGCACAGTGGCGACAATTGATGGGCACAGTGGCTGCATTTGATTGCATGGCACAGTGTCTGCGTTTGATGGCATGGCACAGTGGCTGCGTTTGATGGCATGGCACAGTGGCAACAATTTTATGGCACAGTGGCGACAATTTTATGGCACAGTGGCTGCGATTGATGGGCACAGTGGCTGCGTTTGATGGGCACAGTGAAGCTGCAATTGATGTTTTATTTATTTTTGTTTGTTTGCGCCCCCCAAAAATTTTGAGCGCCAACCGCCACTGCTTGTGTGGCCCAGCCAAAGCTCAGACTTGAACTCAACTGAACATCTCTGGAGAGATCTGAAAAAGACTGTGCACCGACACTCCCCATCCAATCGGATTAAGCTTGAGAACTCCTGCAAAGAAGAATGGGAGAAACTTCCCAAAATAGGTGTGCCAAACTTGTAGCATCACACTCAAAAAGACTTGAGGCTGTAATTGGTGCCAAAGGTGCTTCAACAAAGTATTGAGCAAAGGCAGTGATTACTTATGTACATGGTATTTTTTCCTTTTTTAGCTTTAATAAATTTGCAAAGATTTCAAACAGACTTCTTTTACGTTGTCATTATGGGGGTATTGTTTGTAGAATTTTGAAGGAAATAATGAATTGAATCAATTTTGGAATAAGGCTGTAACAAACATAAAATGTGGAAAAAGTGAATACTTTTCGTATGCACGGTACACATTTATACAATTAAGGCTTAGTACCCCAATGCTTTAAGGCCACACTTTTAAATCCAAGTCCCCATCCCGTCCATAAATGTGTCTTCTTAAATGTAATTGTAGCACCCCTTGCTTTTTGCATGGGCATTTTTCCAAAAGCTAGTTTCACTGGGAGAGTTACATTGCTCCCAGCCGTGATTTGTTAGGGTTAATGACCTGTGTTATTCTGGAAAGGACCACTGGCTCGGACTGAATTCTGAGGATGTGAGTTCATCCTTGGCCGGCAGTGGGAGCTGGAGGGATTTCTGGCAGATGGAATCTTCCCCAGCAGCTAATTAGAGAGGGTTTTCTCTCGCTGGGCATGCTGGGGAGGGATATATCTGGGACGGAGGTCAGGTGTTCGGGGGCGTTTTGCGGCGTGGGGTCCCGGGATCGGGGTGCGGCACCCACCTTCAGGGTGTGCGCATCCAGGGACCCTGCCGGCGTGGCCTACCTGGCCGGGCTTCAGGCCTTATCGAGTCTCAACCGGAGACAAAACTGAGGGGACCACAGTGGCTCACTGGGTTCCCGTTGCCGTGGAGAAGATCCGGCGTCCGGGCAATGGACAGGTATGCTTTGCTGTCACCCGGAGATCTTTTCTAAGGAGAAAGTTACTGGGAGGATTCGCTCTATTTGGACGTTCTGAATCTTTTACATTTTATTGGCCCGTGGCAGGGGCTTGAAGTCGAGTCAGCGAAACGCAAAACTCGTTCCTCCCAGCTAGAATTTAAGCTGCTGTCTGAGAGAGAGAGACCGGCCCGGGAGACACCTCGCTCACCCCAGGGCGCTGATTGGCGACGTGTGGGCTCCGTGTTCTTTTTCAAGAGCTAATCTCTGCTACACCTATATCCAGGCCTGACATGTTCTTCCTTCATCGAGTTGATGTTCGGCAATGTTGGCCTGGAATTAAACATTGAGAAAACCTTTATTCACTGTGTGGACTCTCAATCATTATCTGGTATTACTGGTGCATCCCTAGAAAAAGTGACTTAATTTGCCGATCCCATCATCAAACCAGCGGCTCCTTTGGGGGTGAGCGCTATATAATCTAATTATTCAAGGAACATTTTTTTTTTCTTTTTCCTAATTAGCACCACAGGCTATATTTACCCTTCCTAGCACTGCAGTAAACACATGTATATACATGGAAAAGTTAGCACTGCCTGTATTCAGTGTACCATCCTATGCTGTTAGAATGACTGCAGGTTTATTTTTGGTGCCAAATTTAACAGATGATTGCAAGGGCTCCCATGAAAAGGCTGTCTTTATGCTAAAAGCAAGTTCACGCAGAGTACACAGATTAATAAAACATTGAGAACACATTTTTGAAAGGTTATTTCAATATGCCATCATGTTAATCCTGGTGTGAAATGACACAAGCTACTATGTGTGCATTTCGAATGAACTGAAACACGCGTTCTGACAAACAGAACCAAGAGGCATTCCTTGGCATCAGAGCGTAGTTAGGAATAGTGCATTTAGTTTGATAACACAACATATGCATTATTCCAAGTGTAGTTTTATGTATGTGTTTAAGCACCTTGGAATTCTTATGTATCAAGTCTGTCTGTATCATCATGTTTAAAATAAACCCATCAGATCCTATAAAGCATCTGCACTAACGATATTGCTAAACTGCAGGCCCAGCACCTGTGTTAATCTTTAAATTATTGTTTATGTACTCAAAATGGGGGTCCATACACACAGATATCGATTTAAAGCTGAACTTTAGGCAACATTTTTTATTCATTTAGGTATATTCCTCAATAGCCACAATGGATATTAATCTGCTTTGTGTGCACCAAATGCCTTTGTGAACCAGGATATTGATTTATAAAGTAGCAGTGGCATCATTACTGTGCTGTACAGATAGAAAAGCTGTGGGAGGAGCCCAGATGGCCCACCCACCACAGACTGCCTGCAGAAAAGTATAGGCGGGGGCGGAGGCAAGACCAGTCACCCTGTACAAGAAAAGAGAGCAGCAGTGACTGGTCTTTATTACAGGAATCTCCTGATTGAACGTTTTATGCTGCATTACTGCACAGATCTGGAAGCAATACATATCTCTTGTATAGATATACAGTATATAATTTTTGCTCATGCTGGACTTCAGCTTTGAAGATACACTTTGTCCACTACCTTTTATAGCTAAGCTCCACCACCATTTAAAAGCTTAATCCCAGAATCTCAATTTCCCAACGTATGGGGGTCTAGCAATGACTAGGAAAGGTTGAAGCCCTGTGCAAAGTATGCGCTTGAGATCCCCCTGCAGATAAGCCCCACCTTGCCCTTGAACAGTCCAATGCCTGACCCTCTACTGCCCACAAATTGACTTGATTATTGCCATACAGTATATATTTGTAGGCATCATAAGGCGACTGGTATATATTTTCTCTGTTGAAATGCAGCTTTTAATGGAGGAGAGTGGAGGATATTAATCACTTCAGCCCCAGAGGATTTGGCTGCTCAATGACCAGGCCATTTTTTGCAATTCAGCACTGCGTCGCTTTAACTGACAATTGCGTGGTCGTGCAACGTGGCTCCTAAATAAAATTTGTGTCTTTTTTTTCTCACAAATAGAGCTTTCTTTTGGTGGTATTTGATCACCTCTGCAGTTTTTATTTTTTTGCGTTATAAACAAAAAAATTGCGTAAATTTTGAAAAAATAAACCATATTTTGTACTTAATAAATATCCCCAATTTAAAAAAAGATACAAATTTCTTCATCAATTTAGGCCAATATATATTCTTCTACATATTTCTGGTAAAAAAAAAAAAGCAATAAGTATATAGTGATTGGTTTGCGCAAAAGTTAACTGGGAACTGGGAAAGTTTTTTGGAATTGTTATTATTATTTTTTTCACTAGTAATGATGGTGAACTGCGATTTTTTAGTGGTACTGCGACAGATGGGAAACTTTTGACACTTTTTTGGGACCATTGGCATTTATACAGCAATCAGTGCTATAAAAATGCACTGATTACAGTGTAAATGTTACTGGCAGGGAAGGGGTTAACACTAGGGAACAATCAATGGGTTAACTGTGTGTTCCCTCAGTGTATTCTAACTGTATGGGGATGGTAGTGACTAGGAGAGGAGACATATTGTTTTTCCTACTTAGTAAGAACAAACAATATCGCTCCTCTCCTCTGACAGCACAAGGATTTGTGTGTTTACGTGATTGTGCCCGCTAGCGGCCCGACGGCGATTGTGCCTGCCGTGCATCGTGTCCCCCGCCGTGCAGCCGGCGTGCACGCAGGCTTCCTCTGGTGGCTGAAAATGGGTAGGGCATATCCTGCGCGATTTCGCCCAGAAGAGCCATTGTGCTGCAGTATATCTGCGTGACATGGTCGGGAACCGGTTAACCACCTCAGCTTTCAAACATGCATACCCTTTTTAGGCCAGTGCAATTTAAATATTTCTGCGCTGGGTATTCAGCAGTAATTCTTGTAATAATTATATTTACCTATATATAACTGCCTAATAAAAAGTCAGAGCATTTACTTTTTTATATAACATCATCATTATCAGTGTTATTATAGCATTTCAAACAATTAGTTATTTTTGACAAATAAATAAAAGCTTAATAGAACAAAATCACCTTTCTTGTCGTGAGTGCTGCCTAGCGTCCAGCCATTGCTTTCAACAACGTCTTGGATTCTCAGAATGCTTTACGGCGCCTTCCAAGTAGCTTTATGTGGTGCACACAATATTTCCATATATGACTACATATTCCCTATTACATTGCGGCTTTGGCGTCCTGTTAAAAAAAGAAGAAAAAATGAAAAGAGCTTTGGCCTCCCATAAAAAAAGCTCATAAGTATAAGTACATCTGCACTTACTGTTTACCCTAATGCCGCGTACACACGGTCGTTTTTTGCGATGAAAAAAAAACGACGTTTTTTAAAACGTCATTTAAATTGATCGTGTGTGGGCAAAACGTCGTTTTTTGTCTTAAAAAAAACGACCAAAAAAAAATTCCAACATGCTTGAATTTTTTGTGTCGTTTTTCAAAACGTCGTTTTTTGTTTCACAAAAAGTCACCGTGTGTAGCAAAAACGTCGTTCAAAACGACGTTTTTCAACCCGCGCATGCCCAGAAGCTAGTTATGAAGCGAGCTTCAATGGAAAAGAGTGGTGAACGTAACCTTGCTTTTTGTGAAAAAAACGATGGTGTGTATGCAAAATTGTCTTTGAAAAGTGACGTTTCAAAAACGTCGTTTTTTACTTCACAGAAAACGTTGTTTTTTTCATCGCAAAAAACGACCGTGTGTACACGGCATAAGGCTGCATTCACACCTGAGCGTCAGTCGTTCGGTCGTTTTTCCGGCGTTTTTTTCCGGCGTTTTGTCACGCGTATTCATGCTTATTTGCGCGTTTGCATACAGCGTCGTCCGACGTTTTTGTACTTTGACGTTTTTTATTTTAGCCAATAGGAAAAATTATCATCTTTTCATCACTTGTTGCTATGTTGGTAGAATTTTTTTATCTTCTGCCTGGGTGAAAAGTTCTATTGATTAAAGCGACGAAACGCCTGTAGCAAACGCTCGTTGTCGCGCTAGTCGCTTGAATCGAGCGTTTCCATTACTTTCTATGGGAAATGGAGACGCTCAAATACACCCAAACCGCCCGATACGCGCGACAAAAAAGGGTCCGGAACTTTTTTTAGCTACAGGCGATGGGCGTCAGGCGCATCAGCGTTCAGATGTGAACCATCTCCATAGGCTTTTATGTATTTTTCTCCCTCTGGCGTTTGTGAGCATCGCGCTACAGGCGACAAAACGCCTAGGTGTGAATGGAGCCTAAAGCCCTGTACACACGATTGGTTTGTCCGATGAAAACAGACCGATGGACTGTTTTCATCGGACAAACCGATCGTTTGTGGGCCCCATCGGTTTGTTTTCTATCGGTGAAAAAAAATAGAACATGTTTTAAATTTCTCCTATGGATAAAAAACTGATAGAAAAAAACAATCGTCTGTGTGGAAGTCCATCAGTCAAAAATCCATGCATGCTCAGAATCAAGTCGACGCATGCTCGGAAGCATTGAACTTCATTTTTCTCAGCACGTCGTAGTGTTTTACGGCACCGTGTTTTGCCACGGTCGGATTTTTGACTGATGGTGTGTAGGCAAGACTAATGAAAGACTCAGCTTCATCGGATATCCAATGAAACATCGGATTAGATTCCATCAGATATCCGGTCGTGTGTACACGGCTTTAGTCTACCTGCAAAGTCTCACAAATACTTGTTGACCAGTGAAGCCATTTTTCTTTCTACTTCCTGTGATAGGGGGACAACCCTGCTGAAGTGCTACTGAATTCAAAGCATCAGTGTCACTCCCAAATAGGCTATGCCTACTTGCACTACAATGGAATAAGTAGATAGTACAGGGGGCATGACTATCAGCATTATCTTTGGTAAGTCATAAGCCTGGCCAGTTAGCAGTTGGCCACAGGTAATCCTGCCCACTGCTTTTTGGAGTGCCACAACTGACTGTGCCGCTGAAACTCTTCCATTTTTGGTTGCAGTGTCTTGGAGGGGGAGCATGTTAGACACAAATAGAATAGGATTTGGACAACTTGACTTTTCTTTTAAATATGAGGGTATATATGGTAACTGGCTTTGAGACCACTTGCTTACTGGGCACATATGCCCCCCTCCTGCCTAGGTGAAATTTCAGCTTCCGGCACTGCGTCACTTTAACTGACAATTGCGCGGTCGTGCGACGTGGCTCCCAAACAAAATTGACGTCCTTTTTTTCCCACAAGTAGAGCTTTATTTTGATGGTATTTGATCACCTCTGCGATTTTTTAATTTTGCGCTATAAACAAAAAAGAGCGACAATTTTGAAAAAAATACAATGGGCCAGATTCAGAGAGCCATTACGCCTGTTAGACTGGAGTAATTTCAAATTACGCTCGTTTTTTAGCTAGTCGAAAACCTCAAACCATGAATAGACGGCTGGGGGCTTCAATTTGACTGGATTATGTGTTGGTACGCCTTCGGATCTACGCTGCAATAAAATTGCGGCCACTGGGTGGACTTCCCATCGTTTTCCGCGTCGGGGTATGCAAATGAGCTTTTGTCGGCGATCCCCGAAATTACGATCTTCAATCGCAATCTCTTACGGCACCTTTAGTCATCTTTTATTTGCGTAACACTATACCAGCTTTTTGCTGCTCTAATATTAGACAGCCCATGTTAAGTATGGCCGTCGATCCCGCGTTGAATTTTTACGTTTTCCGACGTCTTTTATTATTTTTTACGTAAGTCGTCCGGGAATAGGAATGTTCGTAAACGACGCTACTCAAACAACGAATGACGTAACAACGTGATTTCGCGCAATGCACGGCGGGAAATTTCTGAACGGAGCATGCGCAGTTCGATCGCCGCGGGGACGCGCTTAATTTAAATGCTTCACGCCCCCTAATCGCGTATTTCGATTACGCGGCGAGAAATAGACTACGCCGCCGTAGCGTACGGGCAAAAATCTACCAGGATTCGGTGTAGAGCCTGGTAAAATACGGCAGCGTAGAGTATTTCGATTACGCAGCGCAATATTAAGTGTATGTGAATCTGGCCCAATATTTTTTACTTGTTGCTATAATAAATAGCCCAATTAAAAAATAAATAAAAAAAATCTTCTCAGTTTAGGCCGATACGTATTCTACATATTTTCAGTAAAAAAAAAAAAAAAAAAAAACGCAATAAGCGACTGGTTTGCGCAAAAGTTATAGCGCCTACAAAATAGGGGACAGAATTTATTTTATTTTTTAATTTTTTTTACTAGTAATGGCGGCGATCTTATGGCGGACACATCGGACACATTTTTGGCGCCATTCACATTTATACTGCGATCAGTGCTAAAAATATGCACTAATTACTGTATAAATGTGACTGGCATTGAATGGGTTAACACTAGGGGGTGAGGAAGGGGGTAAATATGTTCCCTGTATAGTGTTCTATGGGTAGGTGGAGGGGGGTGACTGGGGGAGGTGACCGATCTGTGTCCCTATGTACAAGGGACACAGATCAGTCTCCTCTCCAGAGACAGGACGCTGTCTCTGTGTGAAACGGCAATGAGAGATGATCTCATATGTTTACATTTGAGATCATCTCTCATTGGCCGCGCAGATCGCATAGCAAACGGCCACTCTGATTGATGGCGGGTTTGAATTTCAGGTCCGCGCTGTAGCCGTCATTCTGCTATAGCGCGGGCCTCAAGTGCTTAAGACTGTCACACAGGAACCTATAGATGAACTTTAAAATGACAGAGAAATGTATATATATATTGACTTGCAGAAATTATTTCATTTTCTATGCAGTGTATTTTTACGTAGTGTTACTGTAAATAAAAACGTGTACATTTTATTCCACTGCCCTGTCCATAATGACACAAAATTAAGGTTTCCGGTACAAAACATGGTGAACTTGCCTTAAAAAGGCAAATAAAAAGAGTTTCCACGTTAAGTAAAAATTAATGCAATCAGCAGTAAAGTTTTTTTTTTGTGTGTAGTAATGTTTACAAGTGTCAACCGTCAGTGTGAAAGGAAGCAAAAAGACATCATCCCTCACATCCATACACCACCTTTGGACCAGAGTAACTTATGGACTGTTAGATTTGGTAATAAATTTGCCATTAAGATAACTAACAAATTAATCTCTCTTTCTATCTCTCTCTCTCTATATATATATATGTTGTGTGTTTTTAAAAGAAATTGCAGAGAAATTCACCTATTGAAAATGGTGATATTCCACAGTCAGTTCGAACAGGTGTCGCCACTGGAAAATATCCCGTCTACTTCTGTTTTGGTGACAAGCATAACATTTTTGATGTTCCCATGACTTGCTATCCTTGTAACATTAGTAATTATGAAAATCTCTTTAACAGGGGACCAGAGAGCAATAAGAACTTGACAGGTAATGTTCCTTACTTTCGTCAAAGCTAAAAAATAGGCTTGTGCAATTCGTTCGTAACAAATTAAAATTCTGAAAAGTTTAGCAACTTTCGCAGGTTCAGGAGCATTCGAATTTCCAAAACAAAGCAATTACGAATAAAACCGAATCCGAAATAAATGATATTGCAAATAGAAAATGCCCGAATGTCGACTTGTTGTGATCCCAACCACACATCCAACAATAACACTCTCTGCTCTGCTCTGCTCTCTGCTCCTCCCTCACCGTGCTGAACTCCCTCTCAAAATGGTGTACAGGGGCGGAGGCTATAGCCGCATGTCAAAAACCAAAGTAATTACAACAAATAACCGCAATGTATTTAGAAAAGTACAAATCCATTCAAAGCACGTTATGCAGCGCCATTGTGAGAGGGACACGGAAAATTACGAGTCAACGAACCCAAAAAAAGTTACGAATCAAAGAAAAACAATGTACTCTACCGACAGTTCGAATTATAAATCAACTAAAAATAAGGCTTACATTAATACGGATTATTCCGATTCAATGAAAAATTACGCTTGCGAAAATACGAATTAGTCTGAACACGAAAAATCCTGTTTAGCAAAATTAAGAATGATTACGAATCAACAGGACGGAAAAGAAACTAAAATAAACAAATGTTTCCGTTGTGCACAAGTCTACTAAAAAAAAAAAAAAATGCTGAGGTTCTACTATATTTGTATATGATAAAATATTTGCAACCAAAAAATAAATTTGCCTAAACTTTCGAGTTTACTTGATCAAGTGGTATTTGCTAATGTTCACCTCCTAAACTTTTTTTTTCTAAATCCCAGGTCACAGTAACATCTGCCATACTTCTAACACAACTGTTAAGCCTCGTACACACGGTATGATTGTTGGCCAACCGAGTGTCTGATTTTTGTCAAAAGGACGTGTGCCAGGATCTTGTCTTGCCTACAAACGGTACACAATTGTCATGCCACAAACACGAACGTAGTGACATACTATGAGGAATTTCAGTTCTTGAGCGCCACCCTTTGGTTCTGAGCATGCGTGTTTGTACTTTTGACTTTTGTGTGACGAATTTGTGTACTGACCATACGAATATCAGACGTCAAACCATTGTCTGCCGAAAATTTACTAGCATGTCATCCAAAATTTGTTGCCCGAAAGTTGGACAACAATTGTCAAAAGAAGCGTACTAACGGTAAGATTTTAAGACAACAGTCTGTCAACAGACAATTCCCTGCTGACAATTGTATCGTGTGTACGAGGCTTTACATTCAGCATTCTAAACAACAATCTGAAAACACATTTTTTAGATAGCAAATTAGTGATTTTTATGAAAACACATCAATGAAAACCCACCATCATTGGTTGGCAAAGTCCATGTTTGGTGGACATTTAGCTAAAAATGCTCCTTTGCATATGTCTGAGGCCGCGTACACACGAGGGGATATGTCCGCTGAAAACGGTCCGATGGACCGTTTCAGCAGACATCTCCGCTCGTGTGTATGGGCTAGCGGACAGATTTCTCCACCCGACAGATTTCAAAGCAAGGTGCAGATCTGGGAATTCTTAATGAAAAAGAACAGACTTTTTTAGTCCCGCGAGCACCAAGACTTCCGGTGTTATACTGTCTCCCAAAAATCCACAAAAGCCTTACTTGCCCCCCTGGACGTCCCATTATTAGTGGGATTGATTCTATCACGTCCAGGGTGGGTAAGTATATAGATCATTTCCTACAACCCCTCGTACAGCAAATGCCCTCTTACCTAAAAGACACAAAACATGTCATCAACTTACTGTCTCAATTTCAATCAGACGAGAATATGTGGTTAGTGACAGCCGATGTTAGTTCACTGTACACCATCATCCCACATCATCTAGGGATATCTGCTGTGAAACACTATCTAGACGCACTTTCCGATCTGTCTGAGATACAAAAGGACTATTTGATTGAGCTCCTTGAGTATGCGGCCAGTCACAATTATTTCTGGTTCGATCACAATTTCTATCGACAAACAAGAGGCGTCGCTATGGGTGCCAAATATGCACCCAGTTTGGCCAATTTGTTTATGGCCAAATGGGAGGAGGATGTCGTCTATAATGACCTGAGCCCGCATATCAAACTATGGGCCAGGTACATCGACGACATCCTCCTCCTATGGACTGGAACCAGATCTCAATTAGACGAATTCATTTCCCTCTTGAATAACAACAACAGAGGTATTGTGCTAACATACGAAGCCAATCAAGACGCTATCAATTTTCTAGATCTTACCATCGCTAAAGAAGAAGGAACATTTAAAACAAAAACTTTCTTTAAAAAGACAGACAGAAACTCCTACATACCAATAGGAAGTTGCCATCATAACAACTGGCTAAAATCTGTTCCCAGAAGTCAATTCATCAGGATGAGAAGGAACTGCACTACCCTGGATGACTATAAGACTCAAGCAGATATTCTTGCCAATAGGCTGTCTGAAAAAGGATACGATCAAAGAATGCTTGAAACCACTCTAATAGAAGTGGGGGAAATAGACCGTTCTCAGCTTTTGAATTGTAGTGTTCAAAACAACCAAGCTGGACCTACAGTCCCGCTTATCACTACATATTCCAGCCAACATTATAAGATCAAGAATATCATAAAAAAACACTGGCATATACTTGAAAACGATAGAGTCTTAAATACCTTCCTACCCCCAAACCCACAAGTGATCTTTAGGGGTGTACCCTCTTTGAGGGACAAAATAGCCCCCAATGTGGTGGACCCTCCGGCGAAAAAGGTCTCCTTCTTTCAAAGAGGCATTGTAGGTTACCATCAATGCCGGAGGTTGCCAGGTTTGCACGTTAAACAAACTAAAAACGAAAAAAACAACATCATTTTTTTCAACCAGCACCTCCAGGGAACATAAGATTGAACCCTTTATAACCTGTAGTTCTACTGGTATTGTTTACCTACTGCAATGCCCTTGCGGGAAACAATATATTGGTAGGACTAAACGTACAATGCAAGTACGACTGGGTGAACACATTACTAATATTCGATCAGGGTTCTCCCAACATTCAGTGTCAGCACACTACGACCTTTATCATAGTCGAAACCCTGAAGGCACGATATTTCTGGGGATCGACAAATTTGATCCCCACTGGAGGGGTAGTTCCTTAGTTAGAGGACTCTCCAGACTTGAAATGTCTTGGATTTATCGAGTCCGGACTTACCTACCTTATGGGTTGAATGTAGACACGGATGTCAATGCCTTTATAGATAACAGCTGATCTTCTTCTTTTTTTACCATTACTGTAGTGTGTACCTGCTCTGATGTCTGGGTAGATCTGAGAATCATTAAGTTCGAATTAGTCTCACCTTCCCCTTGCCCTTCTGGCTCAGTAACAATTTCACACTGTTACATTGTTTAGCCTAGATGATTCTCACCATCAATTTTTTGAACCAATTTTAATTTTAATTCCTGTCCTTTTACATTTATTTTTGATTTTTCTAACATGGCTAATGTAAGCTGCAAGTTGGATTTCTGCTCCTACAGTTATTTCCAACACAGATGGTTTCCCTTGTTTGGCTATATTCACTTTTCATAAAGGGCATAATATATATTCATTTGTTTCAATATATTATCTGGTAGTGGTATATCATATTGATATACACTATCAGTACACAAAGGAATCGTTTAGTTTGTATACTCCATCAATCTCCTTTTTTTTGTGTGCACTTCAGTGTAGATGGAATGATTGTCCCTATTTTGCTCCTTTTCTAATATATATTATTTTTTTAATATATATTTTTAATATACATTTATATATATATAGAACACATCTGCATATATATTTTTTTCATATAGAATTAATTTTTTATATATAATTAATTTCTTTTCCTCCATTAGTGGGTTAATGTGTGGCAGATTTGGAGGTGGTCATACCAGCTGTATTTGCCATACAACTCTCATACTCCATATTGAGGCTTTTTTATATATTTTTTCTATTTTTAGGTTGACTCTTATTTTTAGATATTAATTCCTGCTAACATATTACTGGCAAGCGATCCCTTTTCCAAAATGGTCGATTGCTGCCTGAGATCCCCGCATGTCTGTTTAGGGCGACCTTACCGCAAAGGGTGATTCCAATGTTTAAGGCAAGCGATTCCTTTTCTAAAAAGGTTGATTGCTGCCTGAGTTTCCTGCATGTTTGTTTAGGATGACCTTATCACAAAGGGTGATCCCAAATAAAATTTCAAAGTTCAAGGCACTGACAGTGCTTACACTATTGGCAAGCGATCCCTCTTTAAAGATGGCCGATCGCCATTCATGATCCCCAGACGTCAGAGAAGGGCGGTCTTAGAATGTTACAAACGAATTAAAAGGTGGCGAGTCAGCACGCCGCTCGTGCCCCTGGATGAAGTCTGCTATTGGACGAAACGGCGTAGGGAGGAACGGCGTGCTGACGACACCATTGTTTTTATCCTCACGACCATCCGGAAGGAAGGGCGGATTGTGAGAGCCGTCCGGCTTACTATTTATATGCTTCCAAAGGATTCGTTACTTGTAAGTGCAATCAAATTTCTTTTATTAAACTTTTTAAAACGTTACTACTCTATGTTGGCATCCCTTTTCTTTTCTTGGCTACACTTTGGGAGTGATTGATTTTTGGGACCCAGCCGCATTGAGACTAAGTTTGGAGATTCACACAGGATTCCACGTTGATACTCGTTAAGGCAATCCAGCCTGCTGTGCTGTTTAATGCTCGTGATTATTATCTATCTGGTAAGCAGATTTGCATTAAGAGGTGGAGGTGGAGGCTTCTCTTCTGTCCTGCAGAATCTCAATCTCCTACTTGGGATATTTCTCTGAACTCACTGAACTTTGAATTTTCCTTGGAGCTGACTACCAACACTTTATGAACTTTGTCAACACTGTTTGCTTTTTTATGTGATTTTGTTACACATCGGAGCACTTGGTGTTGGTTTTCTATATATATATTTTTTTTTGTACTCAATGCACATTTTGTTATCACATTCAGTATTGATGTATTAATTTTAGCAGCGCAGCACACCCTACTTACTGTTTACATTTTGTTTATCTGACATTTGTGCTGCAGCAGCATTCAC
This sequence comes from Rana kukunoris, assembly GCA_029574335.1. Classification (NCBI taxonomy): domain Eukaryota; kingdom Metazoa; phylum Chordata; class Amphibia; order Anura; family Ranidae; genus Rana; species Rana kukunoris. Next base: position 73,298,858 of record CM056052.1, read on the forward strand.
GTTTACTCTTATTCAAGATTGCTTGGTCTTGCCACCAATCCAATTTTTGTTTCATATTAGACCTGCGCAGTATTTTCCACTGTTTTTCAGATTTCAAAGCAAGCTTTGAAATCTATCCGGTGGGAATCTGTCCGGCCGACATGTCTGCTGGTTAGTACACTTACCAGCAGACATGTCGGCCCCCACCGCTGCCGCGCCGCTGCCGAATGGATTCGGCGCATGCGCGGAAGTGTTTTACTTCCTGGTGCGGTGACGTGGCGGTGACGCGGCGGCGTCAACGTCACCGCCGCGTCACCGCGCCGTCCGGCGGCGGGGAATTTGATCCGATGGTGTGTACACGCCATCGGATGAAACTCCCGATCGGACATATCCGATGGAAATGGTCCGCGGACCGTTTTCATCGGATATATCCGATCGTGTGTACGCCGCCTGAGATGATGACAATTGTTCAAATTCAGGCAATGTACAATTATTTAACATATCTTCCATAAATATGACTCTTAAGTCATTGAGTAAATGTATAAACTGGGACTACCAGTAGTGATGTTAGCAGCATTTAATAGTCAATTCATTCTTAAAGTGGTTGTAAACCCTTACATATACCAATTGAAGTGACTGGCCTCAGATGATACACAGAGATAAAACAAATCCACCTACATAAGTTGTACCTGTTTATCTGCAGAAATTTCTTCTCCATAGCCGTTCAAAGTACAGAATTTACACAATATTTCTCAGCTCCAGGAGGCAGGGGTGGGGATTTGACGTCACACACTGCATACGCTGATGACACTTAAATTTACCTTCGCATCACCGACAAAAAAGACCAATACCACGCACTAGAAAACTGCCTCTTATTGATCGATAATTGGATGATGGAGAGCTCCCTCAAACTTAATGGATCCAAAACAGAACTTCTCTTTCTCCACACAAACCGAAAGAATAACTCTAGGAGAACAATCACACCACCCACCATCCTTGGTCAAATCATCACCCCAAGCACCAAAGTCAAAAGCCTCAGAGTCATCTTTGACTCAGACATGACTAGGGATGCACAGATAGGATCAGTAGTCAGCGGATATTAGTTGGAATAATCATCAATTCCTGACTCAACTATGGAAACTCCCTCTACCTCGGACTCCACAAATACCAAATTTTGCATCTACAAGTCGTCCAGAACACAGCAGCCAGACTGGTAATGGGAAAAAAATGGGAATCAATCACCCTGTCCCTGAGGACCCTCCATTGGCTAGCCATGAAGGATCGGGTTAAATTTAAGACTCTCTGCCTCACTCACAAATGCACACAATGAAACGCTCCTCAATACCTATGTGAGAAAATAAAACACTACACCCCTGCGCCCTTCGGTCAACTAACCAAAACCTCCTCCACATCCCCAAGACCCGCTACAAATCTAAAGGAGAATGAAGATTTGCAGTCCAAGGACCACGGCTATGGAACGCTCTACCCACGGACATCCGCATAAAAAAAAAACATCGGGCTTTCAGAAAAAAACATAAGATCCACCTCTTCTGAAGACACAGGATGATAGTGGATGCAAAAAGCACCTTGAGGCGATTTAGTGTGCATGTGTAGCACTATACAAGTTACTCACGCACTCACTCACTCACTCACTCACTCACTCACTCACGCATAGCATAAATCAGGGAGCTGAGTGTAATCTGAAACCTGAGTAAAACACACACCCCCTCTAAGCAGTTTCATAGGGAAACATGCACAGAGGGGGCAGGGCCACCCTCCGGTATTGCCTAGTGTCGGCATAGACTGTCAGAAGTGACTCATGCAGGTAGCAGAGGAATGACAGAGAAGATGGAAATCACACCACATGCTTCTGTTATGAAGCAAGTATACACTTTAGAAGGACATGCTTTATTCATCTTTCAGTCACAGTTTTACAAGCACTTTAATAAAGCCATCACTGCCTTATAACACATTCTCCCTTTAAAAATAAAGAAAGAATGAAACAGCTTAGAATTCCCTTGAATATCACGCATCACTTCCTAGAAAGCCTTAACAACCGGCCAATATTGATTATACATCATTATGCAGTCTTTGCATATGCAAGAGTAGGCTTCAGGGGATTAGAAATGGACATTTTACATTTCTTCTTAAATCAATATAAAATATTTATTACATCAATGCTACTTTGAAGAATAAAAGTAACAGACGATCTAGAAACAGATGTTGGCAAAGAGAGTGAAGAAATACGGCAAGAGACAACATAAAAGAGACTTTGTAAAAGAGGAAAGCGGTGGGTAGACCTTCGTTTGGAAGCATTAATTGATTAGTGATATTCTCAATTACACAGCCACCAGAAGTTAGAGCTACAAAAAGTACAAAGATCACAAGAAATTTTACTGGACATGTCAGTATCAGGAACACACCAAACTGTGCCTCTCACTGAAGGAAATTATGCTGGGCTTAATGTTAGCAACTTAGCACAAGGGAAAGCCAAATGTAAAATATAATGACAAGAAAGTGTTCTGCTGCTGCTGGTCAATCTGATCCCACATTTTATTTTATTTCATTTTTAAGTCAGATAATTTGTATTACGTTTTTCCTTTTTTTTTTTTTCTAGAAAAGTAGCGGGATCGATGCCCGCATTCTCCACCCACAAAACAAAAACATACAAAACCAGCATTAATGGCCATATGGTTACATTAATACAATCATCAGAAAAAGCTGTGCATATCTCGTAAACATACGGACAACAACTATTTGTCCCAGCAGCTATTATCAGACAGTGTTTTACAGCCACAAGTATTTATTGTATTGATATGTACAATTACTCTGTAAAAAAACTACTGAGCATGAAGACTTACAATAAAATAAAAGGGAAAACTGCACAATTTGACCTCCATCTGTGTCTTCATTACGTTTTGAGACTAAGGCCGCGTACACACGATCGAATTTGTCCGCTCAAACTGGTCCGACGGGCCAGTTCAGCAGACAAATACGATCGTGTGTATGGGCTAGCGGACATGTCCGACCGGCGGACAAATTTTAAAACATGTTTTAAAATTTGTCCGCTCAGGACATGTCCGTCGGATATGTCCGTTGGTCAGTACACTCACCAGCGGACATATCCTCCCGCACATGCGTCGAATGGATTCGACGCATGCGCGGAAGTATTTTTCTTCCTGGTGCGGTGACGTGGCGGCGTCAACGTCACTGCCACGTCACCGCGCTGTCTGCCGGCGGGGATTTTGATCCGATGGTGTGTACACGCCATCGGACCAAAATCCGGAGGGGACATGTCTGCTGGAAGCGGTCCGTCGGACCGTTTCAGCGGATAAGTCCCTCCGTGTGTACGCGGCCTTAGACATATCAACTTGAGTTTCTTAACACTAGAAATTCAGAGGTAGGCACGATTTTTTGAATCGTAAGGAGAATAGGCTATCTGCAATAATATGAAATGGAGCTAGGCCAGGTATTGTTAGCCAGGGATTCCATATTTTTTTGAATTTACAGAAATAGTGCTGGGATATAAGTTTCTCCTGGTCAGTAACAACATTGACTTCCAGTGGCGGCTGGTGGGATTTTTTGTGGGGGGCGACAAACAACCCCCCCTCCCCGGGCCGGTGGTGGAGCGGCACAGCCCCCACCATCACAATCACTGTCCTTACCCTGGATGCAGGCGGTGAGAGGGTGGCAGGCTCGGGGATAGGTGCTCTGGTGTCCTCTCCTAGAGCAGTTTCCGCTGTGTCTCCTCTCTCCGTCTAATAGGATCGCCTGACATTTTTGCCAATCGGGAAACAGGTTTCATACAGAAGGTCCCTGCTGTCTTCTAGGACCTGTATGTCTCCCAGAAGACAGCGAGAGAGGGAGGGGAAGTGCCATAAATACCCACGGGTGGCTCAGGTATCTATGCCCAGAAGTGGGAGCAAAATAGCTGTATTGCACAGGTATCTGCTACCCCCTCCCCACTGAAAGGTGTCAAATGTGACACCGGAGGGGGGAGGGTTCTGGTAAGTGGAAGTTCAATTTTTGGGTGGAACTCCGATTTAAGGTTTCAAAGCTGACGTTTTGTAATTCAAACCTTCAGCTCCTTCCACATATTTTCTATGGGATTAAGTCTGGAGAGCCACTCCTGTTGCCTTTGTCGTGTGTTTTTTCAATGCCCTGGCTGAGGGAAGGAGGTTCTCACCCAAGATTTGTCCCTTTGATGCAGTAAAGTTGTCCTGTTCCCTTCGCAGAAAAACACCCCCAAAGCATAATGTTTCCACCTCCATGTGTTTTTTTTTTTTTTTTTTTTTTACCAAAAATAGGTAGAAAAATATAATGGTCTAAACTGATGAAGAAATTTGTGTTTTTTAAATATATTTTTAGGGATATTTATTATAGCAAAAAGTAATAAAAAATGTGATGTGATCAACTGCCACCAAAGGAAAGATCTATTTGTGATAACAGAATGGCATGACTTCTGACACTTAAGGACCGCCTCCTGCAGATTTACGTCGGCAGAATGGCACGGCTGGGCACATGCACGTACCTGTACTACCTCTTTAAGTGCCCAGCCGTGGGTTGCAGAGTCCCGCGATCGGTCCCCGGAACTGAAGAACGGGGAGAGCTGTGTGTAAACACAGCTTCCCCGTTCTTCACTGTAGCGCTGTTATTGATCGTTTGTTGTCTGATATAGGGAAACACAATCAATGACGTCACACCTACAGCCACGCCCGCGACCTGGTCCGGAACTCCGTGACTGCGGCCACAGGGACTCGCAGACCCCATCGCCGCTGGAGTCCCGCGATCGGTCCCCGGAGCTGAAAAACGGGGAGAGCTGTGTGTAAACACAGCTCTCCCCGTTCTTCACTGTGGTGCTGTCATTGATTGGGTGCTCCCTGATATAGGGAAACACAATCAATGAAGTCACGCCCAGAGGCGATTCAGTTCGCATGTGCAGCGCTATATAAGTTTTCATTCATTCATTCACACCTACAGCCACACCCCCTACAGTTAGAAACACAAATGAGGTCACACATAACTCCTTCAGCGCCCCCTAGTGGTTAACTCCCAAGCTGCAATCATCATTTTCACAGTAAACAATGCATTTTTAATGCATTTTTTGCTGTGAAAATGACAATGGTCTCAAAAATGTGTCAAAATTGTCCGATGTGTTCGCCGCCATTAGTAGTAAAAAAATAAAAAATTATAAAAATGCAATAAAACGATCCCCTATTTTGTAAACGCTATAAGTTTTACGCAAACCAATCGATAAACACTTATTGTAATATTTTTTTACCAAAAATAGGTAGAAGAATACGTATTGGCCTAAACTGAGGAAAAAATATTTATTATAGCAAAAAGTAAAAAAATATTAATTTTTTTTCAAAATTGTCGTTCTATTTTTGTTTCTAGCGCAAAAAATAAAAACTGCAGAGGTGATCAAATACCACCAAAAGAAAGCTCTATTTGTGTGAAAAAAAGAAGGCCAATTTTGTTTGGGAGCCACGTCGCACGACCGCGCAATTGTCAGTTAAAGCGACGCAGTGCCGAATTGCAAAAACTGGCCAGGTCCTTTACCTGCCTAAAGGTCCGGGTCTTAAGTGGTTAAAGTGACACAATGCCAAATTATAAAAAGTGCTCTCGTCAGGAAGGGGGTAAAATCTTCCAGGGCTGAAGTGGTTAATAAGCAGCCGGTTCTTCACTAGTCTTCGAGTCCGAGTTGTTCATGGTTGGGGGTCTTCATCATCTTTAGAAGAGGCTTCCTTCTGGGATGACAGCCATGCAGACCAATTTGATGCAATGTTCAGTGTATGGTCTGAACACTGACAGGCTGACCCCCCCACCTCTTCAACCTCTGCAGAAATGCTGGCAGCACTAGTATGTCTATTTACCAAAGACAACTTATGGATATGACGCGAGCACCTGCACTCAACTCCTTTGGTCAACCATGGCAATGCCTGTTCTAAGCAACCTTGCTGTTCTAGATAACTTGATGGATGAAATTAAAATTTCTATAAATCTTGCAACAGCTTATATCAAAATGGACAAATGGCTTGTGTTACAAGATCACCAAATACTGGAAAGTATTACAGAGCTTCTGTTGTGAACCAGGTCTCTAGAAATGAAGTCGATTTGATCTTTGTTGACTATGAAAGAGTGGAGAGAGTGTTGATTTTAGAGCTTAGAGAAATTAAACCCTAATTTCTGCAGTGGGAAGGTCAGGCTTCTTTCAGCACTCCTCACGCATGGTCTGCCAGTGCTTGCATGGACTTTAAGAATTTTATAGAGTCTGCCACTGACCTCAAAAGTATTGTCATCACTCTGTTGAGTCATGGCACGGATGCCCTCTATAATGCGGTAGAACTGGAATACCCCTTTTCGGAAAACCATTGGCAAGCTAGCAAAGGGCAGCTTATCTGTAAATACACAATTCCATCTGTTCATCTGCATACGTTTTGTTACTCCACTTTTGACCTTGAGGTGGGAACCAAAGAAAACATTTACATTACCTTCATACACAATACAGGGAAATTTTACTGCCAGCTTGCAAAAAACGAAAACATGGTTGACGTGTTAATGAGAAAGGTGTCTGATTTAGGCAAGAAGATAAATCCTGAAAGAGGAAAAAAAAGTAGGGGAATTGTGTATTGTTAAATACACTGAAGATGGGGAGCATTAGTGCATGCGGTGGACTCGAACCATCCCCTAGCCCTTTTTGTAGACTTTGGAGACAGTCACATGGTAAACAAAAATGAATTATTGCCTATACCTGATGAAGCTGCATATGTTTTATTTGAGCCTATGCAAGCTATTCCATGTTACCTGTCAGGCTTAAAAGAATCCACATTTACCACCGAGGCCAAAGATTCGTTTGAAGAGCAGTGTGACGACAAACCTCTCAGTGCTACCGCAGTATCCATTGACAAGAAAAGACAACTGGAATTAGACTTGAGTTTTGGAACTATCTCTGTAAATAGTAAAATAAAATAAATATTGGCGGTACAGGTACAGCCAAAGGTGTCAAAGAATGTATCGAGTGTGGAGGGTAGTAGCGCTGCTCTTCCAATTTCTGCAAAAAAAAAAAAAACAACACTCAACAAGATACGAGCAAAGGATCTGATTCTCCTGGCAAAGACTGAAACATTTCTAAATTTGAATGGAAATGCTATTGGAGGAGTAAATTTTAGATTTCCTTTGGATATCCTTTGGATAGTTCTCAAAATTCTACATGTAAATCATTTCAAAAAGAGCCTTTGCATGAAACGTCGCCAAGTTCCCAACAATCTCAGAATTCCTGCAGTCCACCAAGTCTTTGCAACTAGAGGAAGAACTTAATGGCATGTCTTTCCAACCTATTGAGCATCTTGAGGAAGGGGATTTAGTTGTTGCTCAGTATCCAGATGACAAAGCTTTTTATAGAGCAGAGGTTAAAAAGATTTTGAAAGGCAGTTCTTTTGAAGTGGAGTTTATTGATTATGGCAATACAGCCAAAGTGGATTTTTCTTCCATTTTCAAACTCCCTGTCATTTTTTTTAAATCACCCAGGTTAGGCATTCCAGTTTTCCTAACTGGTGTTCAGAAATGTCAAAATGGTGACTGGAGTAAAAATGTGGTGGACACGTTTTCAGAAAAAATTACAAATGAATCTCTCAGTTGTGTTTTTCTTTGCAGACATGACGGTCAGTGGGAGGTCAGTATGACCTTAAAAGGGGAGTCTTTAACGGAGTTTCTTCAAAGCACAGGGGCTTCTCCAGAATCATCTTCCTTGGCTAACAAATACACTATTCCAAGATCAGACATGGCCTTGAAATCCAATCAGATTGAAAAAGTGGACAATTTTTACCTGTTAGACAGTGGACTACTTTTTGTTACCTTGGCCAGGTATACAGAAGAATCCAAAATTAGTGAGCAGATTTCAGCAGCTGTCAAACAGGCTGACAACCGTCTCATGGCAAAAGACATATCTGAAGGGATGGTGTGTTTGGTGAAATCTGAGAGAATGCAAACTTGGTTTCGTGCAAATGTTGAAAAAATCTTTTTAAGAACAGCAGAGATGTCAGTGTTCTTTGTGGACCATGGTGCTCATGAAATAAGTATGCACAATGCAAAATCGCTTCCTGCTATAGCACTATCTCTGCCTCATCAGGCTATTCCATGCAAATGGATTTGGATGGAAAATGTTGGAGTCACTTTCTTTCGATCACAAATGCAGTCTATTCTGCAAAAGGAGCCGCACATCCTGTTTCTTAAATTTTTAGAGACTGAGAGCTGCTGGGAAGTGCATGTATTGATTGAGGATCTAATGCTGATGGAGCACTTTAATACTACGTCACAACAAATTACTCAGAAAATAAGCAATTCCGTGTCTAGCTTTCATTTTGAAATGGAAATTTTGCTATCTTCTATACCAAAGGGTTCACTCAGGTGTTTAGAATTACATGCTGGATTTCTTGTTACCTTTCAGACCCCCAATTGTTTCTGTGCCCAGCTAGAAAACTCAAATGTTTCAATGAACAAGTTATCCTAACTACTTAAAGAACTGACAAATGACCTTTTGCCCGTTACTGGTGATTTGGTAAGAAAATGTGTGGCGCAGAGCCGAAATAGCTAGCATCAACATGAGCTCTATTTTGCTGAATCTTGTAGACTATAGAATCTACGAGTCCATTCCTTATTCAGACTACAGCAAACTTAAGGTCATTTCAAAAGAAATTGCTAGTTTGCCCACCCTCACCTATCGCTGCAAGCTTCATGGCGTTCTTCCCAAAAATGAAGACCATTGGCCTGCAGAGGCAATAAGGTACTGCATGGATTTTATTCAGGATCGTGATTTGCTAATTTTGCCTATTAAAGAAGACGCCAGTGTTATGGAAGTATTTATTCATGGTAACGGCAATTTGTCTGAAAAATTAATTGTCAAGGGACTGGCCACTGACGCAAGAAGCAATGGATGTTTTCTGGAATCACAAGTGGAGTCCATTATAACAAACTAAGAACTACCTCCAAGGTCTGTCATATGGTAAGAATCAGTGGCGGCCCGTCCATTGTGGGCGCATGGGCGCCGCCCCCCCTAAGCTAAAGGCAAAAAAAAAAAGTAAAAAAAATAAAAAAATAAGGTCCCTTAAAAAAAAAAAAAAATCTTTAAATTCACTGGGCTCGAGCGCCGGCCCCAGTGCCCTATGGCCCTATGCGTCATGACAATGCAATCCCGCGATTGCAAGCGAGACGCTACATTCGCAGAGTTTTTTGTGGATTAGAGGCGCTCAGGGAATAGCCCCAGCACTCTCATTGGGTCAGTCTTCTGGCTGTCTAGCTATCTGACCAATTAGCACCCTCTGTAGGGCTTGCAAGGTGCTTTTCCGGGCAGCTACTTTCACTTTCTGTTCCCGACAGTATTGGGTTGTTGGCTTCCATGAGGCAAGGTGATCGGAATGTTTCTTTGCTCCACAGACCAAGGATTACAGTAAGTGCCGTTATTTCCCAGTTACAGGAACAATCTCAAGTAAGAAGATTGTATATCTGACAGTCAGAGTATAGTCTGCATCTCACGCTGCTGCTTCCCCCCCTCCCCTCCTCCCCTTTAGGCAGTCTGCTTCAGGTGTAACTCATGGCATGGCAGCTACTGTGTGGGCAACAGGTTGTTTTAAAATATGTAAAAAACGGACATTCAGGCAGGGAAGAGGTTACAAAACATTACTGTATGGGAGAGAGAGAGCATGTCTGTGGGGGGAGGTGAGCACATGCCAACTCCATCAGATTACAGGATAATTCATCCTAACTGACTCAGGGGCCAATGTAACTAATGGGAGTGCTGCTGGATCCCCTCCACCTCTGTATATAGTGTGCTGCTCTGTATGTATTGTATGTACTGTGTGTTCTCTGTATGTATTGTATGTACTGTGTTGTTCTCTGTATGTATTGTATGTTCTGTGTGTTCTGTATTGTATGTTCTGTGTGTTCTGTATTGTATGTACTGTGTGTTCTCTGTATGTATTGTATGTACTGTGTGTTCTCTGTATGTATTGTATGCACTGTGTTTTCTCGGTATGTATTGTATGAACTGTGTGTTTTCTGTATGTATTGTATGTACAGTGTGTTCTGTATTGTATGTACTGTGTGTTCTCTATATGTATATACAATGTGCAGTGTGTTGTGTGTATGGTGTGTTTTGTGTATGTACTGTACAGTGTGTTCTGTGTATGTTCTGTGTCTGCACGGTATGTTCTGTGTATGTAGAGCGGTTCTGTGTATGTTCTGTGTCTGCACAGTATGTTCTGTGTATGTACAGTGTGTTCTGTGTATGTTCTGTGTATGTTCTGTGTATGTACGGTGTGTTCTGTGTCTGCACGGTATGTTCTGTGTATGTACTGTGTGTTCTGTGTATGTTCTGTACAGTATGTTCTGTGTCTGCACGGTATGTTCTGTGTCTGCACGGTATGTTCTGTGTCTGCACGGTATGTTCTGTGTCTGCACGGTATGTTCTGTGTATGGACGGTATGTTCTGTGTATTTGCACTGCATGTTCTGTGTATGTTCTGTGTATGCACTGTGTATAGTGTGTTCGGGTATTGGGAGCGGTGACAGCAGAGGATGGGCAGGTAAGGACCTTGAGGGGTTTGCCCCCCCCCCAAAATATTTTATCACCAGCCGCCACTGGTAAGAATTGAACTTGTGCAAAGTACTCTGTAAGTAATAGTACAGTATTTAAAGTGATCAGACGTATTGGTTTAGGACATGTAAAGTCTGCTGTTTACTTTTGCTCCTTCATCCCCTTGCTGAAAGGATTAAACCAGCCTTTTTACCTTGGAGGAACCATTGGCAAAAACTTGGAAATCTCAGGGAACCCCTAAAATAATTTTTAGATCTGCAGTTCAAAAAATATTCTCAGTGATACATTGATGGTCAGTGGCAGTGTTATTTAAAACACCCCTCCCCATTGGTGGTAAGTGACAGTGTTCATTATCCTCGTGCTGCATTAGTGGTCAGTAACAGTGTTTATGAACCCCTACAAAATGTGGCAGTGTTAACTCCTTCATGCTGGATTAGTGGCAGTATAAAGGGGTTAATTAACACTGGCTAACGCAGCTTGAATGGGGTAAATTAATATATTTGCCACTTATGCTGCCGTCAGGGCCGGACTTACCATTGGGCTTGACTGGGCCCAAGCCCATGGGCCCCGCCCAATAGGGGGCCCCACGGGCCCGGAGGCCCCCAGAGCCCCGGACAGCAACCCCTACTTTTTTTTATTAATTTTTATAAAAAACATATGTTTTTTTAATATATTTATTTATATATATATATATATATATATATATATATATATATATATATATATATATATATATATATTATTATTATTATTATTATTATTATTATTATTATTATTTATTTTTATTTTTATATATATATATATATATATATATTTTATTAAAGGGCTCAGAGGTCTCCAGGGCCCCATGTGGCAACCCCCCCCCTCTTTTTATTTTTTTTTATAAATGTTTATTTTTTTATTTTTGTTTATATTTTTTTATTTTTTATTAAAAGGCCCAGAGGTCCCCAGGGCCCCCCTTTTTTATGTTTTTTTAGTAAATGTTTATTTTTTTTATTTTTTTAGACAGACAGCAACCCCCACTTTTTTATTTTTATTTTTTTATAAAAAAATATGTTTTTTTATATATTTTTATATATTTATATATATATTATTAAAGGCCCCCCCCTGCTTCTCAATTTCAGGCGGCAGCACCCCCCCCCCCCCAGTTCTCTGCTCCAGGGGGCCCTTGCCTTAAGCTGTGTAAGGGGCCCCAAAATTCCTGATGGCGGCCCTGCGCATACCTACTAAAACACACGGATTCTGCGGGACTTTCCGCTTCTTCCCGCAGTCCCGCGAAAGGGTTAATTTTCCCGCACTGCAATAGGAGGCAGCACGGAAGCAGGAGGAACCAGAGCGGTGTGTGGAGGCTGCTGAAGGGAAGAAAGCCGACAGCCGGGCTAATGACAGTCTGTGACCCTGGCTGGCTGTCGGCACAGATGAGAGGCACTCCCCCCCCCCTGCTCAACAACTGCAAAACCTCCGCCCAGGAGGAACCGGAGCGGTGTGGGGATGTCTGCTGAAGGAAAGAGAGCCACCCCCCGCTCAACAACTTCAATTCCCCCCCCGCTCAACAACTTTAATGCGCACCCCCCCGCTCAACAACTATATGATCCCCCCCTCGGGCCAGGGGGCCCCTTCAACACTCAAGCCCAGGGGCCCCCACCACCCTAAGTTATGCCCTGGCTGCCGTGGTCAGTGCTAACCTCTTACACCCCCCCCCTTTTCCAAGAGTTAATTGGTTCACTGTAGTAAATTACATGCTGAATTTGATTACATTAATGCTTATCCTTGGCCTGCTACACTCATCTAGTCCTTTGGTTAATTTTAAGGCCAAGTTCACCTTTAGTGAAAAATAACAAATGCGCATATTGTTATGCAAGGACACAGTCTCACATAATGTATGCGGTGCAGTGCATAATAACACTTTATGATATTGCCTTGCAGGAAGAAGCATTTTATATTTGTCAAGAGTTTACCACCGCTTTAACCACTTCAGGTCCAGAAGGTTTTACCAGGCCATTTTTTTGCCATACTGCACTGTGTTGTTTTAACTGACAATTGTGCAGTTGTGCAACTCTGTACCCCAAAAACACTGATGTCCACTTTCCCCACAAATAGAGCTGCACCCAAATAAAATCAATGTCCTTTTTTTTCCCACAAATACAGTAGTGCTTTCTTTTGGTGGTTTTTGTTCATCTCTCATTTTTTTTTTTTTGCGCTATAAACAAAAAAAGACTGACAATTTTGAAAAAAATATATATTTTTCTTTAGCATGAATCACAGATGTCTCTCTTCCTGTCTGACATAATGACAGCCTTCCTTGATTACATAGGCAGAGCGCCGTTCTATCTCTCCAGAGAGCAATTGCGGGTGGAGGCTCTTGTGGCACACGCGCCCCAGAGCCACGCACGAGAATCACGTACAGGAACGTGATGTTGCGCTTAAGGGCTGCACTGCCACAGTAAATGTATGTGGGGCAGTCCTTAAGTGCAGTCCTTAAGTGGTTAAAGGCTAAGCTCACTCTTGGAACATGTTACATATTCCGCTTGTATTAAGACTCTGTTTCCACTATTGCAACCCTAAAGTCACGCAATTTACATTGCGACTTTGCAATGCGATATGTATTGCGATTTGACGTGACTTTACAAATGACTTTGTGTGACTTTGACGCTATCTGATTTAGTCATAGTGATGTAATTCCTTATCCTGCTTAGTCATTTCCTCTTCCTCTTTCATTGTCATGTGTTGTCTAGTTGTTAGCAAACATGTAATATGCAATATGTTGGGTCTGCAGTCATTATGGCTGCTGTAGCAGCATTAATAGATGGAGAAGAAGAGGATAACCGGAGGAAGAGAAGGCATAGGTTTTTGGATCCATCCCGTCATCGCCCAAAGGGAAGGGAGAGGCCAGTTTTGGGTCCTTTATAACGACCTCTGTTCTTATGACACTCATTGACTACACACGGATGTCAATTGGAAGATGAGAACATTTGTTTCTGTCAACTTGTCAATGCTCCAAGATGTTTTTCCAAATGTGTATATGCATGGTCACCATGACTCTTTTGCTAGTTTTTATCTTTGAATAGCTAAAAGTGTTCCAAAAATACCTGAGCAAATTAAAAGAAAAAGGAAACTAGAGTAAAAATTGTTAATTTTTACATGGTCAATGTAACTAATAGCCATACATTTTCTCTTTACAGTTTTGATAAACTGTTGGCTTTGCTCTCTAGCTACTGTATCTAGGTCGAGGAAACAACAGATTTCAAAGGACTATTCCAGCTGTTGAAAGACTCATTACAACATTGAGGTAACTTTTCATACCTACTTTTTACTCTTCTTACCTCATATGTGGCATTTGGAGATCCACATCATTCTATGATCCTTTTTACATGAATTTCAATTATAAAAAAAATTGCATGTAATTGTGGGTGTGATTGTGTTTACCATATTAATTGTCCATGTACATCACCAGTGTCTTTCTCCTGCTCCCTTCACTTCCTTAGGCACCTCCTTCCAAGCTATTTTTAGTTCTAATATAGAAGTAGCTTATTGTTAATATGCATCATTCTAATACACTGTATTTATATTTTAGGTACCTGGCAAATGGACATTCCTTTGCAAGTTTGCATTTTGAGTTCTTGGTTGGCAAAACTACTGCCAGCAATATTGTACATGATACCTGTAGAGTCATCTGGAATGTTCTTAGGAATTTGGAATTAGGAATTTGGCCCTGAAGAAGCCCACCCTTGAAGATCGGTGCAGAAGTTTTCTGGGACCAATGCAATTTTACAAATTGTGTAGGGGCAACTGACAGCAAACATTGGCAGTGAAACCAAATTCTTCGACTATAAAAAATATTTTGTTTGTCTTACTAGCAGTGGCTGATGCCAATTATTGTTTTAGATATATTGACATAGGATCGTACAGCAGCAGCTCAGATTCCAGTATTTTTGCACAGTCATCTTTTGGAAGAATGTTGAGGGAAAATGGTCTGGACCTGCCACAGGACTGTCCACTGCCAGGGACAAATGTGCCGCCAATGCCATTTGTCTATGTCTGAGATGAGGCCTTTGCTCTCAGTGACTATCTACTAAGGCCTCGTACACACGATCAAATCTGTCTGCTGGAAACGGTCTGCTAGACCGTTTCAGCAGACAGATTCGATCGTGTGCACGGGCAAACAGACGGATTTGGCCACCCGACAGATTGGAAAGCATGCTTACCAATCTGTTGGCTGGGAACCCGTCAGCCCGACATGTCTGCTAGTTAGTACGCTAACCAGCAGACATGTCTTCTCGCACACGCGCCGAATGGTTTCGACACATGCGCGGAAGTGTTTTACTTCCTGGTCACCGACACGCCAGCGCGCTGTCTGCTGTGTGTACACGCGAGCAAACCAAAATCCAAGCAGACAGATTTGTTCAAATCGGTCGGTCCGACCGATTTGAACAAATGGATTTGATAGTGTGTACGGGGCCTAAGACCTTATTCCAATTGGTCTCTAAGCGAAGAGAAGAGAATCTTCAACTACCGCTTAAGGAGGGCAAGACGAGTTGTCGAATGTGCCTTTGGAATTTTAGCTAACAAGTGGTAGGGTCCTACATACACCTCTAAATTAAAAAACGGAGAATGCAATATCTGTGGTAAAAGCAGCATGTGTTCTCCATAACTATGTCCGTATTCGTGATGGGTACCTTTTTGAAGATTCCCTCATGCATGATATGGAGGGGGCACAATGGAGTGCCAGTAGGGGAACCAGCAATGGCACTGTGTGTGAGGGTTTCACTTTGTTTATCATGTCTGCTGCTGGTTGTGTCCCCTGGCAGCAGGATGCTATTGCATAATGTATGTCATGCATTTTTTGGTTATTATTATTTCTATGTCTGTTATGTGTAATTGCATTCAAATGTTGAATAACAGGTCTTTAACCCCAAAAAAGGGTATAATACAAAAAAACATAATGTAACCAGAATATTTTTTATTTGCAACATTTCATGTTTTTGGTGAACTACACCATTTATGGGTTGTTTCTTTTTGCCAACCACAACACAAAAAAATGTACTAACATATATCAATTTGAACAACACACAAAAAAAGGCAGGCAAAAAATAACAATATAGAATCAGAATATTTTTATGCAGCAAAAATCTATTTGCAAGAATGTAACTACACCATTTTGTTGGTTGTTGTTTTGGCAACCACAACAAAGAAATCTATATGAACCGATATCAAAACAACACCAAAAATAACAAAACCTTACAATTGCTGGAATGTTTTTGTTTCGGTGGTCACGGAACCTGAACTAGTGGATGGTTCAGGGTAATCCACTGATGCTCCTGGGTAGTATTGTCTTTCCTCGTTGCTTGTTCTTTTTAGCCCTAGGCATGCTTTCTGCTGTTTTCCACACTAACGTACTGTACATCCATATAGAAAGTGATGTATTTGGGAGGAGCAGAGATCATGTGCTTCTGCAGACTTCCGTGTAAGTCGCAACAACGTTGCGGTGACATACACGTACATGCGACTGCATTGCAACTTAATTACTTTCTTTGGAGAACAAGTTGCACTGAAAACGGAACAAAGTACTGCAAGAACTTTTTTTGGAGTCGCACCAATTAGAACAGGGACCATTGAAAAACATGGATTTTGACTTGTCATGTGACTTCACATGTTTCAAGTCGCACAACAACTCCCAGTAATGGAAACAGAGTCTGATATCGCGTATACACAACCTTTTTTCATGATGCGAAAAATTCAATTTTTTAAATTGGTCATTAAAAACCAATGTGGCCTTAACCGCCCAATAAATAAGTTTAATATCTTTATAGACGTACACAAGTACGTAAGAAAGCTTAACATGAAGAAATATTTTCTAAATAAGAACTCCAATCCATCAACAGGAATATCAGCTGTACCCACAGATAGTGGTCTTCGGAACAAATCTCTATTTAATCCCATGATGAGTACTAACCAACCACTTGAGGTTTTCAAAGGTTTGGTATTACGGGATTTGGAACACATAAAACCAAAGAGAAACGTGAACCCAAGACACATTAAAGAAGGTATAAAATCCCTGGAAGATCGAAATGAGATCGTTATCAGACCAGCTGATAAGGGAGGAGGCGTAGTCATATTATCAAAAAATTTCTACCATACACAAATGATGGATATGCTAATGAATGGATCCACCTATAAGAGATTGACTAGAGATCCTACTCTACAATATGAGGAACAGCTTAAATACCTGGTAGAAGCAGGGTACCGAAGTCGAGCTCTCTCGACTAAAGAGCATAAATTTTTGGTACCTAGCAGTAGTAGGATCCCAACGATCTATACTCTGCCTAAGATCCACAAGGACTTGAACTTCCCTCCGGGCAGACCAATCGTGAATAGCATTGGATCTCTGTCTTCACGCTTAGGGCAATTTTTGGATCACTTTCTACAAAAAAGTGTAGTCCAAACTAAAGCCTATTTAAAAGATACAAAAGACTTACTCATATTGCTGCAAAATATAGATCTGTCAAGCAAAGGTGATGACGTGTTTTTAGTCACAGCTGATGTATCTTCCTTATATACTGTAATCCAGCATGATGATGCTCTACTGGCCCTGAATTGGGCATTATCGAAAAGAGATGATTTATCCCATAATCTAAAGGTGTTTTTACGCAACTCATTGGACTTCTGCCTTGGTCATAATTACTTTTGGTATGATGGACAATTTTATTTGCAAAAAACAGGTGTTGCCATGGGAGCTAAGTTTGCTCCAAGTATAGCAAACCTCTTCATGGCAGAATGGGAGGATAAGACCATTTTTAGTATTAAAAGAGATCAACTGATTGTATATAGGAGATATATCGATGACCTGTTTTTTATTTGGGCAGGATCCATTTTTTCGTTAGAAGATTTTTTAAAAGAACTTAATGCCAATAATTGCAATATCAGTCTGACTAGTGAATTTAATCGAGATAGTATTCACTTTTTAGATTTAAATATCTATCGTAATGGAGATAAATTGGGAACTAAGGTTTATTTTAAACCCACAGATTCTAACAGCTATCTGCCCACTATCAGTGGCCACCATCCCATGTGGCTACGGAACATTCCAAAAGGACAGTTTTCAAGAGTTAGACGGAATTGCACTAAGGATGATGACTTCATTTCTCAGTCATGTATATTAAAGAATAAATTCCTGGAAAAAGGATATAAAGATAAACAACTAACAAAAACGATAGAAGATCTTCTATTGGTACCAAGAATTGATTGTTTAAGAACAAAACTACCCTCTACCAATGGAAATATGCATGAATGGAGCTTTCTTTCAGGCTATCATTCCCAGTATAAAGAAGTCGAAACAATCTTTTCATCACATTGGCACGTACTGTTCCTAGATAAAATACTAAGAACTGTTATCCCTAATAAACCTAGCTTTATCTACACAAAAGCACAGAATTTTGGGGATAAGGTTGTGAAAAAAATCTTGGACCCCCCAAAAAAACTCCCCACATTTTGGGACAAAGATGGATTCTTTGCATGTCGCAAATGCCTTCCTTGCAGAGAGGTTGAAAGACCAATGAGAGGTGTTGAAAGTATTACATCCACAACCAACAATATCATTTTCCCTATAAAAGAGTTCATCACGTGTAACACTTCATATGTAGTTTATATTTTAGAATGTCCCTGCAAGCTCATGTATATAGGCCGCACAAAAAGAGAATTGAAAGTGAGGATAGCGGAACATATAGCTAATATTAAATTGGGGTACAAGGACCATAATGTCTCCCTACATTTCAAACTCTTTCACAATGAAAATCCAGCAGGCCTCAAATTTTGGGGTGTCCGTCATCTTAAACCTTCATGGAGGGGTTCTAACCGAGTGAGAGAATTATCCAAGCTCGAAACTGAATGGATATATTCTGTTGATACTCTGGTACCCAAAGGGTTAAACGTTGAACTAGACATCAACTGTTTCATCAGTGACCATTAAATGGGCATATTATAGCCCTCCTACTCTCTCCTTTATACTTTATACATGTATATATATATCCAATTTTTTTATTCTATTTTTTTATTCTACTTTTTTATTTTTAGAATAATAATTTTTGAGGTATATATGCTTTATCTTAAATATATGTATATGTTTATTATTAATTTTCTATTTTTAATATTAATATATATAATTTTAGAATGGAAAATAATTTTTTCTTTTATATATATATATATTTCTGACAATTTTCTCCAGCCTTAAATGAATTATAGGCAAGTCGATTTAATTTAATTTATTTTATTTATATTTTTTCTTAATGTATAGCGGTTCCTCAACCTTTTATATGTTTATACCATAGGGTTCGATGAGGTTCATATATGAGTGTACAAATTTATACTTGTAGCTCTTTATAGTATGAATTTCTGACATGTGTTAGGTCAATCACAGTTAAATCTATGATGGCTGTATTTTTTAAACCCACTTTGCTATAATGGCACGGAGATCTTTTGCATAATGGCCGTCTATGGGTTAAACACAGTTTCTCTGAGAAAGCAGTGACACTTGTGTTATACGAATGGAGGTGTGCTTCAAAATAGAATTCCCCGTTCAGTATACAATCTTGCGGCCAAAAGATCTACGGGATTCGCCATGTTTTTGTAATTTTGTGCAGTATTAAGTTACTTCATTTTTGTATTCACGTATGGTGAGGTTGTCCCGGCGATTAGGCACGGCTTACATCCGCTATTGTGACCCGCTCCTCGATGCACCAATGATATCGGGAGAGCGCGGAGGAGATGTCCAATAGCCGCCGTTGGAGGACTTCATATGGACGTGATGTACGCCGAGTAGCCACGCCCTCTGTTGAAGTCGGATGTGACGAAACGCGTCAGGGCGTGGCTACGACGGCGTATCCAGGAAGTACTAGGAGTGCGTTCCACCGCTGCATCATCGCCACAGAGATAGGAGTCTCGAGCAGCGTGCATTGAGGCACAATCGTGACCCCCTGAGTGCGGAGGAGAGCGGTGAATTACACTCTATACACTTATTGTTCATTTTAATCTTTTCCATGTACGTAGATAGGAAGCGGGGTGTTATATGAAGCAAATGTTGTATTAAAGCAGTATTACACTATTTTGGTGCCTTTTGCTTTTTTCTATGATCCACATATTGGAGTTTGACTCATTAACCCTTGCTGCTTCTGGAATGATGTTGGAGGTCTGATAAGGACATCTTATGCTTAAGGCCTGTTTTCTTTGAGTTTCTGGTGAGTTTGAACCCCTGCGGGGGAGTGTGCCTCACGTTTGGTGGAGATTGGAAACCGGTGGAGGGTGTACAATTATTCCATGAAACTTCCTTCAAATCACTTTAAAACTGATCTATGGACTTTCCTTCAACATCTTGATCTATATTGGACTTTTTATGCGCTGTTTTATCATTTTTAACCAGGATATTGTTTTTGGCTTATGTTTTGTGATACTTTGTTTTATACATTAAAAACCATCGTGTGTAGTCTCCAGAGCATTTTTCTCGACGAGAAAAATGGCCATTAAAAATTTAGAACCTGCTCTATTCTTTCTTGACGTTTTTCTTGTTGTAATTTTTCTCGTCGCGAAAAATGGTTGTGTTGTAGGCTTTAACGACAGGGAAACAACGCATATGTACGGAAGGAAGTTATGAGAAGGGAAATTTGCATAATCAAGCCCAAAAGGTGGCGCTATTCGCATTGGAACTTCCCCTTTATAGTGCCGTCGTACGTGTTGTACGTCACCGCGCTTTGCTCGAGCATTTTTTTCAAATATAAATTTATTGAGAATTACAAAAGAAAAGAACAACAAAACAAAGAAAGGGTACAGTACAACTGTGATCAAATTTGACAGTCCCACCGACAAAGAGGCCTCCAATAAAGGGTTCCCATTCAGTCTCCCGCGAGGGTAGCCTGTC
Source organism: Rana kukunoris (assembly GCA_029574335.1). Lineage (NCBI taxonomy): Eukaryota > Metazoa > Chordata > Amphibia > Anura > Ranidae > Rana > Rana kukunoris. The sequence goes on from CM056052.1 coordinate 73,319,337, forward strand.
ATATGTCAATCCATGAACGAAAACCAAAAGGAAGTGGCGGTACATTACATAGATCATAACATGTGACCCAAAAGCTAGCCTATACCCTCTATACAGTCATACTTCTCATCGCCACAATTTGCTCGAGCATTTTTTATCAAGATCGTGTGTATGCAAGGCAGGCTTGAGAGAAATCATTTCGAGAAAAACATTGTTTTTTTTGTCCATGACATGAAAAACGGTCATGTGTACGTGGCCTAAGGGTAAAACATGTAACACAGCTTCTGCCCCCTCTGCCTTCAATCCCCCTCCACGTAACAGTGGGAGGGGTTTCTTCTTCTTCTCTCCACACCTATTGTCACTTTTTTAAAAACATGTAGCTGTGCAGGGCTCCACCCACACAGCCATATCATTCTTTCACTGATTTCTGTGAATGAATAAACTACAACTTACTAGTTGGAGGACACTGAGGAACAATCTTGTAGTCTACTGACATGTCCTCCAGAGATACGCACTGAAAGCTGATGGACGTCTGCAGGAGCCCACATTGCACCTGAGATCTACTGATCCTGGGTGCAATACTTTCCAGGCTCCTGCAGGAAAAATAAATTTTGTAAGTTTATTATTTTTTCTGTAAAGGTGAACTTAGCTTTTAAATGGTTTGTCTCGACAATTTAGCTTCCACTTGCATGCACAGCTTTGTCTATTAAAGGAAGTTGAAAATCCATGGTGAAATCAACAGGTAAAAAAATAAATAAGTTACAGTAGGGAACTCAGAAAAACAAAGACTACTTTGTTAATTCTAGTCACAGACTGTATCATATGTGTAATTATTAATTTTGCCCCACAAAAGGAGCTAGAGCCAGGCTGTCAATGGGAGATTTGATGTTAACAACATCTCGCCCTTTTCTGAAATAGTCGATGGTGGCAACGATGTGTCCGTGAATTCTGCATGGCCATACATGAAAACTCAGGGCCAGATTCACAGAGCGATTACGCCGGCGTAACAGGAGATGCGCGGCGTAAGTCTAAATTTGCGCATGCGTTTCGATACTCCGCATCCCCAAAACGAGATACGCAAGAAATCTACATTTTTTTGTCCAGCGTAATTTCGATAGACAGGCGCATCCGTCCGCGTAAAACTGCGCTAGACACACCATTGATTTGCTATTCAAATATGCTAATGAGGGAGTTACGGGGATTCACAAAAGAACGTTGGTGAAGCGCAGGCTATGCGCTGTGCGCAACAGCTGCACGGCCTGTCTAAAATTAGACCATATAAAAGGTGGTCTAAAATTAGACAATTCGTCTACATGTCAGAGAAAGCAACACTGTTAGTGAGGAGCTGAGCAGTCACACGTGTTTCACAACAATCTGTATGCCAACATGCCAGTGGCATCCATGCTCATAGCTATACTACTAACTTTAGATGAGCAAAGAAGGAGGAGAGCACGGAGGAGGGCACGGAGGAGGGCTTTGATTTTCTAAACATTTTGACCAGAAATATACATCAATACATACAAATTACAAACACGGTCTCACTATCTTTCAATAGCCCTTTCAAACCTTGATGGATATAATAATCTAATCTGATACAAGCCCCTCATTCTTCACTTGATATATCACACACGCATAGACATCTTTGGCATGAGAGATTCTGAGGTGTCTCGCATCTTCAGATTCACCCCTCATGCCATCCTGGAATTAACCACAAACCTGCAGGAGGACATCACCAGCCCAACACATGACACCACCCATGACACCCATGACAGCTACATATACAACCCTAGCCCCATCCCCACAGATTTCCAACAGAACATGTATGGGGACAGCTGGCTGGTTGGTGAGTGACATGGGTGGCAGGCATGACTGTCCCCCCCATGATGCTGAAATCACAAGGGGCACATGCACTACTAACATCCTCCTGTCTTATCCCTTCAGGGTGACTCTGCATATGCACTGGGACCCCATCTCATGACTCTTATACGGAACCCCCCATGGTACCGTGTTGTATTCCCCAAACTTTGTATGCCAGATCATCGGTGCATGTTGCATGCTGCACAACTTCACAGTGAGAAAGGGCCTGGAGATTGACATACGTGATGACCTGACCCCCGAACCAGACAATCCCCCCCTAACCGAGGCTACCCCGTCTTCTGAGGGAAGAGCAGCGAGGAGACAGCTCACATTAGGCATCTTTGCACGTTAAACACACACATTATTCATGGCACAATGAGAATGCATGCATGCACACCACTGTGGTCCCTAGCACAGACACATCACATCCTCATCACATTGGATTGGCACAAGCCCACCATGCAGGACTTGTGAGCAGCAACGCCACGCCACGGCTACAATTAATTCACTGTACATTCATACACCATTCACACGGACCTGGGGATCACTTCTCCCTAGTCCTGGGGAACCCTTCTCCACCAAAACTGAGGGTAACACCCCTTTTCCGGCAGAAAGATCACCCCCACATTCCAAAAACATTCACAACACAAAAAAAAAAAAATGGGCAGCAAAAAAAAAAAAAATGGCCAGCAAAAGAAATTTGAGAAAAACACAACAAAGAAAACACAGAAAAGACAAAAATCACTCTGCAAAACAGTCACCAAATATCTCAAAGACACGTCACAAACAAACAAACAAACAAACAAACGCTAATAAACAACAGAACAAAAGCACCTTGCTGTATAGGGAGGGATACAAAGGGATGTACTTTTGCAAATGAAGTGCGTTTGTGTCTGTCTATTTATGCTGTCTGCGTAGTTCATTACGTTGCCCTAGTCCACTTCCAATTTCACTGATTACGCCGTTCCCGAGTTGTGAGCATGCGCACAGAGGTGCTGACCATGGTCTGCTTCAAGCGCGCATGCGCGAGCCGGCCGGCCGGTCCTTCATTTGCATGGGGTCACGGCTCATTTCAATGTAACACGCCCATGTCCTTCCCAATTTGAATTACTCCGCCTTGCGCCTCTAAAATAACGTTGCGCAGGAGCAAATTTCTGCGCCAAACCGACGAGAATAGGGTGATTGCACCGATACATTGCGCCAGTCTAACGTAAAGGCGGTGCGCTACGCCGGTCCAATAATGCGCAGATGTACGTGAATCTGGCCCTCAGTGTGTAGGGGGTTGGGTTAGAGATGTAGAGGAGGGCTTAGCTGCTAACTTTTGAAAAAAAAGTCAACATTAGCATATTAGTAGCAACACTGTTTAATCTAATTTTTATGGTTGAACTGGATGGACTTTTTTCAACCTGACTACCTATGTAACTATGTAATTTAGCTGCATACGGTATATGGGAAAAAAATAGGAAAAAGGGTTCTACTACATTTACATGCTTGAGTAACTAAAAGATTTCACTTAAAAATATTCAATGACTTTATAATATCCCTAAAATATGGCAATGATCTAATTTTCTTTCAAATCTCTTCCTTTAATATGAAAAGAAAAGCTTAAGAAAGCCTTGACATAGATGAGCGTCAAAAGAGAGATATAAAAAGCTCTGAGCCATGGAAAAAAAAGTGTAACTAAAGAATACTAGTATAAATTCAGAGCTTTTAAAGCAGCTATGTATGTGTTGGCAGAAGAATTTCCCTTTCCTCCCATCATAGAAAGCAGGAAATTGTTTTATTCAATCTTAGCAGAAGTGATGGGAAAATCATAAAAAGCAAAAATTGAAATAAACACATTAATCTCTGGAGGATGTTGGATTATAACAAATTAACTCTTTCTTTGACAGAAAGATAGAGAATTATTTGCTGTTCCTCCATTGTTCCATATATGTCACATATTGATCTTTAACCACTTGCTTACTGGGCACATAAACCCCCTTCGTGCCCAGGCGAAATTTCAGCTTCTGACACTGCGTCGCTTTAACTGACATTTGCGCGGTCGTACGACGTGGCTCCCAAACAAAATTGGCGTCCTTTTTTCCCCACAAATAGAGCTTTATTTTGGTGGTATTTGATCGCCCGTGCGGTTTTTATTTTTTGCGTTATAAACAAAAAAAGAGCGACAATTTAAAAATATATATATATTTTTTACTTGTTGCTATAATAAATATCCCAATTAAAAAAAAAAATATATATATTTTTTTTTTCTCAATTAAGGCCGATACGTATTCTTCTACGTATTTTTGTAAAAAAAAAAAAAATCGCAATAAGCGACTGCTTTGCGCAAAAGTTATAGCGCCTACAAAATAGGGGACAGAATTATGATTTTTTTTTACTATTTTTTTTTTACTAGTAATGGCGGCGATCTGCGATTTTTATTGGGACTGCGACATTACGGCGGACACATCGGACACTTTTGACACATTTTTGGGACCATTCACATTTATACAGCGAGCAGTGCTATAAATATGCACTAATTACTGTATAAATGTGACTGACATTATAGGGGTTAACACTAGGGGGTGAGGAAGGGGTTAAATGTGTATCCTGGGTGTGTTCTAACTGTGTGGGGGGAGGGGGGTGACTGGGGGAGGTGACCGATGCTGTGTCCCTATGCACAAGGGAAACAGCATCTGTCTCCTCTCCCCTGACAGGACGTAGAGCTCTGTGTTTACACACAAAGCTCCACGTCCCTGCTCTGTCACCGTCGATCGCATGTACCTGGCGGACATCGCGGCCGCCGGGTACACGCATCGAATCCTCGGCGATGCGACGGCACTGTTTTTCTCCGCTGCACGCCACGCAGCGCGTGCGGGGAATTACAATAACATTGACGTCCAAAGACGTGACCCCGGCAGCTCAGGTCCGCGCTGTTGACGTGTTTTGTCAATAGTGCGGATCTGAAGTGGTTAACCACTTCAGCCCCGGACTATTTGGCTCGTTAACCACTTCAATACCCGCCCATCGTCAGATGATGTCCAGAGATGGGATCTCCCATCCTGGGTGGACGGCAAATGACGTCCTGGGATTTGCCTGGGGGATATCTGAATGATGCCTGAAGCTACAGGTATCATTCAGATATCCATGTCTTCAGCCGGCGATCCTGCGCACCATAAGAATGATAATAGCGGCGGTTCCGCCGCTTGATCGTTCTTATAGGTGGCGGGAGGGGACATCCCCCCTCCCGCTGCCATCCGGTGCTTCTCCGTGCTCTCCTGTGCCATCGGGGGCCCGGATAAGGAATTGTCCGGCGTTTGCAGGAAGCATAGAGATGACTGGTGACCAGATGGTCACCAGTCATCTCTATGACTGTTGGAGGACCCGGATGCGATGTGATGACGTCACACCCGGGTCCCCGTAAGTAAACAAAGCCGCGATTGCAGCTAGTGAGCAACACCGATCATGAGTTCGGTGAATTTTTTTTCACCGATCTCATGCTTCCCAGCCTGGAGGAGAGATGTGGGGTCTTATTGACCACGCATCTCTCCATAAAGAGGACCTGTCACACACATTTCCTATTACAAGGGATGTTTACATTCCTTGTGATAGGAGTAAAAGTGATAAAAAAATTAAAAAAATTATATAAAAAAAAAAGTAAAAAAATAATAAATATTAAAATGCCCCTGTCCACGGTAGCTCGCACGCAGAAGCGAACGCACGTGTAAGTCCCGCCGACATATGTAAACGCCATTTAAACCACATATGTGAGGTATCGCCGCATACGTTAGCATGTCAGCAACAATTCAAAGCACTAGATCTCCTCTGTAAATCTAAACTGGTAACCTGTAAACAATTTCTAAGCGTTGCCTATGGAGGTTTTTTAAGTACCGAAGTTTAGCGCCATTCCATGAGTGTGCGCAATTTTAAAGCGTGACATGTTAGGTATCTATTTACTTGGTGTGACATAATCTTTCATATTTAAAAAAAATTGGGCTTACTTTACTTTTTGTTATTTTTTTAATTCATAAACATTTTTTTTTCTAAAACAACATTTTTGAAAAATCATTGCGCAAATACCGTGCAAGATAAAACGTTGCAACGACCGTTGTTTTATTCCCTCGGGTGTCTTCTAAAAAAAAACATATATAATGTTTGGGGGTTCTGTGTAATTTTCTAGCAAAAAAATGATGATTTGTACATGTAGGAGAGGAGTGCCAGAATAGGCCCGGTAATTAGGTGTGTATTGAAGTGGACCAGGCCACTTTTTGTGATTTGGCACTGCTTGACAATTGCGCGGTCGTGTGACATGGCTTCCAAACAAAATTTGCATCCTTTTTTCCCCCACAAATAGAGTTTTCTTTTGGTGGTATTTGATCACCTCTGCAGGTTTTATTTTTTGCGCTATAAACAAAAATAGAGCAACAATTTTGAAAAAAATTCAATATTTTTTACTTTTTGCTCTAATAAATATCCCCCAAAAATATATAAAAAAAAAACATTTTTTCTTCTACATATTTTTGGTAAAAAGCGTTTATTGATTGGTTTGCGCAAAAGTTATAGCATCTACAAAATAGGAGATAGTTTTATGACATTTTTATTAATATTTATTTTCTTACTAGTAATCAGAGATTTTTACTGTGACTGCAACATTATGGCGGACACTTTTGACACTTTTGACACCATTTTGGGACCATTGTCATTTTTACAGCGATCAGTGCTATAAAAATGCACTGATTACTGTAAAAATTACACTGGGGAAAAAACAAGAAAAAAAGCACCTCTGAGTATTCTGTATTTTAATATTTATAATAAAAAGTATCCAGCACTTACATCAAAACTAGCAGTGGTGAAAGTCTGGGAAGCTGGTATAAATCCTAGTGACAGTCAGTGGAGCCAGGAGCGAGATTTGTGAACCTTCAGCCAATATATGACATCCGCTCGGAGCCGGGGGGAGCGGACTGCATCCGTAGTGTATGGCCCTGTCCCCTTGACCCGCGCACGCTCTGAAATGCGTTGTGGTCTTTCCTGGCCTCTGTCCCATTGACGTCACACACCAGCAGATGAGCTGTCAGCCCAGTGGCGCTTGTACACTATGGATGCAGTCGGCTCCCCCCCCCCCCCAGCTCCGAGTGGATGTCATATATCGGCTGAAGGTTCACAAATCTCGCTCCTGGCTCCACTGACTGTGACTAGGATTTATACCAGCTTCCCAGACTTTTACCACTGCTAGTTTTGATGTAAGTGCTGGATACTTTTTATTATAATTATTAAAATACAGAATACTCAGAGCTTTTCTTTCTTGTTTTTTTCCCATTGTATGTTCTGAGCTGGCTTCACTCTTGGAGAGCTGCCCTGAGTACCCGCACACCTGTACAGACTTTCCACAGCAACAGCCTAAAGGCTTTGTCCATGGACTAATCCCTAATCGGACTTTTGATCATTAGACCATATAATTTAGCCGTTGTGGTCTTTATTCAAGTTAATTATTTTTAGAATTTTCCTTTACAGTTGATTGTTTGAGTTAGATACCCTGAGCGCTGTAATTTACTGTTATTTTTGTAAAAATTACACTGGCAGTGAATGGGGTTAACCTGTAGGGGGCGCTGAAGGGGTTAAGTGTGACCTGCTGAAGTGCTTCTAACTGTTAGGGGCGTCGCTTGCCATGACACATCACTGATTGCTGTTACCGATGACAGGGAACATGACCAGTGACAGTGTCACTAGGCAGAACAGGGAGATGTTGTGTTTACACTAACACCCCCCCCCCCCCCGTCATTCCTCTCCGTGAGACGATCACGGGTATGTCAGCGGATATTAAGTCCGCGGGACCCGCGGTCAGGTTCACGGAGCTTGTGGCACAATGCAGCTTTTTAAAGGGGATGTATATATACGTCCTTCTGCCTGTCCGTGACATGCTGTCGACGTATATTGTCGTGCGCTGGTCGGCAAGCAGTTTAGTACAAGTATAGAATGAATAAAACTAAATAAGGGAACAAACAAAATATTAAAGCATTAAAAATATATATATATATACACAGTATCTCACAAACGTAAGTACACCCCTCACATTTTTGTAAATATTTTATTATATCTTTTCATGTGACAACAATGAAGAAATTACACTTTGCTACAAAGAAAAGTAGTGAGTGTACAGCTTGTATAAAAGTGTAAATTTGCTTTCTCCTAAAAATAACTCAACACACAGCCATTAATGTCTAAACCGCTGGCAACAAGAGTATATCCCTAAGTGAAAATGTCCAAATTGTCCCCAATTACCCATTTTCTCTCCCCAGTGTCATGTGACAAGATCTCAGGGGTGGATGTCGAGCAGGTGTGTTAAATTTGGTGTTATTGCCCTCACTCTCTCATACTGGTCACTGGAAGTTCAACATGGCACCTCATGGCAAATGACTCTGAAGATATGAAAAAAAGAATTGTTGCTCTACATAAAGACCTAGGCTATAAGAAGATTGCCAAGACCCTGAAACTGAGCTGCAGCACGGTGGCCAAGACCATACTGTGGTTTAACAGGAGAGGTTCCACTCAGAACAGGCCTCGCCGTGGTCGACCAAGGAAGTTGAGTGCATGTGCTCATCATAATATCCAGAAGTTGTCTTTGGGAAATAGACATATGAGTGCTGCCAGCATGTCTGCAGAGGTTGAAGGGGTGTGGGTTCAGCCTGTCAGTGTTTAGACCATACATCGCACACTGAATCAAATTGGTCTGCATGGCTGTCATCCCAGAAGGAAACCTCTTCTAAAGATGATGTAATCGAAAGCCTGCAAACAGTTTGCTGAAGACAAGCAGACTAAGGACATGGATTACTGGAACCATGTCCTGTGGTCTAATGAGACAAAGATAAACGTAACTGGTTCAGATGGTGTCAAGCATGTGTGGTGCCAACCAGGTGAGGAGTACAAAGACAAGTGTGTCTTGGTTACAGTCAAGCATGGTGGTGGGAGTGTCATGATCTGGGGCTGCATAAGAGCTACAGTTCATTGAGGGAACCACACAAAATATTGGCACTTTGGGCCCAGTCTGAGCAATGCAGCCTATAAGATGTAGGCATACCTGAACTCTGACATGTTATAAAATACAAAAAAAAGTATATTTAGAAACTGCTGATATGTTTCAAAGTACCCTACTTTTCCTAACTAAAGCCCCGTAAACACGATCAGGCTTTTGCCCGGCCAAACTCACATCGGAATTCTGACGGAATTCCATCAGAGTAAAAGAGACATGTTCTCTAAACTCTGATGGAATTCATCGGAAATAACTCTGAAGGGGCATACTTACGGTCGGAATTTCCGATGGAAAAAGTCTGTCTGACTTTTCCCATTGAAAATTCCAATCGTGTGTACGGGGCTTTAGTCACCACCAAAAGGAAGTAGCTTTACTTCATGAAACTGGTAGGATGCTGATACTATTCCACTTGCTGTACTTTTTTATTAACTTGTTTTATAAAGAATTAACATTTTTATTGGAAATGACTGAATTTCTAGTGACTCCTGCATATTAGCAGTGTTTCTCTTAAAGCAGAGCTCCACCCTCCACTCCTGCTCATCTGAACCCTCCCCCCCCCCCCCCCGTGTCACATTTGAAACCTTTCAGGGGGCTGCAGATACCTGTCTAAAGACAGGTATTTGCACCCACTTCCGGCCACACAGTCTGCGGGTAGACTGCAGGAAGGACGTCAGATCCCCCCCCCCCCCCGTTGTGTTCTGGGAAACACTTGGCTCGGTTTTTCCAGCACAGATGCTCAATTGGATTGTGAACTGGAGAATTTGGAGGTCAAGTCAACACTTTTAAATTAATGGTTTTGTTCTTCAGACTATTCTTGAACCATTTTTTCAGTGTGGCAGGGCGAATTATCCTGCGAAAAAGGACCACCACTATCTGGAAATGCCATCTCCATAAGGGGTGTAATTTGTCAGCAAAAATGTTAAGGTTGGTGGTATATGTCAAAGTAACATCCACATGAATGGCAGGAACTAAGGATTTATAGCAGAACATTGCCCAAAGCATCACACTGCCTACACTGGTTTGCCTTCTTCCTGGTGCATCCTGGTGCCATCTCTTCCCCAGGTAAACGACGCATGATGTAAAAGAAAACATGATACGTCAGACGAGGCCACCTTCTCCAATTACTTGGTAGTTAACTTCTTATGCTCATGTGCCCGTTGTTGGTGCTTTTGGCTGTAGACAAGGGTCAGCATGGGTACCCAGACTGGTCTGCAGCTACACAGCTCCATACACAACAAACTGGTATGCCAACTATTTTCTGCTTTCCACACAATAACTTCAGGGACAACATGTCAACTTGCTGCCTAATATATCCCACCCACCTTCATATGGTATTGTGTAGCACACTCTAGTGTGTTCTATAAGTAGTTTAGTGTTTTGTTAGAGTTTAGAGTAGGTAGATTCTAGTTAGCCTGAACTATAGAATTTGGGTCAGGGTTCAGTGAAGTTCAGGGCTGTATGACTAATTCTAACAGCTCTGGTGCCTCCCCCTGTTTCTGGGACATTTGAGAATGTTCCAGAGCTAGTGGGTGGAGGTTAGGGGGAGCTACCTTGAACATTTATGTTGCTTAAACCAATCCCCAGTAGTGGGCTGGCAGGGGGCAGAGCTTACCTCATAAATAGACATGAGTCAGCATGGCAGTTGGGTGGTAAGGTCTTTTTCATAAGATAAACTGGTGTCAGTGACAGGTCTGTAGCAGTATATGGGGGGTTAAGCTCTGGCCACACCTTGTTCCCCACCTGGGATTTATCTTTTCCCTGGGATGATCAGTGTTGTTAGAGAAGGAGTGGAGAAATAAATGTAGCACTGTGAAACCCAAAAGGACAGTGGTATCCCAAGGTGAATAAAAATCAATAATCACTGAACTGAAACAATGATGGTAATACAAAACAGAAACAACAACAGTGGAGCAAAGTCCTTGTATAAAATGGTGCTGTAATGATTCAAAACCAGGCCAAATGAATAAGGAAATATTCCATCCACAACGATAAGGTAAATGGATCTTGGATGATCTCGTAGATCCTCAGAGTAAGAATGACACTTATCTCGAATGAAGATAAAATGCGCTTACCAGAAATGTTGGACCTGTCTGTCGTGGACAGCAGATCTGCTGATTTTTATTCAACTTGGGATACCACTGTCCTTTTGGGTTTTTACAGCGCTACATTTATTTCTCCACACTTTCATTCAATATTTGTCATATTGTAATGTAGCTGCTTTAGTTGTAAACTGTATTCTAATTATAATTTTGGTTAGCGCAATATTTTCTATTATTTTTTGCATTGTTAGAGAAGGAGAAGGATGCATGTAATCTGCGATAGAACTAGGGATGAACTTCGTGTTAGAGTCGAACCCATGTTCGACTCGAACATTGTCTGTTCGTACGTTTGACGAAATTGGAACAAAACGGGTCGTTCGCGCCAAATTCGAGTGACGCGCAACGACTCATAATTCACTGCGGCATTGCGCGCTGATGATTGGCCAAGCATGCTGTATGTCCCGCATGCTTGGCCAATCACAGCGCGCAAAAAATGAAGAGCCATAATTGGCCAAAGCCTGGGTGGCTTTGGCCAATTATGGCTCAGGGCTTTAGTACACGCCCCACACTATAAAAGGTTGCCTGCAAAGTGGCTGCGTGTAGTGTGTTGCGGCGTTGTTAATGAGAGAAGTCCTATAGAGAGAGATAGAGAGACAGTGGGGTAGATTCACATAGATCAGCGGATCTTTAGATCCGCGTGATCTATCTTATTTACGATCCGCCAGCGCCAGTTTTTGAGGGAAGTGCTGTATTCAGAAAGCACTTGCCTCGTAAGTTGCCCTGGCGGAACGTAAATCCCCCGGCGGAATTCAAATTCCGTGGCTAGGGGGAGTTTACTATTTAAATCAGGCACGTCCCCGCGCCGATCGTACTGCGCATGCGCCGCCGGCTAAATTTCCCAGCATGCATTGCTCCAAATGACGTTGCAAGGACGTCATTGGTTTCGACGTTAACGCAATTTACGTATGGCTGTATTCGCGAACGACTTACATAAAAGACGTAAAAAATTCAAAACTCAACGCGGGAACGACGGCCATACTTAACTTAGGATACGCCGCACTTACCCCTCATATAGCAGGGGTAACTATCCGCCAGAAAAAGCCGAACGCAAACGACGTAAAAAAAAAAGCGACGGCCGGGCGTTTGTTTCTGAATCGGCGGTTCTCCTCATTTGCATATTCGTTGCATATAATAACGGAAGCGCCACCTAGCGGCCGGCGGGAGATTGCAGCCTAAGATCCGACGGTGTAAGTCACTTACACCTGTCGGCTCTAAGGGAGATCTATGCGGAACCTGATTCGAGGAATCAGCTGCATAGATCCGAGCGTCGGATCTCAGAGATACGACGGTGTATTAGTAGATACACTGTCGTATCTCTATGTGAATCTACCCCAGTGTCTTTTCTACCAGATAGATAGATAGAGCAGGCAGGCTAGTCAGTTTAGTTAAATTTACAGTGTGTAGAGGATATATATACATCCCAGGAGTTGTACATTTATTTATACACTGTATAGCTTAGCTAGATCAGCTATTCTTATTTGTCAGGCAGTAGATTGTGCTAGCTGCAGTGTTCTAACATGTTGTATTGCCTGTGTGCTGTTTAGTTTACACATAAACGTACTCGGTGTTACTGCACTTGTCCTGTTTATTTACAACTAAACGCAGTTGCTGTTACTGCACGTGTACTGTTTAATAGCACCTAAACGCAGTTGCTGTTACTGCACTTGTCCTGTTTATTTACAACTAAACGCAGTTGCTGTTACTGCACATGTACTGTTTGATAGCACCTAAACACAGTTGCTGTTACTGCACGTGTGCTGTTTAATCGCACCTAAACGCAGTTGCAGTTACTGCACGTGTGCTGTTTAATAGCACCTAAACGCAGTTGCTGTTACTGCACGTGTGCTGTTTAATAGCACCTAAACGCAGTTGCTGTTACTGCATGTGTGCTGTTTAATAGCACCTAAACGTACTTGCTGTTACTGCACGTGTACTGTTTAACCACTTAAGGACCGCCGCATGTACATTTACGTCGGCAGAATGGCACCGACAGGCACATCAACGTATATATACGTTGGTGCCTTGGGGGGATCAGGGGTCCGATCGGACCCCCCCCCCGTACATGCGGCGGTCCGCGCGGCTGCAGGAGCGATCCGACAAGTGGGGGCGGCTATCCGTTTTCATCCGCCCCCTCCGGATCGCTCCCAGCCAATGCGCGCGCCCGCCCGCCCTGTCACTTCCTCCTCCTGTGTAAACACAGGAAGGAGGAAGCGACGTGATCTCTCCCTCGGCGTTTGTTTCAAGCGCCGCTGAGGAGAGATCACCACACACCAAGTAAGTCCTGCACCAAACAGCACACTTACACACACACAAACACATTTAACCCCCGCGATCGCCCCCCCTCCCCCCTGTCACAGTGTCACTGAATGCAGTAATCATACATGTATGATTACTGTATTTAGTGTCAGTGTGACAGACAGTGCGACAGTCAGTCAGTATTAGTGTCAGGGTAGCCCCCCCACCCCCCCAATAAAGTTTTAACCCCTTGATCACTGCCCTAGTTAACCCTTTCACTCCCTATTGCCAGCGTCACTAAGCGATCATTTTTCTGATCGCTGTATTAGTGTCGCTGTTCCCGCTAGGTAGCTAATTTTTTTTTAATGCGATTTTTTTTTTACTAAAGACATGTGGCTAAATAAATTTTGGCCTAAATGTTTGACTAAAATTTAGTTTATTGGTTTTTTATTATAACAAAAAGTAAAAAATATTGATTTTTTTTCAAAAATGTCGCTCTATTTTTGTATATAGCGCAAAAAATAAAAATCGCAGAGGCGATCAAATACCACCAAAAGAAAGCTCTATTTGTGGGAAAAAAAGGACGCAAATTTTGTTTGGGAGCCACGTCGCACGACCGCGCAATTGTCTGTTAAAGCGACGCAGTGCCGAATCGCAAAAACCCCTTGGGTCATTTGCCAGCGTATTGGTCCGGGTCTTAAGTGGTTAATAGCACCTTAACGCAGTTGCTGTTACTGCACGTGTGCTGTTCAATAGCACCTGAACGTACTTGCTGTTACTGCACGTATGCTGTTTAATAGCACCTAAACGCAGTTGCTGTTACTGCACGTGTGCTGTTTAATAGCACCTAACCATACTTGCTGTTACTGCACGTGTGCTGTTTAATAGCACCTAAACTCAGTTGCTGTTACTGCACGTGTGCTGTTTAATAGCACCTAAACATCCTTTGTGTTACTGCACTTGTGCTGTTTATTATCACCTAAACGTACTTTTTGTTACTGCACTTCTGCTGTTTATTTGCACCTAAACATAGTTGGTGTTACTGCACTTGTGCTGTTTATTAGCACCTAAACTTACTTTTTGTTACTGCACTTGTACTGTCCAGTTGCACCTAAACGTCCTTTGTGTTACTGCACTTGTGCTGTTTATTAGCACCTAAACGTAGTTGGTGTTACGGCACTTGTGCTGTTTAATAGCACCTAAATGCAGTTGCTGTTACTGCACGTGTGCTGTTTAATAGCACCTAAATGTACTTGCTGTTACTGCACGTGTGCTGTTTATTAGCACCTAAAAGCAGTTGCTGTTACTGCACGTGTGCTGTTTAATAGCACCTAAATGTACTTGCTGTTACTGCACGTGTGCTGTTTAATAGCACCTAAACACAGTCGCAGCCCCCCCCCTTTTTTTTGGGCACTTTAACCACTTAACCCCTGGACAAGCAGGCTCTGCATCTAGAGGCAACGCTGGTGGTGGACACGGTGCATCCTCTTTAGCACATGGCCATTTGACACGCTCGTCCTTCTTTTCGGGAGCTGGCCGTGTTAAGCCTCAGTAGATGACCAAACCGTCCTCATCCTCCTCATCCTCTCTCACCCAGGCTGAGCTTAGTTTGTCTGGAAAAGCAGCTGCCAAGGAGTCCTCTTCCCGCTGCACAATGGCATCACACAATCCTTCCCTAGTCCTACCATGTCCTCCCAAGGAGTCTCCCGAAGTGTTTCAACACAGTGTTGGGTACATGCTGCATGAAGATGTGCAGCGTTTTGAAGGCTCTGATGATGGAACACAGATAGAGGAAGGCATTAATGTGAGCCCAGAGAGAGGGGGTGCCCGAGAGGGACAGCAATCTGGCAGTCATGTTCCCCCAGCTGCAACATACTGCCAGGTTTTCTACAGTGATGAGGAAGGAGGGGATGATGAGGTCACTGACTCTACGTGGGTGCCTGATAGGAGAGAGGAGGAGGAATAGGAGGAGGACGAGGCACAGGCACATCTCCAAAGAGGCAGGATGCCCTCCAGGGGACAGGTTAAGGGCAGCACACCAACTGCATTACATCGCAAAGCTACGCCTGTGCAGGGCGCTGCTGTGTCTCAACGTTACTGCAAAAGTTCTTTGGTGTGGACCTTTTTTGAGACATGTGTATCAGATCGCACCGTTGCTATTTGCAACATATGTCTCAAGCGTATCTCGCGTGGCCAAAAGATCACCCGCTTGGGCACCACATGCTTGACCAGACATATGTTGACCTGCCATGCAGTTCGTTGGCAAGCATACCTAAAAGACCCACACCAAAGAACAAAGCAGACCTCCCCTTGCCCCTCATCAGCTGGGATCTCCAACCCCACTAGACACTCAATCCTCTCTGAAGCCTGCACTGATAGGACTGAAGGTGTACAATTAGGTGTGTCACAACCTAGTAGTACATGCGGGCAATCTACTGATAGTACCAGACAAATTTCCCTGCCCCGGCTGCTGCAGCGCCGAAAGAAGTACTCTCCCAGCCATCCACATGCCCAGCGGTTGAATGCTAGCTTAGCACTTCAACTGCTACCTTTTCAGTTGGTAGATTCTGCCCCCTTCCGTGAGTTTGTGGAATATGCGTTACCTCAGTGGCAAGTACCCAAACGCCACTTTTTCTCACGGAAGGCAATTCCGGCTCTCTACCGGCATGTGGAACGTAATGCCCATGCCTCGCTGGACAGGGCGGTAAGTGGTAAGGTGCATCTTACCGCTGACTCATGGTCCAGCAGGCATGGACAGGGACATTACCTCTCTTTCACGGCGCATTGGGTGACTCTGCTGGCAGCTGGGAAGGACGCAGGGCAAGGTACAGTAGTTTTGGAGGTTGTTCCGCCACCACGCCACCAAAACACTACTACTGGTTGTGACACACCTCTCTCCTCCATCCCCTCCTCTTCTTCTTACTCTGTGGCCTTTTCCTGTGCTGATGTCTCCTCGGAAACAGCCGTGCTCCGTAGGCGTACGAGGGGCTACGCAGGAATGCAGGCAAAGAGATGCCATGCGGTGCTAGAGCTGGTGTGCTTGGGAAACAGGAGCCACACTGGGGCCAAGGTTCTGTCAGCTCTGCAGGGGCAGGCTCAGAGGTGGTTGACACCACGCCAGCTTAAGTCTGTAATGGTGGATAGCGACAATGGCACCAACCTTCTCTCTGCCCTGCGACAGGGAAAACTGACTCATGTGCCCTGTTTTGCTCATGTTCTGAATTTGGTGGTGCAGCGGTTCTTGGGCAGGTACCTGGGCTTACAGGATGTCCTGAAGCAGGCCAGGAAAGTCTGTGTGCATTTCTGGAGGTCATATAATGCCATTCCTTGGCTGACACCTCCAAATGGAATACAACCTGCCCAAGAACCGCCTAATCTGTGACATGCCCCCCAGATGGAACTCTACATTGGCCATGCTGCAGCGGCTGCACACGCAGCAGAGGGCCATCAATGAGTACCTGTGCCAATATGGCAGCAGAACTGGGTCAGTGGAGCTTGTTTTTTTTTCCAAGCCAGTGGGCCTTCATCAGGAATGCATGCACTGTCATGTCACCATTTGAGGAGGCCACGAGGATGGTGAGCAGTGACAGTGCATGCATCAGTGAGACTGTCCCTCTTATTCACATGTTGGAGCACACTCTACGTGGAATAATGGACAGGGCCCTTGAGGCAGAACAGAGGGAGGAAGAGGAGGAATTCCTTACCTCTTAAGGCCCCCTTTATCCAGACAGTGGTCCTGCTTGCCCACCTAGCACATAGGAAGAGGACAAGGAGGAGGAGGATGATTGTATCAGCAGCATGGAGGTGGAGCCTAGCACTCAGCATCAGCAGCAGCAGTCTTTAAAGGCTCACTTACAGTCCCAAGGAACCCATGGACTTTTACGTGGCTGGGATGAGGTGGCTGCGGATCCTGTCATCCTCAGTGACCCAGAGGACTTTGCCCCGAATGCCTCAGCAAACCTACGCTGCATGGCCTCCCTGATCCTGCAAAGCCTGCGTAAGGATCCTTGTGTTCGTGGTATCAAGGAGAGGGATAATTACTGGCTGGCAACTCTCCTTGATCCACGTTACAAGAGTAAGGTTGCGGAGCTTATCTTGCCGGCGCAGAGGGAGCAGAAGATGAAACTTCTTCCTGAGGCCTTGCAGAAGGGTCTGTGCAACGCGTTCCCAGAACCTGGGGGATTACCAAATCCTGGTCCTGGACAGCGTGTTGCTGAGGCTTTGGTGAGTCACAGAAGGAGCAGTGGAGAAGGTGGCCGTCTGACCGATGCGTTCAGACAATTTTTTAGTCCGCAGCCCCAAGGTATGACCGGTTCCAGCAACCATCGCCAGCGTCTGGTTTACATGGTGCGGGAATACCGAGTTGGACACCTTCCCCACCGAAAATCCTCCGGCTTACTGGGTCTTGAGGATGGATCACTGGCCAGAGCTTGCAAAGTACGCAATTGAGCTACTGGCTTGCCCTGCATCCAGAGTTCTTTCAGAACGCACATTCAGTGCTGCTGGAGGCTTTGTGACCGATCACCGGGTGCGCCTCTCCACCGACTCCGTCGATCGACTGACCTTCATAAAAATGAATCAGGCTTGGATCAACACCAGCTACCAAGCACCTGATGCTGATGTAACTGAATATTTTTTTTGAAATGTCAGATCCCTTGGAGACTGCCTATGCTGATGCTGAGTGACTGTCCTGTTATGCTGCTGACTGAATATTCTTTTTCTCCTCACTGATCTTGCTGATAGCTCGTAAGAAAATGTTTGTTTCTGGGCCCCGCCACCAGTGCCTAAGGCCCAATTTTTCTGCCCCTGTTTAATAGGGGCGTATATTAACAATTTTTGATGCAATACTTTGCATGTGGCTCTTTGATGCACTACAATTACAGTATCTGTGAGGGGTTGCAGTGTTGTGTTGTGCCTAAGGCTCAATTTTTCTGCCCCTGTTTAACAGGGGCATCTAATAACAATTTTTGATGCAATACTTTGCATGTGGCTCTTTGTTGCGCTCCAATTACAGTATCTGTGAGGGGTTGCAGTGCTGTTTTGTGCCTAAGGCCTGTAATAATAATTTTAGATGCAATTTTTTGCAGCAGGGGTTATTACTGCGTTCCAACTAGAGTTTCTGTGAGGGGTTGCCATCAGTATCTAAGGCCCAATTTTTCTTACCCTGTTCTAGTATTTTTCTTTGTTTAATTATTTTCTAATTTGAGTTTATTCTAGCTTTCTCCTACGTTTTCATAGTGTCGTGTTTATTTTCCTGTACTAAATACTCATCAATGTCAATGTAAACACCACAAATCTAGATTGGTTCTTTTAGGCAGCATTGATATAATAATAAGCCACACATTGTTGAGTATCCAAAAATATTTATTGTTTCACACAACAAAAGGAGTCATTTTTATTTTATTTTTAAAATATCTTAATAGATATTCTTTATTTTATTTTATTTTTTTAATGGCAAGAAATATACTTTTGCTTTGAAATATTTGTCTACATCAATTTTTTTCTTTTTTTTTTAACAAATATCTGGCTAAACGCATTGAACAATGACCTACTTTTTATCAGTTGTTGTTGTTCATGCGTTTTAGCCAGAAAAATAGAGATTATACTTTGAAAAAATAAAAAAATAAAAAACAGAGATTTCTTTTTAAGCTGCCCTAAGGCAATGTTTATGTCCTCAATTTTGGACCTGCAGGACAAGACCTCCCCAATTAAGACCTGGGCACTGTAAGTGTCCAATCCGCCCCCAACTGCACGAACACCTCCTGAAATTTGGGAAAAAACATGTATTACAATTATGCAGGCCTACATCTATTACCTGAAGCTGTGCTGTATGACACTGACCTGATGTGGTGGCATTTTCCACGTCCTGCACATCCGGCGGGGTAGGGGCTTGGCTCTGTGTGGGGTTTGTCTGCTCCACCGCTGCAGCTTGATTGCGCCCTATGAGATTGTAAAAAAGGGATACATGAATCAAAAAGATTAGAGGTATGAAAGAGGAATATCAATCATTCTTTTTATAAAGTGTGGTACAATTGTTTGTTTTTACAATCCTTCTAAGCTTAACACAAGATTTTATCCATTACCAAACCTGCAACATTTCTCTATCTTTGGCCAAGTTTCCTACATGGAAAAACTCCAAGTATCCACTGGATCACCTCTGTGTGACACCCTAACTAGGTTGTTCTTGTGGCCAACACTCAGTCCCGATCCTGACCTCCCTGGGGCACTAAGCAAAATGACATGGCACATTAAAAATGAGAAGCTGGGGGGGGGCGTGGCTACCGCGCAGCTGAATGGCAGCGTGAACGAGTAGCTCCGATCCAGACACGGGAACCGATCGGCCTAGCCGCAACATACGTACACAAATCCTCCCGTTTTCCTAGCCGAGGACTTCGTGGAACCGGAGAGATGACCCGCAAACGCAAAGAATCCGCCAAGCCCAAGAAGTTAGACGACTTCTATCCGCCGCGGAATCGCGGCCTACAACAAGATGGCGC
This sequence comes from Rana kukunoris, assembly GCA_029574335.1. NCBI lineage: Eukaryota > Metazoa > Chordata > Amphibia > Anura > Ranidae > Rana > Rana kukunoris. Next base: position 73,339,013 of record CM056052.1, read on the forward strand.
CGGCGCCGCAGCGGCCTCGCCTGCCTCCTCACGCGGCTCACGCTCCGCTGCATCTAGCCCAGGAGACGCTGCAGGCTCTGCTCACGGATCCCCAGAGGTGTCCACCCCGCTGTCTCGGAGCCCTGCCAAGTCGAAGCCTCGGCTGGAGGGCTCAACGTCCCAGGTAAGCCCTGTGCAGGACTCATTCAATGATACAACGGAGCTGGTGGATCCCTTTACAGCTTTCCCCACCTCTGGTAAAGCTGTCTCTGACACAACATTAAAAGATATGTTAGTGTCCCTCCGAAGCTCCATGCATACTGACCTACTGCAATGCATGAAAACTTTCAAGGCTGACATAGGGGAACTGGGTGACAGAGTGTCACATGTGGAAGAAAAAATGGGGGAGTTTGCTGCATCGCATAACACATTAATTGATGCCCACTCTGAGCATGATGAGGAGATTGCATGGCTAAGGGCAAAGGTCGCTGACCTCGAGGACAGATCAAGAAGGAACAATGTCAAAATTAGGGGGGTGCCTGAAACTGTACTCCCTGCACAACTCCAACAGTTTGCTAAAGATTTACTACGACAGTTCCTGCCATCAGTTCCAGATTCTGAACTACAAATTGATAGAATTCACAGACTACCTAAGCCAGCATTTCTCCCTGATAATGTTCCCCGAGATGTCCTAATGAGGGTACATTTTTATCAGGTCAAGGACCAGCTGGTATCCACTTTCAGGAAAACTCAACAACTGCCTGACAGATTTGCCCACATTCAATTATTCGCTGACTTGTCGCAGTTTACGATGCAGAAGCGTAAATCATTACTCCCAATAACTAAAGCCCTCCGCAATCACAATATTCCCTATCGGTGGGGGTATCCAGTCAAAATCACGGTCACTCATAATGGGCATGACACAGTGATTTCGAACTTGGACGCTGGGCTGTCACTGCTCAGATCCTTGGACATTCTCCCAGATCAATCAGTTCCCAGCCCACAGTCCTCACCTCCTGTGCGGATGGCACAACAACATGAATGGCAGACAGTGATGAAGAAGAGGTCAAACAAGAAATCTACAACCTAAGCTCTCTTTTGCGGCTGTACTAACCTTATTCGCCACTAGTTCCTCTGTGTTCTGGAGAAGTTCTGTTTGAGTTTCCCTCCATGATTTTGGGCAGGATTTCTGCCCCTGGTTGCTTATTTTTGAAAACTGTTTTCTTTTTGTGCTCCTTATTTTATTTTACTAGTTTTCAGTCCTCTAACTCCTTCCCCCTTCCTCCCTCTGACTCTTCTCCTCCCATGGTCCACTACACCCGCTGGTCGTCGCAAACCTTCCATGTTGTCCTGCTGGGATCCTTGCTCTCGCATCTGAGTGGATGTTGGCCTCCTACTTACCTAGATCAGGTACCATTGTTTTTCATTTTTTTCATTTTTACACCTGAGAAATGGCTCTTAACATAGTTTCATTTAATGTGAACGGCCTCAATCACCCAGCCAAGCGAGCCTCGGTCTGGAAAGAAGCTATGGCTCTCCGAGCAGATGTTCTATGCATTCAAGAGACACACTTCTTAAAAGATGATCCCCCCGGGTTTCAGAGCAAGCGATTCCCACATGTCTTCCTGGCTTCCGCACTGGTTAAACGCAAAGGCGTTCTGATAGCTATCAAAGACTCTGTCGCTCTCAAGGTTTCACAAATTCATTCTGACCCGGAGGGTAGATACATTATTCTGATTGGGGAATTAAACAACAAACTTTTCACTATAGTGAACTTGTACGCTCCGAACTCCCACCAGTTGCGCTTTCTAAATCGCTTGTACTCCAAGGTCGCTTCGCTTCGTCAAGGATCCCTGGTGATCTGTGGTGACCATAATTTAACGGTTGATTTTGCCCTGGACTCTTCTACTACTCTACGACGCCCTCCTCCCCAATTACAACAATTGCTTCACTTGGAAGGACTTTTTGATGTCTGGAGGTGTCATCATGCCACAGAACGTGACTATTCATTTTACTCAGCTAGACATAATTCTTACTCAAGAATTGATTTTATTTTTGTTGACAAGTCCTTACTACAGACGGTGTCTTCCTCCGCCATTCATGCTATTTCGTGGTCGGACCACGCACCAGTATCAATTGTAGTGGCGGGGGGACACACCTTTAATCCTGCCAGTGTTTGGAGAGCTAATTCAAGGGTTTTCCAAATGCCCCTTCACGTGGCTACTATAACTGATAACCTTGAAAATTTCTTTGTCGAAAATAGGGGCTCGGTCTCCGACCCTAATACTGTGTGGTGTGCCCATAAGGCGTATATTAGAGGTATCATTTTACAAATTTGTGCAAGGGAAAAGAGGCAGAGAACGCAAAAACTTGACCGACTATTGGAAGATATTAAGAGTTTAGAGTGTCAAAACAAATCTACTCCCTCTTCTTTGTTAGCACAGAAGCTCGCGAAGTGCCGCTTCGATCTTAGACTCCTTTTGATTGAACAATATGACAAGCACCTGCGCAATCTCAAATTGGCCCATTATTCCTCAGGAAATAGAGCAGGTAAATTTCTAGCTCAGAGACTTAAAGCAGCGAGAGCCAAAGCTAATATTCCATTCCTGCTCCACCCGGTGGACAAACATAAAATTGTGAATCCTAAGGAGATCGCTGACTCATTTGCACAGTACTACTCCAGTCTATATAATCTCCATCTGGACCCTAACACCCCACAGCCTGTAGATAGTGCTATTCAGGATTTCTTACATAAGGTGAATCTCCCTTCTCTTTCCCAATCTCAATTGGACGCTTTAAACGCCCCCATCACTGAGTCTGAGATCGAACGAATCATTAAGCAGCTTCCATTAGGTAAATCCCCTGGACCGGATGGCCTCCCTAATGATTACTATCAAGTCTTCCAAAAAAGTTTAGTCCCTACCCTCAAGGAAGTATTCTTGAATGCTATGTACTCTGCCTCGTTTCCCTCCGAAATGTTAAAAGCATATGTGGTCACTATTCCTAAACCGGGCAAGGATCCTGTCACACCGGCCAACTTCCGGCCAATATCGCTACTTAATACTGACGTCAAACTTTATGCGAAGCTTATAGCCCACAGACTACTACCTATCCTCCCATCCCTTGTAGGACCTGACCAATCGGGCTTTACCACTGGAAGACAGGCATCTGATGCCACTAGAAGGGTGTTGGGAGTGGTGCAACATGCCAGGACATTTCAGACGCCTTCTTTGCTCCTGTCATTGGATGCAGAGAAGGCGTTTGACAGGATTCATTGGGGATATATGAGGCAGACCTTGCTGAAATTTGGGCTTGTGGGACCGATCCTTTTGGCCATTTTAGCTCTGTATTCCTCCCCGTGTGCCCAGGTATACACCTCTGGTCTACTGTCGAGCACATTTTCAATTACAAATGGCACTCGTCAAGGTTGCCCTCTTTCACCCTCCATTTTTAATTTGCTTATTGAGCCATTGGCGGAGAGGATAAGGTCCCATCCAGGTATCGAGGGAATCCAAACATCTAAAAAGACTCACTCTGTGAACCTTTTCGCAGATGATATAATTCTCTTTCTGACCTCGCCCTCCACCTCCCTAGGACACGCCCATTCCACATTATCTGAATTTAGCCTCATTTCCTATTACAAGGTGAATTGTACAAAATCCTTTATCCTTGACCTAGGAATACCCATGGCTCTTCGGACCCAACTGCAGGAGACATTTCCTTACTCCTGGAGTGGGTCCTCTATCACATACCTAGGATTAAAAATAACAGCAGACCCCGCGCAACTAGTAGAAGCCAATTACACTCCTTTGATCAACAAGATTTCGGGTGAAGTTGTTAGATTAACTAAGGTTGAACTCACCTGGTCTGGCCGCTTAGCCGCCTTTAAAATGCTACTCTTACCACAGATATTGTATGTTTTCAGGACCCTCCCAGTCCCTATTCCATCCCTTTATCTTAAAGCACTCAGTACATTACTCTCTAAATTCATTTGGCAGAAAACAAGACCAAGATGTTCAAAACTCTTTCTAGTTAAACATAGGATGGCTGGGGGCATGGGATTGGTCGATATACGCGACTATTTCCGTGCCTCGACCCTATCACAGCTTCGGGCATGGATAGACGCGAATTCTGGTGCTGTATGGAAGGACATTGAGCAAGACCTATGCCCAGTTCATGATCTGAAGGACTTTCTTCTCATTGATGCCTGGAAACCATTTGGGTTACAGGGTCTCCCCCTGTCTCTGCGGGCCTCTGTTCAGGCCTGGAGGGACCTACGTTGCAGAAGCAGCCCTACCTCCTCCCTCACAGAGGTCCCCATCCCTATTAATATTCTTACTCGGGTCATCCCTGACATTTCTCTCACTAATTGGCGAAATGGAGGGATCCAATTTGTTAATGATCTATTTCACGATAATGCTCTTCTTCCCTTTGAGTCCCTACGTGATAAGTTTGATCTGTCCCTGACTGACCATTTTACTTATCTCCGAATAGCTCATTTTTTAAGATCCTTGAAGACACATCAGGTATTTCTCCCTAAGGAAGTCTGGCACTTCTACAACTCCACTCCTGCCCCCTGTAAGGGAATTGCTCTCTTCTACAACTTATTTCAAGACAAGCTTCAATTTACAAAATCCCCCCCATTTCTGAAATGGGAGAGTGACTTAGGTGAAACGTATACAGAAGTCCAGTGGAAGCGCGCATTCCGGGCCTTGTTCAAGGCCTCGGCATGTGTGAACCATTGGGAACTATCCCAAAAGATAACTTTGAGATGGTATCTCACCCCTTATAGAATTTCTAAATTCAGCGGGGACTATTCCTCGCTCTGCTGGAGGAATTGTGGTATGGTAGGGAACCTGTTGCACATGTTGTGGTCTTGCAAGCACCTTACAAGTTTCTGGGCCTCAATCTTTTCAAATATTTCTAGACTTACGGGCATACTTACACGACCAAATCCTGGGTTGGCGATATTACACTTGGGTATAGATCTCTTCCCACCCAACTTTAGGACGGTGGTTACGCATATCCTCCTTGCAGCTCGGACATTAATAGCCCAACACTGGAAGGAGGATAAAGCACCAAATGTCTCAGAGGTCTGGAAAATGGTTCAGTCCAATTACGTACATGAATCCCTCCTTGCAAGCAGACGTGGAGTCAGAGCGAAATTGGACGCCAACTGGTCTATTTGGAAATTGTGGTATGCTGGTGGGACCTAAAATTACCCATTGATTGCTACATGTAATATGTAATGTCCGGGAGTCTTTTTGCAACTGACGAATGGGACCATGGATCTTCCTACTCTTCCTACCCTTCCCCCCTCCCTACTTCTTTCTTTCTTTCTTTCTCTCTTTCACTATACTCTTCATTTTCTTTCTTTTGCATCTGACCCCTTCTCTTTCTCTCTTTCTACTACTCCCTCGTAGTCAGTATGGCGGTTGCCTTCTCCCGGTAATGGGTTGAGGCTCTGGAATGAACCCACAGCTGTGCTGTAATCTGTTGGCTGTTTGATATATGACTATATCACGTTTGCAATAATTATTTCTTGTATGATATCTGTAACTACCGCTGTGGTATTCACTGCCAGTCCTGGCTATGTTGTATTTTTGTGTAAAACCCTTTCAATAAAAACTATTTGAAAAAAAAAAAAAAAATGAGAAGCTGGGGGCGCTGACGACAGTGACACGTCACATTAAAGAAAGTAGAGAAGCGGGGGGAGGGGGTGTTCTGCTGTCGGAAATGACATCTTACATTAAATTGAGAAGCAGGGGGTGCTGACTTCTTACCTCTTCTCCCATGCAGCCAGCAAGTTGAGAAGCGGGGTGAGGGGGCGAAAATGACTTCTTATCAGACGGGCCTCTAGTAATTTGGGGGGCCCTTCGCAGCTTTGCGCGGCCCTAAGCGGCTTGCATAGTGAGCTTATAGGGCGGATCGGCCATGCCAACACTTGTGCCACTGAGTCCATATGTGTAACCAACTGCTGAGCATACTCTCCTTTTACTGTATATTGACTTAAGTTGGATTATTTAAATCTGGTCAATTGCACATCCACATTGAATAAAAAAAATTGGTCTCACATAAAATGATCATAAATAGAATGAACGACTAATTATTATGCACATGAAAATGACTTACTTCTGATGACTCTTCGAATCCTCTCCATCTGCTCCGGCTCTCTGATATTCAGGTCAGACCATCTCTTGCGCAACTGCTCCCTGGACCCAAATTTTTCATGGATAGTCCTCTGAACCGTCTCCAGGATCTGGGCCTTGACTTTATTTGGGTTCTTGTAAGGCCCTTTTATGCAGTCATAGTCCTCCTTTTTTAAGGATTGCCACCATCTCAACCATCTCGTCGAAGGAGACGTTGGTGGCTTTGTACCTCCTCCTCCTGGTGGGTGCCTGGCCTCTCTCCTGCCTGGTTGCAGCTTGCTGTCTCTCCTCCATCATGTCTTCTTCACCGTCTTGCATTGACCGACTAAAAAGGGGCATGGAAATTACTACAACGATCATCATGGGTGGGGAAACGTGTGGAGCTTCTCACATGCGCAGTGTATAAAGGGATATTGCGTGAGTGAGAACGTCGTTCACAGTCGGTAGAAAATGTCGGAAAAACGATCGTGCAGTACGATGATACGAAACTTGATTTTGGACTTTATGATCAGTGGATGAGTTTGTGGGTTAGATATGGGGAGAAAGCTAAGGCTTGACTGACATTAGGTTTTTTTGCTTAATTTTGACTTGCAGAAATAATGGAGGCCTTCACAGAACAGGAGTTCTTCACAGAATGTGTTCAAAGGGGGCCCTGGATGGCAACCCCCCTTTTTTCTACAATTTTTCTTTCCAAAAAAATTATTTATTCAGCCAAGATCTGCCATTGTAATGGCCCCCCAACCCTAAAATAATCGACATATTGTTGCCACACAGCACGTGTGCTTTGGGGGGCCAAGCCTGTATGCACAGTCTCACGGGCCACCACCACTGGAACATCAATGGCCTCATCAGGCAAGAGTGTCACATAGTTTGTTAAGGGTCTCTTTAGGAAATTGTGCAATATGCAGCAGCAAAGTATGACATGGTTCAGATTCTACTTAAAGGGGTAATTCCCCCAAAAACCTTTTTTTAACATTTATTCAGGCTCGTTATGTCAAGGGGAATCATTTTTTTTTTTTTTAGAAATGAAGCCGTACTTACCGTTTTACAGATGCATCGTCTCCGTCGCTTCCGGGTATGATCGTCTGGTCTGGGCGTGCCTATTTGATTGACAGGCTTCCGACGGTCGCATACATCGCGTCACGAGTAGCCGAAAGAAGCCGAGCGACGGTGCGGCTCTATACTGCGCCTGCGCACCGTCGTTCGGCTACTTTCGGAAAATCGTGACGCGATGTATGCGACCGTCGGAAGCCTGTCAATCAAATAGGCACGCCTATAGTCGGAGCCCATACCCGGAAGCGTCGGAGACGATGCATCTGTAAAACGGTAAGTACGGCTTCATTTCTAAAAAAAAAAAAACTGATTCCCCTTGACATAACGAGCCTGAATAAATGTTAAAAAAAAGGTTTTTGGGGGAACTACCCCTTTAACAAACCTACAGTCCTTGTCTTGTTTGCACCGCCTGTATACTACTGTTCAAAGTATATAGGGCCAAAGGGTCTTGTCAGGGCCGATCCTCCCTATAGGCTCACTATGCAAGCCGCTTAGGGCCCCCGCAAAGCTGTGAAGGGCCCCGCAAATTACTAGAGGCCCCGTCTGGTGAGAAGTCATTTTCGCCCCCTTACCCCGCTTCTAAACTCGCTGGCTGAGTCATTTCTGACAGCAGATCACCCTCTCCCCCCGCTTCTTAACCTTCTTTAATGTGACATGTCACTGTCGTCAGTGCCCCCCGCTTCTCATTTTTAATGTGCCATGTCATTTTGCTTAGGACCCCAGGGAGGTCAGGATCGGCACTGGGTCTTGTAATGATGGTGTAGTGGTGGTGGGGAAATCCATGCTATTTTTTTCAATGATTTTTATCCATATTGCAGGGACCAAACATTACATTAAAGCCGCAAGCAGTATTACATTTATTTTTTCTGAGAGTTTTCTCATTTTGTGCAGGGACAGTTCTAAACACGTCCCACTACTAAAAAAATTCCATTGATACATGTTCCCTGGGGCAAGACCCGGGTTCTCAAAGATGTTTTCCAACAATAGGCTTCAATGGGGTTCTAAATGTTCGCGCAAACGGTCGGTCTGTTCGAACGTTCTGGTGCGAACCGAATGCGGGGGTGTGGGTGTTCGGGTCATCCCTAGATAGAACATGCATAGCTCCAATCTTTTCCTGATTTTGAGGGACTGTCTCTGATTTGGAGGATTATCTCTCTGTCCCTCTTCCCTTCTCATTTGTCCCTCATTTTGGTCTGATCTATATAGTTGTATATAAAATGCACTATTTATCTTTCAAAAAGTGTTTCCCGGTGCAAAACCATTCATCCAATTTCTAAATTTCTGCATCTGTAAATGTCAAAAGTCAGCAAAAAGGAATAGTAGTTGTAAAAAAAAAGGGTGTGTGTCCTATACTATTGCTAATAGGTGTCCCTCGTTCCCATCTCAAAAACTTGGGAGGTATGAAACATGTCTGCAGGTATGAGCAAACCCAGTGTGGTTTCACTACTAGTCAAGAGGATAAATAACTTTCATTGGATTTTGGACTGTGATTTTTTACCTTTGCACAGGAATCTCTTAATTTTGGTCATGTTTATCTGCAATGCTGATAAATAAATATGGGCAGGCAGCCCTTAAACACACTTTTTCATTTGGATTACCTCTCTCCAAGCTTTCTGCTTGAAACTGAAGAACCCCATAATACATTTATAAAGACAGCAGAAAGAAAAATAGTACCTTGTTTTTTTTTTGTTTTTTTTTACACTAGCAGGTCTAGTTGTTTTCTGCATAGGGCTTCTGCATGTCAAAACAATGTAAATAAAAATTTGTGAACGTGGGCAGAGCTTATTCAAGAAGTAAGGGAAGACTAAATGTAGAACTACCCCCGAAGGAGCTGCTGGTTTGTTTTGGGTGGCACGTTACGTCTGTATCTTCGCCGTCAAGGTCTTTTCTGTGCTTGTATTACCCAGCCGGGTAAAAACAATAAACAGTAGAAAGGTGAAGGGATAGCAAAATAGAAGACAGCAAATTCAGGTGTAACTGGGAATGGAAACAGTCCTGCTTACTACGACAACTTTACTTCGCCACTCTAGCCAGAGTGGATATCGTGCATCTGGACAGGCCACTCTCACCAGCCTGGCAGCCAGAGTGTCACTCGGATGAATAGGATTAAGTTTCTGCCACAGACCCTCCTGAAGATTGGAGACAATTTGGGTCCAAAATCCTTCTTGACTGGATTCACCACCCGGTTCTCCTTCACATCTTTGGTTAAATCAACAACTGACAGGCGACATACATCCAGCCTCTCAGAACCAAAGTGTCCTCTGATGAATAGACGGGCCTCTCCTGAAACACCAGCCTCGTGATCGGTATCTCCCAGACAGGTTGCTCATCAGTCGGCCTCCTCCAATTGGCCGGGCAGCCCAGGACCATCTGGAAAGTCAGGGACCCAGTCGACTCACTGGATCCACCAGATAGATGAATGTGCTCCGGACCAACATGGTTCCGGAAACCAGGAACACTGTGATACACACACGCACACAGCCTGGCCAGGAGGGCCACACACAGGGGTGCGGGACGACTTCCCAGCTCAAGGGCGGGAACACAGCGACCCAAACTAATGGCGTCTGCCCTTTAAATACCCCTCCCCAGCATGCACAGCAAGGTGGCCAACCCTCCTGATAGGCTGCTGGGAGGAAATATCCAACTGCACTTGACCCTACTGCTGCCACCTGTTGGTCTGGGGTGAAACTCACTCCCCAGACAACGACAGTATGCACATACAGCACAGCCAAAGCTGGAACAGAGACCCCAAATTTAACCAAATAACAGGTTCAGAGCCAACTACCTCTCTGAACTCCTCCTAAATTTACCATAGCACCGACTCTGAAAATAGCCAGGCACTACACAAACAATGATACAAAGTTAAACTAAATCAAAGAGGAGCACAGATTTAGATATCCTGGCAAAAAAAGCATTATAGGAGGCATCTCTAGAGCCTCTGAGGCCCCGTACACACAACCGAGCTTCTCGGCAGAATCCAGCGAGAAGCTCGCTGGGAGACATATTCTGCCGAGAAAATCGGTCGTGTGTACACTTTCGACGAGCGTCCCGTCGGGAAGCTCATCGAGCCAAAATAGAGAGCATGCTCTCTTTTTCCTCGTTGTTCAATAAGGAAATTTGGCTCGACGACCTTTTCGACCGCTCATCGGGAACCTCGTCGGGCGGAACGAAGGGTTTAGTTCTCGGACGTGTTCACGCGGCCTTATAGGTCACTTTCACACGAGGCAGACTGTATTCCCATAATTAGGCGGTCCACTCACAGATCTTCTGCTGAAAAGAGCAGAGCGGGCGGATGTCAGGTCTGTGTTTGCTCAGAATCAAACAGAGCCTGCTCTGTTCTATGAGCAGCTTGGTGTAAACAGACTCTGATGCTAATTTACACCCAACCACCCCTGATCAGATCTGCCTACATGGAGGAGAACAGATCCCTTTCCTTTAATTTTTAGCGGACCGGATCAGAGGTAGGTGGGTGTAAACAAACACATGTCTATTTACACTAGCGTTGTAAATTTTCTGTGTATTTTAAAGCGATGGGAAAATGTTTTTTCTCCTATTTTTTTGTTGAAAGTTTTTTTATTTTCAAAAAAATTCAAAAAAATTCAGTGTGGTGTAGTTTTACAAATTGAAAGTAATCTTGTTACACTGGGAAGGTGAAATGTATATAAAAGTATTATGCTTGAAATGAGAGTACAGCTTATTCTTTAACCTCTTAAGGACCGGGAGTTTTAACCACCTTCATGACCAGGCCAGTTTTTGCAATACGACACTGTGTTACTTGAACCGACAATTGAGTGGTAGTGCAACGCTTTACCCAAAGATGTCCTCTTTTTCCCAGAAATAGTGCTTTCTTTTGGGGGTATTTGATCACCACAGCGGTTTTTATGTTTTGCACGATAAACAAAAAATTTCCATTTTGAAAATAATATATATTTTTTACTTTCTGCTATAATACAGATCCCCAAAAAATATATAAAAAAAACTTTTGTATTCATCAATTTGGGCCACTATGTATTCTGCTACATATTTTTGGTAAAAAATAAATAAAAAAATAAGCATATATTGATTACAAAATAAGGAATATATTTATGGCATTATTATTATTATTATTATTATTACTAGTAATGGCAGTGATCAGTGATTTTTTAACAGGACTGCAACATTGCAGTGGACAGATCGGACACTTTTGAGCCTTTTTTGAGACCAGTGAATTATTACAGTGATCAGAGCTACAAATATCCACTGATCGCTGTATAAATGACACTGGAAGGGATGGGGTTAACACTAGGGGATGATTAAGGAGTTAGGTGTGTCCTAGGGAGGCGTTTCTTACTGTGGAGGGAGTGGACTGACTGGGAGTACAGAGAGATCGCTGTTCCTATTCACTAGGAACAGATGATCACACTGTACTCCACTCTCAGAATGTTTTTTTTTTTATTATTGTTTACAATACCCTGCTCTGCCTCTCTGAGGAGCGAACGTGGCTGCCGGACCAGCGCATCGGCTCCCGTGTTGTGCAGCATGTGTGTGCAGCCATGGTATCTTGTGCACAAAACGACATACAGGTATGTTGTTTCGCTCAATAGGGCCACCCTGCCGCAGTATGTATGTGGCAGTGGGCGGTCCTTAAGTGGTAAATAAACTAAACTTGATTTTTTTCAAATTTTCTCTATTATTATTATTGTTATTTTATTATATTATTTTAATTATTACAAATGGAATAGCAAGGACTGTATATGATAAGAACATTTCACCTATACATGAGAACAGGTAACCAACCCCCTTTTCCTCATAATATTGTAAAAGCTTCCCGACATGACAATATGCATTTTCAATTATTGATAATGCTGATCCAGAAGCATATATCGCCCGTACAAGAACTTGATGAAGGTTCTCCTGATTTTCAGGTGTAATTTTCTCTATAAATGAAGGGATTGTGTAGTTTTGGAAGGCCATGGTTTGTAACACGTCCTTAATTGAAGATGCTGCTGGTAAAGAAACACTTTGTGATGATCCAGAAGCCGCAAAAAGAGAGTTTCTGGAATGAGAACTCTGGAGGGAAAAGTTACTTGCACTTTCATTATGATCATCATTATTTCAATCCATAACATATTTATTTAATGTTTTAAGGGTTCCTCTGGCATACCAGTATGTGTTTTGTCATCCTTGTAGGATTTGGAAAATAATATTTTTTCTCACAATATTAGCTTATTGCAGCTTTGCTCTCAGCAGAAGTTGCACTGTAGACATGTTTCCAAACTCTAGATGTTGGTCTCACCATTTTACTGAGAGGAGGAAAAGAAAAAACAGTTTACTGACCAGACAATAGGTAAACATTAATAGGAATCATTTAAAGGTTAAATAAGATAAACAAATTTGTCAGACAAATGTACCTTCCTACCTGTCAATTAAAGCCTGAGAGGACAGAAACTATAATCTACTGTATCTCAAAAATCACCCAACTGTAGGAGGCACAAGATAAAGGCCACAAGAAAACTAAATTGTAGCCTTTCCCCTGCAGTGCCCCCTGGTGGCAGAAATGCACATTTCTCTTGCTTGAGAACTGCATTGAGAAGTACGGTGTTACTTGAACTGTATTCCAGGATTGTCTTCAGCTAAGGGAGCTCGCACAATACATACAGCTGAGATGCAGGATGGATGCCCTTCCATTTTTTTTTTGTGGACCAGATTGAATTGGAGGTAGGTGGATGTAAACGGATAGAAGTTCACTTACACCTGCTGGTCTATAGGGGTCCAATCAGGTTTACTTGAAAAACTGACAAGAGGACATGATCAAACCATTGGTCTTGGAGATTTTTTATCAGTTGACCAGAGTTCAGCTTTAATATTTAAAATAGCTGACAGGTTGGCCTTAATTCTCAGTTTCACTAGGTACAGCCAGGCCCGGATTTACTCCCTTTGCCGCTCCAAGGCCAGGTTCTTCAAAGCTGCCCCCCCATGTGATAGAAATTAGGTACAAACAAAAATTATAATAAAAAATAAAATAAAATTACTTGTGATTTGCAGCAGTGGTGGTTGGATGGGGATAGGATCAGTGGCAGTGATGAGAGAGAGATGGGATGAGTGGCATCGGTGGTAGGGGGGTGGGATGAGTGCCAAGGGTGGTGGTTAAGGGGTGGGATCAGTGATAGGGGGGATTGAATGGGATGAGTGGCAGAGGTGGTGGGGGGAATAGGATCAGTGGCAAGGGTGGTGGTTGGGGGTATTGGATGAAATGAGTGGCAGTGGTGGTGGGAGGATGGGATCAGTGGTGAGGGTGGTGGTTGGGGAAGAAGGGATGGGATGAGTGGTAGTGGTGGGGGGTGGGATCAGTGGCAGGGATGGTGGTTGCTGGATTGGATCAGTGGATCGGTGGTGTGGAGGGGTATCAGTGGTGGTGGTGTGGGGAGTATCAGTGGTGGGGGTGTTATCGATGGTACTACTGGCGGTGATGGTGGTGGTGTGGGGGGGATCAGTGGCAGTAATGGTGGTGGGGGGTATCAGTGGCAGTAATGGTGGTGGGGGGTATAAGTGGCAGTAATGGTGGTGGGGGGTATCAGTGGCAGTAATGGTGGTGTGGGGGGTATCAGTGGCAGTAATGGTGGTGTGGGGGGGTATCAGTGGCAGTAATGGTGGTGGGGGGTATCAATGGCAGTAATGGTGGTGGGGGGTATCAGTGGCAGTAATGGTGGTCGGGGGTATTAGTGGCAGCAGTGGTAGTGTGGGGGCTGGGGGGAATCAGTAGCAGTGTTGATATTGATCAGTGCCACTTACTTGCAGATATTTTGCAGATCAGTTGGTTCCCCCTCAATTTGCTTGGTCGGGCAGAGAGGATGGGCGGGGCCTGTGAGTCCTCATGAATGCAGTGTGACTGAGGGTGGGGAGGATGGGCGGAGCCGAGACTGTACAGTGTGCCGTGAGTGCGGGCGGGAGGAGACTGTGCCCGTGAGTGAGGGCAGCGAGGATAGGCGGAGCCTCCCCCACCCCTTTACCCACTGCCGAGACTTTGCAATATGCCCGTGAGTGAGGCCGGGGAGGATGGGTGGAGCGGGCCGAGATGATAGGCGGAGCCAGAACTGTATAGCGTGCCCGTGAGTGCGGGCGGCAGGAGACTGTGCCCGTGAGTGAGGGCAGCGAGGATAGGCGGAGCCGCCTACACCCACTGCCGAGACTTTGCAGTATGCCCGTGAGTAAGGGTGGGGAGAATGGGCGGAGCGGGCGGAGATGAAAGGCGGAGCCGGGACTGTATAGTGTGCCCGTAAGTGCGGGCGGGAGGAGACTGTGCCCGTGAGTGAGGGCGGCGAGGATAGGTGGAGCCGCCCCTTTAACCACTGCCGCCTCGAGGCCTGGCCTCGATGGCCTTGTCTGGAATCCGGCCCTGGGTACAGCTAAATATTTGGTAAAAGACAGGTCAAAAAATTGCTTTTACCTGAAACCTCAAAGGAAATTACAAATGACTAGCAAATTACAAATTACAAATGACTAGCTGCATATAAGGCTCTATAAGCCTTTAAAATATCCATTTTGTCCTGGTAATTTATTATATAAACTAGCTGATCCAGACTGTAAAAAAAGGTACTGTTCAATAGACTAGGTTAGTTTCAGTAACCATACTTCTCTTCTATCTTTAGAAAAACTAGGAAACGCTGGAACAAAGCATCCCCACACTTACCACTCTAATTTTTGGGGCCATCATACAAAGTGAAAGGGCAAAAAAATAAAAAAGATTTTTCCCTAAAATGAAAGCTGTATATAAAAATAAAAAATAAAACAATTAAACAGCATGTGCACTATGGCCCGGATTCACGTAGAGCGGTGTATATTTATGCCGGCGTACCGCATCGTCTTTACGCTAAGCCGGCACAATCTAGAGAAGCAAGCCTGCTATTCACGAAGAATATGCACTCCACATTGAGCCGGCGTAGCGTATAGTTGTCGGCGTAAGCCGACGTAAGTCAAAGTAGGTGGAAGTGGGCATGATATATTTAAATGAAGCTTGACCCCATGCAAATGATGGCCACAGCTTCCAAAAACGAACTGCACATGCGTCGTCTCTTGGACGCATTCCCAGTGCGCATGCTCACAGTTACGTCGAAATAGCTGCCTAAGATACGTCAAACACTGCCTACGATGTGAACGTAACCTACGCACAGCCCTATTCACGTAGTACTACCTAAACGGCGTACACGAGGTAAAATAAGACGGCGTCGTTCCCTGGCCCATACCTTTGCATTACCTGCGCCTGCTATATGAGGGGTAACTTTACGCCGGACGTAAGCCTTTTACGCAAATTGCGTATATGAAGCAGCCGGGCGCATCTCCGTTCGTGAATCGGCGTATCTTACTCGTTTGCATATTTAAAATGGGAACGCCGAATGCGTCTAGCGTTACTATGCACCCACGATACGCCGGCGTAGGCAAGTTACGTCGGGTGACTGAAGCCTTGCTTTTCGACGTATCTAGCTTTGTGAATCGGCGCTGAGATGTGACGGCGCACATTTGTACTTACAACTGCGTATCTTTTGATACGCCGACGTAAATCCTTTGTGAATCCGGGCCTACATATTTACATATAACCATTGGATTAAGAAATAAAACTTTTTCTCCCGCATATGTCTGGAACATCTTTTATTAGAGTTGTTATTAGAGTTGTATTACAGTTGCATTTATTCACTCAAATTACAGGTCACATCCCTTTAAAAGAACACAGCCACATAGAAACTTTGGCCCAGATTCACAGAGCGATTATGCCTGCGCAACAGGAGATGCGCGTGCGTAAGTCTAAATGTGCGCGTGCGTTTCGATGCACGGCATCCCCAAAACGAGATACGCAAGAAATCTACTTTTTTTGGTCCGGCGTAATTTCGTTAGACAGGCGCATCCGTCCGCGCAAAACTGCGCTAGACAGACCATTGATTTGCTAGTCAAATATGCTAATGAGGGACTTACGGGGATCCACAAAAGAACGTTGGGGCAGCGCAGGCTACGCAGTGTGCGCAACAGCAAAATGTCCTGTCTAAAATTAGAGCATATAAAAGCTGGTCTAAAAAGAGAAAAAAAAGTCTACTTGTTAGATAAAGCAACACTGTTAGTGAGGAGCTCAGCAGTCACACGTGTTGCACAACAATCTGTATGCCAACATGCCAGGGGCATCGTCGCACATAGCTATACTACTGACTTTAGATGAACAAAGAAGGATGAGGGCACGGAGGATGGCACAGAGGATGGCACGGGAGAGGATATACCGCACCCGCATAGACCTGTTTGGCATGAGTGATTCTGAGGTGTATCGCATCTTCAGATTCACCCCTCATGTCATCCTGGAATTAACCACAACCCTGCAGGAGGACATCACCAGCCCAACACAACGCTCACATGCAGTGCAGCCACTGGTCAAGGTCATGGCAACACTCCATTTCCTTGCCAGTGGCTCTTTTCAGCGTACAAGTGGAGTGGTGGCTGGGATGTCACAATCCTCCATGAGCAGATGTGTACACCAGGTTGTCCCTGCAATCCTCAGACGCATGGCCAACCAAATCATCAAACCCACCACTGAGGACCTGCGGCTGAAGGCAATGACAGATTTCTACAGAATTGCCAGATTCCCACGCACTGTGGGGGCCATTGATTGCACACATGTGGCACTCCAGCCCCCCAGGAGACAGAGCACATGTACCGCAATCGGAAGCATTGGCATTCCATCAACGTACAGGTGATAGTCGATGCCCAAGGCCTCATATGGCACGTCCGTGCCAAACACCCAGGATCCAGCCATGACAGCTACATATACAATCAATGCCACATCCGAATCAAGCACATGCCCAAACACGAGCAGTGGTGGAGTGCACCTTTGGCCTCCTGAAGTCACGTTTCCGATGCCTGGATAAGTCTGGGGGTACCCTCTTGTATTCCCCAAACTTTGTGTGCCAGATCATCGGTGTATGTTGCATGCTGCACAACTTCGCAGTAAGAAAGGGCCTGCAGATTGACCTACGTGATGACCTGACCCCTGAACCAGACAATCCCCCCCTAACCGAGGGTCCCCCGTCTTCTGAGGGAAGAGCAGCCAGGAGACAGCTCACATTGGGCATCTTTGCACGTTAAACACACACATTAATCATGGCACAATGAGAATGCATGCATGCACACCACTGTGGTCCCTAGCACACACACCCCACATCCACATGAAATTGGATTGGCACCAGTCCACCATGCAGGACTTGTGAGCAGCAACGCCACACCAAGGCTCCAATTATGTCACTGTACATTCATACACCATTCACACGGACCTGGGGATCACTTCTCCCTGGTCCTGGGGAACCCTTCTCCACCAAAATTGAGGGTGACACCCCTTTTCCGGCAGGAATGTCACCCCCACATTCAAACAGCATTCACAACCCAAAAAAATAAAAATGACCAGCAAAATCAAAAAATTTCCAGCAAAAAAAAAAAAAAATTATTGCCCTTTACGTGAGCCACGCCTTGGGCGCCCCCGGCCACGGCCCCGGCTCCTCAGGGGAGACTCATGGGGGAGGGGCAAAACCGGGGAAGGAGGAGCAGCCCCTGATCTCTGCCCACCTGGCGGCCTGCCCTCCAAGGCCACGGCTATTCTGTCCAGGGCAGCACCAAGTGTTGCCGTGTTGGCCTGGATAGCCTGGGTAAGGGCCCTCACATCCTGCCCAACGCCTGCTGATGTAGTCTGCAGGTCGTTTAGGCAGGTTGTGAAAGCCCGGGAGTGGGAGTCCAGGTTCCCCAGTGTATCCTTGATGGAGGACAGGCTCTCCTCCATCCGCACCAATGTCTGGCTGACCTGTCCCAGAATGCGGGTCTGAAGGGCCTGGTCCCTTCTCAGAGTGGCGGGCAGGAGATCGGCCACCCCCCTGGTGTTCTGGGACGAAATCCTGCCTCCAGCTGATGCTTGTGGCCGGGGAGAAGGGGAGGCCCTTGGGAGGGGAGCCATGTTGGGGGAGGATGGGGGGGGCTCCCCCTTAGGGAGGGCTGCCTACTGCCAGCCAGAGCGGAAGAGTCCTCAAAAACCAAAAGTCCAGTGCCTGACATGGACTCCTCCTCCTCATGATTCTCCTCCTCCTCTTGAACCTCCTCCGCGGACTCCGGCCTTGTTCGGGGGGCCTCATTAGGCTGCTGTCCTGGGGATGGTGCGGTCAGGCCAGATGGCCCTGCACCCTCCTGCACATCTGTGGATGACACAAAACATTCACAGGTTGGAGGATCCACACACTTGCCACATATTCCCTTTCACCCCCTCCCCCACACATGCTACACACCTGATATTAAAAAAAAATACTTACCTGGCACCACGGGCTCCGGACTTGAGTCAAAGCCGGGCATGCCCTCAACTTCATGCCGATGAAAGGTCAGGGCCACCGCACGCTCCTCCGCTGTCAGCCTAATACGGCATGGTCGGCCCCCTCCTGTGCCCCTGGCATGGGCATGCATTTTGGACAGCTTCTGTTTGACCAGACGCCGGAGGTCATGAATTTTTTTGTCAATCCCAGACCGGGTCCGTGTCTCCCCCTCCCCCGCTGAATTGACCTGCTCAGTGATGAGGTCAAAAATCTCCCTCCTCCTGGCCGGGGTGGTGTTGGCACTGTCTGGGCCGTGGAGGAAACGCCCATAATCGCTAATGGCCCAGGCAAGAATTCTTTTTTCCCCCACAGTAAAATTGAGCTTTCGCTTTCTCTCTGTCATACTTCCAAAAAAACTCACTCCCAGTCAACAAAAATCACTCACAAAAACAAGCACAACCAATAAGCAAGAACACACACAAAGAGAAAACTAACACCCAAAAAATCACACAAGCACTCAGCAAGAAACAGTCACAAAAACAAACAGCAAAAAATCAGCAAGAAAACAAACGAACAGAAATATATCAAACAAACAGTCTCTCAAACACTTATCAAAAAACACTTTCAAAGATCTACTAACAAACACTTGATCACACAGAACACTAATCTGACAACTACAAAACACAACGCAACGAACAACAGGACAAAAGCACTTGGTTAAATGGGAAGGGACAAAGGGATGTACTTTTGCAATGCAAGTGCGTTTGTGTCTGTCTATTTATGCTGTTTGCGTAGTTCACAAAGTTGCCCTAGTCCATTTCCAATTTCATTGATTGCGCCGCTCCCGAGTTGTGAGCATGCACACAGTGGAGCTGACCATGGTCTCCTTCAAGCGCGCATGCGCGAGCCGGCTGGCCCTTCATTTGCATGGGGTCACGGCTCATTTCAATGTAACACGCCCACGTCCTTCCCAATTTGTATTACTCCGCCTTACGCCTCTGAAATAACGTTACGCATGCGCAATTTTCTGCGCAAAAGCTACGAGAATAGGGTGATTACGCGGCAAAATTGCGCAAGTCTAACGTAAAGGCGGTGCGCTACGCCGGTCCAATAATGCGCAGATGTACGTGAATCTGGGCCTTTGCTCCTAAAATAAGTCGTACTAGTAGCCTGCTGTTATGCAACTGTGCCAAATGTATTTCTCACTACTTAATTCTAGCAAGTCTGCTGCTAGAAGTCTGCCCCAAGAAGCATTTATTGTGTTACAAAACTGACAAATCTTAAATTTCGAAACTCGACTTCTGTTTTTACACATCATTAGTATAGTTACTTGATGTGTGGCTTTATATAGGATGGCTTTACATGTTGATTGCATAGAAGGACCGATATTTAGCTGGGTTTACAAAATGGTTGGTCTTAATGAGAGGGCACACCTGGGCACTGCCCAAGGGCCCCAGCTGCATGGGGCCCCTGCATTTTGCCCATGCTGCCCTGAAATTGGGATGCCATGGTTGGTGCTAGAGTCTTACCAGTGCAAAGCTCCTACCTTCTCCAAATAAAAAGCAGGAGTCGGGTCCTGAGACCCGTCTTAAGACTCCCAGACAATCGTGACTCAGGAGCTGCTCCCTGATTGGCCGGGGAGGAGAAGACATTAGCGAATATTAATTCGCTAATGTCATACAAGTTGGTGTGCCTCCAGCTCTAATCACGTGCTTAGAAAGTGAAAGAAAACCATTGAAATCCATGCGTCTGGTGCCCTGCATGGAGATTAGGGGCCAAGCACATGTATCAGGGGGCGGCGCACCTGCGCCCCTAATAGACGAGCCATTACTGGCCAGTTTGATAGGCAGTACTGCTTGTCAAACTCTGCATCCTGAGTCAATAGCATTGTGGTGGCAGCGTGTGTACAGCCCTGTCCAAGTGTATTATTAACATTGGGTTGGGTGGGCGGCACAAATGTTGCTCACCGACCTGTTTTTATACTGCCTCCTAGCTGCCTGTCATAATCCGCCCATAGGGTTTAAATTAGGGTTGTTCCGATACCGATACTAGTACCGGTATCGGGACTGATACCAAGCATTTGCCTGAGTACTTGTACTCGGGTAAATGCTCCCGATGCTTTACCCGATACTTGTACTGTCGGCGGTGATCAGTGCATGGGGAAGTTCCAAGCACCGATCACCGCTGATTTTAAAGCAGCTGAATTTTAAAGCGCTGTGTATGCCGCTGTGTATCCCGCCGTGTATGCCGCCGTGTATCCCGTGTATCCCGTGTATCCCGTGCATGCCGCCGTGTATCCCGTGTATGCCGCCATGTATGCCGCCGTGTATCCCGTGTATGCCGCCGCGTATCCCGTGTATGCCGCTGTGTATCCCGTGCATCCCGCCATGTATCCCGCCGTGTTTCTCTCCCTTTCCGTGCCTCTCCTCCACCCCCTGGAATTGTCAGGATGGAGAGCGGGGTAGGAGGAGCCGGTAAATCCGGCTCCTTACTGCTCCGAATGGACAGTCAGTGATCACTGACTGTCCATTCACATAACTGAAACATTGTAATCTGTGTTTACAAATGTTTCAGTTTATGAATGAAGATAAGACACTGTCTTCACTCCATTCATTTTCAGCGCAGCTGATGCTGCTGAGAAAGGGACAGGGGAACATGTGTCCCTAGTCCCTTTTTCTGTCTCAAAGGGAAGATGTCAGAGGTCTGTTAAGACCCCTGATATCTCACCAAAGCCCCCCCAACAGGGCTGAAAAAATTAATATATAAAAAAAAAAAAAAAAGAATAAAAAAAATTATTGTAGAAAATAAAAAAAATTAAGAAAAAACACGCTGACACGGTCCACCCCCCCCCCCCCCCTAAAAAGAAAAAGAAAGAAAGCATTATAAATAAAAAAAAATGTAAAAACAAAACAAACAAAAAATTGTTAAAGATAAAAAAAAAAAACATACTGACCCATGGGCCGCTGTCACATGAGATTAAAAAAAGTATCGGTATTCGGTATCGGCGAGTACTTGAAAAAAAGTACTCGGTCTTAAAAAAGTGGTATCGGGACAACCCTAGTTTAAATTGTGTTGTTTTGCTTGTTTTAAGTTTCTATTTACCAGAGCTGGAGTGGATGGGGTACAAAAGTATGAGATTCCAATACTACTTTGGTTTAGTAAATTATATTTGCGCTTTCAAAGGTTTAATCATTGAACATGTAGACATTATGCTGTACCATAGAGAGTTTTGTCTAAGGCCGCGTACACACAATCGGTTTTGTCCGATGAAACTGGCCTTAAGGCCAGTTTCATCGGTCCAAACCGAGCGTGTGTGTACGGCCCATCAGACCATCATCATTCGGACCAAAGTTTTAAAACTTGCTTTAAAATCAGACCGATGGACGCCTGACCATCGGACCAAACCGATGGTTAGTACGCAAAAGCATCGGACCAAAAACCTGCGCATGCTCAGAATCAAGTCGACGCATGCTTGGAAGCATTGAACTTCGTTTTTCAGGACGTCGTTGTGTTCTACGTCACCGTGTTCTGACCCGATCGGATTTTGGACTGATGGTGTGTACGCACATCAGACCATCAGGCCACTTCAGCGGTGAACCGATGAAAGCGGTCCGTCAGACCATTCTCATCGCGTTGGACCGATCGTGTCTAAGCGGCCTTAGGCAGTGTTTCTCAACCTTTCTTCAGTCAAGGCACCCTTAAAAATTCTGCACAATCTCAAGGCACCCCATTCTAAAAGGTAAAAAAATATTCTAATAGTTTTACATAATGCGGCACCATTGACACACGTAGGAAACCCAACTTTAGAGGTGATTTATACTTTCAAAGGAAATACAATTTTGGACACTGGTATCGATTAGTATTCCAGTGTTTCTCCTCTTCCTCAGTTTGTCTCTATCACTCAGCTAATGTGACCCCAGTGCTGATGGAGAGGGGCAGGGGAGGGTCAAACAAGGGTGCTGTGCAGGCAATCAACACCCTTCTTCTCAACACTGATGACATCACTGGTTGTTAGGATGCCGGTGGCTGAAAGGTTGAAATGGTGCACAATAAAAACCTGTGGCTTTGTGTAACTAAAAGGCAGGCTTGATCCACCTGCTGGCTTGTATATAATTTTTGGGCAATTTTTAGGCAATTTGAAGCTGTTTTTTTAGGCATTTTTTAGGCAATTTTAGAAAACTTTAAAGCCAGCCTGGGTGCCTGGGCATCTTGGTTGAAAAAGGCTGGTATAACCACTTGACCACTGGGCACTTAAACCCCCTTCCTAACCAGACCAATTTTCAGCTTTCGGTGCTCTCACAATTTGAATGACAATTACTCAATCATACAACATTGTACCCATTTGAAATTTTTGTCCTTTTTTTCACACAAATAGAGCTTTCTTTTGGTGGTATTTGATCACCTCTGGGTTTTTTATTTTTTGCGCTATAAAAGAAAAACGACTGAAAATTCTGTAAAAAAAAAAAAAAATGCATACCACAAATTACACCCCAAAACACATTCTGCTATTCCTCCCGAGTATGGCGATACCCCATGTGTGGGACTTTTACACAGCGTGGCCACATACAGAGGCCCAACATGCAGGGAACGCCATCAGGCGTTCTGGAACACCCACACCAATTCTGACATTTCTCTCCTACATGGAAAAATCATCATTTATTTGCTAGAAAATTACATAGAACCCCAAAACATTATATATGCTTTTTTAGCAAAGACCCTAGAGAATACAATGGCGGCCGTTACAACTTTTTATCTCGCACGGTATTTTCGCAGAACTTTATTGAACGTGTGCTTAAAACAATACAAAACAGTAAAGTTAGCCCAATTTTTTTTCATAATGTGAAAGATGAAGTTACGCCGAGTAAATAGATACCCAACATGTCACACTTCAAAATTGCGCACACTCGTGGAATGGCCCCAAACTTCGCTACCTAAAAATCCCCATAGGCGGTATTGCAGAGTATTGGGGTATTGCAAAGTATCATGCAGGGTATTGCCGAGTATTGGGGTATTGCCGAGTATTGGGGTATTGCCGAGTACTGGGGTATTGCCGAGTACTGGGGTATTGCCGAGTACTGGGGTATTGCCGAGTAATGGGGTATTGCCGAGTACTGGGGTATTGCCGAGTACTGGGGTATTGCCGAGTATTGGGGTATTGCCGAGTATTGGGGTATTGCCGAGTATTGGGGTATTGTTGAGTACTGGGGTATTGTTGAGTACTGGGGCATTGCTGAGTATTGGGGTATTGTTGGGTATTGTTGGGTACTGGGGTATTGTTGGGTACTGGGGTATTGTTGGGTATTGTTGGGTACTGGGGTATTGTTGGGTACTGGGGTATTGTTGGGTACTGGGGTATTGTTGGGTACTGGGGGATTGCTGGGTATTGGGGATTGCAGGGTACTGGGGATTGCAGGGTACTGGGGGATTGTAGAGCTGGGATGGATTGAGGGATGGCTGGATCTGTGACTGCATTTGTCACAGATCCAGCCACAGCTCAGCTGCTGACACCCCGCTCCCCCCCCTCTCCTCGCACACTGTACCGAACGGTACAGAGAGCAGAGGGAGGAGAGGGAGGAACCGGCGTCATCAAATGACGCCGGTTTGTTTACAAGTGATCGCGCCGTCATTCGACGGCGCGATCATGTGGTAAACGGCCGCTATCAGCGGCAATTTACCGTGATCCGTGAGCACGGACACTTTCGCGAGCGCGTCCCAGGGGACGCGCAATCGCGGAAGTGGAGGACGACGTCCCAGGGACGTCGTGTCAAAGTAACTCCACCGCGTCGTAGCAGTAAAATGCTTATGGCGCGGTGGGAAAGTGGATAAGGAATACTGTACTTATGCACACTGAGAGCTATTTGAGAAAATCGATCAAATCTAACGTTAAATTAGGTGAGGTCTCAGTGGTAAAGGTAACATGAATCTTGTATTTACCAATATATATCTGTTTAGGGCTAATTTCTCTCAGAACGTCCAGGTTAACAGGCATTAGGTGCCATCTAACACGATTTTTTTTTTGGCAGTCATTTGGGAGTGGGAGTCCAATTGGATTTGGAAATTACAGTTAAATGGTCGGGCCTTGGGATTGTGTGAAGCTCTGTGAATTGTGCCTAAAGCCGCGTACACACGATCAGAATTTCAGATAGATAGATAGATAGACTTTTTTCATCGAAAATTCCGATCGTGTGTGGGCCCCATCAGACTTTTTTCCATCAGTGTTTAGAAATAGAACATCTTTTATTTTTTTTGATGGAAAAAAAAAAACGATCGGAAATTCCTATCGTCTGTGTGCAACTCCGACGGAGAAAAAACCCACGCATTACAGTGTGTATGCAAGACTGATGGAAGGCAGCTTCATCAGAATTCCGATGGAAAATTCCATCGGATTTTATTCCATCTGAAATTCTGATCGTGTGTACGCAGCATAACACTATAGGCTTAGAACAATCAACGCAAAGAGGAAATTATATAAGGACCTCTGCACTGTAAATTAAAGGTGTATTTATTTTAAACAAAAATGGCAGAGCTATTTATTCTGTGAAACTGCATGTACATTTGTTTTGTGCGAATGGGGCAAAAAACTAATGGTATTAGGCAAAAAAAAAAATTCCAGTTCAAATGTTTTTTATCATAGGAATTGAGTGAATCAGGAAACATTATGACCATTAGATGGAGCAGACGATCATACTAAATAAATATTTAAAATAGAACTACAGGCAAAACTT
This sequence comes from Rana kukunoris, assembly GCA_029574335.1. NCBI lineage: Eukaryota > Metazoa > Chordata > Amphibia > Anura > Ranidae > Rana > Rana kukunoris. The sequence goes on from CM056052.1 coordinate 73,364,222, forward strand.
TCTTTCATGTTAGATAGTTTGATGGAGACTTATAACCCCTGTCTGGTTTTTCTTTCTTTTTTTTTTTGTTTTACCACTTGTTTATCATTGGGGAGATTTACCCTTACTTCCTGTCCCACAGTGAAAACAGGAAGTGTGCATGCTTAGAAACTTGTCCGCTGGAAACCTGTCCATCGGACATGTCCGCTGATTAGTATGCCTAACCAGCTGACTGAAATCCCTCTCATGCATTGTACTTCCTTGTTTGCGCACGTCGCGGTGTCAACGTCACCACCACGTCACCGCGTTTTCTGTCCACGGGGATTTTGGTCTGATGGTGTGTACACACATCAGACCAAAATATCCCAGGAGACATGTCCGATGAAAACGGTCCGCGGACCGTTTTCATCAGACATGTCTCCTCATGTTAAGGCGGCCTTACTTTCACTTTCAATGCAAATTGTAAACAGGGCAAACAGAAAGGAGGAATCTCCATAATGGGGCCACAGACTGCAATTAAAAACCTAATAGGTGTTGTAATCCATCTCCACACTGTCCAACAAAAAAAAGTTTCCCTTTAGTGATAGTTTAAGTGTAATGAATCAGCTATTACTGATAGTGGACTTTTATACAAAATGAATACAATGTTACAGAGACTAAACTCCATTGAGTTAGCATTAGTCTTTTACAATCCTTCTGGTGGAACAGGGGGTATCCACAGCCATCCTGCTTTGTTAGACCAAGCAAAAAGCTGAGGGATGCCTCATATACCAGCTTAGAGAATCAGCTGGAGTCACTAAATTCCAAAACCTCAGCAAGCCACTGTTATTAGCTAATCAGAAGTTCTGGATGTAAGTATCGGGGGTTAATAGGACCACCTGCCTTTACATGGATATGGACTTTAAATGGCATCCCATTCTTAGTCCGTAGGGGCCAATATTGAGTTGGTTTACCCTTCACTGGAACTAAGGGGCCAAGCTAAAACCCTGAAAAACAACCCCCCATCACAATCCCCCCTCCACCAAATGTTTTGAACCAGTGCACAAAGTAAGGTCCATAAAGACATGAAGGAGTGAGTTTGGGGTGGAGGAACTAAACTGTCTCGACCGATAGAACACCTTTGGGATGAATTAGAGTGGAGACTGCGAGACAGGCCGTCTCGTGTCCCAATACATTTAACAATATAGAGTAGGTTGTAGCAAGCTACTACACAGTGCGTCTTATTTGCAAAGTAGAACTTTGTCAATTACCCATTTCTACTTGTAGTTATTTACAGATACAGAAGGGATTTATCTTATGACTACAAAAATGTTCTCTCTAAACATTAATCTTTAAATCACGGAGTAGTGTCTGTAGCTCTTTCCTCTTGTTCCACTTCCATTTACTTACCAATCACTCTCTCTGGGAAGCTGACCTTTAGTAATGTTATTTTCATAAATTCTGATAATGCCTTACAAAGCATATTTAATGTCCACAAGATATATTCATCATTTATTTTTTGAGTTTGTATCTAATTATAAAGGATTATTTCTGATCTAATGCATGACATTTATCCTAATATCATATTTTTTTCCTTAGGGCTTTTATCCTACTCAATGGAAAGACATTTTATATGATTTATATTCGTATGAGCACTTGCTCTGATTTATAGATCGTTTCCTGTGTCTTATGGACTTGCTATTCACTAATGTCATTTCACCTTTAGAAACAATAGTGTGTACGGAGAGTACTTATAAATTAAAAGCGTGTTCCATGAGGCACAATGTTTATCTAAGCTCTTATAATATACAGAATCTCACAAAGTGAGTACACCCCTCACATTTTTGTAGATATTTTATTATATCTTTTCATGTGACAACACTGAAGAAATTATACTCAATGTAAAGTAGTGAGTGTACAGCTTGTATAACAGTGTAAATTTGCTGTCCCCTCAAAATAACTCAATGCAAAGCCATTAATGTCTAAACCGCTGGCAACAAAAGTGAGTACACCACCATTATTTTCCAGCACTGCCTTAACCCTCTTGGGCATGGAGTTCACCAGAGCTTCACAGGTTGCCACTGGAGTTCTCCTCCACTTCTCCATGACAACATCACTGTTACGTGCCTGGATACCAGAGTCTGATGCAGGGTGGCCTCTCTTACGACCCTGGTTCGCGAGCCACTGAAGTGGGGACAGTGGACTCGGAGCACAGGGGGGTAGGAGTGCCGGGGTGATGTAGAGTAGAAGCAGATGGGCGAATACCTCTGATGTGGAGACGAAGAAGATGCTGAAGACGCTGAAGCGGAGAATGGGTTAGCGACCCGCACGGAAGCTGCGACTACTGCGGCACAAGCTGGGAAAGTAAGTTGGTGGAATGGACATCAACTGGAACAGCAGGGTCAGACAAGCCGGGTCATAACGGATAGGCAGGAGAGATGCAGGCAGGTGGCTGGAGAGTAGTTGGTGAAGCAAGCAGGTAGGTCTGGTAACGGGAGTTCAATCAGGCGGATGGTCAAACAGGAGCCGGGTCAAAGGGTTGGAGAGGTACGGATGGTCAGGTTAGCCAAAGTCAGAGTTCAATCAGGTAATTCAAACAGGTAAACAGAGTATAGGTCTCAGGTGGGGATCAGCCACAAACTGCAGATCAGGCAGCATGAGCTGAAAACACAAACAGGGTTTTAAAGTGTCAGTTTGGCGCCAGGACTGTTCACGTGGACGCCGTTGGAGCACGTGCACGAGCGCGGGACGTGCACGAGCGCGGGACGTGCGGCGGGGATCCAGGGACATGGAGGAGGACGGCTGCATGGAGGAGGTAAGTCCCTGACAATCACGAAGCTGGTGGATGTTAGAGACCTTGCGCTCCTCCACCTTCCATTTGAGAATGCCCCACAGATGCTCTGGAGACATGCTTGGCCAGTCCATCACCTTTACCCTCAGCTTCTTTTGCAAGGCAGTGGTCATCTTGGAGGTGTGTCTGGGGTCGTATCATGTTGGAATCCTGCCCTGCGGCCCATTCTCCAAAGGGAGGGGGTCATGCTTTGCTTCAGTATGTCACAGTAGATGTTAACATTTATGGTTCCCTCAATGAACTGTAGCTCCCCAGTGCTGGCAGCACTCATGCAACCCCAGACCATGACACTCCCATCACCATGTTTGACTGTAGGCAAGACACATTTGTCTTTGTACTCCTCACCTGGTTTCCGCCACACATGCTTGACACCATCTAAACCAATTACATTTATCTTGGTCTCAGACCACAGGACATGGTTCCAGTAATCCATGTCCTTAGTCTGCTTGTCTTCAAAAAACTGTTTGCGGGATTTCTTGTGCATCATCTTTAGAAGAGGTTTCCTTCTGGGATGACAGCCATGCAGACCAATTTGATGCATTGTGCAGCGTACGGTCGGAGTACTGACAGGCTGAACCCCCACCCCTTCAACCTCTGCAGCAATGCTAGAAGCACTCATACTGTACATCTATTTTCCAAAGAGAACCTTTGGATATGACTCTGAACACGTGCATTCAACATCTTTGGTCGTCCATGGCAAGGCCTGTTCTGAGTGAAACCTGTCCTGTTAAATTGCTGCATGGTCATGGCCACTGTGCTCAATTTCAGGGTTTTGGCAATCTTCTTATAGCCTAAGCCATTTTTATGTAGAGCAACAATTCTTTTTTTTAGATCCGCAGAGAGCTCTTTGTCATGAAGTGCCATGTTCAACTTCCAGGGACCAGTGTGATAGAGTGAGAGCAATAACACCAAATGGAACAGCACAGCCCCCCCCCCCCACTCTGACAGGGAGCGCTGCTCTGTGTCAGCGTGAACCGAGGAAAGTAATTTACTGGCACTTCCTGGTTCACGCTGTGATCAGCTATGATTGGTTACATCTGATCATGTGATAAGGAGCCTCTGTCAGAGTGACACACAGCACCACTGATCACCACGCTGCACGCCCCCGCGGGCTTGCGCCAGCATATTATTCTGCTGGACGTCATATGACGCCCAGTCAGGATAATTGAACAACAGCCCACCCATCATTCTGATATAGGCCAGATGGGAAGGGGTTAAGGGGAACTTCACACCAAAATTTAAAAAAATAAATGGCCTGGGGGTCGCCTTCAAAATCAATACCAGGCCCTTATCAAAGCAAGCAGCCATGGCAGTCCAGGAAAGGAGGGGACAAGTGAGCGCCCCCTCCTGAAACATACCAGGCCACTTGCCCTCAACTTGGTCCCCCCCAAAGCACCTTGTTCCCATGTTGATAGGGACAAGGGCCTCATCCTGACAACCCTTGCCCGGTGGATGTGGGGGTCTGTGGGTGGGGGGCTTATCTGAATCTGGAAGCCCTCTTTAACATGGGGGCCCCCAGATCCCGGCCCATCCTATGTGAATGGATACATTGTATCCCTACCCATTCACCAAAAAAGTGTAAAAAAAGTTTTTGACAATTCCTTTAATAAAAAAAGGAAAACAAGTGTCCCGCGGTGTGCATCCATCTTCAATCACAGCACCTGACGGACCCCAAAAATAGAAAAAAAAAAGCTCTGCTTTGATGGGAGGTGTTCCGACAACTGCTGTCCCTTGGTCGTGACAGCTGTTATATAGGCAAGAGAGGGGGAAACCCGGTGACGTAAACGGGTGACCCCGCCCCCTCTGATGTCACATGACGGGATGCCTCCAATTAGCGCGTTTTTTTTTTTCTTTTAGATTATTCAGGTACCTTGGGCGCTGTGATTAAAGATGGATGGACATTGCAGGACACTTTTTTTTTTTTTTTTTAATATAGGAATTGTCAAAAACTGTCTCCAGTCATTTATTTTTTTGGTGAATGGGTAGGGGTACTTATATCCATTCACATAGGGGGAGGCTGGGATCTGGGGCAAAGGTTGTAGGGAAGCAGCTTGGTATGGTACAGGAGGGGGGGCTCTTTTATATCCCTCCCCCTTTCCTGGCCTGTCATGGCTGCTTGCTTGGATAAGGGTCTAGTATGGATTTTGGGGAGACCCCTACGCCATTATTTTTTTAAATTATATACAGTTGATATAAAAAGTTTACAAACCCCTATTAAAATGCCAGGCTTCTGTGATGTAAAAAAATAAGACAAATATAAATCATTTCAGAACTTTTTCCACCTTTAATGTGACCTATACACTGTACAACTCAGTTAAAAAACAAACTGAAATCTTTAAGTGGAGTGAAATTTTTTCATTAGAAGCACCTTCTAATGGCTCTTTCACAGGGGCGGACAGTTCAGGTCCCTCTGCCAGCCCTAAACGGATATGGAGCCCTAAACGGATATGGAGCCACGGATGTCAGCGGTGACATGCCCGCTGACATCCGACCTGCCAAAGTGTGACGGAGGAAAAAACATATTTTTCCATCCGTCTGGCGGATCGGGTGAACACGGACAGACGGTCCTTGTTCATCCAATCCCCCCATAGGAGGGCGCTGAGAAAAGACAGGGCGGTCCCTGTCATCCGCTGGCTCAGCGTGGATCAACGGAGCGATCCCTGCTGAGCAAGGAGGGTTACGGAGCGGATCCGCCCCGTGTGAAAGGGGCCATAACCACTTGACCACTGGGCACTTAAACCCCCTTCCTAACCAGACTAATTTTCAGCATTCGGTGCTCTCACATTTTGAATGACAATTACTCAGTCATGCAACACTGTACCCATATGAAATGTTTGTCCTTTTTTTTCACACAAATAGAGCTTTCTTTTGGTGGTATTTAACCACTTTAGCCCCGGGCCTGTTTTTCAGATTCGGTGTTTACGAGACTAAAATATTTTTTTTTGCTATAAAATTACTTAAAACCCCCAAACATTATATATATTTTTTTTTTCTAACACTCTAGAGAATAAAATGGCAGTCATTGCAATACTTTTTGTTACACCGTATTTGCGCAGCGGTCTTACAAGCGCACTTTTTTTGGAAAAAATTCACTTTTTTAAATAAAAAAATAAGACAACAATAAATTTGGCCCAATTTTTTTACATATTGTGAAAGATAATGTTACGCCGAGTAAAATGATACCCAACATGTCACGCTTAAAAATTGCGCCCGCTCGTGGCATGGCGTCAAACTTTTACCCTTAAAAATCTCGATAGGCGATGTTTAAAAAATTCTACAGGTTGCATTTTTTGAGATACAGAGGAGGTCTAGGGCTAGAATTATTGCTCTCGCTCTAACGATCGCGGCGATACCTCACTTGTGTGGTTTGAACACCGTTTTCATATGCGGGCGCTACTCGCGTATGCGTTCGCTTCTGCGCGCGAGCTCGTCGGGACGGGGCGATTTAAAAAATTTTTTTTTGGTTTTCGTATTTATTTGGATTAATTTTACCAATTTTTAACACTAAAATAAAAAAAATTAAAAAAATTATCACTTTTATTCCTATTACAAGGAATGTAAACATCCCTTGTAATAGAAAAAAGCATGACAGGTCCTCTTAAATATGAGATCTGGGGTCAAAAAGACCTCAGATCTCATATTTAGGCTAAAATGCAAAAAAAAATAAAAAAATTTTAAATGTCATTTTTCAAATGACATTTAAAAAAAAATGTCTCTTTAAGAGGCTGGGCGGAACTGACGTTTGACGTCACTTCCGCCCAGCAGAGCTACGGGGATGGACGAGGGAAATTTTTTCCCTCACTCGCATCCCCGCTGACCAGACGAGCGCACCCGATCGCCTCCGCCGCTACCGACGGCTCCGGTAAGCGGCGGAGAGCGCGGGAGCGCAGCGGGAGGGGGGGGCGACGCTCGTCCGCCACCGATAACGGCGATCTCGCGGCGATTCCGCCGCGGAGACCGCCATTATCGTTTACCCGACCGCCCACAGAAGAGATGGATATCTCGGTTGTGGCAGCAGCTGCTGTCGTTACCGAGATATCCATCTCTAAAGTGCCGACGTATACCTGCGGTGGGCGGTCGGGAAGTGGTTAATCACAGCTGTTTTTTTTTTTTTTTTTCGCGCTATGAATCAAAGAATACTGTTAAAATTTAGCAAATTTGTAATTTTTCTTTATAAATATTGGCCAAAATGTATACAGCTACATTTCTTTGGTAAAAATAATCAAAATTGGTGTATATTTTTTGGTCGGTTAAAAATGATATAGGCCCGGATTCACATACATTTGCGCATATATATGCCGCCGTGGTGTATGTCTTTTACACTACGCCGGCGCAGTGCGGAGAGGGAAGCATGGAATTCACAAAGCAAATGCTCCCAACTCTGCGCCGGTGCAGCGTATATTCGTAGGTGTAAGGCAGCGTAAGTGGAAGTGGGCTGGAAGTGGGCGTGATACATTTAAATGAAGCGTGACCCCATGCAAATGATGGGCCGAGCTTCAGACAGGTACTTAAAATGAACGGCGCATGCGCCGTCCCGTGGCCGCATCGAAACAACTTTCTAAGATACGTCGAATCACTGCCTACGGTGTGAAGGTAACCTACGCCCAGCCCTATTCACGTACTACGTAAACGGCGTAAAATACGACAGCTGTGTTCCCTGGTCCATACCTTTGCATGAGTTGCGCCTCCAATATGGGGAATAACTTTACGCCGGATGTAGGACTTACGCAAACCACTTGAATCATGCGCCGGGCGCAAGTACATTTGTGAATCGGTGTATCTCCCTCATTTGCATATTTGAATAGAAAATCAATGGGAGCGACACATGCGTCCAGCGTAAATTTGCGCCCACTATATGCCGGCGTAGGAACGTTACGTCGGGCGCCTGAAGGCTATTTTTCGACGTATCTAGCTTTGGGGATCGGCGCATTGATACGATGGCGCACATTTGTACTTACGTCGGCGTATCTGGAGATACGTCGGCGTAAGTGCTTTGTAAATCCGGGCCATAGAGTGGGGAAGGACAGTGAACAAACAAGGGGAGAAAAGGTGAAACTGCAAGTGTATCAAAACCCAAAAATATATGAATAAAAAATAGTGCTGCGCTGTAGGGATAGAAAATAATAATATAAATCTCATAAATACAGTGCTAGATCCAAAATTGAAATAAGTGCATCTAAACAGTGTAACAGTACACAACTTTAGTGATGCATAGTAACAAATCCAAAGTGAACACAATAGCGCTAGGTGAATAAGACAGCGGGAGCTGCTAAAGCCAGAAGGCTACAAAACTATACACGTGGGTGATAGAAAACATATAGACAGTGAAAACAACATAAGTGTTCATGCAGAAGCAGTAGGCTGAACGCTACTGGAACGCATGTAATAAAGTACTGGTGCTGGTGCCAAGTGACCAAACATATAGGGCCAGATTCACAGAGCCATTACTCCTGTTAGACCAGAGTACTTTCAAATTACGCGCGTTGTATCATTAGTTTGAATCCTCAAACCATGATTCGACGGCTTCGGGCTTCGATCCGACAAGCTTACGTCTTCGTACACCTTCGGATCTACGCTGCAATATTTTTGCGGCCGCTGGGTGGAGTTCGGGTCGTTTTCCGCGTTGGGGTATGCAAATGAGCTTTTTCCGGCGATCCACGAAGTTACGATCGTCCTTCGCAATCTCTTACGGCATCTGTAGTCATCTTTTTGATGCGTAAAGTTATACCAGCTATTAGATATGTGCATTCACGTTCATACGAATGTTATCTTCGTACGAAAATGTTCATTTTCGTACCCGCAGGATAATGTGTACATACGAAAAAATTAAAGCACCAAAATACGAAAACTACGAGATTACGAATGAGCCGCATAACGAACAACCGCAAATACGAACGAATGATCCGACGAAAAAAAACGACAAAACGAAAACGGCAAAAGAACAAAATTGACATCTATAACAAAAGATTTACATTCTGTATTTTGTTTGAATCCTTTTTCTGTTTGTTTTCAGTCCTATGTTCATTGTTCATATGACATCTATAACAAAAGATTTGCATGCTGTATTTTGTTTCAATCCTTTTTCTGTTTGTTTTCAGTCCTATGTTCATTGTTCATATGACATCTATAACAAAAGATTTGCATGCTGTATTTTGTTTCAATCCTTTTTCTGTTTGTTTTCAGTCCTATGTTCATTGTTCATATGACATCTATAACAAAAGATTTGCATGCTGTATTTTGTTTCAATCCTTTTTCTGTTTGTTTTCAGTCCTATGTTCATTGTTCATATGACATCTATAACAAAAGATTTGCATGCTGTATTTTGAATCCAAAATACGAACAGAAAAATGGAATTTAAAATACAGAATGCAAATCTTTTGTTATAGATGTCATATGAACATACGACTGAAAATAGCAAAAGAAAAGGGTTTCAAGATACTGCAAATCATTGACGAAAATTCACGAAAATTATTGTCTAACAAGTAACGAACATGAATTAAACAGAATAACGAACCATCCCGCATGTACGAAAATAAAACAGTAAAGAAAATAAGAAACGATCGGAATACGAAAAAATCGCGTCATACGAAAAACGAACGGGAACAAACAGGAAAACGGGCGTCTTACGAAAAACTAACGAAAACGAAAAAACGGAACGATACGAAACAGAACAAAAAAAAACGAATTGTTTTTCTGTGCACATGTCTACCAGCTATTAGCTGGTCTATACTTAGACGGCCCATGTTAAGTATGGCCGTCGTTCCCGCATCGAATTTCATTTTTTTTTTTTTTTTTTGCGTAAGTCGTCCAGGAATAGGAATGTACGTAAACGACGCTACTCAAAAAAAAAATGACATAACAACGTTATTACGCGCAATGCACGGCGGGAAATTTCTGAACGGAGCATGCGCAGTTCGATCGCCGCGGGGACGCGCCTAATTTAAATGCTTCACGCCCCCTAATCGCGTATTTCGATTCCGCCGCGAGAAATACACTACACCGCTGTACCTTACGGGCCGAAATCTACCTGAATTCGTCTTAGAGCCAGGTAAAATACGGCGGCGTAGTGTATCTCTGATACTCTGCGCCAGGGCAATTGTACCTGAATCTGGCCCATAGTGCTTGCCGGGGAACGGTTCCAATTTCCTTAAAAGTAGTGCAGATGTCCCCTTACCGTACTGCTGTAAGGTAACAGCATAAAACAACTCTATGGGCCAGATTCAGGGGAGCATCTTTAAGCTGGAGTAACGTTTCTCATTTAATGGGTAATGCGTCTGATATTTTATGCCTGCAGACCGCTTGACGAACAAATTACATATAACATACAAATAGAATTAACGGTACACCATTGGAAGGAAGAAATAGATTCATGACACAGCCCTTCATCATTACCATGCTATCCGTAATAAACAAGCACCAGCAGAAATTACTATTTCTATAAAATAATGTTACTGTTATGACCCACATGATTTTTCATTCTCTTCACTTGGCCGTGATGTATTTTAGTAGAGCCTGCTCTCCATTTTTATGATGAAACATTGAAATTGCTGTACATTTTCCATTTTTAAATGGTCCATTCTTATAAATTGGTCCTTCATTGGAATGGCATTGCTCGCGGCAGTGGGGTTTAAGTAACATTCAAAGCAGTTACTGCTTCAATTCCATGTTTCATATTCAATGTTAGAAAACACTTTTTTTCAACCACCAAGGTACATTGGCATATTGAAATTAGATTGATCGATGACACTCTTTGTCCTGTTTCAGTTCTTATTTGCTTTTAAATAGGAACAAATAAGACTGCTTAAGCTTTAGTCTACATCATAGTATTTTGTCTTCACTACTGTAAGGACCTACTCCTGGGATGGGATCAGCTGAAAGGGAACTTGTTGCAAAGCTAGTGAATTTAGGTGTAGCTGCTTGTAGCATGGGATATGGTACATATTGTGCTACAAGGGGTAGGACTATTGTCAGGGATTAGGCTAGTGTCTAGGGGTATACATTAAAGTGGATATAAACCCCATTCATGAAATCTAATCTGGGCACATATATCTGTAGTGTTTACTTATCTCTCTCTAAAACCCTAAGCTCTGTGTCTTTCTGCTGCTCCATTCTTCTGTTATCAGCATGATAACGTCTGACAAGCTCTCCGACACTGGAGACAAAAGCAGCTGGAAGTTTATGTTGGGGAGGTAACTTAGAGACAGATTAGCAGATAGCTTGTCAGCTCACACACAGTGTATGCCCAGACTCCCCTCCCACTGCTGAAAAAGGAAGACCAATTCTAACACAATGTTCACTTTCTAAGCAATGTAGAAAGATGAAGACAGCAGAGGGAGGATTTGTTTCATCCCTGTGTATCATCTGAGGCTGTTCACTTCACTGGATACATGTGAAGGTTTACGTCCACTGTAAGCTAGATAGGCCCCTTCACCTTATCAACTAAAGTATACCACTCCTCTAGCTATCACTATACAGTGGGGAAAACAGTTATTAGATCCCCTGCAGATTTAGTAAATTTGCCCACTTGCAAAAAAATAAAGGGTCTCTATCTGTTATTATAGATGTGTTTTAAATGATAGTGACAGAATAACATCCAAACATCCAGAAAAAAAACAATACAAATGTTATAAATTAGAGTTGCAGTTCAGGGAGTAAAATAGGTATTTGATCCTCTACCAACCAACAATATTTCTGGCTTTCACAGTATATGCTACACAGATTCGTTTTGTCAAATTAACCACATGCCGCCTGGGCCATAACCGAAAGACGGCTACATCACGGTCGGCTTATTCTGGGAGGACGTCCATGGGGGTGTCCCCCGAAAATAGCGCATCACTGATCATGGTATCTGGCCGCTGATAGCAGCCGTTTACCACGTGATTGCTCTGTCAAATGATGGAGCAATCACTTATAAACAAACCGGCGTCATGTCATGACGCAGGTTCCTCCCTCCCCTCTCTGTACCGATCAGTATAGTGTGACAGGAGAGGGGGAGAGCTCTTTTGCAGCAGTGCTGTGGGCACTACAGATCCAGCCTGCTCAGTGCCAATTCCAGGCAAGCCAATACTCTGCAATACTCTGCAATACCCTGCAATACCCTGCAATACTCTACAATACCCTGCAATACTCTACAATACTCTACAATACCCTGCAATATTCTTCATCTTTCTACATTGCTTAGAAAGTGAACATTGTGTTAGAATTGTTCTTCCCTTGTGGGAGGGGAGTCTGGGCATACACTGTGTGTGAGCTGACAAGCTATCTGCCAATCCGTCTCTAAGTTACCTCCCCAACATAAACTTCCAGCTGCTTTTGTCTCCGGTGTCGGAGAGCTTGTCAGACGTTATCATGCTGATAACAGAAGAATGGAGCAGCAGAAAGACACAGAGCTTAGGGTTTTAGAGAGAGATAAGTATACACTACAGATATGTGTCCAGATTAGATTTTATGAATGGGGTTTACATCCACTTTAATGTATACCCCTAGCCCCTAACACTAGCCTAATCCCTGACAATAGTCCTACCCCTTGTAGCACAATATGTACCATATCCCATGCTACAAGCAGCTACACCTAAATTCACTAGCTTTGCAACAAGTTCCCTTTCAGCTGATCCCATCCCAGGAGTAGGTCCTTACAGTAGTGAAGACAAAATACTATGATGTAGACCAGTGGTCTCCAAACTGCGGCCCGAGGGCCAGATGCGGCCCTTTGCTTGCCTTTATCCGGCCCTTGGGGCACTAACCCTCTGACTGATATGGGACACTATTCTGCCATCTAACATCGACAATGGAGCACCATTTCTCCCACTGACACCACTAACGGGGCACTATTACTCCCTATGATACCAGCAATGGGGCACTGTTCCTCCCCCTAATACCAGATGTTTACTAACAATGATGCCAGGAAAATGTATACTCCCGCTGGTCAAAGTCCGGCCCTCCAAGAGTGTGAAGGGCAATAAACCGGCCCTTTGTTTAGAATGTTTTGAGACCCCTGATGTAGACTAAAGCTTAAGCAGTCTTATTTGTTCCTATTTAAAAGCAAATAAGAACTGAAACAGGACAAAGAGTGTCATCGATCAATCTAATTTCAATATGCCAATGTACCTTGGTGGTTGAAAAAAAGTGTTTTCTAACATTGAATATGAAACATGGAATTGAAGCAGTAACTGCTTTGAATGTTACTTAAACCCCACTGCCGCGAGCAATGCCATTCCAATGAAGGACCAATTTATAAGAATGGACCATTTAAAAATGGAAAATGTACAGCAATTTCAATGTTTCATCATAAAAATGGAGAGCAGGCTCTACTAAAATACATCACGGCCAAGTGAAGAAAATGAAAAATCATGTGGGTCATAACAGTAACATTATTTTATAGAAATAGTAATTTCTGCTGGTGCTTGTTTATTACGGATAGCATGGTAATGATGAAGGGCTGTGTCATGAATCTATTTCTTCCTTCCAATGGTGTACCGTTAATTCTATTTGTATGTTATATGTAATTTGTTCGTCAAGCGGTCTGCAGGCATAAAATATCAGAGGCATTACCCATTATCATTTATTAAGACAATCAGTGAAGCGTGAAGATAAATTGGACTAAAGATATGGCTTTCATATGAGATTTGCCCTTGAAGTCTAGCTAATGTTCCTGTTACCCTTTCCTGAACCATTTTATTTTCGTACTGACAAATCTATAGAGCTTGTCAGAGTTTCAAAATATCTGGTAACATTCCCGGCTCTAAAAGGTACAATGACTGCAAAAAGTGACTGGACTCAAGGGACCTCTTTAGACTGAAATGTTTCTTTGCTCCTAGTCCCTAACGTCTGTTGCAAAAACAGTTGAGTCAAATTGAGTTAACTGAATATGTGCAAAAATCTATAAGCCAATAAGCCCTTCAGTAGAAACAGCATGCCAAACTAATCAGCTCATTCAAAGATATAGGTAGCTGAAGTTACAGTCCAATTTCCACTTTATGTATACAATAAGCGTTCTTCTCTCCATATACATAACAGTGGCGGCTGGTAAAGTTTTAAGATGGGGGGCGCCAGACCCTGCTCTTCCTTTTTTACCCCTCCCACTTCTCATAAACCCCACCCCTTAAAGAATCCACCCACTACGTCGCCTGTATTCCACTTGCTTCCACCCATAGTGTCAGGAGTATACAGCTCAGCATCACAGGACAAAGTACACAGTCCCAGAATCACAGGACAGAGTATATAGGTCAGCCTCACAGATCAGGGTATATAGGTCAGCATTACAGATCGTATATAGATCAGCACCACAGATAGGGTATATAGCTCAGCATTACAGATATATAGATCAGCATTACAGATAGGGTATATAGGTTAGCATGACAGATAGGGTATATAGCTCAGCATCACAGGTGGGGTCTATAAATCAGCATCACAAGTGGAGTATATAGACCAGCATAACAAATGGGGTATATAGATCAGCTTTACAGATGGGATATATAGGTCAGCATCACAGATGAGGTATATAGGTCAGCATCACAAATAGGGTATATAGGACTTCAGGACAAATAAGGGTAAAATTACTTGAATCCAGACTGGGTATAGTGGCTAGACTGCTAATGGTCTCATTCGTCAATATAAAACGGGATCCTCCCAATAGACCCAGGTTACTGTAAAAAATGGGGATGGATTTGGGACATAGAGATGTCACCAAAATAAGGTCTGAGGATGAATCAGCCACAGAAAAACATCAGCAGTTTAAATAGACTTTATTAGTAATTGCATATAGTATCAAAAAGGGGGAGCTCTCCCTGAGTAGCTGTCTCAGCCATCCCAGAAAGAGTGTTCCTCCAGAGTATCTAAATTAATAAAACGCAATGAATAACACAATAAAAGTACAACGTTGTATATACAATTTGAAAATTGGATGGTAAACTTCCTCTCAAAATAACTGAAATATATATATATCTCCTATGGTCCGGACCAGTTTCAGTCCTTGGCTGTGACAAAGTGGACGCCACTGGCTGTATCTGGATAGATAGTGTTATTCATTGTATGTCTTATTGATTTAGATACTCTGGAGGAACACTCTTCCTGGGGTGGCTGAGACAGCTACTCAGGGAGAGCTCCCCCCTTTTTTGATACTATATGCATTCACTAATAAAGTCTATTTAAACTGTTGATGTTTTTCTGTGGCTCAGGCCTTATTTTGGTGACATCTCTATGTCCCAAATCCATCCCCATTTTTTATTTAGGACTGCAGCACTGCCCAATCGCACCAACAGACAACCTTCCCCGCAGCATGGGTCTCGCATTACTGACAGGACCCACCGCAGCGTGGGCATTGTGGCACTGACAGCCCACCCCCCATGGCGTATGCATTGCGGCACTGACAGCATTTAACCCCCCCCGCCAGTGCCTCCACCAGTGCAGGCAGTGGCGGTGGCTTCCTCCACTCTGTCTCCTCTTCCGCCAAAGCCCTGGGCATCCAATAGGATCGCCTGGCACTTTGTCCAATCGGGAAACAGGTCTCACTGACCTGCCTCCTAATTGACGGGAAGGCACTGCAGTGTAAAAATAGCAAAAATGTATTCGCTATGGTCACACAAGTGGGTGTGATCGGGGCGCACTATGCGCCCTGAGCCCACTTTTTTTGAAGCATATTAATGCCTCTGGCTCTAATCAGGTGCTTAAAAAAAAACACCCCCGCAATAGGAGCCCATGCATCCAGTATCCTGAAAGTGGCCGGGCGCATGGATAGGAGGTGGCGGCACGGATGGGGGGACAATGCATGGGATGCCACTGATACATAATACACCCAAAGCCCCTCTATTGGTCAGTGAGGCTACCCATTACATTAGAGGACCAACAGGAAGGCTCTAGAAGTAGAAAGGGAACAACTTCTACACAAAAAAAGTATAGATTAGCATATAACCTCACCGCCACATCTCAATGTAGTGCTATTTCTGACATGCTGTAACCTCTGCTTCACATACTAGCACATTATGAAAGACTTCCCTTAAAATAAAGCCCTCCAGCGGTGCACTGTCACGGTTTTCCTAGGGCTTCCATCTTCACCCAGTCTTCCTCCTGGGCTTGCGGACTGTGGGCGTTTGACTGCCCGGCATGCCGTCCATCGAGAGGGCAGTGCACATGTGTCGGTGACATGGCGCTAATACAGTAAATACCTCCTAGACAGTGCACGTTTAGGAGATATTTACTATACTTACAGGTAAGCCTTATTATAGGCATACCTATAGGTATAAATCATTAAAAAGCCTTTACTACTTTAACCACTTAAGACCCGGACCATTATGCAGGTAAAGGACCTGGCCCCTTTTTGCGATTCGGCACTGCATCGCTTTAACTGACAATTGAGCGGTCGTGCGACGTGACTCACCAAACAAAATCGGCCTCTTTTTTTTTCACAAATAGAGCTTTCTTTTGGTGGTATTTGATCACCTCTGCGGTTTTTATTTTTAGAGCTATAAACAAAAACAGAGCGACAATTTTGAAAAAAATTCAATATTTTTTACTTTTTGCTATAATAAATATCCCCCAAAAATATATAAAAAAAACATTTTTCTTCCTCAGTTTATGCCGATATGTATTTTTCTACCTATTTTTGGTAAAAAATCGATTGGTTTGCGCAACATTTATAGCGTTTACAAAATAGGGGATAGTTTTATTGCATTTTTATTAATATTTTTTTTTTACTAGTAATGGCGACGATCAGCGATTTTTTTTCGTGACTGCAACATTATGGCAGACACTTCGGACAATTTTGACACATTTTTGGGACCATTGTCATTTTCACAGCAAAAAGTGCTATAAAAATGCATTGTTCAATGTGAAAATGACAAATGCAGGTTAGGAGTTTTTTTTTTAAATCAGAAAAGTTTTTATTGCTCACATAACATACAGGAAAAGAAAACCAATATGACATAACAGCCACAGCATATATAGTACACTTCCCATATATCTCTCCATCCAGCATCTAGCACATTCTAGCAATATCCAGTAACATGCCCTCTAATCCCACCGCCCCTTAACTGGCAAGTCTAATTACCACCCAGCAACCTCCCCTGAACAAGTTCCATAGGGCTCAAGCCAGGCGTGGCCAGCCATGCAGCAGGTTAGGAGTTAACCACTAGGGGGCACTGTATGGGTTAAGTGTGACCTCATATGTGTTCTAAATGTAGGGGGCAAGACTGGACGTGTGATGTCATTGATTGTCTTTCCATATAAGAGGGGAACAGACAGTCAATGACACTGCCACAATGACGAACAGGGAAGGTGTGTTTACACACACCTCTCCCCGTTCTTCAGCTCCGGTGGCCGATCACGGGACACCAGCGGTGATCGGATCCGCGGGTACCACTGGCGCGGTCACAGAGCTTCGGACTGGGTTGCGAGCGCGCCCGCGACCCCGCGGCTAGGCTTAAAGAGACATGTACAGGTACGTGATTGTGCCATTCTGCCGACGTATATCGGCGTGAAGGGGTCCTTAAGTGGTTAAAGTGGGCAGATTTTTTTAACTGTAAACTAGTCACACAGTGTGCTACATATACCATGACAATGGTTGCCTACACCAGCATTACAGTATATCTATAAGACCCTTTTCACGCTGGCTTTTCAATCAGGTCCACCTGTCAGTTTTTCATGAGGACCTGATTGGAAGATGCAGCTCTATGGGCAGGTTGATGCTAATGTACTTGTGTTTGGAAAAGGACTCTGTCCTTTTTTAGACCTAAACGTGATGGATCAGTGGCAGTCTTATGTAAATAGGTACCGGTGTCCATTTATATCTGATCGCCCAAAGAGATATCAAGGGTGGACTCAAAGTGAGTATTAAAAAAATCTGATATCCATCTCGTTCAGCTCCAATTCAACAGGGATCTGCTCATGGATCCCCTGAAAGAACACTGAATTTGCACCTTACAACAGCAGTGTGTACCAGGGAACTCTATGACGTAGTGCAGCTATGTTTTAGGTAAATTTGTTATTTCCACATAACTAACCTGCACTGCATACTGTATCATATTGGACAACATAAATGAAATCCAGCAAGGTTTCCTAAGGCCGCTGCTATAAACTGCAGAAAGAGAAGCAGGCAACAACTTAATTTTAAAAAGTGAATGGGGGCCAGAAGGACAGAGCAAAACATAATGAAAAGGAGGGGATGTATAACAGTAAACTAACATTTTAAAATATCCGTGAACAATTCACGGCACAAAATAGATTTTTTTGTAGGAGCAGTTGTCCAATTTCATGTGACAAGAATGAGAACAAAGGGGCAGAGAAAGGAGACAAAGATAGCGTGTGTAACACATGCCAATCATATTGATCAGCAGATAGGAACCACTGTAATTGGTTCCAATCCTGTCTTCCTAACCCCTGACTTTTAGAAACAGCATTTAGGACAATTCTCATACAAAAAGGAATCTGTTGTATGGAGGGAAGTCCAGCTCTGTATGAGGCAGACTTAATACATTTAACAGGGTAATTGAGAGGCCTTTATTATGTTTATCAGTGGAAAACCTGAGCCTGGGATGATGCACATAACCAGGGCTTGCGTTCCACCACCTCTGGCTCAGACCCTTTGGTGCCTGCTCACCACAATCACTTGTAAACACAGAAGTCTGGTTTCTGTGTTTACAGTTGACAGCTCTGCACTAATGCAATCCTGGTATTTAATGCCCCTTTAAGACCCTCCTACTGTTTTCATGAAATTTGACTGACCACACCAACTATTTGATGTGATTTGGAGGGTGTGTGTAGGGGGAGGGGTTTTGTGGGGTCATGGTTAAGTTCCAGCAAATATTGTTTAAGAAAAAACATCTCTGCACATAACTGCCATGATGAATTACATTTTTCATAAGAAGCATCCCCTTTACATCCAAGTTCCCTCATTACACATCCAAGTTCCCTCATTACATCAGAGTTCCTCCATGTACATCAATGGTTCATCATGCTACAGTAAGGTGACCAGATTTTTCAAATGAAATCCGGGGACATATTTTTTTTTTACTAGTAATGGCAATAATCAGCAAATCTCTGCCCGTCGCCGCCCTCCTCACAGCCTCTCAAGTCTTACTCTTCAGGCCCCGGCTACTACTGTATGGGAGCGGAGGAATATTACTCCGCCAGGGAAGGCAAGGAGATAGGCAGAAGAACATGCAAGCGAAGCAGAATGGGCATGCGCCCGAAACTAAAGAAATATTCCCTCTGCTCCGACCAGCACATGATCATTAGAAAGGGGCACGGATAATGAAAAAAAATACAACCCCCCTAAGCTAGTCTTTGCACTGACTGTCTTTGAAATTGCCCCTGTCCCTTATTAAATCCAATCTGGGGACAAAACCAGGGACAGACTTGGTCTGGGGACAGTGTCCTCAATTAGGGGACTGTCCCCTGAAACTGGGGATGTCTGGTCACCTTATGCTACAGGTCCCCACAGCCATAGCTCATAACTGTCCCTGATTTCGAAGGACTGTCCCAGATTTGGAACAATGTCCCTATGTCCCTCATTTTTGGTCTGATCTATATATATATAGTTGTATATAAAATGCACTTTTTATGTTTCAAAAAGTGTTTCCCAGTCCTAAATCTATGTAATTTTTAAAAGCAATTATAAAGGAATAGCAGTGGTAAAAAAAAAGGAACCCTTGTGGATTTCATAAACATTTTTTTGTTAATTCTTCTTTCTGACCGCTGCACGCAATATACATCGGCAGAACGGCACGGGCAGGTAAATGAGCGTACATATACATCCCTTTGAATTTGCTGCCTAGTGGGCATGGGAGCGTCAGTCGTGCACCTCAGGAATGTGATCGCAGGTCCCGCAAACGCGATGTTTGCCAGCAGCCGTGATTGCGGTGAGGAGAGGCAGAACGGGAAAATGTAAACAAGGCATTTCCCTATTCTGCCTAGTGACATGACAGAGATCTATTGTTCCCTGTCATCGGGAGCAGTGATTGCTGTCATGTCTGTGGTAGCCCACCCCCCCCCCACAGTTAGAATCACTCCCTAGAACAGACTTAACCCCTTGATCGCCCCCTAGTGTTTAACCTCTTCCCTACAAGTGTCATTTATACAGTAATCACTGGCTACTTATAGCACTGATCGCTGTATAAACGACAATGGTCCCAAAATAGTGTCAAAAGTAGGGTTACCACCTCATCCCTTTAAAACTGAACACCTATTAATTACACAGGTTCTGTGGCAGATTAAGGCTTTAATTAAACGAAAGTAGTGCCTTATTTGCATTAAATTAGCCTCAGAACCTGTGTAATTAATAGGTGTACTGTTTTAAAGGGATGAGGTGGCAACCCTAGTCAAGTGTCCGCCATAATGTCGCAGTCACAATAAAAATTGCAGATCGTCGCCATTACTAGTAAAAAAAAAAATACTGTATTTTCCGGCGTATAAGACGACCCCCTAATTTTCCAGCCAAAATGTTGGTTTTGTGATATACTCACCATATACATGCCAGACTGTGCCCCATTACATGCCAGATGGTGCCCCATTACATGACCAGACTGTGCCCCATTATATGCCAGACCTGCCCCATTACATGACCAGACCGTGCCCCATTACATGACCAGACCTGCCCCATTACATGACCAGACCATGCCCTTACCTTATCCCATGCGAATCGCGGCCGTGTAACCTAACAGCTTACCTTACCAGAATCGCGGCCGTACGATTTTTCAAAAGCCGCGCCTCCGATGTCTTCTGTTTCCCGTGATAGGCGGAACATTCAGCTTCCCATGAGGCACTGTGTTCAGTGTTCGCCTATCACGGAGGCCCTCTCGTCCGAGGACGAGAGGGCCTCCGTGATAGGCGGACACCAAACACAGTGCCTCCTGGGAAGCTGATTGTTTCCGCCTATCACAGAACAGAAGACGTCGGAAGCGCGGCTTTTGAAAAATCGTACGGCCGCGATTCTGGTAAGGTAAGCTGTTAGGTTACCGGCGTATAAGACGACCCCCGACTTTTAAGAAGATTTTAAGGGGCTAGAAAGTCGTCTTATACGCCGGAAAATACGGTATTAATAAAAATGCTATTAATCTATCCCCTATTTTGTAGATGCTATGACTTTTGTGCAAACCAAACAATATACACTTATTGCATTTCCTTTTACCAAAAATATGTAGAAAAATACATATTGGCCTAAACTGAGGAAAACATTTTTTTATATATTTTTGGGGGATATTTATTATAGCAACAAGTAAAAAATATTGCTTTCTTTTCAATTCAATTTCCGCTGCTTTTTTGTTTAAAGCGCAAAAAATAAAGACCGCAGAGGCGAACAAATACCACCAAAAGAAAGCTCTATTTGTGAGAAAAAAAGGACGTAAATCTTGTTTGGGTACAACGTCACACAACCGCGCAATTGTCAGCTAAATTCTTCCAAGGCTGAAGTAGTTAGGAGGTGTGGCAGGGGGAATGTCCTATGCCTACATATGTTTGCTAGTAGGTGTCCCTCATTCCCAATCACACAGTCCTCTCTTGACATAAGAGCCCTATGTTTTGGCTCCAGCAGCGTGACAGAGAGCAGGAGTTGGATTAGGCAACCCTAAATACTGCCTGTCCCGGATCAGAGTCATGCAAGGGAGTTGGCAGTGTAAAGTTGGGGGTTGTTAGCTCAAGTGGGATATGCGTTTTTTAACGATTCACGCCAGTCAGGAACTGTCTTTAAGGGCTTGTTGGCTCACTTTTATTAAAAAAGCAAAAAAATAAAAATACAAACACAGGTATCGCAGGGGGTTTTCACTGTCCATACAAAATGATACCTTCAGCCTCCTGGCTTATACGTGCAAAAGAAAATACAGAGCCACCTGGCTCTCCTCAGCAGTAGCACAACTGCTCAGGCTCCAGCATGGAACCTTCCCGACTCCTGTCAGCAACCTCACTCAGATCTCTGGGGTTTCACAGTGCAGCCTGCACTCTCCAGCTAATTCAGTGCACACCTGCACTCTCAGGGTTCTCCCTTCCAAGCCCGGACTCCTCAGGAGGGTGGAGCCCAGAACCATGGTCAGGTGTCTATACATAGGCGAGCACACACCTGACCAGTGAGTGTGCTGGAAAACCTGAAAATCTGGACCCAGGACTGGGGATTTTATCCCACCCAGATCTCTATGAAATCCCCGGGCTCCAGGTCCCAAAGTGGACTTTATTAACAATTGAGAAACTGGAATGCCAGTTTCCTCTGTAAACTGAGAGTTTTCCCTGGAGCCCCCCAACCAGTCCAGTTGAAAACCCTGGGTCACCACACCCCTGGGGTACCACACTACTACAGCAGCCATCACCATAGTTACCAACAAAGCCATGTTTCCTGGCCCTAGAGCGTTATTGGCCCACCCACAATATACCAACACGTGATGCTGTTTGAGGGCAAACTAGATCCCATGCTCAGGGAACTTATAGGCAGGTGCAGTGTACTTTCTCCACTGCAAGTGGAGCTCTCTGCAGTGGCACTGTTGTTGGAGAGGAAGTCAAGAGGAATAGGGTTTCTCTATGGTTGCCTGTTTCAATGAAGAAGCTACCCTATTGAATTCTTCCGCTCCATGTGACTCCGGTGACCATCTTCGGTCGGGCAGAGCCTATTTAAGACCCTGGCTCCCAGGTTTGACATTTCATATGTGGGCAGTGTAGGGAAAGTTACCCTGACAAGGAGGGAAAGCGTAGGGTCTGTGACATCTCTGGACATATTCTCGATTGGACACAAGGTGGCCAGGCTGCACTCCACCCCCTTAACAGACGCTGTCAGTCTGGTTGAGCATCGCTCTATTCACTTTGCTGAAAAATGACAAGCTGACATGTCCTCCATTACATGTAAGTGCAATATTTATTCATTACCTAATATCTGTTTTTAACACCCTACACTCAGAGGCGCCCTCTGTTTTTTCCTGTCTTTTTTTGCACCTGCCTGTGTGAAGTATTGCCACTACACTACGCTGCACACCAACAAACAAACACAGATGGCGCTCTGGTTTAAAAACATTGCTCTGGAGGAACCCATGGTCGAGGAAGGCTGATCTAGCTGGAAGGAAACTCATCAGCTAGTTTACATAGGTGGCAAACACAAGGCCCGCGGGCCGAATCCGGCACTCCATGCCATTTCATGTGGCCCTCACACCTTTTCTGCACCTGCAGCCCTCCTCTGGTCCTCCTCCAGACCCTTACTTTATGCTTTTAAGCAATGCATCCAGCTTTTTCCCAGCAGCAGCATAAGAAAAGGGGGTGCACTGTGATGTAAGGGAGAGTGGGGAACTCAACTTCTGATAGTGGGTTGGCTCTTGGCATCCAATTTGAGAGGGGATGCGTAGGACATCTAACCACCTTACACATACAACCGGCCCTTTTGAGGGCAATCATAATGCTGATGTGGCCCACGATGAAATTGAGCCTTTGACACCCCTGAGCTAGTAGGTTTTCAGAAAGTAGAAAAGAGAAGCACCCAGGATACAGACATGAAGAGCACATACCTCTTTGCCAACAGCATCTCTACTGGGGACTGAATGCAGTGTTTGAATGCTGAGTGGGATCTTATGCAATGGTATATTCTTTACAAATGTCTTATAAGATAATAGCTGAAAATATGGAAACAGTGGCCCAGATTCACAGAGCAATTACGCCTGTCTAACTGGTGTTAGACTGGAGTAATTTCCAATTACGCGCGTTTTCTAGCTAGTTGAAAACCTCAAACCATGAATAGACGGCTGCGGGCTTCAATTCGACTGGATTACGTGTTCATACGCCTTCGGATCTACGCTGCAATAAAATTGCGGCCACTGGGTGGACTTCCCGTCGTTTTCCGCGTCTGGGTATGCAAATGAGCTTTTGCCGGCGATCCCCGAAATTACGATCTTCATTCGCAATCTCTTACGGCACCTTTAGTCATCTTTTTTTTGCGTAACACTATACCAGCTTTTTGCTGCTCTAATATTAGACAGCCCATGTTAAGTATGGCTGTCGTTCCCACGTCGAAATTTCTACGTTTTCCGACGTCTTTTATTTTTTTTGACGTAAGTCGTCCGGGAATAGGAATGTTCGTAAACGACACTACTCAAACAACGAATGACGTAACAACGTGATTTCGCGCAATGCACGGCGGGAAATTTCTGAACGGAGCATGCGCAGTTCGATCGCCGCGGGGACGCGCTTAATTTAAATGCTTCACGCCCCCTAATCTCGTATTTCGATTACGCGGCGAGAAATAGACTACGCCGCCGTAGCGTACGGGCAAAAATCTACCAGGATTCGGTGTAGAGCCTGGTAAAATACGGCAACGTAGAGTATTTCGATTACGCAGCGGAATATTAAGTGTATGTGAATCTGGGCCAGTGTTTCCAGGTACAGAGAGTGTCAGATCTTAAAGGAAACGGATACATCTGCATCAACCAAACTTTAAACTTCAAAATAATTGCATTTTGCATTGTATATGCAGATGTTACATATTTTACCAAAGAGCATCTGCCTGCGCTTGCACCCACTGTCACAATTTAACTTTGCCCCTACGGCCACATCATTCATTCGCAGCAAATGAATAAATGAACTACAATAACCGTCTGCCACAGTGGCAGTGTGTAGTTCTCAGTAAACTGTGAGGGCGCCGGTGAGCGCTCTCGTAGTTCGTTGATCTTCCTGCCCTCTAGTAGCTGTCTGCCTGTATGGGAGGTATGGCAGGTAGCTATAGTGGGATTCTGCAAGAGCCTGACACTGCACAAGCAATTTGTACCTGCAAAAATATGTGCATTTATTTTAAAAGTGATGGATTTTATGATACAGTTAGTTGGTATTGAAAATCAGGAACATTTACAGAGACTAACAACCTGCAGAACTGTTTTTTGCAATTCAAGGACTGCAGTCGCCGCTATATAGCAGATATATCTATTCATTATTGTTAATCACATACTGTATGTGTACATCCTCTTTTTATAAATTAACATAATCATTTTCATCTTTTTATACATTAACGTAATCGCATTATATTATTAATAATCATATTTCTGGTTAAAAAAAGTGCATACTTTATTTTGTGAAACATATTTTTACTATAAATAAACTTATCTAAAAGAACATACAGTGAAGTTAAATATTACAACTTTCACATTTTCGTTGAGGAACTCTACTGCCACCGTGTGGTTAGGATGTAAACCGAGAGTTCACATACTATTTCCAGTAAAGTTGTGAAGTCACAGGCATTCAATACATGACGTTTTCTGGCCCCATGCACACTGGGGCTCTTCTAAAGACTTTGCTCCAGGCAGGAGAAAAGCAGCTTCAAAAACGCACCTAAGCCATGTTTTTGCAAATACGCATATAGACACATCAATGCTTTAGGTGTTCATTTATTTCACTGGCCAGCATTAAAATGTATTCTGTCCCTTAAAATTGGGAGTTTTTTATAGCCAAAAGATTCCACTTCTGCTTGCGTAAGTAATGAGTTTTTTTATTGTCTGACTCTAATCGCCCCTTGCTCTAAACTCCTGTAAACTCCTATGTGTGCATGGACACACAGGCTAACATGGAGGGCAATTTGGAGGATAAAAAAAAAAAAAACACAAGTCGCTTACTAAATAGACAGTTCAGGAGCTACTATGCAAACATACTCAATTCATAAATGGTGGAACATCATGAGTACCAAATTGTTACCCAAACATATTTATACGACCACAAAGTTCCTCGCGGCTGAGGCCACGTACACACGATCAGACCGGTCCGATGAAACTGGTCCGACCGACCGCTTTCATCGGACCACGCTGAAGTGGTCTGATGGTCTGATGTGTGTACACACCATCGGACCACAAATCCAATCAGACCAGAACGCAGTGACGTAGAACACAACGACGTGATGAAAAAAAACAAGTTCAATGCTTCCAAGCATGTGTCGAATTGATTCTGAGCATGCGCGGGTTTTTGGTCCGATGCTTTTGTGTACTAACCATCGAATCTGTCCGACAGACAGATTTTAAAGCTAGTTTTAAAACTTTCGTCCAACGGACAACGGTCCGATGGGCCCTTACACACCATCGAATTGGTCCGATGAAACTGGTCTTAAGAACAGTTTCGTCGGACCGATCTGATCATGTGTACGCGGCCTGAGAGGTAAAACAAGTAGAAGAAAAGGGGCTGCTTCGCTTTCTCTTCTCTGCAGAGCAAATAGTCATACTCAGACACTGGAATACCGATGTTGCTCCTACTATTAAAGAGTGGATAGTTGAGGAAAACCATCTAAGGAGAATGGAAGGAATTAACGGCAAACATACAAGCATGTTATCCGCAGCCACATCGCTTCACTTCCCGATTCCCTCACCGAGGATGGCGGCGGGGGAAGCTGAAAGCCGAGCTACCGCTTGGCTTTGGCTGCCGACATCGCGGGCAACATGGACAGGTAAGTGTCCAATTTTTAAAAGTCAGCAGCTGCTGTATTTGTAGCTGCTGGCTTTTACATTTTTTTCTTTCAGTGAACCACCGCTTTAAGTATAGTTGTTTTTGTTGAATAGGTGATAAGATATATTTATATTCATCTTCAAAATATTAGAAGCATTGTCCTTCTCAAACTTCACAAATGTTATGATATATGGGATTAAGTCGATCCAGGTTATGGGCTTTTTGAATGTAACCTTCCAAACTATTTAAAAAAATATATATATAATATATATATATATATATATATACACAGTGCCTTGCAAAAGTATTCGGCCCCCTTGAACTTTGCGACCTTTTGCCACATTTCAGGCTTCAAACATAAAGATATAAAACTGTAATTTTTTGTGAAGAATCAACAACAAGTGGGACACAATCATGAAGTGGAACAACATTTTTGGGATATTTCAAACTTTTTTAACAAATAAAAAACTGAACTAAAAAAATTGGGCGTGCAAAATCATTCAGCCCCTTTACTTTCAGTGCAGCAAACTCTCTCCAGAAGTTCAGTGAGGATCTCTGAATGATCCAATGTTGACCTAAATGACTAATGATGATAAATAGAATCCACCTTTGTGTAATCAAGTCTCCGTATAAATGCACCTGCACTGTGATAGTCTCAGAGGTCCGTTTAAAGCACAGAGAGCAGGGAACACACCAGGCAGGTACAAGATACTGTTGTGGAGAAGTTTAAAGCCAGATTTGCATACAAAAAGATTTCCTGGTGCCTCCATGGCAGCATACCAATGGTTGGTCGCTCCGCCCTCATCCAACCCACAGGACCATGTAACTCTATAAAAGAAAGAGTTCCTCCCCCTTCAGGCATTCTTTTTTCTGTCCTAATCCCTGCAGGATCACAGATCGGCCCTACCTGACCGTCATATAGTGTAACCATTGCAGGTTCATGCTCTCCTGCAGTATGAAGTCCCATTACTTGGACTGCTAAATGCCTCACATAAGTATGGGAGCCCGTTTTTCTGTGGATCTTTTTGGGGCCTGTCTAAAAACATCCAGGAGCATCTCCTTCTCCTCTGTGGCTTTTGGCTGGCTATTTCGGGGCAAGACAACACAAGGTACCTTTTAGAGCCTACAATAGCATTTCAATGTGTTTTGTCTCACCCTCTTCATGTCTGCTGACATTGCATCCATGTGCATCTGATTTTGCATCCATGTGCACCTGATTTGGCATCCATGTGCACCTGACAGTGCATGCATGTGCACCTGACAATGCACCCATGTGCCCCTGACAGTGCATGCATGTGCACCTGACAATGCATCCATGTGCACCTGACAGTGCATGCATGTGCTCCTGACAGTGCATCCATATGCACCTAACAGTGCACCCGACAGTGCATCCAAGTGCACCTGACAGTGCATGCATGTGCACCTGACAGTGCATGCATGCACACCTGACAGTGGATCTGACAGTGGACCTGTCAATGCATCTATGTGCTCCTGACAATACATCAATGTGCATCTAGCAGTGCACCTGACAGTGCATACATGTGCACCTGATAATGCATCCATGTGCATCTAGCATTGCACCTGACAGTGCATCTATGCTCACCTGACAGTGCATCCATGTGTGCCTGATGCCGCTTCCATGTGTACCTGGCACTACCTGGCTACCTGAAACTGCAGCCATGGATGCCTGACACTGCCTTCATGTACACTTAACACTGTATACATGTACACCTAACACTCCCTCCATGTGTACCTAACACGGCATCCATATGTACCTGGTCCTGCCTCTATGTGCGCCTGGTGCTACCCCCATGTGTGCCCGCATGCCACTCTCCTGTAGGTTCTTCCTGGGAGCCGTTAGTGGCCTGATTCTGCCGCCGGGTGCTTCGCCATTTCCTTCCCTGTGTGTGTGTGTGTGGGCGCTTCGCGCGCGTCTCCCAACACAGCTTAATCATCTCGGGGGGCGGCGTTACAGCGGAACGTCACGGCACATGCGCAGTAACCTTTCTGAGGTTGAGCGGCGGCCATTTTGGTACACCCTGGCCGAGATTGTCTATTCTAGATTAATGGCTAATTCAAGTCTGACAAAGAAAGACACCTTTAGGTGTCTGCTTCCCCTTCACCTCTCTCTTATAGAGCTTAACCAATATACGGATGATATGTAGGTGTGTATGTATGTATATCTATGTGTTTACATGTGGGGGTATGTATGTTTGTGTGTGTGTATATATATATATATATATATATATATATATATATATATATATATATATATGTGTGTATGTATATATACAGTGCAGAAAATAAGTATTTGAACACCCTGCTATTTTGCAAGTTCTCCCACTTGGAAATCATGGAGGGGTCTGAAATTGTCATCGTAGGTGCATGTCCACTGTGAGAGACATAATCAAAAAAAAAATTCCAGAAATCACAATGTATGATTTTTTTAACTATTTATTTGTATGATACAGCTGCAAAAGTATTTGAACACCTGAGAAAATCAATGTTAATATTTGGTACAGTAGCCTTTGTTTGCAATTACAGAGGTCAAAGTTTCTTGTAGTTTTTCACCAGGTTTGCACACACTGGAGGAGGGATTTTGGTCCACTCCTCCACACAGATCTTCTCTAGATCAGTCAGGTTTCTGGGCTGTCGCTGAGAAACACGGAGTTTGAGCTCCCTCCAAAGATTCTCTATTGGGTTTAGGTCTGGAGACTGGCTAGGCCACGCCAGAACCTTGATATGCTTCTTACAGAGCCACTCCTTGGTTATCCTGGCTGTGTGCTTCGGGTCATTGTCATGTTGGAAGACCCAGCCTCGACCCATCTTCAAAGCTCTAACTGAGGGAAGGAGGTTGTTGCCCAAAATCTCGCAATACATGGCCCCGGTCATCCTCTCCTTAATACAGTGCAGTCGCCCTGTCCCATGTGCAGAAAAACACCCCCAAAGCATGATGCTACCACCCCCATGCTTCACAGTAGGGATGGTGTTCTTGGGATGGTACTCATCATTCTTCTTTCTCCAAACACGGTTAGTGGAATTATGACCAAAAAGTTCTATTTTGGTCTCATCTGACCACATGACTTTCTCCCATGACTCCTCTGGATCATCCAAATGGTCATTGGCAAACTTAAGACGGGCCTTGACATGTGCTGGTTTAAGCAGGGGAACCTTCTGTGCCATGCATGATTTCAAACCATGACGTCTTAGTGTATTACCAACAGTAACCTTGGAAACGGTGGTCCCAGCTCTTTTCAGGTCATTGACCAGCTCCTCCCGTGTAGTCCTGGGCTGATTTCTCACCTTTCTTAGGATCATTGAGACCCCATGAGGTGAGATTTTGCATGGAGCCCCAGTCCGAGGGAGATTGACAGTCATGTTTAGCTTCTTCCTTTTTCTAATGATTGCTCCAACAGTGGACCTTTTTTCACCAAGCTGCTTGGCAATTTCCCCGTAGCCCTTTCCAGCCTTGTGGAGGTGTACAATATTGTCTCTAGTGTCTTTGGACACCTTTTTGGTCTTGGCCATGTTAGTAGTTGGATTCTTACTGATTGTATGGGGTGGACAGGTGTCTTTATGCAGCTAATGACCTCAAACAGGTGCATCTAATTTAGGATAATAAATGGAGTGGAGGTGGACATTTTAAAGGCAGACTAACAGGTCTTTGAGGGTCAGAATTCTAGCTGATAGACAGGTGTTCAAATACTTCTTTGCAGCTGTATCATACAAATAAATAGTTAAAAAATCATAAATTGTGATTTCTGGAATTTTTTTTTTGGATTATGTCTCTCACAGTGGACATGCACCTACGATGACAATTTCAGACCCCTCCATGATTTCCAAGTGGGAGAACTTGCAAAATAGCAGGGTGTTCAAATACTTATTTTCTGCACTGTATGTACTGTATATATTGTGTATGTATTAATAGGGTTATTTATGCCTTGCTATACTTTACGTAGTTGGATTTAATCTTAGTCCTAGCCGCTCTGATATACAACGCTGCATCAATAAAGATCCTCAACATACCGCTAGGTAAGGGCTGCAACATAACGGGTAAGTTCCTTCATGCAAAGAGCTTAGGGCATATGGAAACACTCTTTTGTTTGTTTCCACAGCCCGCACCGAGAACCACCCACAGGGGTTCTCTAGAGGGGTCACCCCAGCATACTCCAGGCAGGCAGGACCCCCAGCGCAAATCTGCACACCAGGGCAAAAGCCTGTTGAGTTTGTGGCAAACTTTACTGGGAAGATTGGTGTGTGGTCCAAAGTCTGTCTACAGAGAAGAAAGCAGTAAAGCGCTATCTTTTCTCCAGACCGGTTAAGAAGCTGATTCGGAAAGCGAGCCGGTTACAGTCAAAGAACATATCAACGTTTGACGTCAGTTTATTAAAATCGCATCACATTGTTATCACTTTATCATCACATTAAAAGACACGATTCAGTGGGAAAAAGATCCTTTATCCTCTGTCCATACGGGAAAATATTGTTTTCCTCACCTGACAAAGAAGGCTGCACCCGTTACCTTTAAGAGGTTAGGAGAACGAGCGGCGATAAGTGGGGAAAAATGCATCGCCTACAATTAATGTCTCAAATTTTCTTACCACTGGCGGAAGCAGAGGCTTGATTCAGATCCAACTTCGGGCACGTCGGTCATGGCATTAGCCAGGAATACAGCCATCAATGTCCTTGGGTGCTACCTCAGAGCCATGCTAAACTTCATCACAGCCAGAAGGGCATTACGGTTAGAGCCATGGTCGGGGGACCTATCCGCAATGCAGTCCTAGTGTCGCATCCCATATGATGGAAGGCCTGGTTCGGCGATAAAGAGAAATTCCCCAAGAAATTTCGCCTCATGGGCAGCTACCAAAGATCGAGAGGAGGCTGGGAAGGCTCACAAGCCACCCTTCCCAGATTGAGCAATCCTATGACCGCGTCTTCGACGGTTGAGAGCCAAAAGTCCTTCTGCCCCCCTTATCCACTGGTCCGGTAGTAGCAAGACTCAGGCTTTTCTGCCTACGTTTGGGTGGAAAACTGCACTGGTCCATGCAGCCTCCACGGTCCTTCAGGGACTTTTTTCTCTTCTGGGGATTCAAAACCATTCTCCACCCCTTTCCTCTCTGACCCACCAGATTCCAATCCCCAAAGACCAGAAAAAAGCTTTCTTTCAGTATATTCAAATATCTCTGCACCAACAGGCAGTATTGCCAGTACCAGTCTTGGAGAAACACCCCGGGGCTCGACTCCCCGATCCTTTATTTTTGAGTTCCCAGGAAACCGGAGGCTGGAGACTAGTGTTGGACCTGAATAGGATAACGGATACTTTCAGGTAGAACAAGTCATTTGGAGCCAGGTATTTGGATGGTCTCTATGGGTCCTCAGGCTGTGCACCTTCAAATTCCCATCCATCATCTTTCCAATCTTTCTCCCGGGCTCAAAGTAGGCGATTTGCGCCTCCAATTCAAACATCTTACCTCTGGGATTGCATCCCAAAAACCTTTTTACCAAGGTTCTGGTAACCATCCTAGCTTCCTTCTGGGAAGGGGAGATCAGGGTCCTACATTACTTCCAGTTCGAATGACTTATCTACTTGGTCAATTAGCGCTTATGCACGCATCTGGAAGCTTTATTTAACACCCCGAAGAGACGACACCACCTTCAATCAGAGAGGATCCCTGAATTTGTACAGAAGGTGGACGAAGCGAACCAGTTGGCATCTACGATCTCCACTTGTTTTTTTTCTGGCACAATGGAGAAAGGGGCATCTAAGACAAACAGTTATTGGGGGATGTCCAGCCTTGGTAGTGGACATGGCCTCCCAACCTCCTAGTTCACAGCCCCGTTGAACCATTCTTGCATCTGAGGCAAGTCATCTGGGCTGGGGGGGGGGGTGACACATCTCCAAGAGAACCAGTTAGTACAAGCAGGATGGCGGCTCAATTCGGTAAGTATTTCCGATATCCTAGAGCTAAGAGTAGCATTGATGGTGCATCTAGCCCCTCTTCTTGGGAGCAAGTCCATACTGGCTCAGACAGACAAGGCGGCAGTAGCCCATGTTCAAAGCCAAGTCGGGACGCACAGCAGGTCTCTGACCCAGCAAAGTGTCCCTATTAATTCATAGGCCGAGAATAATTGGATCAATCTTCGGGCTGCCTATGGCCCAGCCCCCAAGATTCAGCTAGCCGTTCATCTTTTTCAAGACCTTTCAACAGCAACAATGGATGATCACTAGGCCCGCAGATTTCCGTCGGATATACCAACAAGGGGGTACTCCCCATTTAGATCATAGAACTTCCAAAAGGGATATGTTTTCCCTAATGTTTACTCTGATACTGTTTTTTCTCCAGCTCCTGAGGTTGATCAAGGTCGCCATCATGGCAGTCACGCTATTCTGGCAAAAAAGACAATGGTTTCCACTATTAGTCAAATGGCTCGGTACAGTTCCCACACACGGCCAACCTCCTATATCAAGACGCCTTCTTTCACCCACGCCCAGGGATCCTGGACTTGAAGGCCCAAAAGTTGGGCAGAACAGACTGGGTGACCTAATTTGCTCACATGGTTTCACCCAGACATTATTACAGGCAAGAGATTCATCCACCTATGCCACCCACTAATAGGTTTTAAAGGAGGTTCACAGAACTGGAAGAATCCAGCCTTTTCAATTCGCTAGGTCCTGAGGTCCAAAAGATTCTACTTTCTACAAACTGGTCTGAACTTAGGCTTAGGTCTTAAAGCACTCGGAAAGTTCAGCTTGGAGCCTTGTCAGCTCGGACGGTCGCACAACTAGGCACATAGTCTCCTCGTGGAACGCTTCCTAAAAACAGTCAAAGACTACGCCCTCCCAGGAGGACCCACACCCCATATGGGTGTCTGACAGTTGTCTTAAGAAAACCTACCTTTGCTCCTACTAAAGAGTGTGCATTGGAAGACATTACCTGGGAACCTACCTTGCTGATTGCTATCATGTCAGGGCATAGAGCGTCAGAAACGCAACCTCTAGGGGCACAGAAATCCTACGTCGCCTTTTTTTGCCCCAGACAGGGTTATTCTACAGTCTATGCTCTGGTATGTCCTTAAAGTGTCTACAGTCTACCATCTCAGCCAGAAATGGGTTCTCTCGACCTTCAGAGGAGACCCAATCCCCTCAAACTACACGGTTTGGATATAGCCAGATCGCTGAGGCGTTACTTAGAACTAACACAACAGTTTTGCAAGGATCAATGTTCATTCGTTATTCCCAAGGGCGAAAGGAAGGCAATGTCGGGTTCCAAGCTAGTCCAAGGACTTATCGGGTTAGTGGTCTCCCAGCCTGAATGCTCACGAGGAGTCCTCGGCAGCGTTTGGGCTGAGGTGTCTCCTGTGACGAGTTGCAGGACGACTAGTTAGTTATTCTTCATTACCTTCATGTCGCACTATAGCCTAGAGGCGGCAGTCCTTATCTCCCGAGACTTGGGAGGAGATTTTGAACTATCAGTTCTGTAAACTCATTTGATTATACTATTGCAGTACCCTTCCTGTAAGCGAGTTAGTAACCATTGGTATGCTGCCATGGAGGCACCATGGAGGCACCAGTAAAAAGGAAAATTGAATACTTACCTTTCTGTAATTTTCCTTTCCTGGTGCCTACCCATGGCGGCATACACCCTCCCTTCTGTAATCCTTAAAGTTCTAAAGACTAGACAAGAATGCCTGAGGGGGGAGGAACTCTTTCTTTTATAGAGTTACATGGTCCTGTGGGTTGGACGAGGGCGGAGCCACCAACCATTGGTATGCTGCCATGAGTAGGCACCAGGAAAGGAAAATTACAGAAATGTAAGTATTCAATTTCCCGTTTTCCCTAGCTTTAAACATCCCAAGGAGCACTTTACAAGTGATAATATTGAAATGGAAGGAGTATCAGACCACTGCAAATCTACAAAGACCTGGCCGTCCCTCTAAACTTTCAGCTCATACAAGGAGAAGACTGATCAGAGATGCAGCCAAGAGGCCCATGATCACTCTGGATGAACTGCAGAGATCTACAGCTGAGGTGGGAGACTGCACAAATTTGGCCTTTATGGAAGAGTGGCAAGAAGAAAGCCATTTCTTAAAGATATCCATAAAAAGTGTCATTAAAAGTTTGCCACAAGCCACCTGGGAGACACACCAAACATGTGGAGAAAGGTGACCTGATTAGATGAAACCAAAATCGAACTTTTTGGTAACAATGCAAAACTTTATGTTTGGCCTAAAAGCAACACAGCTCATCACCCTGAACACGCCATTCCCACTGTCAAACATGGTGGTGGCAGCATCATGGTTTGGGCCTGCTTTTCTTCAGCAGGGACAGGGAAGATGGTTAAAATTGATGCGAAGATGGATGGAGCCAAATACAGGACCATTCTGG
Organism: Rana kukunoris; assembly: GCA_029574335.1. Classification (NCBI taxonomy): domain Eukaryota; kingdom Metazoa; phylum Chordata; class Amphibia; order Anura; family Ranidae; genus Rana; species Rana kukunoris. The sequence goes on from CM056052.1 coordinate 73,398,793, forward strand.
AAGAAAACCTGATGGAGTCTGCAAAAGACCTGAGACTGGGACGGAGATTTGTCTTCCAACAAGACAATGATCCAAAACATAAAGCAAAATCTACAATGGAATGGTTCACAAATAAACATATCCAGGTGTTAGAATGGCCAAGTCAAAGTCCAGACCTGAATCCAATCGAGAATCTGTGGAAAGAACTGAAAACTGCTGTTCACAAATGCTCTCCATTCAACCTCACTGAGCTCGAGCTGTTTTGCAAGGAGGAATGGGCAAAAATTTCAGTCTCTCGATGTGCAAAACTGAAAGAGACATACCCTAAGCGATTTACAGCTGTAATCGCAGCAAAAGGTGGCGCTACAAAGTATTAACTTAAGGGGGCTGAATAATTTTGCACACCCAATTTTTCGTTAAAAAAGTTTGAAATATCCAATAAATTTCGTTCCACTTCATGATTGTGTCCCACTTGTTGATTCTTCACAAAAAAATTACAGTTTTATATCTTTATGTTTGAAGCCTGAAATGTGGCAAAAGGGCGCAAAGTTTAAGGGGGCTGAATACTTTCGCAAGGCACTGTATAATTATATATATATATATATATATATATAGTCGTGGCCCTCTGACCGAGAGTGATGTGGATCACATAAACACGCGACAAGACTTACAACATAAATAGACCTGAAGTGTGCCTTGGTGGTCTGGTCAGTATGCCAAGAAAAGGGGGCATACCCAAAGTAAGTTAATTGAATAAGGATATGCTGAGAAGTGCCCTGAAAAAGGGAAGGGCGGGAGGGTGTCGAATGCGATTGAATGCGCAGACTCACGGACATGAGGTGAGCTGGGAAGAGTCAGCCCAGTGACGTGTAGTACTGCACACTGAACCGACAGAGAGCATGTGTGAGTGGGCTGCTTAAATACCCTCCGGGCTCCTCCCATAAACTCAGGCCACCATACTGGCCTTCTTATTTATGGTCGTGGCCCTCTGACCGAGAGTGATGTGGATCACATAAACACGCGACAAGACTTACAACATAAATAGACCTGAAGTGTGCCTTGGTGGTCTGGTCAGTATGCCAAGAAAAGGGGGACAAAAGACTCAGATAGGGAAATAGCTTATATTGATTTATTGTATTTATTGAGCCAGCTTGGTAAAGGCTTGTGCCATTTCTTCCTGAGGATTTGGGATATATGTGGCAAAACAAGGAGACTTCCCATCAGCCTGGTATCTTGATTACATGGTCTGGTACCTGTTGTGAGGCAGTTGAGACTGCTCTAATTTGGAAAGAATGTCCTGAGAACAGACTGGGATTTGAAGCCCAAGTTGCTTAGGATTCTGACATGCTTGACAAACTGGCTGCCACACTGGAAGCTGGTTTAGAAAGGGTAGCAACGAGCTACAATCAGATTGGCTGGGTAGATGGAGCAGTAGTCGGTCGAGCACCGTCACTGGGCGTCAGGCATTGTTAGTCTGAAACAGGTTGATGTCAACCCCCGGCTCTGGTTTGTTGCGTTTGCAGACTGAGAGTGTAGGGGTTCGAAAGCGAGTCGGGTGGTGTCGGAGCAGTGTCTGACTGCCGGAGCCACTGATTGTAAATTCACTAGGTCGTTGGGAACCGTAGAAGGCCTGGTAGATGGCTGCTAGGATGACTATGCTGGGCAAGGCCCTAAATGGGGAACGAGTAAGGATTTTAGACATGTGCCTAAAGAGGGCATTCTTGAAAAGTAGGCGCTTGCCACTGACTACAGGTTGGTGCTTCTGTATGCTCTGTAGGAGGGACTTGACTGCATGGGCTCGAGAATACTGACAGTTTACTGGGGTCCTGTAGGGACACAAAATGCTGGACGCCATCTAGATATGGCGTGATAGTATTGTGAGAAAGGGTCAGCTGCGTGTGGCAATACGATATGAAGGCTAGGACGTGTCTAACGTTGCCTATTGCTGCTCCGAGGCAAGTGACCAAAAATTAGCAGTTAGTGTTCCAAGCAGTGCGATAGGCCTTCAGTGTGTTGCGTGCCAAGGAGTGGTTAATAAGCTGGGTTGAGTTGGTGGGATGCTACTTCAGTCCATCGTCAGCAATGACCAGGGTGGGACAGGGATGGTTATTGGGTCAGCTCCAGGCTCTTGCTGGAAAAAAAAAGGTTAGAATGGGATAGAGCATCAGCTGCGATTTTGCATTTGCCTGGAATATGACTACAGAAGATATTAAACTGGTGACGGAGTGACAGCTGCGCGAGCCTGCGCAGGAAGGAAGTAATGGGGAGAGGCTTGATCTACCTTAATTGATGAAGTCGGCTGTGGCCTGATTGTCTGTGGTGAAGAACACTGTCTGTCCAGTTCAAGTGTGGCCCCAAACCTGGGCAGCTGCCACAATGGGGTACAGCACGAGACGTGATGAAGACTGGGTGAAGCAGAAATTTAAGAGAATTTCTGGGGGCCAAGGTTTGGAGAACCAGTGGCGGACGAAAAATGCACGCAAAAGCCTGTGGTGGCTCGGCTGACACTGGCGGGATGAAGATTGAAATGCTGTTCTATCAGGTGGGGAAGTTGTCCCACATAGCTAAGTCTGCTACTGATGCTTGGTCTAGTTTGATAACTTGGACTGGATCTTGCATTGGTGTGAGAAAATCAAGACAATACACAGGTGCTCAACAAGACGATATACGTGCACTCACTGACCAACGTGCACTCGCCGACCAACGTGCACTCGCCGACCAACGTGCACCCGCCGACCAACGTGCACCCGCCGACCAACGTGCACCCGCAGACCAACGTGCACTCGCAGACCAACGTGCACTCGCTGACCAACGTGCACTCGCAGCACTCGCTGGTGCTGGATGGAAACCTGAACTAACTGCAGGGAAAAAGACAGGGAAAAGATCAGTGGCCCGCGTGCCACTAAAGATGAATGGCCAACTGGGTGCCACTGTGTGTTTGTTTGGCTGATTGTCACTGAGGTGTGTTAGCAAGTTTAGTTTCTATTCGGGTTTGCACGTAGGTGCGTGCTGCAAAGTGTTTTATACTGCTGCAGACAATATTGTGTGGTTGCAAGGATCTCAGTCTGGTTTGCTGAGATGATATTGCGTGATTTCAAAGGTCTCGATGATTATGAGGTTTGTTTTGAGATGGCCTTGTGTGGTTGCACGGGTCTCAACAAGTGAGGGGTTGCTGAGACGATGTTGCATTTGCAATGGTCTCAAGTGAGTGTCGGGCTGCTGAGATGACTATGTATGGCTGCAAAGGTCTGAACAGGTGTCAGGTTGCTGAGACGATATTGCGTTTGCAATAGTGGCAAATGAGTGTCAGTTTGCTAAGACGACTTTGTATGGCTGCAAAAGTCTGAACGGGCGTTAGGTTGCGTGGTTGCAAAGGTCTAGACGAGTGTGAGGTAGCTGAGATGATATTACATTTTGCAAGGGTCTCAAATGAGTGTCAAGTTGCTGAGACAATATTCCCCCCTTTTATTTTTTATAAAAACGACTGTAAATGAAACGCTGGTAAACATGAGTTACCACATCTGGCTGTGTTTACAAGCTGTTACAGGCATCGGCGTTTCGAATGCCTTTGAACATCCGTCTGAACCCAATTTTTTTTTTTTTTTCGAAAAGTTTTCTGAACTCAACTGCCTAGAAATGACTATAAATGATCCTGTGTACATGTACTGATAATATAACATAGAGGAGTGATTGGGGATCCTGTGTAGATGTACTGGTAAGATAACATAGAGGAGAGATCAGGGGCGGCTGAAAAACACCCATTTTTCTGGCTGCAAGGGTCTCAATGAATGCCATGTTGCTGGGGCGAGACTGCGTGGTCACAAAGTTCTTTGATAAATGGGAGGTTGCTTGAGACGGTATTGCGTGGTTGCAAGGCTCCCAATGAGTGTGGGGCTGCTGAGACGGTATTGTGTTTGCAAGGGTCTCAACAATGGTGTGAGGCTGCCGAGACGGTATTGCGTGGTTGCAAGGGCCTTGATGAATGTGGGGCTGCTGAGACGGTATTGCGTTTGCAAGGGTCTCAACAATGGTGTGAGGCTGCTGAGACGGTATTGCGTGGTTGCAAGGGCCTTGATGAATGTGGGGCTGCTGAGATGGTATTGCGTTTGCAAGGATCTCAACAAGGGTGTCAAGCTGCTGAGACGGTTTTGCGTGGTTGCAAGGGCCTTGATGAATGTAGGGCTGCTGAGACGATTTTGCGTGGTTGCAATGGTCTCAACAGGTGTCAGGTTGCTGGGCCGAGATTGCGTGGTGGAAAAGTTTTTTATTTTTTGCGTTATTTTTTTTTTTATATATATATATTTTTTCTGTGCGTTTTTGTAAGGGACTTGTGTTGCAAGGGTCTTAACAGGGGTGTCAGGCTGCTGAGATGATTTTGTGTGGTTTCAAGGGTCTCGATGAGTGTGGGTCTGCTGAGACGGTATTGCGTTTGTAAGGGTCTCAACAAGGGTGTCAAGCTGCTGAGACGATTTTGCTTGGTTGCAATGGTCTCAACAGGTGTCAGGTTGCTGGGCCGAGATTGTGTGGTGGCAAAGTTTTTTTATTTTTTGCACTTTAACCACTTTAGCCCCGGGCCTGTTTTTCAGATTCGGTGTTTACGAGACTAAAACATTTTTTTTTGCTATAAAATTACTTAAAACCCCCAAACATTATATATATTTTTTTTCTAACACTCTAGAGAATAAAATGGCAGTCATTGCAATACTTTTTGTTACACCGTATTTGCGCAGCGGTCTTACAAGCGCACTTTTTTTGGAAAAAATTCACTTTTTTAAATAAAAAAATAAGACAACAATAAATTTGGCCCAATTTTTTTACATATTGTGAAAGATAATGTTACGCCGAGTAAAATGATACCCAACATGTCACGCTTAAAAATTGCGCCCGCATGTGGCATGGCGTCAAACTTTTACCCTTAAAAATCTCGATAGGCGATGTTTAAAAAATTCTACAGGTTGCATTTTTTGAGATACAGAGGAGGTCTAGGGCTAGAATTATTGCTCTCGCTCTAACGATCGCGGCGATACCTCACTTGTGTGGTTTGAACACCGTTTTCATATGCAGGCGCTACTCGCGTATGCGTTCGCTTCTGCGCGCGAGCTCGTCGGGACGGGGCGATTTAAAAAATTTTTTTTTTTGTTTTCGTATTTATTTCTATTAATTTTACCAATTTTTAACACTAAAATAAAAAAAATAAAAAAATGATCACTTTTATTCCTATTACAAGAAATGTAAACATCCCTTGTAATAGAAAAAAGCATGACAGGTCCTCTTAAATATGAGATCTGGGGTCAAAAAGACCTCAGATCTCATATTTAGGCTAAAATGCAAAAAAAAAAAAAAAAATTTTAAATGTCATTTTTCAAATGACATTTAAAAAAAAATGTCTCTTTAAGACGCTGTTTGGAACTGACGTTTGACGTCACTTCCGCCCAGCGGAGCTACGGGGATGGACGAGGGAAATTTTTTCCCTCACTCGCATCCCCGCTGACCAGACGAGCGCACCCGATCGCCTCCGCCGCTACCGACGGCTCCGGTAAGCGGCGGAGAGCGCGGGAGCGCAGCGGGAGGGGGGGGGACGCTCGTTCGCTACCGATAACGGCGATCTCGCGGCGATTCCGCCGCGGAGACCGCCATTATCGTTTACCCGACCGCCCACAGAAGAGATGGATATCTCGGTTGTGGCAGCAGCTGCTGCCGTTACCGAGATATCCATCCTCAAAGTGCCGACGTATACCTGCGGTGGGCGGTCGGGAAGTGGTTAATGTTTAATTTTGCTTTTTTTCTTTTTGCGTTTTTATATATCTTTTTTTTTTTGCCTTTTGTAAGGGTCATGTGTTGCAAGGGTCTTAAGGGTGTCAGGCTGCTGAGATGATATACGAGTGGTTGCAAGGATGTCAATGAGTGTGAGGGCTGCTGAGACGATATTGCGTTTGCAAGGGTCTCAACAAGGGTGTCAGGCTGCTGAGACGATTTTGCGTGGTTGCAATGGTCTCAGCAGGTGTCAGGTTGCCGAGGGGCTGAGATTGCGTGGTGGCAAAGTTTATTTTATTTTTTTGAGTTTATTTTTTGCGTTTTTTTTTTTTATATATATATTTTTTTTTTTGCGTTTTGTAAAGGTCATGTGTTGCAAGGGTCTTAACAAGGGTGTCAGGCTGCTGAGATGATTTGCATGGTTGCAAGGTCTCAATCAATAAGAATTGGGTTACTGAGAAAGGATAGAAACACCTGGTTTGTTTGTACCTTAAGCAAGCAGTATAAGGTAGAAGGACAACGCCTGTTTGAATCGTAGGTTCCGTAGGGGCCACTAATGAACGATATGGGAGACAACGAATGGTAGCAAATTGATAGGACATAAAGAATGTAATAACAAATCTTACTTGCGACAGTGGGCCATGCAAGTGAGTTTGCGGCGGACTGTGGCTGGAGTGAAACATGTCGGGAAGGTGTAGCGTGATGCCGTGCATGGGGCAAAACAATGAGGTTTGGTGTAGAAAATAGAACACGAGAAGTGCGTATCAATGCTTTGTAAGCTCCACTGCAGGAACCAAACATATGGTACGGGTGACACCATGAGTGGCCACAAATTTGACATGACAAACAAGCTAACGAATCCTACCTGGGACAGTGAACGTGCAACTGGGTTTGCTTTGGACTGGAGTGGATGTGCAACACATCCGAAGAGTGTGGTGTGGCGCCATGCATGGCGCACAGGCAATAACTTTGGTAAATAAATGAGAGAGAAGAACCATGAACAAACAATTTGTAAGTTCCGCTGCGGGAACTAAAAACACACGGCATGGGGGAACAATGAATGACAACGGTAGAAAGCATGCAATGTATCTGATACAAAACCGTTGTAAAAATTCATTAAACAAATTCGATAAGAATCGGTAGTAAGGAGTATTGAACGAATCTGATACGATTTGGTTGTAGAGTGTATGCTACCCCTTGCTTTGAAACCGAACACCTACCAACCACCCATCCCCCCAGGCTAATCAAGTGCAGACAAGGCACCATGTGAGTCCAATTACCACCTCAATCTGCCAAAGAACCCATACAAACACATGCTAATCTCCAAATGGATTTACAAATGAATCGTATGTTTGGCAGAAGGAAGTTACAAATGTACTACGCCTGAGCCGAATGATGTTGGAACATGAGCAACAATAACTCAGGCAGATTTTTTTTCCAAAAGAAATGCAGGATAGGAAGCATAACGAATTGCAAGATTGCACAAGATACGAAAAGGTTTGAATCCTACCTGCGACAGTAAGCGGGAACCCCCGGCGAAGACCATGAAGGGAGAAGCCACAAAGTGATTGCGATGTCGAATGCGATTGAATGCGCAGACTCACGGACATGAGGTGAGCTGGGAAGAGTCGGCCCAGTGACGTGTAGTACTGCACACTGAACCGACAAAGAGCATGTGTGAGTGGACTGCTTAAATTCCCTCCGGGCTCCTCCCATAAACTCAGGCCACCATACTGGCCTTCTTATATATATAAATTCACCATTTTATTGTAAAGTCACATGACCGAAATTCCCCAGCACAGATTCACTAGCCTCACTTGTGGAAGTCAATTAACAGTGCATGGCTGAGGATAACAGACTAGAGCCAGTGAAGCCAGCAAGTGTTCCTGATCACTAGCCACACCAGCCATGGTGTCAACAGACCAGTGTAAACCAGCAACAGTGTTCCTGATCACTAGCCACACCAGTCCCAGTGTCAATAAACCAGCAACAGTCTTCCCGATCACTAGCCACACCAGTCCCAGTGTCAACAGATCAGTGTGAGCCAGCAAACTTGTTCCAGCTCACTAGCTTCACTAGTCCTAGTATTGCCAGTGCCAGTGTTGGCCAGCTACAACCCCAGTAGTGTCACCAGAACCAGAAAAGCCAACAGTGTTCTGATTTCTACCCACACACCAGTCGCCAGTGTCACCAGAGCCAGCAACGGTGTTCTGATTTCTTGGTACACCAGTACCACTGTAAGCCAGAAACAATGTTACTGATCACAGCCACACCAGTACAGTATCACTACAGCCAGTGAAAGCGACCACCAGTGATCTGATCACAAGGCACACCAGTACAGTGTCATATAGTACCATCGTTACTGGAACCAGTTTTCTAATCACCAACCAGCTCCAGTACCAGTACAGCCACTGCCAAAAATGTACACTTCTGAGGAGACCTTTTAAATTCGGAGTATAATGGATGTTTATACTGTCCTGGAACTCCTAGGCCTCAAATTGTGATAGGTAGTCAGTAAAACAGATGACTAATTTATGCCCCTTAACCCCTTCAATACTGGGCTTTTATTACCCACCTCAATACCGGGCCTATTCTGTCACTTCATTCCTACATGTACAAATCATCATTCTTTTGCTAGAAAATTTATCAGAACCCCCAAACATTATATATGTTTTTTTCGCAGACACCCTAGGGCAGTGATGGCGAACCTCGGCACCCCAGATGTTTTGAAACTACATTTCCCATGATGCTCCACTACACTGCAGAGTGCATGAGCATCATGGGAAATGTAGTTCCAAAACATCTGGAGTGCCGAGGTTCGCCATCACTGCCCTAGGGAATAAAACAACGGTCATTGCAACATTTTACCTACGGTATTTGCGCAATTATTTTTCAAACGCTTTTTTTGGGGAAAAAATGGTTTCATAAATTAAAAAATAACAAAAAAGTAAAGTTAGCCCAATTCTTTTGTAAAATATGAAAGATGATGTTACGCCGAGTAAATAGATACCTAACATGTCATGCTTCAAAATTGTGCACACTAATGCAATGGCGCCAAACTTCGGTACTTAAAAATCTCCATAGGCGGTGCTTTGAATTTTTTTACAGGTTACTAGTTTAGAATTGTGACTGGCACTCTAACGCAATGCGGCTTGAAGGGCGTTTACATATGTGGTGCGTTCACTTCTGCGTGCAAGCTACCGGGGACGGGCATTTTAATTTTTTTTTATTATATTTTTTATCACTTTTATTCCTATTACAAGGAATGTAAACATCCCTTGTAATAGGAAAGGTGTGTGACAGGTCCTCTTTATGGAGAGATGCAGGGTCAATTACACCTCCCCTCCCCCACATCTCTTCTCCAGGCTGGAAAGCATTAGATCGTGAAAAAATTTCAACGATCTCATGCTTAGTATTGCTTACTAGCCGCAATCGCTTTGCGTCACTTTAACTGACAATTGCGCCGTCGTATGACGTGGCTCCCAAACAAAATTTAAGTCCTTTTTTTCCCCCACAAATGTAGCTTTCTTTTGGTGGTAATTGATCACCAAAATTGCATTTTTTTAACTTTTTGCTATAGTAAATACCATCCAAAAAATATCTAAAAAAAAAATTCCCTCAGTTTGGCCAATACGTATTCTATATATTTTTGGTAAATAAGCGTTTATTAATTGGTTTGCGCAAAATGTATAGCATCTACAAAATAGGGGATAGTTTTATGGCATTTTTTATTATTTAATTTTTTTACTAGTAATGGCGGCGATCGCTGTTCCCAATGACCTGTCACTAGGAAGAACGGGGAGATGTATTTACACTCACGTCATGGTGCCCATATCTGAAAGCCTCTACAATAGGCACTTGAGCATCAGAACTAGACCCCAATACAAAGTAAGAAGGTGGCCTGGTCTGACAAATCAGGATTTTGTTTTACATCATGTGGATGGCCAGGTGCATGTACATCACTTACCTGGGGAAGAGATGGTTCTGGGATGCAGTATAAGGCAAGCCGGCAGAAGCAGTGTGATACAGTACCTTGGTCAATGTTTTGCTGGGAAACCTTGGGTTTATGTGGATGTTATTTGACACATAGGGGTTGATTTACTAAAGGGAAATCCACTCTGCAAGTGCATTTATAGTAGATCTGAGGGGAAGCTCTGCTGATTTTTATCATCCAATCATGTGTTTGCAAAAGTGCTTTTTTTTCCTTGCATGTCTCCCTCAGATCTACAGCGATTGCACTTAAAAGTGCACTTAACATCACTGGAAGAGGCCTTAAAATCAGTCTTGGTTGATTGGAGGGCCATGTCCTCTTACTGTACATTCCAATCTCAGACTTTGTTCTGGAACAATAAGGACTAAAGGAACCCTTACCATACTTCCACAGGTAACAGATACAAGAGACTGATCAGGCATTCAGCCGCTAAATATATACAGTCAGACACAATTCTAATCTTTTTTGGCTCTATACACCACCACAATGGATTTGAAATTAAACAACCAAGATGTGCTTTAACCTCCCTGGCGGTGTCCCCGAGCGTGACTCAGGGTGTTTTTTTCTTGCCAAGAACGGTATCCCCGAGTCACGCTCGGGGTAGACATGCAGAGCCTGCAGCGCGCCCTGGCTTACCTTCTTCCTGGATCCAGCGATGCATCCACGCTGTGTGAGCGAGCGGGTGCTCGCTCGATTCACACAGCGTCCCCGTGTGCCGCCGAGCTCCGTTCCCTGCGACGTTACGACGCACGGGAGCGGAGAATGGCGCCAAATTCAAAAAAGTAAACAAACACTTTACATACAGTAATCTTATAGATTACAGTACTGTATGTAAAAAATACACCCCCCCCCCTTGTCCCTAGTGGTCTGTCCAGTGCCCTGCATGTTCTTTTATATAATAAAAACTGTTCTTTCTGCCTGGAAACTGTAGATTGCCCTTGGCAACCAAAAATGTCCCTTTATGTGAAAAATGGTTTTAGATCAGCTAGAAAACAGCGATAATAAATCAGAATCACTTGCAGAATTTAGCGATAGCGATTTGTGGGGAAATTCGTCATAAAAAAAAAAATAATGACAGCAAAAATTCTGCAACTGAGCAAATTTCAGTGATTTTTATTTGATTACATTATTGAATAATTTTTACTATACTATGTTTTATAATTTTTTATAATTATTTATTATATTATAATTTTTAATTAAAAAAAATAAAAAATCATACCTGGGATGCCTATTAGACTCTTGTTTGGATAGATTTAAGTGAGTTATTCCTAAGAATTACAAGCCTACAGTATAAAACGCCAAATTCCCTTGCAAATAATGGTACCGCTTTCAGCACCTAAAATCTTAAAGAATCATACCGCCAGGGAGGTTAACTGCAGACTTACAGCTGTAATTTGAGGGTATTTACATCTAAATCAGGTGAACATTGTAGGAATTACAACAGTTTGTATATGTGCCTCCCATTTTTTAAGGGACCAAAAGTAATGGGACAGATTAACAATCATAAATCAAACTTTCACTTTTTAATACTTGGTTGCAAATCCTTTGCAGTCAATTACACCCTGAAATCTGGAAGGCATAGACATCACCAGACGCTGGGTTTCATCCCTGGTGATGCTCTGCCAGGCCTTTACTGCAACTGTCTTCAGTTCCTGCTTGTTCTTGGGGCATTTTCCCTTCAGTAAGTGAAAACGCATACTCAATCGGATTCAGGTCGGACTTGGCCATTGCATAACCGTCCACTTCTTTCCCTTAAACGTTCTGGTTGCTTTCGCAGTATGTTTTGGGACATTGTCCATTTGCACTGTGAAGCGCCAGCCAATGAGCAATGAGTTCTGAAGCATTTGGCTGAAAATGGAATAAAGTGCAGAGAAGAGCAACCAAACTGATAAGAGGCATGGAGGAACTCAGCTATGAGGAAAGATTAGAGGAACTGAATGTATTCACTCTTGAGAAGAGAATAAGGGGGGATATGATCAAAATGTACACATATATAAGGGGTCCATATAGTGAACTTGGTGTTGAGTTATTCACTTTACGGTCAACACTGAGGACAAGGGGGCACTCTTTACATCTAGAGGAAAAGAGATTTCATCTCCAAATACGGAAAGGTTTCTTCACAGTAAGAGCTGTGAAAATGTGGAACAGACTCCCTCCAGAGGTGGTTCTGGCCAGCTCAGTAAAGTGCTTTAAGAAAGGCCTGGATTCTTTCCTAAATGTACAAAATATAACTGAGTACTAAGATTCATAGGTAAAGTTGATCCAGGGAATATCCTGTTGCCTCATGGGGGATGAGGATTTTTCCCCCCTGCTGTAGCAAATTGGAATATGCTTTGCTGTTTTTTTTGCCTTCCTCTGGATCAACTGTGGGTATATGCGATTGTACAATATTATTATTATTGTTTTATTTCTTGTTGTTGAACTTGGTGGACTGTCTTTTTTCAACCTGACTAACTATGTAATATGAGCAGATAACATTGCCCGAAACACTTCTGAATTCATCCTGCTGCTTTTGTCAGCAGTCACATCATCAATAAATACAAGAGAACCAGTTCCATTGGCAGCCATACATGACACTACCACCACCATGCTTCACTGATGAGGTGGTATACTTTGGATCATGAGCAGTTTCTTTCCTTCTCCATACTCTTCTCTTCCCATCACTCTGGTACAAGTTGATCTTGGTCTCGTCTGTCCATAGGATGTTGTTCCAGAACTGTGAAGGCTTTTTTTAAGGCCCTTTTCACACTGGGTGTTTTTTGAGCGTTATTCGAGCAAAACCTTATCTGCAATCTCAATGTGTTGGTAAAGCACCGATAAGACCCTAAAGTTTTAGGGTGTTTTTGCAGTGCCTCAGTGTGAAAGGGTAACACGTTTTTACAGAGCTTTTCAATTAATTTCAATGGAGAGGGGGGTTTTTGGAGCGTTTTTTCAGTGCTGAAAAGCTGCTTGAAGGACTTTTCTTAACACCCCACCAGTTCAACGCCTCAGTGTGAAAGGGTAAGGCATTTTTACAGCGCTTTCATATCATTTCAATGGAGAGGGGCGTTTTTTTCAGCGCTCAAAAGCTGCTCCAAAGATGCTGCTTGCAGAACTCGGTGTAAAAAGGTCCATTGAGATGGATAGCATTTTATGAGCGCTATTTTTAACGCTAAAACGCTTTAGTGTGAAAGGGGTCTAAATGTCGTTTGGAAAACTCTAATCTGGCCTTAATGTTTTTGAGGCTCACCAATGGTTTACATCTTGTGGTGAACCCTCTGTATTTACTCTGGTGAAGTCTTCAATTGATTGTTGACACACCATACACCTACCTCCTGGAGAGTGTTCTTGATCTGGCCAACTGTTGTGAAAAGTGTTTTCTTCACCAGGGAAATAATTATTTGGTAATCCACCAGTTGTTCTAGGGTCTTTCTTTTTAAGGATGTTCCAAACAGTTGATTTGGCCATACCTATTGTTTTTGCTATCTCTTTGATGTTTTTTTTTTTAGCCTAATGATGGATTGCTTCACTAATAGTGACAGCTCTTTGGATTTCATATTGAGAGTTCACAGCAACAGATTCCAAATGCAAATACACACTTGAAATGAACTCTGGACCTTTTATCTGCTCCTTGTAAATGGGATAATGAGGGAATAACACACACCTGGTCATGAAACAGCTGACCAACCAATTGCCCCAGTACATTTGGTCACTTAAAAAGTGGGAGGCACATATACAAACTGTTGTAATTCCTACACCATTCACCTGATGGATGTAAATACTGTCAAATTAAAGGGGTTGTAAAGATTTGTTTTTTATTTTCTAAATAGGTTAATATAAGCTAGTGCATTGTTGGTTCACTTATCTTTTCCTTCAATTTCCCTTCTAAATGTTATTTTTTCTTTGTCTGAATTTCTCACTTCCTGTTCCTCATCAGTAAGCTGTTCTAAATGACTTTCCACCTCTCAGATGATGGGGGGGGGGGGGGGGGGAAGCTTACCGAGGAGAAACAGGAAGTGAGAAATTCAAACAAAGAAAAAAAACTGTAGAAGGGAAATCGAAGGAAAAGGTAGTTGAACCAACAATGCACTCTTAAAGTAACCAATTTAGAAAATAAGAAGAACCTTTACAGCTGAAAGTCTGTAGTTAAAGCACATCTTGTTTGTTTCATTTCAAATCCATTGTGGTGGTATATAGAGCCAAAAAGATTAGAATTGTGTTGCTGTCCCAATATTTATGGACCTGACTGTGTATATTTATAATGAATCAAATTAACAGCTATTTTCTAAGCCTATGCAAAGGACTCATTCAGACAACCAATAACCCCTGTCCTCCATGCAGAGCCATTTTTTGCTCCGTGTGCAGATGGCCCATAGAAGTGGCTGTCTGCACGGACACAGTTGCATGTGAAAAACGTCACATGCAGGCAGGAGTGAGTACATGGATCTGAAAACCCAGTATCTATATTCAGATCTCTGCCCCCTTTATTGCCTGCCTGTCAAATTCTAACATGCAACTGTGTCCATGAAGCTACTATGTTTCCATCCACTCCTATGGTCTGTCTGCACAGAGCTCTAAAGTGGATGCAGCAAAAAGCAGCTCTGCATAGAAGGGCGGGCTCTTCATACATCTGAATGAGCCTTACCTCTTCACAGCCACCAACCTGCTTCAACCCTTTAAATTCCTATTGCCACTTTCCAAGATTGTTTCAGTCATCGCATGGTAAAACAAGTCTGTGGTAAGATTTTTTATATATATATATATATATATATATATTTTTTTAAGATAGATAGATCAGGCAGTCTAGTCAGTTTAGTTAAACTTACTGTGTAGAAAATATATATACATCCCTAGGAGTTGTACATATATTTATACACTGTATAGCTTAGATAGATCAGCTATTCCTATTGTTAGGCAGTAGATTGAGAGAGAGATATAGATATATATATATATATATATATATATATATACACACACATATATACATTAGGGCTGCGCATCTTCACCGGTCTCACGATTCGATGCGATTATCAATGCCACGATTCGATTCGATTTCACGATGCATCACGATTGCAGCGCAAGTGTGCATGGCTTTCATCAAAAAAAAATGTAAGTACTCCAAACAAAAAAACAACACACAATAACACTTCCTGCATGTAGCAAAGTCTAAACACAGCAGACATGCTACAGGAGATGGTCAGAGACTGCTGACATGCTACAAGAGATGGTCAGAGACTGCGGACATGCTACAAGAGATGGTCAGAGACTGCGGACATGCTACAAGAGATGGTCAGAGACTGTGGACATGCTACAGGAGATGGTCAGAGACTGCGGACATGCTACAGGAGATGGTCAGAGACTGCGGACATGCTACAGATGGTCAGAGACTGCAGACATAGTACAGGAAATGGTCAGAGACTGCGGACATGCTACAGGAGATGGTCTATATTTCTCCTCCATACAGCCCAGTCCCTGCCTGCAGTGACAATGACTTGTCACAGGTGACAGTACACCTCCAATATTCCAATACATGCCCATACCCCGTGTCCCCGGATCACAACACCCCTCCTCCTCCTCTGTACTTAGATGCTGCTCTGCACAGAGGATGATTAGAGGGAACTTGCAGCCTTGTAGTGAGATTCTGCCAGCTCACCATCCCCCGATCTCCATTCCAGCTCTTCATTCTCTCTCTCTCCACTGTCAGCCAGGAATTCTCAGCGTTGTACATATATTTATGTGACTGACTGCCCGCCTCTCTCCAGTCTCCATCGGCCCCGCTCACTGACTAGAATTTCAGATTAGTAGAGGATAGTGTTTGTAAATGCCGCGCTAACGTGATTGACTGCACGGCTTGCCTATCTTCTTTGTCCAGTCGGCTATTACGTCTCTCCTGACATCAGCCCCTCCCGCCTTTCTACTGATCCAATCGTTAGGCAGTGGGCGGGGCTGACGCCAGGAGAGACGTAAGAGCCGAGTGGAGATAGGAAAGCCGTGTAGTCAGTCAGCGTGGCATATACAGACACTATCCTCTACTAAGCTGAAGTTCTAGTCAGTGGGTGGGGCTGAC
Source organism: Rana kukunoris (assembly GCA_029574335.1). Lineage (NCBI taxonomy): Eukaryota > Metazoa > Chordata > Amphibia > Anura > Ranidae > Rana > Rana kukunoris. The sequence goes on from CM056052.1 coordinate 73,414,563, forward strand.
GCCAGGAGAGACGTTAGAGCTAAGTGGACCGTAGGAGAGAGGCGGGCCGGGCAGTCACACAAGCGCTGAAAACAAAGGTACAATAGAACGGAGCACTCTCCCGGGAGGGACGGGGGCGGGGCTAGGCATCGATTTTCGCGGTCGCATGCATCGGAAACACCCGAATCGCGATGCACCGATTATATTTGACACCCCTAATATACATACATACACATACACACACACACACAAATACCACATTCCCTCTGTTCTCAGCTGCATAAGAGCTGTGCAGGGGAGAGGGGTATTAGTACAATTCTAAAGAATGGAGCAGAGCAGGCCGATTTCCCAGTGGAGCTAGAAAACTGACCATGTGTGCCCTCATGCCTAGTGAGGACAGTTTTTTTTAATAGGTATTTTTAAATAGACAAGCAGAGGGACGGACAGGGACACCAGGGATTTCAAACAAATGAAGCATACAAAAGAGAATAGGATATATTTTTTTTTCCATACAAGTTAATATTACAGCAGACATCAGGAATATGAAACGCTGGGGTAAGTATTCTAACGCCAGAGAAACCACTTTTATTAAATACACCATTTTCATACCTTCATACAATTATATAACAACTATACAACTAACAATTATATAAAAACAATTCGAACATGAAACGTAAACATTAACAACATTTTGAACATGAGAAACGTAAACATTAAAACTAAATAGGCTCAAAATGCACAGGAATTCAGTGCAGATCTTGTGCGATTCACATGCTTTGTACGAGAACCAGGGCTTAAGCATAACTCAAAATTAAATCAGCCCCTTTTTGTTAAAGGTTAATATCATAGCATTTAGTCCATAGGATATCCACCAAGTAGGGAAGTCAAAGGTGACATTCTTTATGCTACTTTAAAGAAATTTCCAGCCAAAATCAAATACAGCCTTAGTTGATTCCATTGCCGCCAACTCCCTGCAAAAAAAAAAAAAAAAAACAGGGAGAACAATTCAGGATAATCTGCAAATTAAAACTGACAATTTCTTATTTTATTGGACCTTGCATCTATACCAACATCAGGATAGATATATATATATATATTTTTTTTAAAGTGATAAGAATTTTGTTTATTCAGCATGAAATAGAGCTTATCTATTCTATTCAACATGAAATGGAGTTTAGTTATGTAGCATGAGGCTGTATACTGCAAAATCTAACATTTTGGTAAACTTCTTCAATTATTCCAAGCTCTGTAAGCTGAGATAACATGATGCAATCACACAATTTCACAGTAAGGACTCTTTCACACGTCCGTTCCGTTCGTCCGTTTTTTGGACGTACGTTAACGGACCTCAATGCTTCCCTATGGGAGCGGGTCCGTTAGCGGATGATGCATCCGTTAACGTCTGCAAGATCCGCATCTGTTTTTACGGACGGAAGAATGTCCTAAACACACCTTCCCCGTTCTTTACTGTGGCAGTGACACTGATCATCTGTTCCCTGATATAGGGTATGACGATCAGTGACATCACGCCTACAGCCACAACCCCCTACAGTAAGAATCACTCCCTTAGGGCACACAACCCCTTAGCGCAACCTAGTGGTTAACCACTTCACTGCCATTATCATTTTCATAGTATCAGTGCATTTCTATAGCACTTTTCACTGTAAAAATGTCAATGGTCCCAAAAATGTCCAATGTGTCCGCCATAATGTCGCAGTCACTAAAAGAAAAAAAAAAGAAAAGAAATGGCTGATCACCGCCATTACTATTTTGTAAACGCTATAACTTTTGCGCAAACCAAACGCTTATTGCGTTTTTTTTTACCAAAAATATGTAGAAGAATACGTATCAGCCTAAACTGAAGACTTTTTTTTACATATTTTTTGGGGATATCATAGAAAAAAGTAAAAAATATAGAATTTTTTTCAAAATTGTCGCTCTATTTTTGTTTATAGCGCAAGAAATAAAAACCGCAGAGGTGATCAAATACCACCAAAAGAAAGCTCTATTTGTGTGGGAAAAAAGGACGCTTTGTTTGGGAGCCACATTGCATGACCGCGCAATTGTCAGTTAAAGCAACGCAGTGCCGAATTGCAAAAACTAGCCAGGTCCTTTACCTGCATAATGGTCCGGGTCTTAAGTGTAATAAATAACACTACCACTGACCATCAATGCATCACTGAGCAAGTTTTTAGAACTGCAGATCTAAATATTTTAGAGGTTCCCAAGTTTTTGCCAATGGTTCCTCCAAGGTAAAAAGGCTGGTTTAATCCTTTCAGCAAGGGGATGAAGGAGCAAAAGTAAACAGCAGACTTTACATGTCCTGAACCAATAAGTCTGATCACTTTAAACGCTGTACTATTATTTACAGAGTACTTTGCACAAGTTCAATTCTTACCATATGACAGACCTTGGAGGTGGTTCTTAGTTTGTTATAATGGACTCCACTTGTGATTCCAGAAAACATCCATTGCTTCTTGCGTCAGTGGCCAGTCCCTTGACAATTAATTTTTCAGACAAATTGCCGTTACCATAAATAAATACTTCCATAACACTGGCGTCTTCTTTAATAGGCAAAATGAGCAAATCACAATCCTGAATAAAATCCATGCAGTACCTTATTGCCTCTGCAGGCCAATGGTCTTCGTTTTTGGGAAGAACGCCATGAAGCTTGCAGCGATAGGTGAGGGCAGGCAAACTAGCAATTTCTTTTGAAATGACCTTGAGTTTGCTGTAGTCTGAATAAGGAATGGACTTGTAGATTCCATAGTCTACAAGATTCAGCAAAATAGAGCTCATGTTGATGCTAGCTATTTCGGCTCTGCACCACGTATTTTCTTCAAAGCACTCAACCAGGCAAGCAGAACCAAGACTTAGCAAATCACCAGTAAAGGGCAAGAGGTCATTTGTCAGTTCTGTAAGTAGTTCGGATAACTTGCTCATTTGAAAAATTGAGTCTTCTAGCTGGACAAAGAAACAATTGGGGGTCTGAAAGGTAACAACAAATCCAGCATGCAATTCTAAACACCTGAGTGAACCCTTTGGTATAGAAGATAGCAAACTTTCCGTTTCAAAATGAAAGCTAGACACGGAATTGCTTATTTTCTGAGTAATTTGTTGTGACGTAGTATTAAAGTGCTCAATCAGCATTAGATCCTCAATCAATACATCCACTTTCCAGCAGCTCTCAGTCTCTAAAAATTTAAGAAACAGGATGTGCGGCTCCTTTTGCAGAATAGACTGCATTTGTGATCGAAAGAAAGTGACTCCAACATTTTCCATCCAAATCCATTTGCATGGAATAGCCTGATGAGGCAGAGATAGTGCTATAGCAGGAAGCGATTTTGCATTGTGTATACTTATTGTTTCATGAGCACCATGGTCCACAAAGAACACTAACATTTCTGCTGTTCTTAAAAAGATTTTTTCAACATTTGCACGAAACCAAGTTTGCATTCTCTCAGATTTCACCAAACACACCATCCCTTCAGAGATGTCTTTTGCCATGAGACGGTTGTCAGCCTGTTTGACAGCTGCTGAAATCTGCTCACTAATTTTGGATTCTTCTGTATACCTGGCCAAGGTAACAAAAAATAGTCCACTGTCTAACAGGTAAAAATTGTCCACTTTTTCAATCTGATTGGATTTCAAGGCCAAGTCTGATCTTGGAATAGTGTATTTAATAGCCAAGGAAGATGATTCTGGAGAAGCCCCTGTGCTTTGAAGAAACTCTGTTACAGACTCCCCTTTTAAGGTCATACTGACTTCCCACTGACTGTCATGTCTGCAAAGAAAAACACAACTGAGAGATTCATTTGTAATTTTTTCAGAAAACTTGTCCACCACATTTTTACTCCAGTGACCATTTTGACATTTCTGAACACCAGTTAGGAAAACTGGAATGCTTAACCTGGGTGCTTTAAAAAAAATGTCAGGGAGTTTGAAAATGGAAGACAAATCCACTTTGGCTGAATTGCCGTAATCAATAAACTCCACTTCAAAAGAACTGCCTTTCAAAATGTTTTTAACCTCTGCTCTATAAAAAGCTTTGTCATCTGGATACTGAGCAACAACTAAATCCCCTTCCTCAAGATGCTCTTCAATAGGTTGGAAAGACATGCCATTTAGTTCTTCCTCTAGTTGCAATACTTGTTTCTCGTTTTCAGCTAGCTGTATGTAGAACTCAGAAGGGCTGGATATGGAAGATGCATACACAAGATGAGTGGAGTCAGTTTCTGGAATATTTTGAGGGAGATCAGTTGATTTTAAAGGCCTTTTAAGACTTGGTGGACTGCAGGAATTCTGAGATTGTGGTGAACTTGGCGACTTTGATGCCTGCACAGTTTCATGCAAAGGCTCCTTTTGAAATGATTTACACGTAGAATTCTGAGAACTATCTAAAGGAAATTGAAAATTTACCCCTGCAATAGCATTTCCATTCGAATCAGGAATTTTATTTTTTTTGTCTTTGCCAGGAGAATCAGATCCTTTGCTCACATCTTGTAGAGTGTGTTTTTTTGCAGAAATTGGAAGGGCACCGCTACTTCCCTGCACACTCGATACATTCTTTGACACCTTTGGCTGTACCTGTACCCCCAACATTTCTTTTATTTTACTATTTACAGAGATAGTTCCACAACTCAAGTCCAATTCCAGTTGTCCTTCCTGGTCTATGGCTACTACAGTAGCACTGAGAGGTTTGTCGTCACACTGCTCTTCAAACCAATCTTTGGCCTCGGTGGTAAATGTGGATTCTTTTAAGCCTGACAGGTAACATGGAATAGCTTGCATAGGCTCAAACAAAACATCTGCAGCTTCCTCAGGTATAGGCAATAATTCATTTTTCTTTACCAAGTGGCTGTCCCCAAAGTCTACAAAAAAGGCCAGGACATGGTCCGAGTCCACAGCATGCACTAATGCTCTGTAAAAATCCCCATCTCCAGTGTATTTAACAATACACAATTCCTCTACTTTTTCTCCTGTTTCAGGATTTATCTTCTTGCCTAAATCAGACACCTTCCTCATTAACACATCAACCGCATTTTCGTTTTTTGCAAGATGGCAGTAAAATTTCCCTGTATTGTGTATGAAGGTAATGTAAATGTTTTCTTTGGTTCCCACCTCAAGGCCAAACGTAGAGTAACAAAACGTAAGCAGATGAACAGATGGAATTGTGCCTTTACAGAGAAGCTGCCCTTTACTAGCTTGCCAATGGTTTTCAGAAAATGGATATTCCAGTTCTACTGCATTATAGAGTGCATCCGTGCCATGACGCAACAGAGTGATGACAATACTTTTGAGGTTAATGGCAGACTTCATAAAATTCGTAAAGTCCTTGCAAGCACTGGCAGACCATGCATGAGGAGTGCTGAAAGAAGATACCAACTCACTCAAGCAACAGCGAAAAGCCTGACCTTCCCACTGAAGAAATTGGGGTTTAATTTCTCTAAGCTCTGAAAGCAACACGCTCTCCACTCTCCCGTAGTCAACAAAGACCACATTGACTTCATTTCTAGAGACCTGGTTCACAAGAGAAGCTCTGTAATACTTCCCAGTACTTGGTGACCTTGCAACACAAGCCATTTGTCCATTTTTATATCTGCTGTTGCAAGAGTTATAGAAAGTTTGCAGTTCATCCATCAAGTTATCTAGAGCAGTAAGATTGCAGGACAGTTGGCACCAAAAACATTCTGGCGACTCCACATGAGAACACTTGACAAACATAACAGCCCCAGGCTTAAATATATATTGCTTGAAGACAATTCGAGAAATATGAGAGCTATGCGATAGTTCACTAAAGGAAAAAATGTTCTCTTTTGTTTGTGTCTTCATTGTACACTCACGTAATGACACCTCTATATCACCTTTGTTTATACGCCCAACAATAGCAGATTTTTTGCCATTAGTGTTTTGGTCCTTGCATTTTGTACTTTTTGGCAATCGACAAGCTTGATCGACAGATCCGGAATTTAAATCAACCTTCCAAAACTCTGCATGGCCAGCTTTCACCAAGAGAGACACAATATCAGAACCTTCAGAGCTCTCATAAGGACGCATTTCCACCACGTATTGGAACTTGCGTTTTGCAAGAACATGGCAAAGAAGAGGTTTCCCGTTCACAATTTCTTTAAAGGCATCATTTGCACTCTTTACCCACACATCATCTTGGGGAAATGCGTATGCTAGAGTGCAGCCCATTGCCAGGGCAGGCAAAGTACTGAACTTTGGCAACAAAACTTTGACTTCATAGAAGGAAACAGTCTCTGTATTTCCAAAGTCAATGAAATAAACTGAAATTTCCGGGTTATGCACTTTAGTGATCACAGCCCTGTAATAATGACCATCTTTTGCATACAGTGCACAGCAAAGTTGACCAGGTTTGGCATCGTCTATTACCATTTCCATGAGTTCACATTTATTGTATTGTTCTGCTATCTCTGCCATCATGGTATTAAACTCCACTTGGTATGCATCAGTCCTTATCCAAAAGTTTGAAGGGTCCAGTACGTATTCAACATATGCCACATGGGTTGAGCCTGGTTCCATTTGTAAGGAGTTGACCGAAATAACTTCTTTGCTATCCATTTCTTTGGATACAGAAGCTTCCGGCTGAGCCGAGTCTGAACTCCCCTCATTTTCCGAATTCACAATCATGGTAGGAGAGTTTGGCGAGAACAGTGGAACCTGCTGGTTTGTCAGATGACAGTCAGAATGCAGTTCGTATTCCTTTTCATATAAGGATATGCTAAAAACGTTTTCTTCACTGCAAAACTCACCAATGTAAGCAATTACGATTTGTCCTATAAGAGCCCGCTTAAACAACAATAACTGCGTCTTTTTTGTACTTTCTGTGTGGTAATTTACCCTAGATAAGGCACATGGGAGGGACAACATAGGCAAGATCAGAAACTCTTTCTTTAACTGATGAAGGTCTGTGGACACTATAGTTTCACTGCTGCCAATGTCAAAAAAAAAGACTTTTATCTCATTACAAGATAGAAGTGTCTGGATAATGCACCTATACCACAGTCCATCTTTTCTCTTGGCAGCACAAAGCATTCCATAGTTTCCAGAGATTTCTTCCGTTTTAAGAGATTCATAGTATGAACACATTGTAGTGGTCAATGCACGCAACTTTGCTTCCCACGAGAGAATTTGACAATAAAATCGATCCGGACTCGTCGCTGAAGAAATTTTAATTTTTTCCATAACTCCGACAGAAATGGCAGGCTTTAGATGATCCAGCACTTTCTGAAAACGTAGGTCTTTAGCATTCAAGCTCAGAGGAATGTCTGAGGTCAACTTCTTCTGCTGAAGCAAGTCAGGCATTTGCTTACCATGGGAATTTGCTGGTAATTTGTGAACAAGCTCAACAAGCAAGCAGAAGGTGTCAGAATCTGAATATTTAGCGACATCTAGTTCAATGGCATTGTTAATGATTTTTGGCACTTCCAAGAGAATGACTTGATGGGGTAACAAGGTTTTGACATGTCCATTATGCTGTTCTCCAACCAGAGAGGAAAAGAAGTTTCTTGATCTGGGAGACCACTTCTCACCCAGCGGAAGTATATTTGAGAAGATTCCATTCACTACTTTGGGTGGAAGCGTAAACAACTCTCCGGTAGCGGAAGCAATTTGTTGCAAATCAACTTTGACTGTGCTTCCTTGGTCTATGAGGACTACTTCAAACTTCTGCTTCACTTTATCCAAAATTTTCCCTCTGTGCCATAACCCAAGAGGTTTATCTTGCACCAAGCAAAACTCTCCAACATCAAGGTCCTCGTTCACTTTAGAAACAAGTTGTAACTCTGTTTTTAGTATGTGGTAGTCATGTTCATAGCTGGACATGTATCTTCCTTGGAATTTCACCAGCACCTCACCAGGAACACAACTGACATTCAAGATTGTGAAGTCCATTTTCAAATCACGCTTTTGACACAAAGACATGTAAGCCATTTTATCTATAATAAAAAATAAAAAAAAATTAGACAAAAATGTCATTGATTTATATTTTGCCCTACATTAGGACAAGAGAAATATAAGCAATACATCCCTGCTTCTAATTTGCTGTTGTGGACAGTTGACTTTTCTGGATTAAAAAAACAAAGGCAATGGTGTCAGCCCTGCCCATTTGTTCTTTTGCAAAATAATAACTCCCCCTCTTAACATAGGATTTGTGGTTTTGTAAATTAAGTGGGAAGAGTTGATTAGGCCCATAAAGGAGTTGTAAAGGAAAAAAAATGTTGCCTAAAATTAATGTCTGAAAGGTGGACAGACAGAATAGTGTAATGATTCTGTTAAAAAACAAGTAAATACCTATTAAATTCCTTCATCTATATCACCTCCGGTGCTCTAGTTTCTGTTCTCTCATTCACTTTCTGGTTTGCGGCACTCGTTCATGTAAGAACTACATTTTCCAGGATGCATTGCAGCACACCCAGTAATTCACGCCTCTTGAAGTCTCTAAGGCCCTGTACACACGATCAGATGAGACTTGTCTGACGGACTGTTTTCATCAGACAACTCTGAACTTGTCTGATGTGCGTACCACCATCGGACCAAAATCCAATCGGACCAGAAGTTCAATGCTTCCAAGCATCCGTCGACTTGATTCTGAGCATGCGCAGGTTTTTGGTCCGATGCTTTTGTGTACTAACCATCGAATCTGTCCGACGGACAGGTTCCATCAGACAGGTTTTAAAACAGTCTGATGGGCCGTACACACCAAACTGGTCCGATGAAACTGGTCTGCATACCACTTTCATCAGACATGTCTGATTCTGTGTACAGGGCCTAACACATAGAGAGTGTCCTGCTGCACAGATGTTGTTCCCAGGAGGGGGCGAGCACGTCACTGACCAAAGCAGTAAAGCCTCCCTTCACGGGGGTGAGTAACTATCAGACAAGCAGGAAGTAAAAAGAGGAAGGATGCTTATTATGAAAAAAAATATTTTCCTTTACAACCCCTTTTGTGGCTGCATTAAATTAATTTAACACAATCACCTTGTAAAAGAACCCATTTAATTTAAAATAGCAATGGGAAGAAAAACATTTGCATATAGATATAAAACAAATACCTGTTTCAGAACCCCCCCCCCCCCTTATTTTTTAAATAAGCGATCACATTCCCTTTGTGCTGCATAGTACCTGGGGAAGGAGAAACAGCGGTACACTGAACTTCCCAGCGAAAGGCTGTGCAGTAGGGTGTAAAAAGCACTAAACCAAATTAATCTGTCTAACTGATGTAAGTAAAAACAGATGTTTAGTTGCAAGCATTTGCAAATACCTGGGAAGCTGCAGCGCCAAGGCACTTTGTGTGACTGCAGTCCTACCTATGAATTTAAGGTCTCCTGAAAAGGAGCACAGGTGTGCTACTCAATAGGCAGAGGACAGGTGATAACCTAAAACCCGCCCCTACCTATATTTTGTATGGCAAAAGAGAGCACTGGAAAAGAAAAGAAAAGAAAGGAAAGTTTAGTGCTTTTTGGTTGACAACTTTGAGCCTGGCCAATATGGAAACATTTTTTATATTCCATGTTTATATTTAATTGCATACTGCTAAAAACGCATCTCATATAAAGTCCCAACCTCTCCCTTTATTCATCTGCTTTCTTTTATTTTGAACTGCTGATCCTGCCAGCAAGTCTGTTTAACCACTAGCCGACCAGCCGCCGTGGTTCTACGGCGGCAGGTCGGCTCTCCTGGGCGAGAGCCCGTAGCTCTACGTCGGGACTTTCGCGGCCGCAAGGGGGTGCGTGCGTGCGTGCCGCCGGCGGACCGCGCCCCCCGCCGAGTCCCGCGCGCGTGCCCGGCGGATGCGGTCGCCGCCGGCCACGCGCGCTCGTTCATACAGAGCGGGGAACGAGAGCTGTGAGTGTAAACACACAGCGCTCGTTCCTGTCAGCGGGGGAAACGCTGATCTTCCGTTCATACAATGTATGAACGGAAGATCAGTGATTTCCCCTAGTGAGTCCACCCCCCCCATACAGTTAGAACACAAATAGGAACACACTTAACCCCTTCCCCGCCCCCTAGTGTTAACCCCTTCACTGGCCAATGGCATTTTTATAGTAATCCAATGCATTGTTATAGCATTGATCACTATAAAAATGCCAATGGTCCCAAAAATGTGTCAAAAGTGTCCGATGTGTCCCCCATTATATCGCAGTACCGAAAAAAAATGCTGATCGCCGCCATTACTAGTAAAAAAAAAATATTAATAAAAATGCCATAAAACTACCCCCTTTTTTGTAAACGCTATATATTTTGCGCAAACCAATCAATAAACGCTAATTGCGATTTTTTTTTTACGAAAAATATGTAGAAGAATACGTATCGGCCTAAACTGAGGAAAAAATAAAAACCGCAGAGATGATCAAATACCACCAAAACAAAGCTCTATTTGTGGGAAAAAAAGGACGCCAATTTTGTTTGGGAGCCACGTTGCACGACCGAGCAATTGTCAGTTAAAGCGACGCAGTGCCGAATCACAAAAAGTGCTCTGGTCTTTGGACAGCAATATGGTCCGGGGCTAAAGTGGTTAACAGACAAAAGTCAACAAAGAGAAAGCCTTTAAAATTAAAGTGGATGTAAACCCCATTCATGAAATCTGACCTGGGCACATCTACAGTATCTCACAAAATGTGTGTAAATATTTTATTCTATCTTTTCATGTGACAACACTGGAGAAACGACACTTTGCTACAATGTAAAGTAGTGAGTGTACAGCTTGTATAAGGCCTCTTCCACACAGGCAGACTCCGTCGGTATGAGTCTCACTGCTCAGCAGATCTCCCAGCTGAGCCAGCAGATGACAAGTCCCTCTCTGCTCACAGAGCGGGGAGGAGCTTGTGCAGTGCCTATCTCCTATGGGGAGATCTGATGAAAAATGGACAGCGTGTCCGTTCTCATCAGATTCAATCGATCAGATCCGCCATGGATCCGTATCCCAATCCGTCAGATTTTGGCAGATCGGGTCGGATGTCAGCGATGTCACTTGACAACCAGGCCTATTTTGGCACTTCTGTGCATTCATGTAAAAAAATCGGAAAAAAAAATCCTAGAAAATTAATCAGACCCCCAAACAATATAATTTTTTTTTAGCAGACACCCTAGGGAATAAAATGGTGGTCATTGCAACTTTATTTCCTTGCACGGTATTTGTTCAATCATTTTTTAAACACCTTTTTTTGGGGAGAAAAAAAAACGGTTTCATGAATAATAATAATTAAAAAAAAACAGTAAAGTTAGCCCAATATTTTTGTATAATGTGAAAGATGACGTTACGCCAAGTAAATAGATACCCAACATGTCACGCTTTAAAATTGTGTACTCATGGAATGGCGCCAAACTTCGGTACTTAAAAATCTCTTTACAGGTTACTATTTTCGAGTTACAGAGGAGTGCTAGAATTGTTGCACATGCTCTAACACACGCGACGATACCTCACATGTGGGGTTTGAACGGCGTTTACATATGTGGGCGGGACTTGTTTTTATTTTTACACTTTTTGATCACTTTTATTCCTATTACAAGGCATGTAAAACATCACTTGTAATATGAATCACTGTGACAGGTCCTCTATATGGAGAGATGTGGGGTTAATAAGACCCCACATCTCTCCTGCAGTCTTACAAGCATGAGATTGTGAAAAAAATTCACCAATCTAATGCCAACAGCGGCGATTGCATCTTTGTTTACTTCCGGATACCGGGCGTGACGTCATAACGTCGTGCCCGGACCTCCGATGGTCAGAAAAGACTGGTGACCATCTGGTCACCAGTCATCTCTATGCTTTTCAGCCAGTGCCAGCCGATCGCTCTCCGGGCCCCCGATGGCACGGAAGAGCCCGGAGAGGCAGCGGATGTCAGCGGGAGCGTCCCCTCCTGCTGCCTATGAGAACGATCAAGCAGCGGAACTGCCGCTTTGATCATTCTTATCGTGCAGAGAATAGGCGGCTGAAGACGGTGATATCTGAATGATGCCTGTAGCTGCAGGCATCATTCAGATATCACTGCACAAATTCGAGGACATCCATGGACATCCTCGGTCATCACGTGGTTAATGTCTAAACCGCAAGAAACAAAAGAGAGTACACCCCTAAGTGAAAATGTCCTAATTGGGCCCAATTAGCCATTTTCCCTCCCTGACGACATGTGACTCATTAGTGTTATAAAGTCTCAGGTGTCAATGGGGAGCAGGTGTGTGAAATTAGGTGTCATCTCTCTCATACTGGTCACTGGAAGTTCAACATGGCACCTCATGGCAAAGAACCCTTAGGATCTGAAAAAAAGAATTGTTGCTTTATATAAAGATGGCCTAGGCTATAAGAAGATTGCAGAGACTCCGAAACTGAGCAGCAGCACGGTGGACAAGGTTTAACACAACAGTTTCCACTCAGAACAGGCCTTGCCATGGTCGACCAAGAAGTTGTGTGCACGTGCTCAGCATCAAATCCAGAGGTTGTCTTTGGGAAATAGATGTATGAGTGCTGCAGGCATTGCTGTAGAAGTTGAAGGGATGAGGGGGCTCAGCCTATCAGTTCTCAGACCATACACCAGGGATCCTCAAACTACGGCCCTCCAGATGTTGTAGAACTACACATCCCATGAGGCATTGTAACACACTGACATTCACAGACATGACTAGGCATTATGGGAATTGTAGTTCCTGAACAACTGGAGGGCCGTAGTTTGAAGACCCATGCCATACACTGTATCAAATTAGTCTGCATGGCTGTCGTCCCAAAAGGAAGCCCAAAAACAGTTTGCTTAAGACAAGCAGACTAAGAACACGGATTAATGGAGCCATGTCCTGTTGTCTAATGAGACCAAGATAAACTTATTTGGTTCAGATAGTGTCAATCGTATGCGGCAGCAACCAATTGAGGAGTACAAAGACAAGTGTGTCTTACCTACAGTGAAGCATGGTGGTGGGATTGTCATGATCTGGGGGCTGCATGAGTACTGGGGAGCTACAGTTCATTGCGGGAACCATGAATGTCAACATGTACTGTGACATACTGATGCAGAGCATGATCCCCTCCTTTTGAAGACTGGGCAGTATTCCAACTAAACGACCCCAAACACACCCACAAGAGGACCACTGGCTTGCTAAAGAAACTGAGGGTAAAGATGATAGACTGGTCAAGCATGTCTCCAGACCTAAATCCTATTGAGAATCTGTGGGGCATCCTCAAACTGAAGGAAGAGGAGCGCAAGGTCTCCAAAATCCACCAGCTCTGTGACGTCATCATGGAGGAGTGAAAGGGGACTTCAGTAGCAGCCTGCGAAGCTCTGATGAACTCAATGCTCAAGAGCATGGGTCCTCAAACTACGGCCCTCCAGATGTTCAGGAACTACAATTCCCATCATGCCCTAGTCATGTCTGTGAATGTCAGAGTTTTACAATGCCTCATGGGACTTGTAGTTCCGACACAGCTGGAGGGCCGTAGTTTGAAGATCCCTGCTCAAGAGGGTTAGGGCAGCGCTGGATAATAAATGGTGGCTACACAAAATATTGAGACTTTGGTTTAACGGCGTGGCTCCTTCCCCTTGGTGGACTGGAGGGAGGAGAGTGCTCTTACCCCCAGTGACATCCTTGATAATGTCATCTAGCGAGGTACCAAAAAGCCTCCCACCTTTGAAGAATCTCTGGATATCAAGGGGGCTGCATCCAGTGTAGTATCACAGACATATACAAGGCCCTGGACCAACTGGTCAGCCAGTCTAATAAATTCTGGGAGGGAGTTGGTGCTCCTCCACAGTCTGGTGCAAAAATTTTGCCCATTCAGTGAGTGTCTGAGACACCAGGGTTGCAGCCACAATGCAGACCCCAACATGGTAAACATGGAGCGGGTCAGTGCCTCGGACCTCCTATCAGTATGGTCCTTGAAGGCAGGGGTCCCTTCCATAGGGAGAGTGGTTACCTTATTTAACCGGGCAACTAGGGGGTCCAATATTGGAGGTGAAGCCCATTTTGTCAAGAGGCTCTCCTCAAAAGGGTACCGAACCGCCAGGTGCTGAGGAATTACAAATGACTTCTGCGGATTTTCCTATTCCTTATCAATGGACTTGTCAAAGAAGGACACATAAGGAAAAACCTTCAGAGAGGTCTGATTTGTGGGACCCAAAAAAGACAGAGCCCTCATAGGATGCCTCAGCTGCACTTTCCAGCTTAAGGGAGTCCCTTACAGCATTAACCACTTGCCTACTGTGCACCTACACCCCTTTCCTGCCCAGACAAAATATAAGCTTCCGGCACTGCGTCGCTTTAACTGACAATTGCGCGGTCGTGCGACGTGGCTCCCAAACAAAATTGGCGTCCTTTTTTTCCCACAAATAGAGCTTTCTTTTGGTGGTATTTGATCACCTCTGCGGTTTTTATTTTTTGCGCTATAAACAAAAATAGAGCGTACATTTTTAAAAAAATTCAATATTTTTTCCTTTTTGCTATAATAAATAACCCAAAAAATATATAAAAAAAATATTTTTTCCCTCAGTTTAGGCCGATACGTATTCTTCTACATATTTTTGGTAAAAAAAAAATGCAATAAGCGTTTATCGATTGGTTTGCGCAAAATTTATAGCGTATACAAAATAAGGGATAGTTTATGGCATTTTTTTTTTTTTTTACTATTAATGGCGGCGATCTGCGATTTTTTTATTGGGACTGCGAAGTTATGGCGGACATTTCGGACACTTTTCTGAAATTTTTGGGACCATTTACATTTATACAGTGAAAAATGCTATAAATATGCATTGATTACTGTATAAATGTGACTGGCAGTGAAGGGGTTAACCACTAGGGGGCGGGGAAGGGGTTAAATGTGTGTCCTATGAGTGTTCTAACTGTAGGGGGAGGGGGGGTGACTGGGGGAGGTGACCGATTGTGTCCCTATGTACAAGGGACACAACCGCTCTCCTCTCTCCCTGACAGGGACATGCAGCTCTGTGTTTACACACAGAGCTGCACATCCCAGCTCAGTTACTGAGCAATCGCGTGTGCCCGGCGGCGATCGTTGCCGCCGGGCACTCGCACGGGATCCCCGCAGAGCGGCGGGGGCGCGCACGGCTTTAAAGGGACATCACGTCATATGACGTGATGTCAGAACAATGGAGTCGTCTGCCCGCCGTCATTTGACGGTGGGCAGATGACAAGTGGTTAATAAGCGCACTGACAAGCGCCCTGTCCTGTACTGACCCAAGTAAGGAGTCTTCCTCACAAGTAAGTTCCTGGTTCACATTTTCAGGCAACGCAGCACCGGGGACCTGAGCTGCAGCCAGGTCCTGGTCTGAGTCAGAGCATTCCCCAGGGGATGACGGGGGGAGGGGGTGCTTTATACCCCCCTTACGCCTGCATGCCGCTTCCACCCTGGCAACAAATGTTTCCAGGACTGCCGACAAAATGTCCATGGGAACCGCAGGTGCAGGAGCACCAGCTGTCACCTCTGGCATGTTTGGGGAAGAACCACCAGATACTGACTCCATAACCAGACAGCTCTCAGGGACCTATTGAAGACCTGAAAAAAGCCCACACTCCTTGCTGCGCTGACCGGGGGGTTACCAAGGGGACTCACCAACCCAGGAAGAGATTGTTCAGCGCCGCTGCCTGCCCTCAGTACACAGCGTGTGTGAGGAAAAAGCTGTGAGGTAAAACACAGTGAGATCTGTGCTGCGAGCTGTAGAAGCCAGCACTAGAGGCCAAATCCACATCCAAAATGTCCAGGCGCCTCAGAGAGAACAGGGCACGGCCATAGTAAAATAGCCGAATGCAATAGTAAGCTGCGCCATAGCACAACCAAAACAAAATGGCCACCAATGGCAATTCCCAATGTAAACAGCAGACTACAACAAAAATGCAGGTGAAATGCCGCAACGTGGATGAAGAGGCCTAATGGGGCCTTTCTGAGGCAAAACACCCCCACAGAAAAACACAGGCCCAGACACCCCTTAAGTGGCAAAAAAAGCCCCTCCACAGGTGCACCCCGGCAGCAGAGGGAAAAATGACAGAGCAAGGAAGAGAGGATAGGAGGACCCCCTAACCCCAGCCGCACCGACCCGCCGAGGCGGTAAGGACTGTACTTATCCACCCATGCGAGGACCCGCTGATGCATTCTTGACAGACATACAACTGCGTTGGCGTAGCTGTCGGCCCAGTCCACTGTGAGTGAGACAACACCACAGCCCAGTCATGTGTGGACCCTGGAGCAAAAGCTCACCGGCCACCCCCAGGAGTCATGGGGTATGTCGTGGCAGACCCAGCCCTTAGCAATGGTGTGCTCATGCTTGCTGGCCGGAGACTACAAGGATCTATATATCCATTGAGAACATCTGATTTATGACTAAACGCGTCTGGAACGGCGTGCAGTGACGTCACCGCGTTCTACGCTAAGAGGAAGGGCTCCTGTTGTGCCGGCCGGCATTTGTTTTTATGCTTATACTTCACAGACTTATGTGAGTAGTTTTTTTATACTTATTACATTTTATTTAAACGTTATGTGACCTACGATTGACCATTTGGTACGCTCCCGAGTCTTTTCCACTCGAGGGATCCTATTGGATTTCTGTCTACCCTTGCTGGAACCCATCTCTGGATCATTATATATTGCTACAACTTATCTGTCACCTGGTAAACGGCTCTCCATGTGGTGGTGGTCTTCACTAAAGTCAAAGTGCACTTGGGTGCTGTTCGTTTTTTGAACAGTCCACTAGAATGACTGCCGCCGAGAATGTGTTTATAGCACGACAGCATCGCGCTGATTCTCGGCGACAGGCTGCCGACATCTCGCACTCGCTGGAATAGTAAAAGCACATTCCAGCGAGTGCGTCATAGAAGCGACGGGGATCCGACGCGGATTCCCGCCAATTCTACACATGGGCGGAGTTTGTTATGAATCCTGAGAAGGAAGTCCCCGCCGGATTTTAAATAAAAATCCGGCATGGGTTCCCCCCTCAGGAGCACAACGGGCCCTTAGGTCTGGTATGGGTTGTAAGGAGACCCCCCTACGCCGAAAAAACGGCGTGGGGGTCCCCCCACAAGCCATACCAGACCCGTATCCAAAGCACGCCGGCCGGTCAGGAGGGGAGTGGGGGGCGAGCGAGCGCCCCCCCCCTCCTGTGCCGTACCGGGCAGCATGCCCTCAACATGGGGGGGTCAGGTGCTCTGGGGCAGGGGGCGCACTGCAGCCCCCCACCCCAGAGCACCCTGTTCCCATGTTGATGAGGACAGGGCCCCTTCCCGACAACCCTGGCCGTTGGATGTCGGGGTATGCGGGCGGGAGGCTTATCGGAATCTGGAAGCCCCCTTTAATAAGGGGGCCCCCAGATACCGGCCCCCCACCCTAAGTGAATGATTATGTGGTACATTGTAACCCTACCCATTCACCTGCAAGAAAAGTGTAAACACAAATAAACCACACAGTGTATTGAAATATTTTATTAGTTGGCCGCCGGGGGGGGGGGGGGGGGTGTGTGTATGATCGCTTTTATAAAAGCGCCCCCCTTCGGCGGGCTTCTGCGAGGGGGTGGGTGCCGCTGTTCTTCACCGCCGTCTGGTTCTCTTCCGCCGCCGGGGGGGGCGCTTTGATAAAAGCGCCCACCACCCGGCGGGCTTCCTTCGACATCTTCGGCGGCGGGGGGGTCTTCTGCCGCTCTCCGGGGTCTTCTCCCGCTCTCCGGGGTCTTCTTCTTCTTCAGGACTCGCCGCCGCTATCTTCGTGTGTTAGCTCAATTACTGGTGGCGGCGAGTCCCCTCTTCTGTGACGTCGTCTTCTTCTTCTCCAGATGTTGACGCGACGCTTCCTTCCGCTGTTATGCCGGGCGCGCGGCTCGCAGCGAGTTATATAGGCCTGTCTTGTGACGTTGCAGTCCCATCATGCTCCGGTAGGTACCACGTGCTACCTACCGGAGCATGATGGGACTGCGACGTCACAAGACAGGCCTATATAACTCGCTGCGAGCCGCGCGCCAGCCATAACAGCGGAAGGAAGCGTTGCGTCAACATCTGGAGAAGAAGAAGACGACGTCACAGAAGAGGGGACTCGCCGCCGCCAGTAATTGAGCTAACACACGAAGATAGCGGCGGCGAGTCCTGAAGAAGAAGACCCCCGGAGAGCCGTAGAAGACCCCCGGAGAGCGGGAGAAGACCCCGGAGAGCGGGAGAAGACCCTGGAGAGTGGCAGAAGACCCCCCCGCCGCCGAAGATGTCGAAGGAAGCCCGCCGGGTGGTGGGCGCTTTTATCAAAGCGCCCCCCCCGGCGGCGGAAGAGAACCAGACGGTGGTGAAGAACAGCGGCACCCACCCCCCCGCCGATCATACACACCCCCCCCCCGGGGGCCAACTAATAAAATATTTCAATACACTGTGTGGTTTATTTGTGTTTACACTTTTCTTGCAGGTGAATGGGTAGGGGTACAATGTAGGGTGGGGGGCCGGTATCTGGGGGCCCCCTTATTAAAGGGGGCTTCCAGATTCCGATAAGCCTCCCGCCCGTATACCCCGACAACCAACGGCCAGGGTTGTTGGGAAGGGGCCCTGTCCTCATCAACATGGGGACAGGGTGCTCTGGGGTGGGGGGCTGCAGTGCGCCCCCTGCCCCAGAGCACCTGACCCCCCATGTTGAGGGCATGCTGCCCGGTACGGCTCAGGAGGGGGGGGGGGGCGCTCGCCCCCCACTCCCCTCCTGACCGGCGTGCTTTGGATACGGGTCTGGTATGGATTGTGGGGGGACCCCCACGCCATTTTTTCGGCGTATGGGAGTCTCCTTACAACCCATACCAGACCTAAGGGCCCATTATGCTCCTGAGGGGGGAACCCATGCCGGATTTTTATTTAAAATCCGGCGGGGACTTCCTTCTCAGGATTCATAACAAACTCCGCCCACGTGTAGAATTGGCGGGAATCCGCGTCGGATCCCCGTCGCTTCTATGACGGCTTTGTCTCCATCGCGGCAAGCCAGCTCGGCGCTGGCTCCCGCGATGGGGCTCGCAAGTGCTCAATCTCGCCGAGAAAGGGAGCGAGATTGACACAATATCGCGGTCAACCACTGTATATTGGACTTTTCAATTCATTTATGTGGACTGACTTATTGAAATAGTTGGCGCAGTTCCCCTTTTTTCCATCTATATATCCAGCCTGTCTCTCAGCCGGCAGTTGCTGGGCCCAAAGGGAGCCATACGTTGTCCTCCTTTGCTAGGCAGAAAAAAAACTGAGGCTGCATGCTGCAGGGGGAGGGTTATGTCCAGGGGGACCGCCCTCTGGGCGGGGCTGTTCAACTATGTTAAAGTAACATGTATTTAATTATCTAACATGTTTTTGCCTAGTCCTCTCCTGTGAACAGAAACATAACCCACTTGTCAAGACTTGAGAAGGCTGTGTAGGTTCATGGACGATAAGAGAAAATACCTTTAGTGACCAACAACGTAATTTCTTCTATTTCTCATAATGAACATGAAAACACTGCAACCTGTCATATCATTTCAGTTGCCTTTTCTATATGCTCTCTCAAATCATTTCATAACATGTGGCATGCTTTCATTATACCTGATGAGCCAATATCAGAAGAAACTCTGCAAGTGATCCTGGGCCCAGTCAATCACAGGGATCAAAGATGCTGAACCTGGAAGGAGAGAATAAGTCAGTGGCGTTGACCAGAAAGACCGCGGACACAATCAGTGGAGGAGGCAATGTGGAAGGAAGCGGTGTCATAATGTACTCACCCAAAGACTTTGGTTTCCCTTCAAGTTATTTTCTTTGCCACTGTGACACTTCTGCAGCTGCTTAAAGTGGAGGTTCACCTAAAAAAAAAAAATGTAACATTGCATTTAGGCGAGTTACTAGAATGAGCATTTAAATCCTTGCGGTACATACCGTTTTCTATATGTATGTTCACCGCGGCTTCCGGGTATAATCGTCGGGACCAGGCGTTCCTAATTGATTGACAGGCATCCTGACCGACGCATACAGCGCGTCACGAGTAGCCGAAAGAAGCCGAATGCCGGTGTGGCTCTATGCGGCGCCTGCGCACCGACGTTCGGCTTCTTTCGGCTACTCGTGACGCGATGTATGCGTCGGTCAGGATGGCTGTCAATTAGGAACGCCCGGTCCCGACGATTATACTGGGAAGCCGCGGTGAACATACATATAGAAAAACGGTATGTACCGCAAGGATTTTTTTTTAAATCCTTGGCCCTGCTTACAATAGATTTCTTGAGAGCAGCACCTGCTCATTCTATGGTGACACTTTCCCATTCAGGAACTGCCAGTGCCAGGAGACGAAGGTTAAGGGTGGATTCACAGTTGGGAATGTACCGTCTGCGAACAGCTGCAAAAAATACAAAAAAAAAACAAATGGGGGTTTCTGCGAGTAGCTGAAATTGGGCAACCCAACTGAAAGCATTAGGAGGCTGGTGGCTCTCGCCGCTAATGGTGCCCACTTGCATAAAATCATTAATGCAACAATCACATGTGAGTGATCAGCCCTGGACGCATTACATTGCAAGTGGGCACAATTAGCTGCGAGAGCTGGCAGCCTACTCACAGCTAATAGAGGGAACTACCCACTCTGGTTCTCACAGCTGGAGACAGTGTACTTTTGCAAGTGTGAATGCTACCCAAGAGGACATGGGGTATACAGTATATATTGGGGAGCCTATCTGAAAAAGGGGGCAAATGGGGAGGGTAGAAAATGGTCAAGTCTGGTGATGTTTAAATCAAAGCTTTTTTTTTTTTTACCTTAAAAAGGGGATGTAAAGGTTCCTGTTTTTTAGCCCTAATGCAACCTATGCATTAGGGGAGAAAAACATCTGATGATTACCCATTCCCCAAGTCCCCTGTTTTACTTACCTGAGCCCTGGAAAGTCCTGTGTCGAACGCGCTGGATCTTTGCCCGGGGTTCTTGGGTCTTCATTGGATAGATTGATAGCAGTGCAGCCATTGGCTCGCAGTGCTGTCAATCAAAACCAATGACACAAAGCCGTGGCCTCAATTACCATCAGTCGCGGGCCCGGCGGGGCGCACGGAGGCACATCCTGTGTCTCCGTGCGTCCCCATCCTCCCCCGCCGTGCGATTGCGGCGGGCCCACAACGGCCGGTAATTGAGGCCGCAGCTTTGTGAAGGCCCAAGCTTACTTCTGTGGCCTGGCACCATCTGGTGGTGGTGGCCGTTGGCAATAAACGTAAAACAGCAGTTCTTTAAGTGTTTTTTCACTGTTTTCACTGCCATCTCATTCCCTCTAATTAGAACCCCCAAACATTATATATACATTTTTTTATTCTAACACCCTAGAGAATAAAATGGCGATCGTTGCAATACTTTCTGTCACACCGTATTTGCGCAGCGCACTTTTTTGGGGAAAAAATACACGTTTTTTAATAAGAAAATAAAACAGTAAAGTTATCCAATTTTTTTTATGTGTGAAAAAAATATGTCTCTATGAGGCATTAACAGCGCTATATGATTATGAATCAATTGAACTCAGAAGTTCAAACTCTGCTTTTGTGAGGTGAAAAAATCCACCAGGACCGCCTATCCTTAAAAAGGTAGCTAACCTCAGATGGTAAAACAATATTGATACTGCTATAACATTTGAAATAAAATAATAGAATAAATATATATATATATATAACATAATATTCCATATAAGATGTCTCATGGGTGCTTTTTTTGAAACACAGTCTATGGTATTCTTAAAAGTGAAGAGATCTTGAGATTGATTGAGCAAAGAACAAATCCAGGTTTTCCTTCACTTGTAGTCCCCCTGAAGGTTTTGTACTCACCAGATTGGCATGGTGTTAAATGCCTTCAGGTGTTTAGTCTCCCTCCTCTGACGATCAGCTCAGCTCAACAGCAGTATTTCTCCTCCCAATGGATGTGGATGGGATTGAGTGCATGTATGCAGCATAAGCGGTCATGTAAAAATAAGGGAGAGGACATAGTATAATACTGTTTTTATTGTGTAAAAAAACCCAGCTTAAAAGTTATGCATACAAGAATAAAAACAATGGTGTGCACTTCAGTAGCAATGTTACAGCTCACTCAGATAGCCTAGCGTCTCCGCTCCATCTCTAGCTGATGTGACCCGGGTGTAACTTGCTGTGTCGTGTAGCCACCTCCTGACGCGTTTCGTGATTGGCTTTGACGCCCTCTGAAGACGTGAAGCCAATCACGAAACGCGTCAGGGCGTGGCTACACGACGAATCGTACGGACAGAGCAAGTTACACCCGGGACACATCAGCTAGAGACGGAGCAGAGACGCTAGGCTGAGTGAGCTGTAACATTGCTACTGAAGTGCACACCATTGTTTTTATTCTTGTAAGCATAACTTTTAAGCGGGGGTTTTTTTACACAATAAAAACAGTATTATACTATGTCCTCTCCCTCTATATTTATTTTTACATGACCGCTTATGCTGCATACATGCACTCAATCCCATCCACATCCATTGGGAGGAAAAATACTGCTGTTGAGCTGAGCTGATCGTCAGAGGAGGGAGACTCAAACACCTGAAGGCATTTAACACCATGTCAATCTGGTGAGTACAAAACCTTCAGGGGGACTACAAGTGAAGGAAAACCTGGATTTGTTCTTTGCTCAATCAATCTCAAGATCTCTTCACTTTTAAGAATACCATAGACTGTGTTTCAAAAAAAGCACCCATGAGACATCTTATATGGAATATTATGTCACATATACATAATTTTTATTCTACTATTCTTTTATTTCAAATGTTATAGCAGTATCAATATTGTTTTACCATCTGAGGTTAGCTACCTTTTTAAGGATAGGAGGTCCTGGTGGATTTTTTCACCTCACAAAAGCAGAGTTTGAACTTCTGAGTTCAATTGATTCATAATCATATAGCGCTGTTAATTCCTCATAGAGACATATTTTTTTCACACATACTTTTTTAATTATAATAGCTGCTTTTTCTGCATATACATTTCCATACCTATTAAATTAGAAGACCTGTCCATTGAGCGCTAGGACCAGCCTTTATCTTAGGATATATCCTGGTATCTTTCTCTCCAATTTTTTTTTATATTGTGAAAGAATATTACGCCGAGTAAATTGATACCCAACCTGTCACGCTTCAAAATTGCGTCCGCTCGTGGAATGCCGTCAAACTTTTACCCATTAAACTCTCCATAGGCGACGTATAGGGCTAGAATTATTGCTCTCGCTCTAACGATCGCGGCGATACCTCATGTGTGGTTTGAATACCGTTTACATATGCGGCCGCTACTCAGGTACATGTTCGCTTCTGCGCGCAAGCTTGGCGGGACGGGCGTGTTTTCTGGCTCCTAACTTTTTCAGCTGGATCTTAGATTCCAAGCAAATTTGTCAAACCCTGACCTATAGTATCACTTTAATGCAGAGAATACATTAACCCTCTCGCATGTTGACGACAAGGGCCTCATCCCCACAACCCTTGTCTGGTTGTTGCGGGGGGGCTTATCGGAATGTGAAAGACCCCTTCAACAAAGGGGACCCCAGATCCCGGCCCCCCATGTGAATTGGTAATGGGGTACATTGTACCCCTACCATTTCACCCCAGACACCCCCCCAAGCTGGAGAGGCTGGCATCCGTCGTGACCACTGTCCAATGGCATGGCAGAAAAGACTTCCCGGTCTGAAGTATCGGAGACGTCAGCCACCACACTAGGGAGGACTTGACCAGTCGACTCATCTGAATCTGGTAATCCAGAGACGAAGGGAGCTTGTCCCATCGTGACAGAATATCTTTCTGCATCACTCGGGTGTGGAATTGGGCATACGGGACTGCCTTGAACGAGGTCACCATCAGACCCAGAACCCTCATGCAAAAGCGAAGCGACGACCACTTCTGGGTCGCCAACTGCTGCACCACAGACGGTAGTGTCTGAAGTTTTTCCGTTGGGAGAAAAACTCTAGCCTCCGAGGAATCCAGGACTAACCCCAGGTATTCCAGCCGCTGAGACGGTACCAAAACTGACTTCTGGACATTCAGTAGCCAACCGAATTCTGAGGGTCTAGCAGGTGATAAGACACGTCCTCTTCTAATTCTAAGCTTGAGGAAGCTCTCAGAAGAAGGTTGTCCAGGTATCCTACGATAGCGATTCCGCGCTGCCTCAGCAGAGCCAGAATTGGAGCGAGCACCTTGGTGAAGACCCATGGTGCCGAGGGCCAGGCCAAACGGGAGGGCCACAAATTTAAAGTGGTCCTCTCCGATCGCAAAGCGCAGAAATCTCTGGTGCTTTGCGCAAATGGGGATATGCAGGTATGCGTCCATGTTGTCCAAGGATGCAATAAAATCCCCCTGATGGAGCGCTGTCACTACCGAGCGAATCGACTCCATTCTGAATTTTTGCACTTTGACAAAACAATTGAGGGCCTTGAGGTCCAGGATTGGACGAACTCCTTCCTTGTGGGGACAACAGATTGGAGTAAAACCCCTAAACCGTTCCATTGAGGGAACTGGCACAATCACTCCCCTGACCAGTAGATCCTGGACAGCCCCTGACAGATCCTTCCGGCGATCCGGAGGAAGCTGGAGGTTGGAAGTAAAAAATCTGTTTGGTGGACAAGAGAGAAACGCCATCTTGTACCCTGAGGTAACTACTTTGCAAACACAACGGTCGGAAAGAAGAGACCTCCACCGAGCCGCGAATTCGCGAAACCGGCCCCCCACCGAGATGCAGGCAGGGGCAGACCTTCATGCGGAAGCAGGTTTGTCAGCAGGCTTGTTGGGCTTGCGGAACCAGGTGCGCTTCTGCCCTGCAGCCGGCGCCTTAGCACCTTGTAAACCTTTTTCAGCCGCATTTTGCGGACGAAAAAACGCTTGGGGTTAGTAAAGGAGGGACCCGCACCGCAGTGATAAGAGCTCCAACAAACGCCTTATCATGCGCTGACCCTAAAGCAGAGTCATCCTCACTGTCCGTGTGGGGGAAGCCTGCATCATCTGACATGACAGAATCAGGGCTTGGTTCCGAGTCAGAGCCATCCCCAGAAGCAGGCGCAGGAAGGGGGCGCTTTTTACCCCCCTTCTGGCCACTTGTTGCTTCAATCCTGGCGATAAATGCCTTAAGGACTGCCGTCATAGCCTCTACAGAGGCTGCAGGGGCACTAAGGGTTAACTAAGGCATGGTTGGGGTAGAAGCCTCTGGTTCAGACTCCATGCTGACCCACCGCTATGTCGCCCTAGTACTGCAAGGCAGAGACCCACAGGCCACCCTCCCGACCGCAAAACAGAGCAGGGGACCCCCAGGGGACTCGCCACCCAACCAGGCTGTAGTGCTAGCTGCAGCGCCGAGAGTGCTGTCCATGCTGCGCTGCCCCTCAGGAAGTAATTTGCGGGCTTTTGCGCCGCTATTCCAGGCACTAGAGGCTAAGACTTTCCCAAGATGGCTGCCAAAATGCAAAAAAAAGCATGTGGGCCACAAGAAAATGGCTGCCAATATGTAAAACCGTGACTCCGGTAAAATGGCGGCCATACACGGGTTTTAAACAGTAACGCACAGCAGCCCCAGTACAATGACAAATTAGCACCTCAAAGCAGCACAGCCCCGGTAGTAACAGAGCCCCAGGCAAACCCCCCCCCCTTACAGCCGCCACCCAGAATGGGGAAGGAGGGGGAGAGAAAAGCAGGACGGACCCTCATTCGACCTCCCCAGGAACGCACCAGCCCGCCAGGGCAAGGGGACACTACTTACCCGTCCTGCGACCACTGGCTGGAGGCATTCCAGACAGACCAAACGTCCGCAGGTAGATAGAGCATGGCTGTCGGCCCGGCACACTGTGACAAGGCCATAGAGACCGGTCATATGTGTGCCCTGGAACATGTAGTTCACCGGCCTCCCATGGAGCAACAGGGCATGTCGTGGACGGCCCAGCGTGTAGCTAAAAGCCAGCACACGCTCGATGGCCAAACATGGGGGGGGACTACAAGGATCGAGGATCCAGCCTGTCACCCAGTCGGCAGTTGATTGTAGATCCCAGGATCCAAAAATGCAGGAAAAAAATCTAAGAAAAGCGAAAAAAAAAAAAAAAAAAACTCCAGAGCACATGGACTCCAGAAAGGCCATGTCTTCTCCTAACGCTAGGCAGAAAAAAGCTGAGTCAGAGAGTGGGATATACCCAGAGGGACCCACCCCCTGGGAGGTGCTGTACTGAGGAAGTCGGGCAGGGGCAGACCTTTATGCAGTAGCTGGTTTGTTCGCAGGCTTGTCTTGCTTGCGAACCCAGGGACATTTATGTCCACCAGATGGACCCTTGTTGGCCTGGAAAGGTCTGCCCGTGGGCCTTGACTGACGAAAAATGCTTTTGTGTGGAAAAGGAGGGCCCTGGTCTACGACACGGCTCCTTACATTTTTTAGATTGAGGGAGAAGCATGCTCTTACCCCCAGTGGCATCCTTAATGATGTCATCCAGCGAGGCCCCAAAAAGCCTCTCGCCCTTGAATGGCAAGTCCGCCAGAGCCTTCTTGGAAGCCTGGTCAATAGACCAGCAGATCAGCCAAATTAGATGCCGCAGAACCACCGAGGATACCGAGGCTTTGGAGATCAAAGAAGTAGCATCCAGGGCTGCATTGCAGACAGGGGAAAGGGAATAGCTGCTCCAGGTGGGAACCCAGATGAATATCCTCCACTGCAGACAACTCAGGTGCAGGCAATGCACTAAGGAAAGCAGGAACAAAAAATTGTCTCTGGACAGCCACACTCTAAACAAATTGTAGCCTTTATTTAAAAAAAAAAAAAAAAAGGACAGCACTACAAGTCACAGCAAAATAAAGTAAAACCCGACTGCTGACGCATTTCACACTGAAACTATTGCTTAGTCATGCATTGCAGACATATGTGAGGCCATGCACTAACTGGTCAGCCAGTTCCACGCAGCCCAGAGGAGCCCGAACGCACCTGAGCATCTGCAGAGCAGGGTGATTTTTTAAACAGTATAAGCACTTATTTGTAATGTTTAACATGGCTATACTTTCAAAAGCGGCCAGCCCTGAAGTGATCTAGCAGGGCTTACAGTCATTTTCTGACTAAAGTTCCACTTTGAGGATAGGTTCACACTAGTGTGAATTTGCATGACAAATGGTACACCCGGCGGCGGCCCTCCTCTCTGTTCACACCCACAGAGGAGGAGGAGCCCGCGCTCGAGGGAAACGCACGCCGCTGTCTGAGGTCTGCACTACTGTGGGGGTTACTGTCTGAGGTCTGCACTACGGGGGGGAGGGGGGTTACCGTCTGAGGTCTGCACTACTGGGGGGTGTCTGTACTGAGGAGGGGGGTCTGTACTGAGGGGGGGACCATAGTGGGTGGGGGGGTGACACCATTTTTATTATTTTTTTTGCACCGAGTGACGCCACTGCAGTGGGGGGGGGGGATGTAGATATTACAGTGGGGGAGATTATTTTTTTTTTTTGCTGATCCGAAAAATTATCCGATCCGTGACTCCTGATCCAAACCGTGAGTTTTTTGATCCGTTGCACCTTTATCCTCTACAGCCAAAGGAGCTGCTTCTGTTTGATCTGCAACTGCCATCTTGCTGCACAAGTGATCAGTTATACCAGCCATTTGATGGTTTGACAGTTTGGTTAACCGCTTCCCGACCAGCTGCTGTTTTACTGCGGCTGGTTGGCTCTCCTGGGCGAAACTACGTTCCCTTGAGACACTTCGTCTTTTGGCCACTAGGGTGCGCGTGCCCTGCCGCTAGAGTGAATGACAGGGTGAGAACCGTGATCTGTGTATGCAAACATAGATCACGGTTCTCAGGGGGAGAGGAGACTGATTGTGTAATCATACAAAGTATGAAGACCGATCTCCCTCACCCCCCAAAGTTAGAACACACCCAGGGAACACAGTTAACCCCTTGATCGCCCCCTACTCCAGACCCTTACTTTCTGCTTTTGAGCAATGCATCCAGCATCTTCTCAGCAGCAGCATAAGGAAAGGGGAATGCACTGTGATGTAAGGGAGAGTGAGGGACTCAACTTCTGATGGAGGGGTGACCCTTGACATCTAATGTAAGGGGAGGGGGGATGTGCTGGACATCTAATCTTACAGATACAACCGGCCCTTTTGAGGGCAATCATAATGCTGATGCGGCCCACGATGAAATTGAGTTTGACACCCCTGTATTAAAGAAAAAAGTAAAAGATACAGGTTTTTTTCCTTCTTTTATTTATAGAGCAGAACATAACCAAATACCACCAAAAGAAAGCTCTATTTCTTGGGCAAAAAAATACATCAATTTTGTTTGGGTACAGTGTCACACGACCGCGCAATTGTCAGTTAAAACAACGCAGTGCCGCCTGGAAAGGCCTTGTCTATACACTCTATAAAATGATGTATGAATCCAGGGGCTGTCCTAAGAAATTTAATAAAGTTTGGGGACGATGGATTGATTCTAAAGATACGGTACAGACTGACAATTGAGAAGATTTCATTTCTTTGCTGTTATCTGATGGGTAATTGGTATGACATAGGAGAGGGGAATGTGAAAGTGTGGGATTGAGTGAATAACAGCACACATCACAAGCATGTTTGGAGGAATTTACCTCCGTTATGTGAAGTTTAGGTTATTATGTTTGTTTGTTTTTTATGAGCACATGAGGTGCCTGATACTTTTTTTTTTTTTAATAAAACCAAACACACGGCTATTTGTACTAAAGAATATACTGAGCCCAGAATTAGAAAGGGAAAGATTTCTCTATTTGACATACCTTGATGTTTTATATGCTTATGACTAGAGGTCGACCGATATATCGGCAGGCAGATATATCGGCCGATATTTGGCCGTTTTGGAGAAAACGGCATCGGACGATTTTTCTCCAAATTAGGCCGATATTTAACATGTCGCTAGCGCTGCCACGGCTCCGGAGCTATGCCGAGGCCACGGCCTTTCCTGATGCTGTGACCGCAGCGGCAATCCAGGAAAGGCCGCGGCTTCGGCCTAGCTCCGGAGCCGTGGACATCTTGGTATACCCAGCGTTGTCGGCGGAGGGGCCCGCTCGCTGCCATCTACTGACGCCTGTAACAGCCAATCGGCGGCCGCCGACATTCTACACTGTAAAGAAAAACATCCCCTGACGTGCTGCGCACCCGGCTTCTGCCTACAAACCCCAGAATGTTACTGGCCCGCTCTGCATTCTGGGGTTTGTAGGCAGAGGCCGGGCGCGCAGCACGTCAGGGGATGTTTTTCTTTACAGTGTAGAATGTCGGCAGCGGCGGCCGCCGATTGGCTGTTGCAGACAGGGGTGGTTGGCACAGGGGTGGATGGCACTGGTTGGCACAGGGGTGGATGGCGATGCACTGAGGTGATTGCACTGGTGGGCATTGATGAGGTGGCACTGGTGGTGGACACTGATGGGCTGCACTGGTGGGCATTGATGAGGTGGCACTGGTGTTGGACACTGATGGGCATTGATGAGGTGGCACTGGTGTTGGGCACTGATGGGCTGCACTGGTGGGTATTGATGAGGTGGCACTGGTGTTGGACACTGATGGGCATTGATGAGGTGGCACTGGTGGTGGACACTGATGGGCTGCACTGGTGGGCATTGATGAGGTGGCACTGGTGGTGGACACTGATGGGCTGCACTGGTGGGCATTGATGAGGTGGCACTGGTGGTGGACACTGATGGGCTGCACTGGTGGGCATTAATGAGGTGGCACTGGTGGTGGACACTGGTGGTATTGATGAGGTGGCACTGGTGGTGGACACTGATGGGCATTGATGAGGTGGCACTGGTGGTGGACACTGATGGGCTGCACTGGTGGTGGACACTGATGGGCTGCAGTGGTGGTATTGATGAGGTGGCACTGGTGGTGGACACTGATGGGCATTGATGAGGTGGCACATTGATGAGGTGGCACTGGTGGTGGACACTGATGGGCTACACTGGTGGTGGACTCTGACAGGCTGCACCCCACCTCTCCACCCTAAACAATTATCTCCTCCCCACCTCTCCACCCTAGGTTTTTTGAGTTGAGGAGAAAAAAAAAAAAAAAAAAAATCGGCCTAAAATATCGGCTGCAAAAATCGGCAACACAAATCGTCCATCGGCCGCCCCGATTTCCAAATATCGGCATCGGCCAGAGAAAAACCCATATCGGTCGACCTCTAATAGAGACAAATCAATAAGGCAGTTTGCAGTTATGCGGCCACTAGGGGCACGTGCGCGCCGCCGG
This sequence comes from Rana kukunoris, assembly GCA_029574335.1. Lineage (NCBI taxonomy): Eukaryota > Metazoa > Chordata > Amphibia > Anura > Ranidae > Rana > Rana kukunoris. Next base: position 73,444,714 of record CM056052.1, read on the forward strand.
AGGCGAGGACTGGGAGCTGTGTGTGTAAACACAAGCTTGCGGTCCTGTCAGGGAGAGAAATGCTGATCTTCTGCCCTCTAGTGTTAACCCCTTCACTGCCAGTGGCATTTTTATAGTAATCAATGCATTTTTATAGCACTGATCGCTATAAAAATGGCAATGGTCCCAAAAATGTGTCAAAAGTGTCCGCCATAATGTCGCAGTACTGAAAAAAAAATTGCTGATCGCCACCATTACTAGTAAAAAAAAATAATAATAAAAATGCCATAAAACTACCCCCTATTTTGTAAATGCCATCATTTTTGCGCAAACCAAACGCTTATTGCGAAGAATACGTATCGGCCTAAACTGAGGAAAAAAATCGTTTATGTATTTTTGGGGGATATTTAACCACTTAAGGACCGCCGCATGTACATTTACATCGGCAGAATGGCACATCAACGTATATATACGTTGGTGCCTTGAGGTGGGTCGGGGGGCGATCAAATACCACCAAAAGAAAGCTCTATTTGTGTGAAAAAAATATGCCAATTTCGTTTGGGAGCCACGACCGCGCAATTGTCAGTTAAAGCGACGCAGTGTCGAATAGCGTAAAGGGGCCGGTCATTGAGCAGCAATATGGTCCGGGGCTGAAGTGGTTAAGTTATTTGTAAAGTTCCGCTTTAATCAGAATTCCAGGGTAAGATGATTTGAAATCGTTTGTTTAGGCCAAGCTGGTTCAAACAAACAAGAATGATGCTGCCGATGTGTGCTGGAATATATAGTGGTGAAAGTGTTGCCAACCCCCCGAAGTGAAATTTACTGGCAAGACGCCAAAATTTACAAACAGCGCCAATTTTTTACTGCCAAAAATAATAGAATTTACTGTCAGAGCCGCATTTTTTAGGCCCCATGCAAACGAGACACTGGTAAACTCGAGTTCAGAGGCATTTGGGCATTTTTTTCAACTGCCCCTGAACATATTTAATGTTATCCTATGTGTCCATGCACACATTCACGTTTTTTTGCGTTTTAAAGCAGTTGTGTTTAGGCTCGTTTTTTCAGAAGCAAAAAAATGGGTTCAGACGCAAACGTTTTCGCGTTTCAGACGCAAATCGCGGCAAAACGCTGGTACCGCGTAGGGGTTTTTAAAGGTGACCTATTTTTTTACATTAGAAATCTCAAAAATGATGGCAAATGATGAAAAACCATTAAAAAACACTTAAACAACTGTAATTGATTGCATTGCAGACAATCCACAACTTGTAGCAGGTGACGTGGCCAGGTGACATGGCAAGTGGACAATCCACAACTTGTGGCAGGTGACGTGGCCAGGTGACATAGCAAGTGGACAATCCACAACTAGTGGCAGGTGACGTAGCCAGGTGACGTGGCCAGTGGACAATCCACAACTTGTGGCAGGTGAGGTGGCCAGGTGACGTGGCCAAGTGATGTGGCAGGTGACATGGCAAGTGGAAAATCCACAACTTGTGGCCAGGTGACGTGGTCAGTGGACAATCCACAACTTGTGGCAGGTAACGTGGCCAGTGGACAATCCACAACTTGTGGCAGGTGACGTGGCCAGTGGACAATCCACAACTTGTGGCAGGTGACGTGGCCAGGTGACATGGCAAGTGGACAATCCACAACTTGTGGCAGGTGAAGTGTCCAGACGCGACAGGTCACGTGGCCAATGGACAATCCACAACTTGTGGCAGGTGACGTGGCCAGGTGACGTGCCAAGTGGACAATCCACGACTTGTGGCAGGTGGTATGGCAAGGTGATGTGGCAGATGACGTGGCAAGTGGACAATTCACAACTTGTGGCATGTGATGTGGCAAGTGACACGCTAAATACAAGTACACTGCTGCTCTTTCAGCTGCTACTCACTTTGGTCTCACAAAATGGCTGAAATGGTTAAATGATATTGTTTTTTGAGCTTAGGGAGGGTCTTATGATGTTTCTTAACTAAACGCTTATAAAAACGCAAACACTGCAAAACGCTCTGAAATTTGCGGCAAAAACTGGCGTTTTAAACGCCGGTTTTTGCCTTTGAAAACGTGTGTTAAGATGTGTTTGCATTTGCATTAGCAAAAAAAGTTTGGAGTTTTCAGTGCTAATCAGTGCAAATATAAATATTTAAACTAGGGTTATCCCGATACTACTTTTTTAGGACAGAGTACAAGTACCGATACTTTTTTTCAAGTAGTCGCCGATACCGAATACCAATACGTTTTTTAAACGTGTCCCCAAATGCAGCCATGTCCCCCACATATTGCAGCCATGTCATGTCCCCCACATATTGCAGCCATGTCATGTCCCCCATACCTCTGGGTCCTCTGATTATACCGCTGCCGCCGCTGCTGCCGGGTTAATCCCTGTGCAACACAGCGAGCATTACAAGTTTTCGTTGGTAAACTTGTAATACCCGCGGCGCCATGTATAGACACGCGATTGGACGGATCCGTCCAATCGTGAGCAAGGGGGGAGCGTCTATGCACGTAACCGTATCTATACATAGCGCCGCGGGTATTACAAGTTTACCAACGAAAACTTGTAATACATGCTATTCTATTTCGGTATCGGGGGTATTTGCGGGAGTACAAGTACTCCCGCAAATACTCGGAATCGGTCCCGATACCGATATTGGTATCGGGACAACCCTAATTTAAACTATAAACATGTAGCTAGTGCTATTAGTAATGTGTTTCATTTAAACAAAAGTCAAAAAAATATATTTCTCCATTTACATCAGGGTTTGACAAATTTGCTTGGAATCTAGGAGCCAGCTAAAAAAGTTAGGAGCCAGAAAACGCACGCTGTCCCGACGAGCTTGCGCGCAGAAGCAAACACATACGTGAGCAGCGCCCCGCATATGTAAACGGTGTTCAAACCACACATGAGGTTTCGCCGCGATTGGTAGAGCGAGAGCAATAATTCTAGCCCTAGACCTCCTCTGTAACTCAAAACATGCAACCTGTAGATTTTTTTTTAAACGTCGCCTATGAAGATTTTAAAGTGTAAAAGTTTGTCGGCATTCCACGAGCGAACGCAATTTTGAAGCGTGACATGTTGGGTATGAATTTACTCGGCGTACCATTATCTTTCTTAATATTAAAAAAAAATGAGGATAACTTTACTGTTGTCTTATTTTTTAATTTAAAAAAGTGTAATTATTTTTTACAAAAAAGTGTGCTTGTAAGACCGCTGCGCAAATACGGCGTGACAGAAAGTATTGCAACGATCGCCATTTTATTCTCTAGGGTGTTAGGATAAAAAATATATATAATGTTTGGGGGTTCTAATTAGAGGGAAGAAGATGGCAGTGAAAATAGTGAAAAATTACATTAGAATTGCTGTTTAAAGCGGAGCTCCACCCTAAAGTGAAGTTCCGCTGATCGGAACCCACCCCCTCCGGTGTCACATTTGACACCTTTCAGGGGGAGGGGGGTGCAGATACCTGTCTAAAGACAGGTATTTGCACCCACTTCCGGCCCAGCATTCATGGGCAAAAGACGGGTTTTCCTTCACTTCCCGTCGCCCTCCCCGTTGTGTGCTGGGAACACTCGGCTCCCAGCACACAGCCAATCAGCGGGCGCAGTGCGACTCGCGCATGCGCTGTAGGGAACCGGGCAGTGAAGCCAGAGCGATTCCCTTCCTGGTTCCCTCACCGTGGATGGAGGGGGGGAGCAGCAGAGAGACGAGCGAATGCTCGTCCTCTGCTGCGGACGCCGCTGGACTCCAGGACAGGTAAGTGTCCTAATATTAAAAGTCAAAATTAACACAGGAATACAGCGCTCAGAATGTTCATAGATAATGATCAACATAAGGAATAACTAACTAGTGCAAAGGTGAACTAGCAGCGATTATAATATTTTGCTTATTTTAGTCCATGAAATTAGGTTCAGATGTCCATGTCTATAGAGAAGTTATCATGTGGTAGATGGATTTGTTGTGGATAACCAGGGCTGCTTCTCCGAGAGTGAAGTCAACTCAAATATGCATAGAAAAGAAAAAAGGAGGAGAAAAGCGCCTCTGGGTCATCTAGTAAGATTTTTAATAACAAATAAAACATGTCTAGCACTTACATATAATGTGACATCAGCAGATGAGATGCTGGCAGTCTAAGGCCCCATGCACACGAGAAGCAAAAGCAAACACTTCTAAACTCAAGTTTTCAAACGCAAAAACCGGCGTTCAAAATGCCAGTTTTTGCCGCGAATTTCGCTGCGTTTTGCCACGTTTAGCGGCGTTTTACCGCGATTGCGGCTATCAGCGTTCAGAACCACTGAATTGTAGACCCTCCCAAATCTTATATATTTAACCATTTCTGCAATTTTCAACAGAGAGAGCAGCAGCAGCAGAGAGAGCACTTGCATACATTCATTATTCTCCTTTGTGAAATGGATCCCATAATGAATATATGCCAAGAAATTGTCCTTACTTCGCTCTTGATGAGGCTTCAACGCCGTCGCAAACTACGTGGACGACCCGTTCGCAGAGCTCGTCGTCGCTATTGGACCCATCCGTTGATGGCACAGAGATTTTCAGTTGGGTATTTTACATCTCGAATTTTCAAAATTCTAATTTTCAAAATTCAAATTTAGAAAAATTAGAATTTTCAAAATTTCGAATTTAGAAAAATTTGAATTTTCGAAAATTCGCATTTTTAACATTTCGATTTTTCAAAATTTAGAATTTTCAAAATTTAGAAAAATTTGAATTTTCGAAATTCGAATTTTTCAATATTTCGAATTTTCGAAAATTAGAATTTTTAAATTTCGAATTTTCGAAAATTTGAAATTTCAAAATTAGAATTTTCCAATAAGTATTTTTTGACTGCCTGATACAGACTTCCATCTCTTCTGAAAATCTTTCACTGTACAAGGAAAAATAAGAATGTCAGAAATTTTGGCTAGTTTACATCCCAACCAAGCCCAAAGCTGTATAAATCTTACCTCTATTTTCTTGGTGATATGGGTTCAACTGGTTCCAGTTGGATGTCAATTGTTTTCCAATTTCTTGCCAAGTCCTTTGCTTGGCTGTCCTGTCTGAATATAGTTCATGGGACTTGTCCCATATTTGGGGATAAACCTGGACTGCCTCTATAAGTTGTACTAAAGTAACATCAGAAGTCATTTTTGGAGATGTCACCTCTTCAACTTCTAACCAAAAATGAAGATTTTGGGAGGTGGCTTGTGGACAAAGGTCAGGAAAAACACATGTCTTGGGGTTGTCTGCTGGCTAGACAGCATGCCAGGCATTCATATGCAAATTAGACACTGATTAGATTAGTTGGGCTGAATGGAAATGCAGGTGGACAGACGTTGTTGAAAGTACAACATATAGGTTTAAATTCAAAAGGAAAATTTTGGTAAGTGCAATGCTGGTGGTGTATTGAATTATTGAATGAATATATATTATCTTTGAATTATCTGAATGATAGACATAATTTAAAACGATTTAAATAATGTTTTTAACATTTTTTAATGATATTTCCCTATTTTATTATGTTAAAAAAAGGGTTCCTTTAAAAACGCTTAAAAAAGCAAACGCGGCTAAACGCGGGTGCCGCGTTTAGCAGCATTTAGCGTTTAAAACGCAAAAGCAAATGCTTCTGAACCCAAAATTTTGCGTTTGAGAAAACGGCCCTAAACCCAACTGCTTTTAACCGCCAAAAAACGTGATTGTGTGCATGGACACATAAAATAACATTAAATGGGTTCAGGGGCAGTTGAAAAAAATGCCCAAACGCCTCTGAACTCGAGTTTACCAGCGTCTCGTGTGCATGGGGCCTAAGAGAGCAGGGGATCTCAAGCATATGCAGGCTGTATCAAACATCCAATCAGAGGCTTGGAGGGCGCCGAATGTGTCACTGCAGGAGGTGGACGTGCTGACGCTCAAGACAGGAGAGCGGCTGGTAAGGTAATGTCCTTTAGAGTATAAACGGTCTTAGCTGGGAAGCTGGTACCCAAGGGACAATTCTGTAGACTGCGACAGAATTGCACGAAAGACAGCGATTATATGGACCAAAGTCTACATCTCAAACAGAAATTTCTAGAAAAGGGATACTGAAACTTTAATAAACTTTAATAGACTAAGCATATAACACCTGTCAAAGAGAAAAAACTCAACACAGAAAAAAACACCTGAAACACCCACTGTTCGCTTTATAACTGGATACCACCAACAACACAAAAAAATGGAAGACATCTTGACCAAACATTGGAACATCCTAAAACAAGATCCCTACTTGGTCACCACCCTACTAGACAAGCCTAAAATCACGTATAGGAGGGCACCAACTCTTAACCTCCCTGGCGGTATTCCCGTGTGTGGCACGGGGTAAGATTTTCAAGCTACGATGCAGAAAATAGTTTTCTTACCTTTTCTCTGCGATCCAGCGATAAATCCCCGCAGTACACGGCGGCCGGATGTCCGCCTGATGCTGTGTGTACCTCCGATTCCCTTCCCTGCGAGCGCCGCGACGCAGGGGGGGGGAACGGCGCCAAATTCAAAAATGTAAACAAACACTATACATACAGTACTGTAATCTATAAGATTACAGTGTACTGTATGTAAAAAATACACACCCCCCATGTCCCTAGTTGTCTGCCCTGTACACTACATGTCCTTTTATATAATAAAAACTGTTCTTTCTCCCTGCAAACTGTAGATTGCCCATAGCAACCAAAAGTGTCCCTTTATGGCAAAAATTGTTTTAGAGCAGCTAAAAAACTGCGATAATAAATCAGAATCACTTGCAGAATTTAGCGATAGCGATTTATGGGGAAATTCGTCATAAAAAAAAAAAAAAATAATAGCAAATGGAAGGACGAAGACTGGACAGCCGCACTCCAAAATTACTTAAAATAAGTTGTCTTTTATTTTCAACTGTACACACAGTCACTGCAATCAACAAAATACAGTATGGCCGACGCGTTTCGCACTTACAGTCAGTGCTTAGTCATGGCTGAAAAAAATAAAAAAATAATGACAGCAAAAATTCTGCAACTGAGCAAATTTCAGTGATTTTGATTTGATTACATTATTGAATAATTTTTACTATAATTATTATTTGTTATAATTTTTTATAATTATTTATTATATTATAATTTTTAATAAAAAAAATCATACCCGGGATGCCTATTAGACTCTTGTTTGGATATAAATTCCCTTGCAAATAATGGTACCGCTTTCAGCACCTAAAATCTGAAAGAATCATACCGCCAGGGAGGTTAAAAACAAAATAGCCCCAAGTAAATTAAAAGATCCCAAAACATCAAATACCATTTGTCTGATCCCCCTCATAGGGATGTTTAGATGCAACAAATCCCGCTGCAAAACTTGCCATTTTGTCACTCATGGCCAAAAATATTTTACTCAGAGAAAAAACCTACCATCTAAAAAATATCTATAATTGTTCCACTGATCACGTGGTATATTGCCTTACATGCTCTTGTGGTCTATTATATGTGGGCCGCACTATCAACCCACTCAGGCAACGTTTCGGCACCCACCGACGCCTCATTGAGGCTGGTTGCGATGAGCACAGCGTACCACGCCATTTTCTTCAACATCATAACCAATCCACAGACAGCTTGCGAGTATGGGTAATCAAATCGATACCCAACAAGCTATCCGAGGCCGAGCGGTTCTCGCGATTATGTGAACGCGAGACTTTTTGGATCTTCACCTTAAATTGCCTTGCCCCACTTGACCTTAAACGAGGAACTGCACGTTAATACCATCCTCTGAGAAAATCTCAACAAAAGACAAAAAATTTAAATAAAAACAAAACCAATAAAATAGATCTAATATCATATGCTACTCCATATATTGTCCTCTTGATCTTTTTCATACCTCTTTCCAAACAATTATCCATCATTTTTTATCTTAAATAGCATTTATATATTTATTTATTGTGGAAATAATCGATTTCCCTAATTTTTAGAATGATCCCCAATATCTCTCTCAATGTTGAGATACTTTATCTTATCGCGCGACTGCATCATATATTATATGGTGTATGTAAGACTTCGCATCTCACACATTAATACGTTTGTATGCTTATATATATACATAGATATACTTGCTTTGCCATATCAATTGTATAAAATATCCTCACATTAATTGGCAATCAACTAACCTTCTTTCCCCATATCTTTTCCTGATTATTTAGGCTTACAATTGTATGTGATTATTTATTTTGTCATTGCTATTATGCCAGGTGTAACACCCATTCAGTGAAATGTATTCATTTACTGTATTCCTGCTTTCACCACAGGTTCCTTTTAATCCCAAACATGTGCAAAAATGTATGTTTTTTATTTCTATTCTATTTTTATTTTTCCTTTGTCTCTTCTTTCTAATTTCCTTTCACTCACACCGCATCTTAACACACAAACCGATCGTGTTTTGAGGCTTCCGATTGTCGGTGAACCCCTCATGACCTCTTCTTCAGTTTTCCTATTCCTGTCCCTGACTACACTTGAGAAAGGAGAGCGTGTTTTTTTCTATGGACCAGCGATATGCTCTGAAACGCGTTGTGTAATCTTCTGGCCCTGATCGGCCACCGTCCTCCGCCGTCCTCCAGACGTCACCACCCCTGCTCTCTTAGACTGCCAGCATCTCATCTCCTGCCGATGTCACATTATATGTAAGTGCTAGACACGTTTTATTTGTTATTAAAAAATCTTACTAGATAACCCAGAGGCGCTTTTCTCCTCCTTTTTCCTTTAATATTAAAAGTCAGCAGCTGCAGTATTTGTAGCTGCTGGCTTTTAATAATTTTTTTTGATGGGCCATCCGCCAGCTCACATCCAGCTCACATCTGGTGGTAATAACTTGTAATACCAACGGCTCACCACCATATGGCGCCAGCTCACAAAAAAAAGCCAAAGCCAGCCTACCTTCCAAGACAAGTCGCCAGGACACTATTTCTAGTCGCCATGGCGACCGGGATTTGTCGAGCCCTGATTTACATGAAGGTCAGATTAATATAATCCAACACAGAGATCCCCCTTACATCAGAGTCTGCAGTATTCCCCCTTACAGAGCAAGGGAACTCGGACGTAAATGGGAATGCAGCAGACCATGATTTAAGAGAGAACGCTAATGTAAGGGGGGGCTCCAGAGATCACCTTATATCAGGGTCCACTGCATTCCCATTTACATCAGTTCTCACTTTACAGCAGGGTACGCCACAGAGTTCCCCCTTGCACTGCAAGTGGGAATCCTGCAAACGCTGATGTAAAGGGGAATGCCGGGAAGTCTGATGTGAGGAGTCACGCAGCAGTGACCAGTGAGGGCGGCTTGCGCTTGCGCAGTAGGGAACGCTAATCACAGGTAGAGGTCGACCGATATAGGTTTTTCTCTGGCCGATGCCGATATTTGGAAATCAGGGCGGCCGATATATGATACGGTTTTTGTGTCCCCATCAGCAATAATGGGGACACTGCTGATGGGAAAATGGGGTCACTGCTTATGGGGACACCGATGTCCCCATCAGCAATAATGGGGACACCACTGATGGGGATGCTGCTGATAGGGACACTGCTGTCCCCATCAGCAATAATGGGGACACCACTGATGGGGAAATGGGGTCACTGCTGTCCCCATCAGTGGTGTCCCCATCAGCAATAATGGGGACGCTGCTGATGGGGACGCTGCTGATGGGGACACTGCTGACACCAGTGTCCCTATTTTTGCTGATGGGGACACCGCTAATGGGGACATCATGATGGGGACACCGGTGTCCCCATCAACAGTGTCCCCATCAGCAATGATGGGGAAGCTGATGGGGACATGGGGTCACTGTTTGGAGGGACATCATGATGGGGACACTGGTGTCTTTATCAGCAGAGTCCCCATTAGTGATGTCCCCAGAAATATCCCCATCAGCACAGCAATGTAGAAAAGTGTGCTGATCAGCATTGTGCAACACAATAACATCAGCCTCTGATCTCCGTAGTAGCCGACTTCAGCTCTTCTGCAGCTCCCGTCTCAGAGGCGCAGAACCTCCCCTCTTCCCGCATGCTGTTTGAAGTTACGAGCCTTGCATTAATGACGTCACAGGCGTGGCACCTCCCCTCTTCCCGCCCGCTGTTTGAATCAATGAACCTTTGAGTGTAGCAGCGGGTGGGAAGAAGGGAGGTGCGGCACCTCGGTTTCTCTTGTTGAAAAGAAAAAAAAAAACGGCGTGGCAGCATGGGCGGGTTTACCCTGCGGGCCGGATAAAACAAACAAGCAGGCTGGATGTGGCCCACCTACAGTGGTTCTCAGATCTCAGTGTGAACCACTGTGTGATTCAGGTGCGATGTGGGACCCGCACTGAATTTGCACGGTTCTCGCATCGCACTATTGTGAACCGGGCCTAAAGCTGACTGCCCATATAGTAGAGTGGGGCTGTGTCTGTTCGCTCAGCAGAAACTGAGCAGATATGGGCTAGTCATCCGCCCGCACTCAGCAGACAGATACCCCACTGAGTAAAGTCCACCCTGTGTCTTCTGTTTTGTCCCCATCAATTTTGCTCTGTCCCTTCCGCCCCCCTCCTTTTTCACTTGCTCTTTGTCCCCAACTATTCATCATGAGTTTACCTCTCTAGTCTAGAGAGTCGCCATGGTGTACATGCAGCAGCTGCAGGCTGCATAATCAGAGAATAGACAGTCACATAGAATGAGGCATCTAATCCATATCCTACTTTCCACTGAGAATTGTTATAGGTGCCATGCCATTCCAGAACCTGTTCCTGCTGGCCCCGCCCACCCTGGTACCACTCGGCTCCTCCCTCTGACCACTCCTCCCGAGCTCCCCCTCATCTCACTTGTCTCTAGTTTAGCAGCTATTGTCTGTGCTGGGCCAGGATTGGTCATAGGGAGGGAGGGAGAGAAGGGGGAGGGGTTCAGAAACAAGTAGCCATCACCCATCCTGCAGCTTACTGAAGGAGGGGCCAGGGGGAGCAGAAAGAAGTTTGTTTGAGGCAGCAGCTGAAATACACAGTGCCCAGGGCTGTGCTGCTTCTCACCATTTCAGCTGCGCTGAGCGAGGTACATATGGGAGCCGCGCCGCTATGCTAATCGGCCTAATTAGCATAATATTTGGCCGATGACGATTTCCTAAAAAAGGCCAACATCGACCGGCCTCTAATCACAGGTAGTGAGACATTCTGAGCAGCCGCGGGTCGGGAAATGTCTCACTGCCTGTGATTAGCGCTGCAGAGTGTCAGTTCCCTGGCAGGCACAGGGCATATGGAGTTGTGAACACAGCTGAGCTCTTCCTTAGTGATTAGCTCTGCAGAGTGTCAGCTTCCTGGCAGGCGCGGGACACGTGGAGTTGTGAGCACGCATTAGCTCATCCTTAGTGATGAGCGCTGCCGAGTGTCAGCTTCCTGGCAGGCGCAGGACACGTGGAGTTGTGAGCACGCATTAGCTCATCCTTAGTGATGAGCGCTGTGAAGTGTCAGCTTCCTGGCGGGCACAGGGAGATGTGAACATGCCTGAGCTCATGAGGTTTTAGTGCCTTGCTGTTAAAAAGTAGCACCTGCCGTACTTTTTGTGCGCTCATGTGCGTCTGTCCACCTATTAAAATGAGCGCGCTGTCAAAAACAGAACATTCACTCTTTTTAGTGTCAAATGGCCCTTGAAGTCACACTTTAATTTAGTGTAGCACCACAGACCCATCGTCCATTCACCAGGATGTTTGGATGGGAAGACTACAAGTCCTAACTTCTACTGGGACTTGTAGTCTATGTGCTTCCTCCAGGGCCCACATACCTCCCTACTGACCCCTCGGCTGCAGGAAGAGAATGCACATCACAACGGGGTAACACTCAGTGTTGCAATGCTCTGCAGGCTCCAATGTAAAACAAGCACATCTTTTACCATTGCAGGTGCATGTATTACGTTTTTTGCAAAAGGTGGACTATTGCTATACCTTTAAATGTTTAACCCTTAGGGAGGTCACCGGTGCTAGAGAATTCCTGTCCAAATACAAGCAGGTGTGAAGGAAATGTCCTGACACGTGCTAAGAGACCTGCAGCAGCTTCCATCCTTTCGTTGCACACAGGCTTCTTTTCTATTAGCCGAACACTACAGCTATGAGGACAATCATGCTTTTACAAGCAGCCTACACTCCTACTTACCTATCATTCAAGAGTTAGTAGATATGACACAAGCACACCGCCCGGGCTGTTCTCTCTGTCCGCCTACTGAATCTACGCTTGCGCACCGAGGACTGGCGGGAAAGGGAGGAGGGAGACGTGCGGAGGAGTTGGACGGAGGAGGCGCTGAGAGGAGAGACGGACGCAGCAACCTGATCTGCGCATGTGCAATTGTGTCCAATTCTCTCAGCCGCCCATCATTTCTCATTGTTCAGTCACTGTATGTGGGCACTGGGCAGTGATAATGTGATCTACTTCTTCCAGCCATGTACATTGTAAACTTCTCACCTTATAAACACAGACCCCATTATTTCCAAATAATAAAGAGACCCTGTCACCAGACCATTTGTACTCAAATATGAGTGTTCATAAAAGGATGGATGATTGGACACAAACTGTCTGTGTTGAGGGCCACTCATGCAAGTGACCTACCTACCTGCCATGGTGTGTGTCAGCCTGGACGCATGAATCACGCTCCTTTGTAAGCTGTGCGGCCCTCTGCAGCTATGTGACCAGGGGGATACGGTTATATGTGCATTTACTGACGGTTTACACTGGAACTGCAGAGGAACGCATTCCACATTCCCAGACATCCTAACCTGCAAAAACTCATTTCAGGGAGGTGACGCTTTGCACCGGCGCCGACCCCCTTTAACTGGGCACACATCGGGGCACAAAGCGGGGCACTGGGCACACATCAGGACATGAGGCACACAGCAAGGTATAGGGAACACAGCAGAGCACATCATGGGGCACAGGGCACACAGAGAGGCATGGGGCACACAGAGGCATGGGGCACAAATCAGGATATGGAAAACACAGCAGGGCATGAGGCATACAGAAGGGCACACAGCAGGGCACTGGGCACACATCAGGACATGAGGCACACAGCAAGGTATAGGGAACACAGCAGAGCACATCATGGGGCATAGGGCACACAGAGAGGCATGGGGCACAGAGAGGCATGGGGCACACAGAGGCATGGGGCACAAATCAGGATATGGAAAACACAGCAGGGCATGAGGCATACAAAAGGGCACACAGCAGGGCACTGGGCACACATCAGGACATAAGGCACACAGCAGGGCATTTCATGGGGCACACAGAGGGCACAGATCATGGCATGGGGCACACAGCAGGGCACAGAGCACACATCAGGAGATGGGGCACACATCTGGGCACAGGGCACATCATGGGGTATACATCAGGCCACACAGCAAGATATGGGACACTTCACAGCAAGGCACTGGGCACACCATGGGACACACAATGGGGGAAACACAAGTAGCTGCTGTTTACATTACTTGCAGAGTAGCATCGGAAGCCGCTGTCATTAAACTTCTGGTGACATACTCCTCCCCGCCGACCCTCCTTCCCTCCCGTCCACCCCAGAAGCACCTGGCCACAGACAGTACTCAATTTGGCCACTCAGACTTCTCTGTCTGTGGCTGAGCGACAGGCCCAGCTGGGTGATCGATTGGCACTCGCGGGTGTCTGGGAGCCCGCAGTCAAATGCGGGAGACTCCCTCGACCCATGGGAGACTTGAGAAGTCTGCATACCTGTGTGATGTGATTTTCAACCCATTCATTCGGAAGGGCTGAAATCGCATTGGATCGCACAAATGGTAACGCATGCACTACTTTTTCAAAATACACTGCACCGTATTGCATGGCGCTGGGCTGCCATGCAGTCCCATGCAGACAAATGTACTGCATTTGTGATCTGCATTTCTGTTGTAAACGAGCCCTTAAAGCAGAATACTTTTTTGCTTGTATATGGCCCCTGAATGAATTGCGTGTTTTCGAGGTTGCAACACTCAAGGCACATTATTCCATATCTGGTGGGAATACCCCACAGTTCAGTAGTTATGGACACAAGTGTATATTATTAAGATATAAATGAGTCCGCCTGTATTAGACCCCTTTCACACTGGGACAGCATGTGTGTTAGCGCTAAAGCCCGGCTCGTTTTTAGCGGCTGCTTTAGCGCTGTTTAAGTAGCACTTTTTTGTCTGCTAGCGTGGCACCATATACAGCCAAATTCATTAACCACTTGCATACTGGGCACTTACACCCCCTCCTGCCCAGGTAAAATTTCAGCTTCCGGCACTGCGTCGCTTTAACTGACAATTGCGCGGTCGTGCGACGTGGCTCCCAAACAAAATGTACTTCCTTTTTTCCCCACAAGTAGAGCTTTCTTTTGGTGGTATTTGATCGCCTGTGCGGTTTTTATTTTTTGCGCTATAAACAAAAAAGAGCGACAATTTTGAAGAAAAATACAATATTTTTTACTAGTTGATGTAATAAATATCCCAATTAAAAAAAACAAAAACATTTTTTTTTCTCAGTTTAGGGCGATACGTATTCTTCTACATATTTTTGGTAAAAAAAAAAAAAAAAAAAAAAATCGCAATAAGCGACTGGTTTGCGCAAAAGTTATAGCGCTTACAAAATAGGGGAGAGAATTATTATTTTTTATTATTTTTTTTTTACTAGAAATGGCGGCGATCTGCGATTTTTATTGGTACTGCGACGTTATGGCGGACTAATCGGACACCTTTGACAAATTTTTGGCGCCATTCACATTTATACTGCGATCAGTGCTATAAATATGCACTAATTACAGTATAAATGTGACTGGCATTGAAGGGGTTAACACTAGGGGGTGAGGAAAGGGTTAATTGTGTATCCTAGGTGTGTTCTAACTGTGGGGGGAGGGGGGGGTGACTGGGGGGGGTGACCGATCTGTGTCCCTATGTAGGAAGGAACACAGATCGGGCTCCTCCTCTCCAGAGACAGGACGCTGTCTCTGTGTAAAACGGCAATGAGAGATGATCTATGAGAGATCATCTCTCATTCGCCCACAGATCGCATCGCAAACGGCCACTCTGATTGGCCGTTCGCCGCGATCTGTGATTGGCCGTGTCCAAGGGACACGGACAACACAGGGCTTCCCCGCAGCGCGCTCTACAGTGCGCGCTGGGAACGCCTGAATGACATGCCGTCAAATGACGGCATGTTGGATATTCAGGCCCGTGCTGTTGCCGTCATCCGACGGTAGCGCGGGCCTGAAGTGGTTAAAGAGAGAGTAAACTTCCATGCATAATTTGTATCTATAGGTAAGCCTATAATAAGGCTTACCTATAGGTACTGTAAATATCTCCTAAACTTGCACCGTTTAGGAGATATTTACTGTATGTGCTGCCAGTTACGTCACCGGAGCATGTGTGACGTCATCTCAGCTCCGGCCATTTACACAGCCGGAGTACGCAGACCGGAAGGAAGATGGGGTCTGATGGAAGCCTTTGTTGGGCTTCGTTGTTAGGTAAGTTTCACATAATGTGCTACTATGTGATGCAATATGATTTTACCTTGCAGATGTAGCGCTCACCCCCGAAGGAGCCGCTGGATGATCGGGTCTTCTGTTTTACCTCTGTGACACACCACAAATAATGAATCCACAGCACACCAGCACACCTTGTGAGAGTTTAAATAACTATTTACTATATATATATATAATAATCTGAATAGCAATATACAACATCAACATTTATCTCTACACAGCATAACACAGAGACTGCATATGAGACACCAGCATAACAGTGATGAACGATAAATGCGGTTATTCTAACTGTGAACTTATATATATATATATACTTAGTCCCAATGTACCCGGGTACCTAACCCACTGGCCAGTGGTAGTTTCTTCAGCTAGCCAACGTTGGGGCCCAATATGAACGGTAAAAATCTGTGTGTATGGTTAATGACAACGGGCCGGAGGCCTCTCACCCATCCACGGAGGGAGATGTCCGTCTGTAGCCGGCAGGGATGTCAGCAATTATCTTCTGCGATGAAGAGCTGTATATAGGAGCTGGAGTCTGATGTCATTAGGGGTTCTGGTCATCAAATTTGGCATCCGTCCGGGCCGAGTCGCCCCCGCAGTGTCCTCTCAGCAGGGTGGCACCTTACTCACAGCCCCAGAGGATCCTCTTCCAGCCAGGAACAAACAGCCGTTTACCCTGTGTAGCAGATGTCACTTCAGGAAGGCACGTGTGACAAGTCAGCACAGTCTCTCCACAAACAGGCGGCACCCCAAAGCGACAGCAGTCTGTTCTCCCTGTCTCCTCACATCCGACTCCCCTCTCACCCGGAACGTCCTGTCTGTACCTGACATCACTTCCTGTCTTTCTCCTGTAGCACTCTGGGAACTGTAGTCTAATTATCCGTTTTCATTTGTAATTCCTCAGTGGCTGTGTCTACAATCCCCACAAAGCTGTGCTCTCCGGCTCCACCTGCAGCTGCAATATCTTTTCTCTTAAAGGAGCTGAAATCAACAACAGGGCTACATTCTCCCCCTACTTAAAGTCTTTGGGTCCCTCCAAAGGGTAAACTGCGTTTGTAGGTTCTACAGACAGCATATACAATATAAAGGCACATATAAAGTTTATACTAAACTACTTGAATACCTTTACTGCGTGCAGATAGATGCAGTTTATGACAGCGTCTAGCAAGTGGGGTGGGTAGAGGGACACTCCACCAAGGTGTGCTGATGGCCTGAGTTAAACACAAGTCCTTTGATACTTCTGTGGTCAAGGTGGACACCTCGGGTGATCTTCGCACAGTAGTTACAGCTTCCTCTGTGCTATTCCCTGGTGAGTTATAAGTGAGTCTCTGAGGGGGTCGCACTGGTCGTTTGGACCTTGATTCTAAAAGCCATGATGGGCCCTCATCTGCGGAGTCCCCTTCTACTTGAAGTGTTGGCTGAGAGAATTCAGTTTCCTCTTCGACTGGCTGAACAAGAGCATCCTCTAGCACTGAGGTTTCTGGCAAGAGACTTTCCACTTGAGAAGGTACAGAATTATCTTCCATGGGCATATCCTCGTTTGTTTGAGGCACAAATTCAGGGGCATCCGGTCTCAAATTGCTCAAGTCCTGCTCAGGAGCCATAATAGTTGGATGGACATCCATAGGTTCAGATGGCCACATCCAACTCGGACACACATCTTCCTCATCGCTGTCGTCCTCACTTTCTCTTGTAGAAGGTGGCTGTTGTGACCGGGTAACAGGTGCTTGACGGGAAGTGGATGGAATGGGTGAAGGAGACTCATCTCTATCTGGTACCCGCACAGCTTCATTCAGAGGTAGGAGATGATTCCGATGCCAATTCTTCAGTGGCCCGGTCTTTCCCTCTGGTCGAATCGGGTACACTGGCAGGCCAGGTAATTGTTTACAGACAATGTAGATCTGAGAACTCCATCTATCAGCTAGCTTGTGTCTTGCAGACGCACCCAAATTTCTCAACAAAACTCGATCATCTGGCTGTAGGTCCTGTACCCGAACCCTCAGGTCATAGTTTCGTTTGTTTCTTCGTTCTCTACCCTCAGAGGTCGAACGGGCCTTCTCAAATGCAGAAGCCAGGTTCTTCCTGAGTCTATCCACATAGCCCTGATGAGACGCAATAGACGTCTGGTCAAGGGAGAGGCCAAAAGCTAAATCTACTGGCAATCGGGCTTCTCTTCCAAACATGAGGCGGTACGGTGAGTATCCGGTAGCATCACTTTCTGTGCTATTGTAAGCATGCACAATGGTAGAGATATGCCGACTCCAGTGCTGTTTCTCCCTGGTCGACAGTGTTCCCAACATGTTGAGTAGAGTACGATTGAATCTCTCCGGTTGTGCATCACCCTGGGGGTGATAGGGGGAGGTCCTCGACTTCTGAATCCCCAATAGATCCAAGAGCTGCCTGATGAGCCGACTTTCAAAGTCTCTGCCTTGATCAGAATGGATCCTCTGAGGTAGACCATAATGAACAAAGAACTTTTCCACTAGGACTTTGGCTACAGTAGGAGCACGTTGATCTTTGGTTGGAAAAGCTTGAGCATAACGGGTAAAGTGATCTGTCACCACCAAGATGTTTCCCTGTCCACTAGTGTCAGGCTCTAGGCACAGGAAGTCAATGCACACCAGGTCCATGGGTCCTTGACTCTGTAGATGGCTCATTGGAGCATTCCTCGAAGGTAAAGTTTTCCTCTGGATACATCTTAGACAGGAATGGCAGTAACTTTCAACTTCAGATCTCATGCAGGGCCAATAGAATCTGTCTCGGACCAGTTTGAAAGTTCTTTCTGATCCTAAGTGACCATGGTCATCATGCAAAGCTCTCAGTACATTTTCTCTATGCTTCTCTGGGAGGAACAACTGCTGCTTTTCTTCCAAATCATCCGAGGGGCCCCTTCGGTAGACCACCCCGTCCAGCAGTTTCAGCCGTTCCCACTCTTTGTGGACCAGACGAGCCTCTTTTGGTGAATCAATTAGTAGGAGCCCTCTTTGACCCGCTTTCATTGCTCTTAGAGTTAACCCAATCAGAGGATCTTCAGCCTGATCTACTCTCAGGTCCTTCTTCGTGAAAGTAGGCAGGCCCTCACTCCTCAGCTGTGTAGGGTTACAATACATTTTAGGGACACCGGCAGCCATGACTCCTATGGCCTCTGCTCCAATCACTCCTTTGGTTCGGTATTCCACCCCTTGGCATAGGGCTTGAACTCCATCTGGAGTCAATTGAGTCCACTCTGTTTCTGGGACCTCTGTGCTATAGGGTCTTCTGGACAAGGCATCCGCGTCTTGGTTATTGACCCCAGGGCGATATTTGAGGCTGAAGCGGAATCCTGACAGGGCAGCCAACCACCTGTGCCCAGTGGCATCCAGTTTTGCCGTAGTGAGAATGTAAGTGAGTGGATTGTTGTCGGTTCTGACCACGAACTTGGCCCCGTACAGGTAGTCTTTTAGTTTGTCCACCACTGTCCACTTCAAGGCCAGGAACTCCAACTTGTGAGTGGGATAATTCTTCTCAGAAGGGGTGAGACCCCGACTCACATATGCCACCGGTCTCAGGAGGCCATCATATTCCTGGTATAGTACTCCTCCTAGCCCTTCTCTGCTAGCATCCACATGTAGTTCATAAGGTTTGGCAGGATCAGCGTAGGCAAGGACAGGAGCCTGTGTTAGACTTCCTTTCAATCGGAGGAAAGCCCTTTCACATTGGTCGGTCCATTCCTCCTGGATTGATTCACGAGGCTTCCTAGGCCCGTGGGCTGATGAACCCGGCTCAAAGGGCATTGATTCATCTTCTGCTCCTTCCATTCTTAGAAGTTTGTTCAGAGGCTGAGCTATCTTGGCAAACCCCTCTACGAACCTTCTATAGTATGAGCAGAATCCCAGGAAGGACCGGAGTTCAGTAATATTACGAGGTCTCGGCCATGAAGCCACAGCTTCCAACTTCTTAGGATCAGTTGATATGCCTTCTGCTGAAACAACATGTCCCAGGTACGTGACTGAAGGCAGACAGAATTGACACTTCTCCAAGGAAAGTTTCAATCCTTCTTCATGCAGCCGCTTCAAGACCTTTTCCAACCGCTGCTCATGTTCTTCCAGTGTTCTTCCGAAGACTATTAGGTCATCCAGATACACTAGTACCTCAATCAGGTTCATGTCTCCCACCGTCTTTTCCATTAGTCGTTGGAAAGTTGCTGGGGCTCCTGCGAGGCCTTGGGGCATTCTATTAAACTCAAAGAATCCCAGTGGACAGATGAAAGCAGTCTTCTCTTTATCTTCAGGATGCATGGGTATCTGGTGATACCCACTTCGCAGGTCAAGTACACTAAACCACTTTGCTCCAGACAGACACTGTAAGGCATCTTCTATTCGAGGAGTAGTGTATTGGTCGGGAATGGTTCTTTGGTTGAGTGTGCGGTAGTCTATGCACAAACGGATGGAACCGTTTTTCTTGCGAACTACCACAATGGGTGAGGCATAAGGACTCCTGGATTCTTGGATTATCCTGGTCCTTTTCAATTCAGCCAGTTGTTCCCTTAGGTCATCTAGATCTCCCAATGGGACTCGCCGTGACCTTTCTCGAAAGGGCTTGTCATCTTGAAGGCGAATGTGGTGTCAAGTGCTCTTGGCACATCCCACATCAAACTCATCCTTGGAGAACAAATCCTGCCGCTTGAGGAGTTGAGATTGAATTTGCTTCTTCCACTCAGGCGAGATTGGAGCGTCTTTAGGATAGAACCGTTCAGCTGGGATCTCTCTGTCTACTCCCTCCACAGTTATAGCAGCTGTTTGACGGTTTCTTGATAGGCACCACCTGAGTGGTAGAATCAGGAACTGGTTCTGGCGTGACTTTTTCAAGGGGCGACTTGACACCTGCAGACAATAGGGTTAGCATTTGCGTCAGCTGGGAAACTTGCGCCTTTAATTTCTCTATTTCTGAATTCCCATTCGACACATTGAGCGTTCGAACCTCAGCAGGAAATGAAAATCCTGAGCCCTTCTTTTTCTCCTCTAGGATAGCCTCTTCCTCCCTTACCATCTTAATGAGATCAGAGTATCGCAAAGAGGTACCTCCTTGTAAAGTTTTCAACTGGATCCAGATAGGGTCAGAACTCAGAGCGCCTCTCAGGATCTGTTTCATTCTTACTTGATCCATATCCCTGGGCTCTATTCCTTTATTTTTTATTTTTTTTTATAGGGAGCTGTGGTGGCTCAACGTGATTGGCACTGCGCTGACAAGCCGTTCACCTCTGCAGCCAAGGGTTCGGATCCCGGTCTCGGCTACATGTGAATTGAGTTTGGTGGTCTCAGCCCGGCTCCCGGTGGGTGTGCTATGCAGGGTACGCCTGTGCTTAGTACGCCCACCCCCCCCCCCCCCCACAAAAACCACCACACTTGCACACACATGAAATTGGTTTAATACGCACGCACTTTGGCCATGCGGTCTCCTAAAGAGAGGCGAAGGACCTACGGGGCTGGCTGGGTGGGCTAGGCCCCCTCACTCCCTCATAGGGGGAGTCCCTCTGCCCCGTTGGGGTCCTGTTGGGCCCCAGTTGGGCTCCCAAGTGGAGCAGGTAGGGCGGGGTGAGAGGGAGGCCCCCCCTCACATCCGCCATTGCCACCGGGGGCATGGAGAAGGATGGCGATTGCCTCCGGGGGGAGGGTCTGCCTACTCCCAACTCCTGCAGTCCGGCTCCTCTCTCGAGTTCACGCACAAAATACACTCTATTTCTTTCTTTAGTACAATCTGGTATAGCATTTTGTTTAGTCGTCGAATATACTCGGAAAGCTGCTCATTTTCCCGTTGAAACATGTGTTCAAAGAGGAAGATTAAATCTGTACCTTTCTCTGTGCGCCCAAACTCATCTTGCAACATGCGAAGATAGTCATATGCTGTACAAGACTCCTGACTGAATTTCAAATTTCGGATGGCTTCTGTTGCAACGCCTTTTAGACTTTCAGTAATGCGCTGTTTCTTTTGAGCCTCTGGAACATCCCATTCTTCCAGTGCTTGCATAGCCTGTTCCATCCAGGTTTCATACTCTTCTTCTCCAGGAGGTACAGGCTGCACTCCAGAAAGGATTCTCAACTTCCTGTAGCCATAGTTCACAGAGGGCGAGGAAATTTTTATAACGCTCTCTACCAGTTTTCCTATGTCCATGAAGAAGGAAGCTGGGGGGTAGTTAGTGGTTGGCACAGAAGTGGTAGTTACTTCCACTGTGTCTGACATGGTCTGGCTTGGTCCCTCCAAACAACTTGCTGAGGTGACTAGAGGGAGTAACCGTGCTTTAACTTCTCCGGTTAGCTGGATGCTATCACCCTGGAAGCAGGTTGGGACTCCTTTCTTCCATTCTAGTAGGGCATAGGTATGGGAGATTTCTTGATCTATTTTTGTGTCTATTACAAACACTTTCTGGTCAGGTGCTAGTGTAGTTACTGCTTGACGGATCTGTTCCTCTGTCCATTTGTCAGCAGGAATGTCCATTACTACACTCAGCCCTAATTGGCCATTTTGTTCCTCGCACCACTCTGCTGCTGTGTTTGGATCCATTGCTGGCTCGTTTGTGTGGTTATCACTTTGCGAGAGGTATCAGAAAAGATCCCGGACGAGCCCCCACGTGTAGCGCTCACCCCCGAAGGAGCCGCTGGATGATCGGGTCTTCTGTTTTACCTCTGTGACACACCACAAATAATGAATCCACAGCACACCAGCACACCTTGTGAGAGTTTAAATAACTATTTACTATATATATATATATATAATAATCTGAATAGCAATATACAACATCAACATTTATCTCTACACAGCATAACACAGAGACTGCATATGAGACACCAGCATAACAGTGATGAACGATAAATGCGGTTATTCTAACTGTGAACTTATATATATATATATACTTAGTCCCAATGTACCCGGGTACCTAACCCACTGGCCAGTGGTAGTTTCTTCAGCTAGCCAACGTTGGGGCCCAATATGAACGGTAAAAATCTGTGTGTATGGTTAATGACAACGGGCCGGAGGCCTCTCACCCATCCACGGAGGGAGATGTCCGTCTGTAGCCGGCAGGGATGTCAGCAATTATCTTCTGCGATGAAGAGCTGTATATAGGAGCTGGAGTCTGATGTCATCAGGGGTTCTGGTCATCAAATTTGGCGTCCGTCCGGGCCGAGTCGCCCCCGCAGTGTCCTCTCAGCAGGGTGGCACCTTACTCACAGCCCCAGAGGATCCTCTTCCAGCCAGGAACAAACAGCCGTTTACCCTGTGTAGTAGATGTCACTTCAGGAAGGCACGTGTGACAAGTCAGCACAGTCTCTCCACAAACAGGCGGCACCCCCAAGCGACAGCAGTCTGTTCTCCCTGTCTCCTCACATCCGACTCCCCTCTCACCCGGAACGTCCTGTCTGTACCTGACATTACTTCCTGTCTTTCTCCTGTAGCACTCTGGGAACTGTAGTCTAATTATCCGTTTTCATTTGTAATTCCTCAGTGGCTGTGTCTACAATCCCCACAAAGCTGTGCTCTCCGGCTCCACCTGCAGCTGCAATATCTTTTCTCTTAAAGGAGCTGAAATCAACAACAGGGCTACACAGATCCCAGAAAAAAAACCCACAGCGGTTTACTACCGCTTTAAAGCTGAGTTCTGCGAAAAAACACTGCAACAGGACACTTATGTTTCTCGGGTGCAGGCCCTGCCATCTTCAGTAAAAGAATCACAGCCTGTTTTTTTATTACGCATGCGCGAGTCACGCTGTGCGATCTCACTGGTCTCACTGCTGTCTTCTGAGATCTGTGTGACTCCCAGAAGACGGGAAGGGGGGAGGAGGGGCTGGACATGGTGTAGATCGCCGTGAATACTGCAGCGATCTGTGACCTGGAAGAGGGAGAAAATACCTGGATTACACAGGTATCTGCTCCCCCCTGAAAGGTGCCAAATGTGGGGAGGACAGGGGCGGACTGACCATTGAGTCACTCGGGCACTGCCCGAGGGCCCCATGCCACTAGGGGGCCCCATCAGGGTTGCCAGGTTCAGTAAAACCAGGGACAGTATGTAAAAATCAGTGTTTTTTTTACATCTGTCCCTGATATGTCCGAAACTGACATGCTTTTAATGTGAAAATCCTGAGATTTTAGCTTCCCCGCCTCTGCACTGTCTTCTGGTGTGGTGGCCATCAGTAAGCCCAAGGGCCCCATAATCTTCTATTGCCGGGGGCCCCATGAGTTGTCAGTCCGCCCCTGGGGGAGGATTTTGAAAAGCGGAAGTTCCATTTTAAGAACAATATTCAGTGTAAAGAAGAGCAAGGAGTCCTGGAAGTGATGGTTTGGCCCCCACAAAGCCCTGATTTCAACATCATCACGTCAGTCCGGGATTACATGAAGAGACAGAAGGATTTGAGGCAGCCACATCCACAGAAGATCTGTGGTTGGTTCTCCAAGACCTACCTGCCGAGTCCCTAGAAGAACTGATGCGGTTTAGAAGGTAAAGGATGGTTACCGGTACATCAAATATTGCTTAGATTTGAATTGCGCTTCTCTTCATTTACTTTCCATTTTGTTACTTGATAAAAATAAAGTATTCATTTACAGCATTTTATTGATGGAGGAATCACCAGAGCAAGTACCTAACTTAGGGCTCTTTCAAGCAGACGACCGTGGGCAAGGAGGGCTGGGCTTCGGTTTTACCCCACCAGCTGCCAACTCCAATTACTGTATGACAATCAGGGCACCTGTAAGGGGCCCGGGGGTCCACAGGGGCCCGGATGGGAACCCCCTAAAAAAAAAGGTCCGGAGGTCCCCAGGGCCGCAGATGGCAACCCCCTCTTTTTTTATTTATTTTTTATAAAAAATATATATTTTTTAATATATTTTTATTAAATTTTTTATTAAAGGGCCAATTTTTTTTTCTTTTCTTTTTTTTAGAGGTCCGGAGTTCCCCAGGGGCCCGGAGGCCCCCAGGGCCCCGGATGGCAACCCCCTTTTTTTATCTTTTTTTTATAAAAAAAATATATTTTTTTAATATATTTTTATTTATTTTTTATTAAAGGGCCATTTTTTTTAGGGGTCTGGAGGTCCCCAGATGGCAACCCCCTCTTTTTTTATTTATTTTTTATAAAAAAATATATATATTTTTTTAATATATTTTTATTTAATTTTTTATTAAAAGGACAATTTTTGTATTTATTTTTTAGAGGCCCAGAGGTCCCGGATTGAAACCCCCTTCAGATGGCAACCACCCTTTTTATAAAAAAAAATCTCTCTTTTTTTTCTTTTTATTAAAGGGCCCAGGGGTCCCCAGGGCCCCGGATGGCTACCCCCCCTATTTTTTTTATATATATATTTCTTTATTTATAATTTTTTATGTAAAGGGCCCCCCACTTCTCAATTTGCGGCGCAACCCCCCCCCCCCGCTTCTCAATTTCAGGCGACATAAGCACCCCCCCCCTGGGGGGGCCATGCCTAAAGCTGTCTAAGGGGCCCCATAATTCCTAATGGCGGCCCTGGTGACAATACAGTTGGACAGAGCTACAGACTAGGGTGACCACATGTCCCAGATTGCCCATTTTGCAGGTCTGTTCCGGGCACATTCATTCCAGGACAATACAGTGTCCCGGAATTAAACTGACGCAGCCACAACCCCCCCCCCCCCCTGGGCAAATCTGATGCCCCCAAAAAAAGGCCCCATATCACCGCTTTACTCACTGACAGTACTTGTCCTGGCCGGGAATGCCTGGGGGAGCACAGTCCCTTCGTGTGATTGGAGAAATCATAAATCCCACCTCTTGTGTCCAATCACTGTGCTGTGATTCGTTACAACACAAGCCGATTTTTGGGAAGGGAGGGTGTCCCTAAATGGTAGTTTGGAAATGTGGTCACCCTACTATAGACATGGCGTTCTTAAAGGGGTGTTCCAGCCAAAAATTGTGTTTATTAAAAGTCAGCAGCTACAAAAAGTGTAGCTGCTGGCTTTTAATAAACACTCACTTACCTGCTCCTGCGTTCCAGCGACCCGCCGACCGGGGCTCCGCTCCGCTCCTCTCCCCCCCTCCCCCAGCCGGCGTCTCCATCCCGACTGTGGGCACCCAGCCGTGACAGCCTTTGGCTTCACGGCCGGGCACCCACTGCGCATGCGCGAGCCGCACTGCGCATGCACGTGCGGCGCGGCTCGCTGCTGATTGGAGAGGCGATCGCATGGGACCTGTCAGTGTCCCATGTGATCGCCTACAGGGAGGGGCTGGTGTAGGCGATTAAGGCTTAATTGCCTAACCAGCCCCTCGGCGGAAGCAGGAAGTGGGACAGGAAGTCCCACTCCCCCCCAAAAAAATTACATGCCAAATGTGGCATGTAAGGGGGAGGGGATTAAACAAAAGTCATTTTTTAGGGTGGAACTCCTCTTTAACTAGAATTTGGTTTCTTTTAGGCCTCATGTTATGTTATCAGTACATGTACACAGGGTCGTTTATAGTAGTTTCTAGGCAGTTGAGTTTAGAGACTTTTTTTGGAAAGCAAAAAAATGAATTCAGACGCTGAGTTTAGAGGCATTTCAAGCGCCAAACGCTTCTAAACGTGGTAACACCATGTTTTGCCGCATTTTGTTTTTCATTGTTGGCTGCATTGCAACCAGGAGCTGAGCTCTCTCGGCTCACAGCTGCAGTGTGACCCCTTTGAATTTAACCACTTCACTCCCCCGGAAGGTTTTACCCCCTTAATGACCAGGCCATTTTTTGCGATACGGCACTGCGTTAATTTGACTGACAATTGTGTGGTGCGACACTGTATCCAAATACAATTGATGTCTTTTTTTTTACCACAAATAGAGCTTTCTTTTGGTGGAATTTTATCACCTCTGCGGTTTTTATTTTTTGTGCTATAAACAAAAAGAGACTGACAATTTTGGAAAAAAAATGTAAAAATATTTTTTACTTTATGCTATAATACATGTTAAAAAAAAAACAATGTAAAAAATCTAATTTCTTCATTAATTTGTAATTTTCTACATATTTCTGGTAAACACAAATCCCAATAAGCGTAAATGAATCGGTTTACGCAAAAGTTATAACGTCTACAAACTATGGGATAGATTTATGGACTTTAAAAAAAAATGTTTTATTGTTTTTACTGGTAATGGTGGAAATCAGCAATTTTTAGTTGATTGCCACTTTGCAACATTGCGGCGGACACATCTGTCACTAAATGACTGTTATTGGATACTTGACACTGGCAGGGGAGGGGTTAACATCAGGGGCGATCAATGGGTTAAATGTGTTCCCTTTGCCAGTGTTTTCTAACTTTTGCGGGGGATAGACTGACAGGAGGAACACAGAGATCCGTGTTCCTGCTTACAAGGAACAGAAGATCTCTGTATACTTCCCTGTCAAAACAGGGATCTGCCTTGTTTACAGAAGCAGATCTCCTTTCTGTCTCTCTGCGAAACGATCGCAGCTGGCCGGTGGACATCGGGTCTGCCGGACCCGCTGATTGGCTCCCGCTCCGTGCAGCACGCCTACAGTACGTTGTTTCACGCAATAGAGCCACCCTGACACAGTATATATGCGTGGACGGTCCTTAAGTGGCTAATGGATGTGTTTGACAGGTTGTGCTGCCTGTCAAACTATGCACTGGGACAGAGGTCTCCAAACTGTGGGCCGAGGGCCAGATGTGGCCCATTGCTAGCCTTATCCGACCCTTGGGGCACAATTCCTCCCACTGACATGAAGTACTATTCCTCCCATTGACACCAACAATGGGACACTATATTATCCACTGATACCAATGATGGGATACTATTCCTCCTACTAATAGGGGGAATACTCCTCTTCCTATTGACCACCAACCCTGAGGCCATATATTTTCTCACTGATGCCGGGCCCGTGACTTTTTCTTCCCTTGCTGGCCCCAATTCGGCCCTCCTAAAGTCTGAAGGGCAATAAAGTGGCCCTTTGTTTGAAAAGTTTGGAGACCCCTGCACTGGGAGTTAAAAATGCTGTGGCCACATTGTGACCACGGAACGTGTACAGCCGTGTCCACTGTCCAGTTGCCTAGTTACAATTTGGTGGGCTGCTGGCTGGGGGTAGGGAATGTTTTCACCCCCTTTTCCCGGCATCAGGTCTGAAAGAGCCCTTTGACAGGTGGCACCACCTGTCAAACTCCCCAGTTGGATTCAATACGTCCTCATCTGCAATTTAAAGATAAAAGTAACAAGAAACAGACGGACATGAGGTGGCAGCAGCTCATCCTGTATGCCTTCAGCCGCTGCTATACCGTAAGCAGTACAAAATGAATAGTCTCAAATCGCACTGCAAAGAATTGCATGTAATTTGAACAGGAATGCGGTGCGATTCCTGTCCAAATACGGTTTCCCGCATTGCTCCCGTGTGAGCCCAGGCTTGGTTTTAGTGACTTTAGCCTAGGTTCACACAGGAGCGATGCCGCATTCCTGTACAAATCGCATGCTATTCGTTGCAGTGCGATTTGAGACCATTCATTTTGTATGGGCTCAAATCGCACCGCAAAGGTATTGGTACGCGGTATCGACGAGTACTTGACCGAAAGTATTGGTTAGTAAAAATTTGTATCGTGCAACCCTAGTCGTCAAAGAACGAGCCGCACTGATTCCACCCTCAAACTCTGACTCACTTTTTTTTTGTCTGGTTTGTTGTACTTTGCACCTGTTTTTCCTCATTTAATGGTCAGCGGTCACAAGAAGCAGTATTCTCATGGGTGTTGGTAAACAAAGAACACCGATCACAAGTGCCAGTTAATCCACCATATCTCAGGTTTACAAATTTTAGTGCGACACTTGCATGTGTGCACATTGCATTAAAACTTTAACAGTGAGCAAAAAATAAAAAAATAAACCTATGGAGTCTGTCACTAAAGCCTCGTACACACGATCGGATATCTGATGGAATCTAATCCGATAGATTTTTTCGTCGGATATCCGGAGCAGGATGTCAGGACTAGGAATGAGCTCCGCGTTCGATACGAACGTATGTTCGACTCGAACATCGTCTGTTCGGCGAATTTCGAACAAAACGTGTCGTTCGCGCCAAATTCGAGTGACGCGCGTTGGCCCATAATTCACTGGGGTGTTGCGCGCTGATGATTGGTCAAGCATGCACCATGACCCTGCATGCCTGGCCAATCACAACGCGCAAAAAACAAAGAACAATAATTGGCCAAAGCCAGGGTGGCCAGACTATAAAAGGCTGCCTGCAAGGCGGCCTCGTGTAGTGTGTTTTCCGGCTTTGTTAAAGAGAAGATCAGTCAGACAGTTAGAGAGAGAGAGATAGATAGAGACACAGTGGATGGATAGATAGATAGATAGATAGAGACAGAGACATAGAGAGACAGAGAGACAGAGAGAGAGAGAGAGAGAGAGAGAGAGAGAGAGAGAGAGAGAGAGAGAGAGAGAGAGAGAGAGAGAGAGAGAGAGAGAGAGATAGATAGATAGATAGATAGATAGGGCAGTCTAGTCAGTTTAGTTAAACTTACTGGCCCAGATTCAGGTACATCTGCGCATTAGCGCACCGCCTTTACGTTAGACTTGCGCAATTTTGCCGCGTAATCACCCTATTCTCGTAGCTTTTGCGCAGAAAATTGCGCATGCGTAACGTTTATTCAGAGGCATAAGGCGGAGTAATACAAATTGGGAAGGACGTGGGCGTGTTACATTGAAATGAGCTGTGACCCCATGCAAATGAAGGGCCGGCCGGCTCGCGCATGCGCGCTTGAAGGAGACCATGGTCAGCTTCGCTGTGCGCAAGCTCACAACTCGGGAGCGGCGCAATCAGTGAAATTGGAAATGGACTAGGGCAACGTTGTGAACTACGCAAACAGCATAAATAGACACACACAAACGCACGTGCATTGCAAAAGTACATCCCTTTGTCCCTTCCCATTTAACCAAGTGCTTTTGTCCTGTTCGTTGTGGTGTGTTTTGTAGTTGTCAGATTAGTGTTCGTGTGATCAAGTGTTTGTTAGTAGATCTTTGAAAGTGTTTTTTGATAAGTGTTTGAGAGACTGTTTGTTTGATTGATATATTTCTGTTCGTTTCTTTTCTTGCTGTTTTTTTGCTGTTTGTTTTTGTGACTGTTTCTTGCTGAGTAGTTTTCTCTTTGTGGTGTTCTTGGTTGATTGGTTGTGCTTGTTTTTGTGAGTGATTTTTGTTGACTGGGAGTGAGTTTTTTTGGAAGTATGACAGAGAGAAAGCGAAAGCTCAATTTTACTGTGGGGGAAAAAAGAATTCTTGCCCGGGCCATTAGCGATT
Organism: Rana kukunoris; assembly: GCA_029574335.1. Classification (NCBI taxonomy): domain Eukaryota; kingdom Metazoa; phylum Chordata; class Amphibia; order Anura; family Ranidae; genus Rana; species Rana kukunoris. Next base: position 73,474,454 of record CM056052.1, read on the forward strand.
ATGGGCGTTTTCTCCACGGCCCGGACAGTGCCAACACCACCCCGGCCAGGAGGAGGGAGATTTTGGATATGATCACTGAGCAGGTCAATTCAGCGGGGGAGGGGGAGACACGGACCCGGTCTGGGATTGACAAAAAAATCAATGACCTCCGGCGTCTGGTCAAACAGAAGCTGGCCAGAATGCATGCCCATGCCAGGGGCACAGGAGGGGGCCCACCATGCCGTATTAGGCTGACAGCGGAGGAGCGTGCGGTGGCCCTGACCTTTCATCGGCATGAAGTTGAGGGCCTGCCCGGAGCCCGTGGTGCCAGGTAAGTATTTTTTTTTAATATCAGGTGTGTAGTATGTGTGGGGGAGGGGGTGAAAGGGAATATGTGGCAAGTGTGTGGATCCTCCAACCTGTGAATGTTTTGTGTCATCTGGCCTGACCGCACCATCCCCAGGACAGCAGCCTAATGAGGCCCCCCCAACAAGGCCGGAGTCCGCGGAGGAGGTTCAAGAGGAGGAGGAGAATCACGAGGAGGAGGAGAATCATGAGGAGGAGGAGAATCATGAGGAGGAGGAGTCCATGTCAGGCACTGGACGTTTGGTTTTTGAGGACTCTTCCCCTCTGGCTGGCAACAGGCAGCCCTCCTTAAGGGGGAGCCCCCCCCTCCTCCCCCAACATGGCTCCCCTCCCAAGGGCCTCCCCTTCTCCCCGGCCACAAGCATCAGCTGGAGGCAGGATTTCATCCCAGAACACCAGGGGGTTGGCCGATCTCCTGCCCGCCACTCTGAGAAGGGACCAGGCCCTTCAGACCCGCCATCTGGGACAGGTCAGCCAGACATTGGTGCGGATGGAGGAGAGCCTGTCCTCCATCAAGGATACGCTGGGGAACCTGGAGTCCCACTCCCGGGCTTTCACAACCTGCCTAAACGACCTGCAGACTACATCAGCAGGTGCTGCCCTGGACAGAATAGCCGTGGCCTTGGAGGGCAGGCCGCCAGGTGGGCAGAGATCAGGGGCTGCTCCTCCTTCCCCGGTTTTACCCCTCCCCATGAGTCTCCCCTGAGGAGCCGGGGCCGTGGCCAGGGGCGCCCCAGGCGTGGCTCACGTAAAGGACAATAATTATTTTTTTCCCCTTTTTTTTTTTTTTTTTTTTGCTGGAAAATTTTTGCTTTTGCAGGTAATTTTTTTTTTTTTTTGGGTTGTGAATGCTGTTTGAATGTGGGGGTGACATTCCTGCCGGAAAAGGGGTGTCACCCTCAATTTTGGTGGAGAAGGGTTCCCCAGGACCAGGGAGAAGTGATCCCCAGGTCCGTGTGAATGGTGTATGAATGTACAGTGACATAATTGGAGCCTTGGCGTGGCGTTGCTGCTCACAAGTCCTGCATGGTGGACTGGTGCCAATCCAATTTGATGTGGATGTGGGGTGTGTGTGCTAGGGACCACAGTGTTGTGCATGCATGCATTCTCATTGTGCCATGATTAATGTGTGTGTTTAACGTGCAAAGATGCCCAATGTGAGTTGTCTCCTGGCTGCTCTTCCCTCAGAAGACGGGGTAGCCTCGGTTAGGGGGGGGATTGTCTGGTTCAGGGGTCAGGTCATCACGTAGGTCAATCTGCAGGCCCTTTCTTACTGCGAAGTTGTGCAGCATGCAACATGCACCGATGATCTGGCACACGAAGTTTGGGGAATACAAGAGGGTACCCCCAGACTTATCCAGGCATCGGAAACGTGACTTTAGGAGGCCAAAGGTGCGCTCCACCACTGCTCGTGTTTGGGCATGTGCTTGATTGTATCTTTCCTCTCCTGGGGTTTGGGGGTTCCTGATAGGAGTCATGAGATGGGGTCCCAGTGGATATGCAGAGTCACCTGTAAGGGAAAAGACAGGAGGATGTTAGTCATGCATGTGCCCCTTGTGATGTGTGCATCATGGGCAGGGATGGACTGAGACCAAAATTTGGCCCTGGACTTTATCCAGACAGGCCCACTTTATGTTTGCAAACAAGAACAAAAACAGTATATAAACTATACGCAATTGTGCAAAAAAACATAAGTAGCATAACATAAAGGAGTCCTCACTCACGTTTTTATTATTTCACTTATTCTCCTCTGTATTTTTCTCATTCTTCTCACATCACTGCATGAAGTGGAGGGCGAGATGCGCAGCCATTACTTTGACAGGCTGTCACTGAAACCGGCCCACTGAGCCATCGGCCCACCGGGAAACTCCCTGTAGTCCCTATGGCCAGTCCATACCTGATCATGGGAGGGGATAGTCATGCCTGACTCCCATGTCACTCACCAACCAGCCAGGTGTCCCCATACACGTTCTGATCGAATTCCATTCGGATGTGGTATTGATTGTATATGTAGCTGCCAAAGGAGATAGAAGATTCGCGGTCCAAGGTCCCAGACTATGGAACGCTTTACCAACCAGCATTCGGTTGGAGGAGAACCACCTAGCATTCAGGAGAAAGATCAAGACTCATCTCTTTTGATTCCAAAGGAGACAGGAACAACAAGCGCCCAGAGGCGATTTAGTTCGCATGTGCCGCGCTATATAAGTTTTTCATTCATTCATTCATTCATTCATTCATTCATGGCTGGACCCTGGGTGTTTGGCAAGGACGTGCCATATGAGGCCTTGGGCATCGACTATCACCTGTATGTTGATGGAATGCCAATGCTTTCGATTGCGGTACATGTGCTCTGTCTCCTGGGGGGGCTGGAGTGCCACATGTGTGCAATCAATGGCCCCCACAGTGCGTGGGAATCTGGCAATTCTGTAGAAATCTGTCATTGCCTTCAGCCGTAGCTCCTCAGTGGTGGGTTTGATGATTTGGTTGGCCATGCGTCTGAGGATTGCAGGGACAACCTGGTGCACACATCTGCTCATGGAGGATTGTGACATCCCAGCCACCACTCCACTTGTACGCTGAAAAGAGCCACTGGCAAGGACATGGAGTGTTGCCATGACCTTGACCAGTGGCTGCACTGCATGTGAGCGGTGTGTTGGGCTGGTGATGTCCTCCTGCAGGGTTGTGGTTAATTCCAGGATGACATGAGGGGTGAATCTGAAGATGCGATACACCTCAGAATCACTCATGCCAAACAGGTCTATGCGGGTGCAGTATATCCTCTCCCGTGCCATCCTCCGTGCCATCCTCCGTGCCCTCATCCTTCTTTGTTCATCTAAAGTCAGTAGTATAGCTATGTGCGACGATGCCCCTGGCATGTTGGCATACAGATTGTTGTGCAACACGTGTGACTGCTGAGCTCCTCACTAACAGTGTTGCTTTATCTAACAAGTAGACTTTTTTTCTCTTTTTAGACCAGCTTTTATATGCTCTAATTTTAGACAGGACATTTTGCTGTTGCGCACACTGCGTAGCCTGCGCTGCCCCAACGTTCTTTTGTGGATCCCCGTAAGTCCCTCATTAGCATATTTGACTAGCAAATCAATGGTCTGTCTAGCGCACTTTTGCGCGGACGGATGCGCCAGTCTAACGAAATTCCGCGGGACAAAAAAAAAGTAGATTTTTTGCGTATCTCGTTCTGGGGATGCCGTGCATCGAAACGCACGTGCACATTTCGACTTACGCACGCGCATCTCCTGTTGTGCAGGCGTAATCGCTCTGTGAATCTGGGCCACAGTGTGTAGAAAATATATATACATCCCTAGGAGATTGTACTACATGCAGTGCTCTAACGTGTTGTATTGCCTGCAAAGGGCCAGATTCACGTAGATTCCGGCGTAGCATAGGCCATTTACACTACGCCACCGCAACTTACTAGAGCAAGTGCCGTATTCTAAAAAGAACTTGCTCCGTAACTTGCGGCGGCGTAGTGTAAATGGCGTATCCCCACGTAAATCGAAGGGGGCGGCTTGTATTTAAATTAAGCGCGCCCCCGCGCCGAACGAACTGCGAATGCGCCGGCCCAAAAAAACAACAGTGCGCATGCTCCAACTCACGTCGGAAAACGTTGATGAAACCGACGTGAAAACAACGTGATCGTCACTTACGCAATTCCCTATTCGCGAACGACTTAGTTAAACGACGTAACTGACGGAAAAAGACGACGCTGCCCCGACGCCATACTTAACATGGGATATGGCGGACCTTCGTAAACTTACCCCTCATATAGCAGGGGTAAGTTCACGCTTACGGAAACAACGTAAACGACGACGAGGCGGCGTAAAAACGTTTGGGGAATCGGCATATCTTGTTAATTTGCATAAGCAAATGAGAAAACAATGTAAACGCCACCTAGCGGCCGGCGTAACATTACATTTAAGATCCGACAGTGTAAGATTTTTACGCCAGTCGGATCTTAGCGTAAATCCGGCGTATCATGTTTTCAGGATATGATACGCCGGCGGGAAATTCAAATTACGCCTGTGTATCTGTAGATACACCGACGTAATTCTTTTGAGAATCTGGCCCATAGTGTTTAGTTTATACCTAAACATAGTACTCAGTGTTACTGCACGTTTGCTGTGTTTTTGCCCATAAACGCAGTCGATCATACTGCACGTTTGCTGTGTTTTTTGGAGCCACAAGCAGTATTAAATTACTTTTTTTCTGAGAGTAATCTCATGTTGTGCAGGGACATTTCTAAATATGTGCCACTACTATAGACACCCAGCAGGTACGATATTTAAAGGAATTTTTGAATTTATTTTTTTCACTTTAAACATCATTAAAATCGCTGCTCCGGAAAAAACGGCCGTTTTTAAAACTTATTTTTCCATTGATACATGTTCCCTGGGGCAAAACCCGGGTTCTCAAAGACGTTTTCTAACAGTAAATTGAATATTTGTCTTTAAAATGATCGTTTTTGAATTCGAACGTTCGAGTCCCATAGACTTCAATGGGGTTCTAAATGTTCGTGCGAACCCGTGGTCTGTTCGAACGTTCTGGTGCAAATACTCTGCAATACCCCCAATACTCTGCAATACCCCCAATACTCTGCAATACCCCCAATACTCCGCAATACCCTGCAATACGTCGCTTATGAGGATTTTTAAGTAGCGAAGTTTGGTGCAATTCCACGAGCGTGTGCAATTTTGAAGTGTGACATGTATCTATTTACTCGGCGTAACTTCATCTTTCATAGTATGCAAAAACATTGGGCTAACTTTACTGTGTTTTTTTTTTTATCTTAAGCACAAAACACGTGTTTAAAAAATTGCTGCGAAAATACAGTGCAAAATAAAAAGTTGCAACGACCGCCATTGTATTCTCTAGGGTCTTTGCTAAAAAGCATATATAATGTTTTGGGGTTCTATGTAATTTTTTAGCAAATAAATGATGATTTTTCCATGTAGGAGAGAAATGTCATAATTGGTCTGGGTGTTCCAGAACGCCTGATGGTGCTCCCTGCATGTTGGGCCTCTGTATGTGGCCACACTGTGTAAAAGTCCCACACATGGGGTATCGCCATACTCGGGAGGAATAGCAGAATGTGTTTTGGGGTGTAATTTGTGGTATGCATATGCTGTGTGTGAGAAATAACCTGCTAATATGACAGGAACAAGAATTTATTTTTTATTTTTACAGAATTTTCAGTCTTTTTTTTCTTTTATAGTGCAAAAAATAAAAAACCCAGAGGTGATTAAATACCACCAAAAGAAAGCTCTATTTGCGGGGAAAAAAGGACAAAAATTTCAGATTGTAATTGTAATTGTCATTCAAATTGTGAGAGCACCGAAAGCTGAACATTTATCTGGTTAGGAAGGGGATTTAAGTGCCCAGTGGTCAAGTGGTTAATAAACAGACACTTGCCTGCTCTATGGTCCAGCGATGCGGCCACACTGCGCATGCGCAAAGTCGCGCTGCGCTCCCAGAGTGGACAGGCGATCTCCTGGGACCTGTCACGAGTCCCAGGAGATCGTCTGGAGGGAGGGGCCACCTAGGGGCAGAGGAGGAGTCTCCTAGGCGGCCCCTAGGTGGAAGTAGAAGTGGGACAGCAAGTCCCATGCCTAACAAAGCCCCCACTCCCCCCCCCCCCCCCCAAAAAAAATGATATGCCAAATGTGGCATGTAAAGGGGGCGGGGAGTGCTTAAAGCAGAAGTTCCACTTTTGGGTGGAACTCCGCTTTATTGGCACTCTAAATGCAGGTCGCAAATGCAGTGTGCATTTGCCTGCACCAGATAAATATACCATGCAATCAAGTTGCAGTGCGTTTCCAAAATAGTGCATGCACTACTTTTGGTGCGATGTAGTGCAATTGAAGCCCATTCAAAATGAATAGGCTCTAATCGCACTGCTCTGACTCCCATGTGAATCAAACAGGAAGACGAACCGCGTTCCTGTGCAATTCATAATGTGAACTGGGGAAAAAAGTAACTCAGCACTTTCTTAGCTTTTTTGAGTTTTATTACTTTATCCTTCCTATGTCTCTGTCCCCCCCCCCCCCCACCTTCTGTTACAGGCCAAATAATTCAGCAAAAATGTCTGTTGCAGGGTTTGGTAAGGTAGGGTGACCAGACATCCCCAGTTTCAGGGGACAGTCCGCTGATTGAGGACTAGTGATGAGCGGAATACGCCATATTCGATTTTGCGATATTTCACGAATATATAGAAGAATATTCGCAAAATATTCGTTAATATCGAATATTCGTGATATTTTATCAAAAAAAAATGTTGAGAAATTTCGCTAATGCGAATGCGAAATTTCGCTAATGCGAATGCGAAATTGATTGCAAAATTCTCGTCAACACGCGAAAACGGAGATCATTTCCTGTATTACTAAACTAATATGCACTAAACACTAACTCTACTTACACAAACTTATATGACTAAACTAAAGCTAATTTTTTTTTTTTTATACACAAAACACAGAAGGGCAGAGAAAGTATTTGTGAATATTCGCATTGCGAAGATTCGGCAACATAAAAGGATCACCTCAGCTACTCGGCCCAGGGTCTCTATTCATACCAGCAATGCTTTTAGACGTCGATGGAGATCACTAGGATGTGATCTGTTTTAAAAATTAAATTCGAAAAAATACGAATATTCGCAATAGCGAATATTCACCGCGATATTCAATTTATTCGCGAATATTCGAATATGCAATATTCGTAACGAATATTCGCAATGCGAATATTCGTGAGCAACACTATTGAGGACACTGTTCCCGGACCAAATCTGTCCCCGGTTTTGTCCCCAGATTGGATTTAATAGGGGGCAGGGGCAATTTCAAAGACAGTCAGTGCGGAATTAAAATAAAAAAAATTGAATTACACCCCCCCCCCCCCCGCTCCGCCGTGCCTACTAGCATAGGGGGGTTGTATCTTTCCCATTATCTGTGCCCCTTTCTGATGATTGTGCTGGTCGGAGCAGAGGGAATATTTCTTCAGTTTTGGGCGCATGTCCATTGAGCTTCGCTCACATGTTGTTCTGCCTTGGCTCAAATCCCGGCCAGCCGACTGCCTGCTTTTCTCCTTGCCTTCCCTGGCAGAGTTATCTTCCTCCGCTCCCCATCCAGTAGTATCTGGGGCCTGAAGAGTAAGACTTGAGAGGCTGTAAGGCGGGGAGCGACAGGCAGAGAGTCGCTGATTGTTGCCATTACTAGTAAACAAAAAATATGTCCCCGGGTTTCATTTTAAAAATCTGGTCACCTTATGGTAAGGGCCAGATTCACACAGTTGCACTGAAGTAATGTGGGGTATGTCAACAGTGCATTGCTGTGCATTTGTGTTATTCAACACACCACTATGCATCATGGGGCATTGCATTGCTTCAAATAGCGCATGCGCATTTTTTGGTAAATTAAAGTGGTATACCCAGTCCAATGACTTTTATGTAAATGGACAATTGCAGGTTTTAAAACCAGTTGCGCTATGGGAAAGTTTTCTTACCTGCTTGCCTTTCCTGTATTCTGTATATTTTTCACTTCTGACGTCACCCACGCATGTGCCTTATTTCCTATTTTCCCAGCAAGCAGAGACCCGGAAAAATGCAGTGTCTATGCCGGAGCTGCGTAATTTCCATGTGTCGACATTAGCCTTGACATGCGATACTTTAGTGTACTTCTGCAATGTGAAGAGGATTGTGGACACCTTGGATATCGCTATTACTGCGCATGCCCGGGATTAGGGACAATAAGACCCAGGGATGGACTGAGACCAAAATTTGGCCCTGGACTTTGTCCAGACCGGCCCACTTTATGTTTGCAAACAAGAACAAAAACAGTATATAAACTATACACAAAAAAAATAAGTAGCATAACATAAAGGAGTCCTCACTCACCTCTTGTATTATTTCACTTATTCTCCTCTGTATTTTCCTCATTCTTCTCACATCACTGTATGAAGTGGAGGGCGAGCTGCGCAGCCATTACTTTGATAGGCTGTCACTGAAACCGGCCCACTGAGCCATCGGCCCACCGGGAAACTCCCTGTAGTCCCTATGGCCAGTCCATGCCTGATAAGACCCCTTTCACACCTGGGCGGTTTGCAGGCGCTATTGCACTAAAAATACCTAAAAATACCTGAAAACCGCAGTTTGCTGTTTCTCCAGTGTTAAAGTCCGAGAGCTTTCACACTGGAGCGATGCGCTAGCAGAATGTGGAAAAAAAGTCCTGCTAGCAGCATCTTTGGAGCAGTGAAGGAGCGGTGTGTTTATTGCTCCTCCACCCCTCCTGCCCATTGAAAGCAATGGGACACCGCGGCTATACCGCCGCAAAACGCCTCTGCAGAGGCGCTTTGCTATGGTTTTTAACCCTTTTTCGGCTGCTAGCAGGGGGTAAAACCGGCCCGCTAGCAGCCGGACAGTGCGGCAAAATTAGCCGTAAAACGCCGCTAAAAATAGCGACACTTTACGCCCACTGCCGCTCCCGCCCCAGTGTGAAAGGGGCCTAATAGTTGCGAGCGGAAATAAAATAGAATATAGAGCCCGGAAGACCACAGTTCCTATGCCCGCGGCTAGTAGCGAGGATAAGCGTTTATAATATAAAAGAAAAAAAAAATGGACCAGTTCAGCGGACAAATCCGATCTTGTGTATGGGCTAGCGGACATGTCGGACCGGCTGACAAATTTTAAAACATGCTTTAAAATTTGTCCGCCGGAGAAATGTCCGTCGCATATGTCCGCTGGTCAGTACACTCACCAGCGTACAGATTTGACGCATGCGTGGAAGTATTTTTCTTCCTGGTGCGGTGACGTGGCGGCGTCAACGTCACCGCCACGTCACCGCGCTGTCTGCCGGTGGGGATTTTGATCCGATGGTGTGTACACGCCATCGGACCAAAATCCGATGAGACATGTCCGCTCTAAACTGTCCGTCGGATGGTCCGACGGACCGTTTATCGGTTCACCACTGAAATGGCCTGATGGTCTGATGTGCGTACACACCATCAGTCCAAAATCTGATCGGGCCAGAACGCGGTGACGTAGAATACAACGACGTGCTGAAAAAACGAAGTTCAATGCTTCCAAGCATGCGTCGACTTGATACTGAGCATGTGCAGGTTTTTGGACCGATGCTTTTGCGTACTAACCATCGGTTTGAACTGATGGTCAGGCGTCCATCGGTCAGATTTTAAAGCAAGTTTTAAAACTTTGGTCATTGGTTTGAACCGATAGAAAAATCGATATTTACATTAGAATGTTGTTTAAATAGGGTATCTTTTAGAGAGTTTACTACCGCTTTAAGTATCCCATTCAAATGAATGTGGGCTGTCCTAACCCAAGACATATTCACACGCCACAAAGATGTAAATGGTTCCTTAATCCTTTCGCTGCCAGAGCCGTTTTTGTGCCTGAAGATTAGACAAAACCCCAAACATGATATATTTTCTGAAAACAAACACCCTAGGGAATAAAATAGCGGCAGTTAAATTTTTTTATGTTGCATGATATTACTGCAAAGGTCTAGGAAACACAATATTTCAGTAAAAAACAAACTAACGTAAATTTTAGGGCAAACAAACACGTCAAACTTCAGTACCTTATATTTTATATAGGCAACAATTCAAAGGCCCTCTATAGGTATCAGTTTAGTGTTACGGAGGAGGTCTCGTGCTAGAATTATTGCTCTTACTCTGGCGTATGTGGCTATATGAAATTTGTGTATCCCTATCAACGTTTTCACATGTAGCCATCCCGACGAATGCGTTTACATTTGTGCGTGTGTATATGTGGGGGTGGGGGGCCTCCAAAAAAATTGGGGGGATTTTATGTGATTGGCTGTAACTTTTTTTTTTTAACTTATCTTTTTTTTTTTTTATCACATATGGGACAAACAGTTCCCTATGTAATGATTTTTTCTCTTCATTGAGATAAGTCTAAAAGACCCTGCATATCTCCCCTGTATTTCACTGAATGCAGATCGCATTGCAAAACATCCTACACCGGCAAAGCGAGGCGGGGACATCGAGAATGTGACCCGGAAGTGACCAGACGTCACTTTCCGGGTCACTGCAAAGGGGGAGGAGAGCATACATGTATCCGCTTTTCTCCTTTCCCCCTATATTTTATATAATTGTAACTATAAAATGCATAGAAAATACATCTTTGCCATTCTGAAGTTTCCCTTCAACCACCATATACTGGGATTCTGTACTTGCCAAATATACTGCAGAAATCTCTCTCCACTAAATCTGGCTGTATCCAGTGGGCAGCGGAAGCCGCTGGCTGTTCACTTCCTGGATTTACACAGACACACACCTCCAGCTCTGCAGCTCTGATTGGCCCTCTTATGACTCATCCCTCTCCCTTCCTAGAAAACTCTCACGAGAGAGAGAGCTGTGCATGATGTCATAAGCCTAGGCTAATGACCAGCCAAGAAACAGGAAGTGGGCTGTATAAGGTATTTACTGGCAGAATTTTTTTTTTTACCATCCAAAGTTAAAACAAAAACAAAGGCAGAAGATTTAAAGGGGTTGTAAACCCTTGTTTTTTATTTTATTTTAAATAACAAACATATCATACTTTCCTCCACTGTGCAGTTTGTTTTGCACAGTGTGGCCCCGATCCTCATCTTCTGGGAGAAGCGCTTTCCCTGGGGGTTACCATGCGGCACGCCCTGGAGTCCAACATTTGTGTCCATAGGCACAGAATGCTGGGCTCGGCCCCTGACCCGGCACCCGCTTAATTGGATTTGATTTACAGCAGCAGGAGCCAATGGTTGCGCTGCTATCAATCTATCCAATCAAGAGCCAAGACAACAGGCAGATGGCGTCAGAGGGGTTCTAACAGAGCCACTTTTCCCCAGCAGCCAATTGGAGGAGTTTTCCCTCGCGGGGCATGCTGGGGAGGGGTATATCTGTGGCAGACGCCATTTTCCGGGGTTCTTCGCGGGTTCCTGGTTCCAGGTGTGCGCATTCCAACAGACCCCGGCGATATTTCCCTACCAGACCGGGGTCGAAAGTTACACGGAGTTCCTGGCGGATGCTGCCGAGGGGCCCCAGTGACTTGCTGGGTCTCCTCACCACTACGAGAAAGATCCTAGGCCGCTGGCTGTACGGTGGGGAATTGGCTCAAAGAGAACCCGGAGGCAGGTTATGTGAGAGACTTGAATGAACCATCGGGGATCTAGTGACCGACACATTGACAGGTACACTTCCACTGTCATCCGGTCACCTACATGTCATTGACTGGAGGGATTCGCTTTGCTGTTCACATTGTCAGCATAGAGCCTGTGGCAGAGGCCTCACCTGGCATCTTAAACCAAATTAGAGCCAGGTCCATGGCTAGGACCTGTTCCCTCCAGCAACCTTAAAGTGCTGCCAGGCTTGTGGCAGAAGTCTGTCTGGGAAACACTTCACCCACTCTGGCTAGTGTGGCGACATAATACACAGTTACTGAAAGCAGGCGTGCTTTCCTGTTCATCCAAGCCTGATACTGCAAGGTTTTCTTCATTTCATCAACCTGTCCTGTCTACCTTCTGTTGATGTTGGTCGTGTTGGACCCAAAAAATAAAGCATTTGGAAAACCTTATCTACTGGCTAGACATTCACTTACTGCTCTGCTCACTAACTTCACCCCTAGACAACGCTTAAAGGTAACTTAATACGCCGATCCCAAATCAACCAGCGGCCCTTGAGGGGGTAACGCTACAATGGAAAGTAGAAACAATTTACTGAAGGTCTGCTTTAAATTTTCAATCTTTGAACTGATGAATTTTAAAAGCAAAGTTAATAATTTGTTGCGGCCTGACAATATTTAACGCAGCGTCTGTGTTTATAAACAAAAGCAGCTGACCGAGAACAGATCTCTTTGATCAGTTCCACGTATCCATCCAAAACAAACATCAAATAACAGGTCACGTTCTGGCCATCACCCTCCGTCAAGTGGAGAGAGGGTCAAAGAAGGCTGTAATACGTATAAGGGCAAATTAAAGGGGTTGTAAACCCATAACGGTTTTTCACCTTAAAGTAGTTGTAAAGGTGCAGGTATTTAACAACTTCCTTACTGGGCACATATACCCCTTCCTGACCAGGTGAAATTTCAGCTTGTGGCACTGCATCACTTTAACTGACAATTGTGCGGTCGTGCAACGTGGCTCCCAAACAAAATTGGCGTCCTTTTTTCCCCACAAATGGTATTTGATCGCCTCTGCGGTTTTTATTTTTTGCGCTATAAACAAAAATAGAGCGACAATTTAAAAAAAAAAACTATATTTTTTACTTGTTGCTGTAATAAATAGCCCAATTTTTTTTAAAAAACTTTTTTTTCTCTCAGTCTAGGCGATACGTATTCTTCTACATATTTTTGGTAAAAAAAAAAAAATCGCAATAAGCGGCTGGTTTGCGCAAAAGTTATTGCGCTTACAAAATAGGGGACAGAATTATTATTATATATATATATATTTTTTTTGTTTTACTACTAATGGCGGAGATCAGCATTTTTTTCGTGACTGCGACATTATGGCGGAGACATCGGACACTTTTGACACATTTTTTGGAGCCATTCACATTTATACAGCGATCAGTGCTATAAATATGCACTAATTACTTTATAAATTTGACTGGCATTGAAGGGGTTAACACTAGGGGGTGAGGAAGGGGTTAATGAGTACCCTAAATTGTGTTCTAACTGTGGGGGGGTGACTGGGGGAGGTGACCGATGCTGTGTCCCTATGTACAAGGGACACAGATCCGTCTCCTCTGTCCCCTGACAGGATATGGATCTCTGTGTTTACACACAGAGATCCATGTCTTGTCCCTGTAGCCGCCGTTCCCGAGTGCCTGGTGGACATCATGGCCGCCAGGCACGCGCATCGGCATGTCATCGATGCGGCGAGCGCGCGCGCCCCCCAGTGGCCTAGCGAAGCGCAGGCCGTAAAACACGGACAGTCAGAGATTCAGGACATCCCTTCGGCCGTACAAAGTCATACGGCCATCGGGTAGTGGTTAAAAACAAAGGGCCAGATTCATAAAAAAACGCGTATTTCCCGCGTAGCGTAGCGTATCCCGTTTACGCTACGCCTACGCAGTTTTTACGGGCAAGTGCTGTATTCTCAAAGCACTTGCTCCGTAATTTGCATCGGCGTAGCGTAAAGGGGACAGCGTAAGGCCGCGTGATAGGATAGGGAAGGAGGGGGGCGTGCTGTATTTAAATCAAGCGCGCCCCCGTGCCAAATGAACTGCGCATGCGCCGACCTTTTACGTAGGCCACTGCGCATGCTCCGTCGTACGCCGCAAATACAGCGATTACGACGGCAACGTAATTAACGTAAAGGCCTATTCGTGAAGAGTTACGTAAACAACGTAAAAACCCGACGTCCATACTTAACATGGCGTGCGTAAAGTTAAACCACCTTATAGCAGGGGTAACCTTACGTGCACGCAAACTACGTCGACGGCGCGCAACTTCGTTCGGGAATCGGCGTATCACGCTCATTTGCATATTCGACGCAGAAAGCGACGGTAACGCCACCTAGCAGCCGGCGTAATATTGCATTTAGGATCCGAAGGTGTAAGTGCCTTAAGCGTAATTCCGGCGTATCTTGTTTTGTGAATACAAAACAATTATACGCCGGCGGGATATTCGAATTATGCCAGTGTATCTGTAGATAAACCGCGTAATTCTTTTGAGAATCTGGCCCAAACATGTCATACTTACCTCCACTGTGCAGTTTATTTTGCACAGAGTGGCCCTGATCCTCCTCTTCTGGGGTCCCATGGCGGATCTCATGGCTCCCCACAATAGCTAACCCCCTCTGGGAAGCTTTCTCCGGAGGGGGTTAGCTTGTGGGCACGGTCCAGTGTTATACACTCAGCGTACATAGGTGCCGAGTGTATGACTTGGCCCCGCACCCCGGTGGCCACGTCATTGAATTTGATTGACAGCAGCGGGAGCCAATTGCTGCGCTGCTATCAATCTATCCAAGCAACGTAGAGAATCAGTGAAGAGGACGCTGGGGACGTGCAGAGCAGTTCAACTGGCTCAAGTAAAACGGGGGGGAGGGTCTGGGGGGCTCGTGATTGCCAGGATGTATTAGGGTGAAAAAACACAAACCTTTACAACCCCTTTAATGCATTCTATGTATTAAGGTGAAAACCCCCCTGTGCTGCAGCTACCCCTAGAGCCCCCCTTTTTTTAGCTGAACCCGATCATTCCAGCAACGAGTATGAGCCCAGCAGCTCCAGCCACTGTCTCGGGTCCTCATTGGATAGATTGATAGCAGCGGGAGCCATTGTCTCCCGCAGCTGTCAATCAAATCCAATGACTTGGGAGCCAGGAGGTGGGGCCAAGTCCTGCTGACTGTGTCAAAGGACTCAACAACACGCCCGCACAAGTGCCCCCATGGAATGAGGAGGAGGAACCAGGAGCACCGTCGGGGGACCCCAGAAAACGAGGATCAGGGCTGCTCTGTGCAAAACCCTTGCACGGGGCAGGTAAGTATAACATGTTTGTTGTTTTAAAAAAAAAAAAAACATTTACAATCACTTTAAATACCTACAGCTTTTTTGGGCTTGATGCAAAAAAGGGGGTTAAAGACAAAATTTTTGTGTCTGAAGCCATGCCCTTGTAGGGGTTGCTGAAAGTTGTGGTTCACCCTGCCCAGCCCAATGTTCATCTTACAGTTACTCAGTAACACAGACCAGTTCATAGCTTGTTTTGTTTGTTTGAGGGGATTACCGGTACATTTAGATGGGTACATGGCTGCCATCAGGGGGGTACGGGCAGTACATCTGTAAGGGGCCCGGAGGTCCCCGGGGGCCTGGATTTTTTTTTTTATTATTGTAGCGCTCACCCCCGAAGGGGCCGCTGATTAGTTTGGGACCGGCATGTTGAGTTACCAATGATTCTTGTCTAGGGATAATATTGGTAAAGGTGGATAAAGAGCAAGTGTCCAGACATCAACTTGAGTTTTCAATGCTTTATTCCAAGGCCCAACATGGCCAACATCAACATGACACACACAAGAGAAAGGTTGATGAGCAAAGAGAGAACTACAGTATCAGGCCTTGGATATCAGAGAGAGAGCAAGCCTGCTCTCAGCATCGTCACGTTCAAACGTCGCCACTCCCGCCAGAGTGGGTAAAGTCCCCCGGACAGGCGATTAACTTGAGCCTGGCAGCTGAAGGGGCCACTTTCAAACAAAGTCACTGGGAGGAAACAGGACCTCTGCCACAGGCCTGGTAAGTTGTCAGAGTTAGAACTGAGTCCTCCTGGTAAATCCAATTTTAGGGTCACCAATTGACAGCTGAAGTGTACCTGAGATGGTAATGAGGGACACCTTGTTGAGCGGGCGGGGGTCCGCGGATCGGAGTTGTTGAGCGGGGGGGTTTCACAGATCATAGTTGTTGAGCAGGGGCACAGGAGGCCCAACATCTCCAATCCCCCGGAAGACAGCAGAACAAACTGTCCCGCCGTGGACAGTCGGATCGCCGTGTCCGTCACGGTCATTCCAGGATCCGCGGGCTCAGCAACCAGCCTTGGTGCAGTGGTAGGACGCCTCAAAGCAGTCGAGGTCTCTGAAGTCTCGGACATCCTTAACCACTTAAGGACCACCGCATGTACATATACGTCGGCAGAATGGCACGGAAGGGCACATCAACGTACCTGTACGTGCCTGCCTAGACGTGGGTCGGGGGGCCGATCGGGACCCCCCCCCCCCGGTACATGCGGTTGTTCCCGTGGCTGTCCGAGCAATCCGGGATGAGGGGGCGGCTGTTCGTTTTTGTCCGCCCCCTCCAGATCGCTCCCAGCCAATCCGCGCGCTCCCCCTGCGTGTCACTTCCTCTGCCTGTGTAAACACAGGAAGAGGGAAGTGATGTGATCTCTCCTCTCAGCGATATTTTCAACCGCTGCTGAGGAGAGATCACATCACGCAGTGAGTCTGCACAACACTACACTGACACCAGTACACGCAGGCACATTAACCCCTTGCGATTACCCCCCCACCCCCCTGTCACAGTGTCACTGAATGCAGTGAACATATATGTACTGATCACTGCATTTAGTGTCAGTGTGACAGGCAGTTAGTGTTAGGTCCAGGGTAGCCCCCGTACCCACACCTCTAATAAAGTTTTAACCCCTTGATCACTAAGTGTCACTAAGCGATAATTTTTCTGATCGCTGTGTTAGTGTTGCTGTTCCCGCTTGGTAGCTATTTTTTTTTTATTGCGATTTTTTTTTTTACTAAAGACATGTAACTGAATACATTTTGGCCTAAATGTTTGACTAAAATGTCGTTTATTTGATTTTTCTTATAACAAAAAGTAAAAAAATATTGATTTTTTTTCAAAAATTTCGCTCTATTTTTGTATATAGCGCAAAAAATTAAAATTGCAGAGGCGATCAAATACCACCAAAAGAAAGCTCTATTCGTGGGAAGAAAAGGACACAAATTTTGTTTGGGAACCACGTCGCACGACCACGCAATTGTCTGTTAAAGCGACGCAGTGCCGAATTGTAAAAACCCCTTGGGTCATTTCGCAGCATATTGGTCCGGTCCTTAAGTGGTTAATACTGAACTGCTCTGGACGAAAAACAGGATGCTTCTGGCAATTTGGCGAGCCAGTGGGCGTTCCTTCTCTAGATGGTACGATATTACTCTGCACATGGCGTGCAGGGTTGGGTGGCTCCTCCCACTTGGAAGAACTTGTCCAGGCACGTTGTAAGCACGTGCCACGCTGACGCAGGCCCAAGCTCAATGATGCAAGGTTAACTCCCTTGCTGCCGGACAGTCCACATGCAACACCGAACACTTTTCACTAGTAAATCACATCCACCATCCACCATCTTCTCTTGTTGTCAATGGCAACAGCCAGATCCCGGACGAGCCCCCACGTGTAGCGCTCACCCCCGAAGGAGCTGCTGATTAGTTTGGGACCAGCATGTTGAGTTACCAATGATACTTGTCTAGGGATGATATTGGTGAAGATGGATATAGAGCAAGTGTCCAGACATCAACTTGAGTTTTCAATGCTTTATTCCAGGGCCCAACATGGCCGACATCAACATGACACACAATAGAGAAAGGTTGATGAGCAAAGAGAGAACTACAGTATCAGGCCTTGGATATCAAAGAGAGAGCAAGCCTGCTGTCAGCATCGTCAAGTTCAAATGTCGCCACTCCCGCCACTTTCAAACAAAGTCACTGGGAGGAACCAGGACCTCTGCCACAGGCCTGGTAAATTTTTAAGTTGTCAGAGTTAGAACTAATTAGTCCTCCCAGTAAATCCACCTGATCTCCGGTGGTTTCGTCCAGGCCTCGCAGACAACCTCTGTATCTAGGTTCTCCAGAGCCAATCCCCCACCGTACAGCTCCCAGCCTAGGATCTGGGACCCAGCAAGCCGCTGGGGCCCCTCTCTGCATCCGAGTGAAGCTCCGCTTGATGCGTAACCTCGGCGTACAACGGAACACTAATGGCGGCTGCCCCAGATAAACCCCCCCGTCAGCATGCCCAGAGAGGGAAATGCTCCTCTGATTGGCTGCTGGGGGAAGGTAGGTCTGTCAGAACCCCTCTAGCACCAACTGTCGCCCAGGGGTGATAACACACCCCTGGCACGCAGACTGACCTACAAGGCAGTTCCTAAGCGGCAGCAACACCAGTCTAAAGAATTTGTGAATGGGAGCAAACTTAGCTACATTGTAAAAATGATTGTTTTTATTACATTTTTTCATATATATTAATTCAAATAAATGAATGTATATCTTTTTTTGTAAGGGGCCCAGAGGTCCCCAGGGCAACTACTCCCCCCCCCCCAATTCATGCTACCCCAGCTTCTCAATTTTCTCAATTCGTGGCAGCCCCCCCGCTTCTCAATTTGGGATGCAGCACCCCCCCCCCCAGTTCTCTACTCCAGGGGGCCCATGCCCAAAGCTTTTTGTAAGGGCCCTATCATGGCGCCCCTCCCTGGATGGGTATTGGGGAACTATCAGATTCCCAGGATTTCAGAACAAACAATTGTGAATTGTAGAACAATCAATTGGGACTCTTATGTACACTCCCCTTACATATACCTCAATCTTCTCTCCAGCACTTCACTTGCTGCACACTGTTCCTATTGCAGCACTTCACTTGCTGCAGACTGTTATTCCACCAGACTAGCTAGCACCACGGGCAGAGACCTCAGGTGTCCTCTTCTCAGCTACCACTCCCAGATAGCTCGCTTCAGGTCCTGCCAGCCAGCCTATCTGCAAAGACCCCTTTCCACTGCCCTTCCCACAGTCCTCTCTTCTGGTTCTGCACCAATCTCTCAAACTGCAAACTCCCAGTCCTCTCAGGCGAGCCTCCCCAATCCTCCGACTGTGCTCACTCACCAACCCTCCTGGCTGTGACCAGACGTCCTTCTGGAGACTCTTAGCTTGCTCTCTCCCACTGTCCTCTCTCCTGCTCTCTTATGTGCCTCTCCTTCCAGGATCTCTTACTCCTTCTGAATGCACCCAAGCCCTGGCCCAGGGTCAACCACCCCCCCCCCCAGACTGGGGAGCTCCCCATGGGCCCGACAGCCTCCACAATCTCGCACTCCAGCTCTTCCACCCAACAACTCCTCCCCAGCTGGGCTGACCACAGGTATTTGAGGAGGCCTGCCAATCCAACTCCTGTCCTGCAGACCCGCACATGAGACTTCGGCCGCTTCACTTGGCTCACTTGCACCATGACATCACACGACACACTCAGACACCGCCTCCAAGAGACCTGTTCCCCCGCCGACACTGACCGAACACACTGTAGCAGGCACTTGGATGGTCTCAGCTGGCTCCGAACCTGAGCTGCATATGCACAGTTTTGAGCCAAGCGTCACAGCCATATATTTTACTGGCAACCTTTTCCTCTTACTGGCACCTACTGGCAGGAGAAAAGAGGCTATTTTTTACATTGTCTGCCAGTAATAATAATGGCGGTTGGCAACACTGGACACTATGTGTTTGTTTTTTTCAAGCACATGATTAGAGCTTGAGGTTCTAATTGGCTTGAAAAAGGTTGGGCTTGGGGCGCAGTGACTCAACCACTTGTGACACTAGCAAATCTGGCTTCTCCTCCCAGCCAATCAGGACAGGAGGTGGATCTAAAGAAGACCAAGTTCGCCAGGAGGAGAAGCCACGGAAACCACAGCACAGTGACCCTGGAGGGGTGAGTGCGGACCTAGGGGGGTTTGTTTGACGTCCCCCCCAAAAAAGTTCAGCACCAGCCTCCACTGATTTGGATATGCTTTCTGATTGCCCTAAATGATTGCATTAAGTTAGGGTTTAAATCTACTTCAAACAGTTACCTGCTGTACAGGCTTTGGAACCAAGAGATAAGTATCTTGCCTTGCCACATGGGACACACAAACCAGCTTAAATGCACTTTGGGGCAGTAGTGTATTTAGGTTTTGTGCTGCCCTAGGCCTGACTAAACTCATGCACCTCTAATTTAAATATGACCCACCCCCTCCTGTCAAGGCCACATCCCTTTCTGTTTAAGACCTACCCTGAAATTTTCAAGTGGGGACTCTAGTTCTTAGGTCCTGGGGGGCGGGCTTTGGATTCCCGTAATTTGCATAGATTTCCTCTCACTTACTGGTTGGCTATGGGACATAAAGTGAAATCGCTGAAATGAGATGGGAAAAAATAAACTGACAGGGACTATAACTCTCCTCCCTTAAGCCCCGTACACACGTTTGGAATTTCTGGTGGAAAAAGTCAGACAGACTTTTTCCATCTAAAATTCTGACCGTGCGTATGCCCCATCAGATTATTTACATCGGAAATTCAGAGGAATTCCATCGGAATTTAGATAGATAACGTGTTCTCTTTTACTCCGATGGAATTCCGATGTGATTTTGGTGGGACAAAGGTCCGTGTACGGGCCTTAACTCTATCCAAAATGAAAAAAAGTTTTGCCTATAGTTCTACTTTAACCCCTTAAAGACCGCCTCACGTCGATATATACGTCGGCAGAATGGCAGAATGGCCCAGCCGTGGGTCCACCCGGTCCTAAACTCTCTGACTCGCAGACCCGATTGCCGCCGGTGTCCCGCGATCAGGTCACAGAGCTGAAGAACGGGGAGAGGTAAGTGTAAACAAACCTTTCTCCGTTCTTCGTAGAGCAAGTGTCACTGATCGTCTGTTCCCTGTCATAGGGAATGATGATCAGTGACATCACATGCCAAGCCACGCCCCCACACAGTAGTAATCACTCCCTAGGAAACACATAACCCCTTCAGCGCCCCTACAGGTTAACCCCTTCATTGCCAGTGTCATTTTCACAGTAATCAGTGCATTTTTATAGCACTGATCGCTGTAAAAATGACAATGGTCCCAAAATAGTGTCAATGGTGTCCTATGTGTCCGCCATAATGTCACAGTCACGATACAAATCATTGACCGCTGTCATTACTAGCAAAAAACTAATTATTAATAAAAATGCCATAAAACTATCCCCTATTTTGTAGACGCTATAACTTTTGCGCAAACCAAACAATAAACGCTTATTGCGATTTTTTTTTTTTTTTACCAAAAATATATAGAAGAATATGTATCAGACCAAACTGAGGAAAAAACATTTTTTTTATATATTTTTTGGGGATATTTATTATAGCAAAAAGTAAAAAATATTGCATTTTTTTTTTTTCAAAATTTTTGTTCTGTTTTTGTTTATAGCGCAAAAAATAAAAACTGCAGAGGTGATCAAATACCACCAAAAGAAAGCTCTGTTTGTGGGAAAAAAAGTTGTCAGTTAAAGCGACGCAGTGCCGAATCGCAAAAAGTGGCCTGGTCCTTTAGCAGCAAAATGGTCTGGGGTTTAAGTGGCTAAGCACACATTTCTGATAATTTTATGGAGAGGACTAAGAAGATATAAAAAAACAAAAACAAACAAGGCGCCTCTAAATGCAGAAGTATAAAACTTTTACTATCCCCTAAAGAGGTTAAAAACACTTACAAGATGGTGGATGAAACAGGCATGTAGCAGGTAAGTGTGTCTAGAAGATGTTCCAGTGGCAGGGCAGTCTGTGATGGTAAAGCTTCCAGGGAAGTCCACGAGATAACAGCCCAGCATGGAACACAAACAGGAAGTAGACAGGAAGTGTGTCATAGAGGCGGGACACGTTTCGGAACAGCTCATTGGTTCCTTCTTCAGCCAGGAACCAATGAGCCAGTGGCGGCTGGTGCTCAAAATTTTTTGGGGGGGGGGCGCAAACGAAAAAAAAAATTGCAGCCTCACTGTGCCCATCAAATGCAGCCACTGTGCCATGCCATCAAACGCAGCCACTGTGCCATCAGTTTGCACCACTCTGCTAATGCCATTAAACACAGCCACTGTGCCATGCCATCAAATGCAGCCACTGTGCCATCAATTGTCACCACTGTGCCATGCCATCAAACGCAGACACTGTGCCATGCCATCAAATGCAATCACTGTGCCATGCCATCAACCGCAGCCACTGTGCCATCAATTCACACCACTGTGCCATGCCATTAAACGCAGCCACCGTGCCATGCCATTAAACGCAGCCACTGTGCAATCAATTGTCACCACTGTGCCATGCCATCAAACACAGCCACTGTGCCATGCCATCAAACACAGCCACTGTGCAATCAATTGTCACCACTGTGCCCTTTAATGGTCGCCGCTGTGCCAATTGTCCCCACTGTGCCCATTGTCCCCACTGTGCCTATTGTTGTCACTGTGCCCTTTATTTGTTGCCACTGTGCCTATTCATCCTGCTGTGGCAATTGTCCCCACTGTGCCCATTGTCACCACTGTGCCCATTGATGTTGCCGCTGTGCCCTGTAAAGTGCTCTTTTCCCCGCCCGACACTTACCTTTACTGGAGTCAGGAATCCACGTCCCACGATGTCTTCTCCCGCCCTCGATGACTGATATGCGTCTCAGCCAATCAGGTTACCGGTAGCCAGAACCGGCCAACCTGATTGGCTGAGGCGCCTGTCAGTCTTATCCAAGGAACGCCTGTGCGTTCCGAGGATAAGCTTCCGGGACCCGAGGGCTGTACTGGGAAAGCCGCTGGCTCTGAAAGACACTTCCGTACAGCCAACCAGCTCCTGTTATTCAGATGGCCGGACATGAGCGCCGACCATCTGAATAGACCAGCGGCAGCGGCGATAATAACATAGATTTGTGCAATGCATGAATCTATGTTATTAGACTCAGTGGCAGTGAGAGCCAGAGGGGGCGTCGCTCCAGCGCCCTCTATGGACGAACCGCCACTGCAATGAGCTATTCCCAAACACACTTCCTGTCCACTTCCTGTTTGTGTTCCATGCTGGTTTTTGTCTGGCTTCCTCTGACATCATCCCCAGGCTCCAGCACTATTGTGTCCCCTGAACACTCACAGCACAGGTTGGCTAATATCTCGTGGACTTCCCTGGAAGCTTTATCATCACAGACTGGGACTGCCCTGCCACTGGAACATCTTCTGGACACACTTACCTGCTATATGCCTGTTTCATCCACCATCTTGTAAGTGTTTTTAACCCCTTCAGGGGATATTAAAATTTTTTACTTCTGCACTTAGAGGCGCCTTTGTTTGTTTTTCTGTTTCCATTAGAGATTGCTTGTCTCGATGAGTGCTGCCTAAAGTGTGCGAAGATTTGCTACCCTCTCCAACACAGACTTTATCTGTCAGGATTCAAATGCTTGGAGCACCCTGGATATACACATTCTTCTGGATCTAAGAAGATATGACCATGTCAATGGTGCAGCAGAAAACATATAGTACAGTGAGGAAGGTTTGTGGTCCAGGATGATAGGACAGTCAAAATTAGAAGCAGTTTGCGTTACACTAAGGCCGCGTACACACGATCAAATCTATCTGCTGGAAACGGTCGGCCCGACCGTCCCAACAGACAGATTCGATCGTGTGTACGGGCGAGCCGACGGATTTGGCCAGCCGACAGATTTTAAAGCATGCTTTAAAATCTGTCGGCTGGGAATAAGTCCGCCTGATATGTCTGCTGGTTAGTACGCTAACCAGCAGACATATCTTCTCGCACATGCGTCAAATGGATTAGACGCATGCGCGGAAGTAATTCACTTCCCGGTGCGGTGACGTGGCGGCGTCAACGTTACCGTCACGTCAGTGCGCCGTCTAGCGGCGGGGATTTTGGTTTGATCGTGTGTACACGATCAAACCAATACATCCCAGCAGACAGATTTGTTCAAATCGGTCTGTCCGACCGATTTGAACAAATCTGTCTGCTCGTGTGTACGGCCTAACAGTGTAGCGCAAGCCGGCGGGGACTCTTTCCATGCTGCCCCCCTGCAAAGTGCTGCCCTAGGCCTGGGCCTGGTTAGCCTAGGCCAGGATACAGCATTGCTTTGGTGTAAAGTTTGAAATATTGGCTATAAGAAAACTTCAGCTGAACATGTTGCAGTATTTATTTGATCACAAATGTAATTGTACCTATTATCCATGGCTTTAAAAAAGCATATGTTTCATCTATGCAAAATAACTGCCACCCTTATTGTGAAGGCACTTTATAAAATAGCAAGTAATTGTACATAATTTGCTATCTGCCACGAGCAGCCCAACATAATTCTCCGAAAAGAAAAATCTGCTATAGCGGTTCAATTTATTGTTAAATAACAATAAATTATGTGCCAGGCAGCACCTGCTTTGTTTAAAATAGTCAATGACTAATAGCGGTGTCACAGTGTAAAGGTTTCAACATACATTTGCAAACTGTGCTGCTGTACATTAGCGACCTGCATAGGAATACATAAATCTGAAGTCGGTCTCAAACCACAGAAGGAAACAGACATAATAAATTGTTTTCTATTGCAGTTCTCTTTAAAGTAAACTCATTAGCTTCGTATTTACAGAGCTGTTTGTGACCTGAAGTAGTAGTAGCCGTCTACTGCAACTAAAACTAAAAATCTACTACTGATCCTTTTCAGTGCATTACTGCACATGTATTTATGAGCATTGTAATACGGCAGTCCAATTACTTGGAATAGGATACCAATGCACCTCAATGGGCAAAAAAGCACATGATGACATTTTTTTTAACCACTTGAGCTCCGGACCATTTGGTTGGCCACTTTTTGCGATTTGGCACTGCGTCAATTTAACTGACAATTGCACGTCGTGCGACGTGACTCCCAAACCAAATTGACGTCCTTTTTTTCCCACAAATAGAGCTTTCTTTTGGTGGTATTTGATTACCTCTGCAGTTTTAATTTTTTGCGCTATAAACAAAAATAGAGTGACAAGTTGGAAAAAAAAAAAAATATTTTGTACTTTTTGCTATAATAAATATACCCCCTTTTTTTTCTCAGCTTAGGCCGATATGTGTTCTTCTACATATTTTAGGTAAAACAAATCGCAATAAGCGTTTATTGTTTGGTTTGCGCAAAAGTTATAGCATCTACAAAATAGGGGATAGTTTTATGGCATTTTTTTTACTAGTAATGGCGGTGACCTGCGATTTTTTTATCATGACTGCGACTTTATGGTGCACACATCGGACACTTTTGACACATTATTGGGACCATTGTCATTTTTACAGTGATCAGTGCTATAAAAATGCACTGATTACTGTGAAAATGACACGGGCAGTGAAGGAGTTAACCACTAGGTGGCGCTCAAGGAGTTAAGTGTGTCCTATGGAGTGATCCTAACTATTAGGGAGAGGAGCTACCACTGACACATCACTGATCACTGTTCCCGATCACAGGGAACAGTAGATCAGTGACATGTCACTAGGCAGAACAGGGGAATGCTTTGTTTACAAAGGAATCCCCCTGTTCTGCCTTCGCCGTCCGGAATCGCGGGCGGCCCGGGAACATCGAGTTCCTGGGACCCGCAAGCGCACTAGTGAGGCACGCGGCGGGAAATTTAAAGGGATGTACAGGTATGCCCATTTGCCTGCCTGTGCCATTGTGCAGAATTATAACTGTGTGTAGCAGTCGCTATGTGGTTATGCTCGCTCCTTCTTCCAGGGTTGGGGGACTCTAATTCAGGAGGTACGTTACTGGCCAGATCACCAGATGGAAACAGGCAAAATAGACTAAAAAGAAAGCTAATGCAGCCACTATATCTAATGATTGGTATGCTACAATATTTTACTGTAGCACTCTAGTGTGTGCTAGATGTAGGATATTTTTTTTTTGTAGTGTAGGCTTCAGTGGCGGCCCGCCCATATGGGCGCACGGGCGCCGCCCCCCCTCCCGCAGTCACAAAAAAAAAAAGAATTAAAAAAAAAAAAAAAACGGGCCCTTTAAGAACTTTTATTCGGCTAAAATGTCATTTTGACATTTTAGCCGAAGTTCTGGCGGCCGTCTATAGAGGGCGCTGCAGCGCCACCCCCTCTCGCAAGTAACACACGTTCAATGCTATGCATTGGACGTGTGTTACTGTTGCCAGCTGCCTGGTCTATTCGTATAACCGGACATGGGACGCCGGTTACCCGAATAGCGACAGCTGGTTGGCTGAGGGGAACTGCCTATCAAAGCCAGTGGCTCTGATAGGCTTTTCCAGTCCCGCCCTCCGGCTCTCGGAAGTCTATGCTCTGAGGGCAGACAATCTGCGGTCCTTGCATTAGACTGACAGCCGTTTCAGCCAATCAGGTTCCCGGATTCTGGTTTTCAGGAACCTGATTGGCTGAAGCTTCTCCAGGGCGGCAGAAGACATCGAGGGAGGACATGGAAGCGTCAGGTAAGTGATTTTTTTACAGGGAAAGGGGCAGCATGGGGCACAGTGGCAGCATGGGGCACAGTGGCAGCATGGGGCACAGTAGAAGCATGGGGCACAGTGGCATCATGGGGCACAGAGGCAACAATGAGCACAGGCCGGGCACAGTGGTGACAATTGATGGCACAGTGACTGAATATGATGGCATGGCAGAGAGGTGACAATTGATGGCACAGTGACTGCATTTGATGGCATGGCAGAGAGGTGACAATTGATGGCACAGTGACTGCGTTTGATGGCATGGCACAGTGGTGACAATTGATGGCACAGTGGTGGCGTTTGATGGCATGGCACAGTGGTGACAATTGATTGCACAGTGACTGCATTTGATGGCATGGCACAGTGGTGACAATTGATGGGCACAGTAGCTGCTTTTGATGGCATGGCACATTGGTGACAATTGATGGCACAGTGGTGGCGTTTGATGGCATGGCACAATTAGTGACACAAGTGGTGACAATTGATGGCACAGTGACTGCAAATGATGGCATAGCACATTGGTGACAATTGATGGCACAGTGACTGCATATGATGGCATGGCACATTGGTGACAATTGATGGGCACAGTAGCTGCATTTGATGGCATGGCACAGTGGTGACAATTGATGGCACAGTGGCTGCATTTGATGGCATGGCACAGTGGTGACAATTGATGGCACAGTGGCTGCATTTGGTGGCATGGCACAGTGGCTACATTTGGTGGCATGGCACAGTGGCTGCATGTGATGGGCACAGTGAGGCTGCAATATTTTTTTTTTCGTTTGCGCCCCCCCAAAAATTTTGAGCACCAGCCGCCACTGGTAGGCTTGTTATTAGAGGTTAATTTAGTTAGCTCAGGGCTAAGCCTGAGCTGTGAATCTGAGTCAGGGTTCAATGATTCAGGGATGGGTGACTCATCCTGACAGCTGAGAGGACAGTGTGAGTAGAGCAGCACTACTGGGGACAGGGCCGATCCTAGGCAGGGTGCACGGGGTGCTCCGCACCCAGACGCCTCAGAGTTGGGGGTGCCGAAGTTCCAAAGTGCTTCCCTCCCTCCTCCTTGTCTGTGTCCAGAGGCGAAGCGCATGTAGCAGTGCTGCGGTTCCCCATCCCGCTTGCGCTCTCCGCTGGCAACTGACAAGAGCGCATACCTTCCGATGTCCCCAGAATCCGGGCTGGGTACCACTAATTAGTTCTGTCCGGTGTGCATGTAGCAGTCTCCTGTCTGCCCCGCCCCCTCTGAGTGTGTCAGCTCTTCTCCCATAGGCGGTGTGATGAGAGGCTTCTGGGTTGGCAGGAGCTGCTGCCAATCATCCGAGTGCCACCCTCCAAGTAACCAAAGATGCAACGTATGCCCCGCCCCTGTAATGTGCTTCTGCTTCCAGCTCACCCAAGCTACAGGGATCTATTGGACAAGTACTGGTATGGGGGCTCTGATAGGGGACACCTGCTGTGGGGGGGCTCTGATAGGGGACACCTGCTGTGGGGGGGCTCTGATGGGGGACACCTGCTGGGGGGACCTGATGAGGGACACCTGCTGGGGGGCCCTAATGAGGGACACCTGCTGTGGGGGGCCCTGATGGGGGCTCTGATGGGGGACACCTGATGTGGGGGGGCTCTGATGGGGGACACCTGCTGTGGGGGGCTCTGATGGGGGACACCTGCTGGGGGGGACTCTGATGTGGGCCACCTGCTGGGGGGGACTCTGATGGGGGACACTAATATAGACTTCTTAGGGGAGCATCTCTGTGTTTGAGTCGTAGCCATAGAAAAATGTGTAAAGGGGAGGAGTTAGTAAGATGACTACGCCCATGTGGGGGCGCCAGAAATATTTCTGCACCCAGGCGTCTGTGACCCTAGGATCGGCCCTGACTGGGGACTTACAAGGGGGGACACAATGGTGTTCCAAGTCTTCATCTCTTCCCTGGGAGATCTCCTGCAGAGTCAGCCAGGTGGGCTTGTGAGAGTTGGTCTGGAGGACTGTGGAGGAAATTTAGCCAGGGGGACTAGTGAAAGGGGCAGCTGCAGCCAAGTAAGTTAGCAATGCCCGAAGAGGTGGTGATAGGACCAATAGCCACAGGAGTACAAGCTGATCATTGTAATCTACACAACAAGGGGCTTCCAGTTCTTGCCCATTGCTAAATACTTGACTGTGTCAAGGAGACTGTATATAGGCTGTATATAGACTGTGTATTGAAAGATGTTCCTGAAGTTGTTGCCAATGTTTTGCAGCTGAAGTCAAGTGGGCATCCCATAACCTCCCATCCAAGTTATTAACCCTCAATAAACCACAAAAATCTGTCTCTGGAGTGGCTGTGAAAATTCAGTATGCCTGGCTGTGTAGGGTGGGAAATCCCAGTTCATCTGCGGCTCCCTAGGGGGTGCGTTACATTACATTTATGGTTTGAGGTTTAATATTGCTTTGAAAAAATAATACATTTTCCCAAAAATGCAAATTTGCAGAACAGATTATATTTGGATCTTGCACACCAGTATACAACAAAACATTACAAAAAAATAAATAAAATGAAGTTGATACATTAACCACTTGAGAGCCCCGGTATAGACGAAAGACGCCCACAGCACGGCTCTCAACTGCCGGGTGGACGTTCCTGGGCATCTTTTTATGTGCGCGGCACATCGCTGAGACATCGTGATGTCCACCAGGTACCCGCGATCGGCAGTGACAGCAGTGACGTGGAGCTCTGTGTGTAAACACAGAGCTCCACGTCCTGTCAGGGAGAGAGGAGACCGATGCTGTGTCCCTTGTACATAGGGACACAGAATCGGTCACCTCCCCCAGTCGATCCCCTCCCCCCACAGTAACAATCACACCCAGGGAATACATTTAACCCCTTCCTCACCCCTAGTGTTAACCCCTTCCCTGCCAGTCACATTTATACAGTAATCAGTGCATATTTATAGCACTGTTCACTGTATAAATGCGAATGGTCCCAAAATAGTGTCAAAAGTGTCCGATATGTCCGCCCCAATATCGCAGGCCTGACAAAAAAAATTGCAGATCCGCCATTACTAGTAAAAAAATAAAATTAAAATAAATTAAAAGAAATCATAAATCTATCCCCTATTTTGTAGGCGCTATAACTTTTGCGCAAACCAAACCAATCAATAATAATCTATATCGCAGCTTATTAATAGATGCAGGATTCGTACAAAAACACCAATTATGCATACTTGTAGAAGGTCAATAGTCAGGGGAATACTATATATAATTCACAAAAAGGAGCATACAAAAATCTACAATTTAATTGGGATAAAGGGGTGAATTTATAGAGCAGTGAAGGTGACTTTCATCAAACATTCTCAAACATCAACCAGTGTCATTAATACTCATGAACCTGGAAGATTGAACTGCAGAGAATGTTTGCTGAATGCTTTATAAATATGCCCATATTACTTAAAGCGGAGTTCCACCCTTAAAACCACTTTGTTTCATCCCATCCAGCATACTGGCGTCAGCGCCAGTATGCTGTTTTTTTTTTTTTTTTAATGCATGTACTTACTTTATAATAAATCATTTAATTTTGTGCGCACCGCGGTATGTCGCCGCTATAAGGCGTCACGCCTTCCGGAAACAGCCGATTAGCGTTCGGCTCTTCTCGGCGCCTGCGCACAGACCCAGAAGCTGACTGCGCAGGCGCCGTATATAGCCACGTCACGCCCTCCGAAAAAAGCCGAACTAGGACCGGCAATTTACGGCGCCTGCGCAGTCAGCTTCTGGGTCTGTGCGCAGGCGCCGAGAAGAGCCGAACGCTAATAGGCTGTTTCCGGAAGGCGTGACGCCTTATAGCGGCGACATACCGCGGTGCGCACAAAATTAAATGATTTATTATAAAGTAAGTACATGCATTAAAAAAAAAAAAAAAAAAAAAACAGCATACTGGCGCTGACGCCAGTATGCTGGATGGGATGAAACAAAGTGGTTTTAAGGGTGGAACTCCGCTTTAATTGTATTTATTTGTAGAACAGACCATGAGGATTTGTTCTTCAAAGACAAATCCTTATAAAAAATATGCACTCCTGTAACTTGGTTTGAATCAAATCTAGACTTTTCAACTTAGGAGGAGGGGGAGACACATGGAACCCCTAAAAGAAATTGTATGTAAGCAGACATGCATCTGCCTATATTAAGGTGACCAGAATTTTTTTTATGAAATCCAAGGACATTTTGTTTTTTTTACTAGTAATGGCGGCAATCAGCGGCTCTCTGTCCATCGCCCCTGCCGCCCGCCTCACAGCCTATTAAGGGGCTTGTAAACCCTGGTGTTTTTTCACCTTAATATGCATTAAGGTGAAAAAACACCTTTCAGTGACCAGCCCCCCATTTAGCTTAACTGAGCCCCGAACTTCCCTTGGTGGGAATGCGCTGTCCTCCTCTCCACGGGTTCCTGGCTCTTGATTGGCTAGATTGATAGCAGCACAGCCATTGGCTCCCGCTGCTCTCAATCAAAACCTATGATGCGGGCGCCAAGGGGGGGGGGGGCGCATAATGAATGACTCGGGAGCGTGCCCACAAGGTAACCCCATGGAAGAGCGCTTCTCATAGGGGGGGTTATCTGATGCAGAGAGGAACCACGAGAGCCGCTGAGAGACCCCAGAAGTTGTGATGTTCGGAGCCACTCTGTGCAAAATGAGCTGCACAATGGAGGTAAGTATATGTTTGTTATTTTTTTTTTAAATGATCCTTTACAATCACTTTAAATCTTACTCTCCGGGCCCCGGGTACTACTGGATGGGGATCGGAGGAAGATCACTTCGCCAGGGAAGGCAAGGGGATAGGCAGATGGCTGGCCAGGATTTGATCCAAGGCAGAAGAACATGCAAGCGGAGCTGAATGGGCATGCACCTGAAACTGAAGAAATGGTCCCTCCACTCTGACCAGCAAATGATCCTCAGAAAGGGGCACAGATAATGGAAAAAAAATACACCCCCTAAGCTAGTAGGAGCTTAGGGGGCGCATTGACTGTATTTTAGGGTGACCAGACATCCCCAGTTTCAGGGGACAGTCCCCTGATTGAAGACACTGTCCCCGGGCCAAGTCTGTCCCTGGTTTTGTCCCCAGATTGGATTTATTGGGGGCAGAGGCAATTTCAAAGACAATCAGTGCAGAATAAAAAAAAAAAAAAATAGAATTACACACCCATGCTCCGCTGTGCCTACTAGCATAGGGGGGTTGTATTTTTCCCATTATCTGTGCCCCTTTCTGATGATCATGTGCTGGCCGGAGTGGAGGGAATATTTCTGCAGTTTCGGCAGCATGCCCATTCAGCTTCGCTCGCATTTTCTTCTGCTTTGGCTCAAATTCTGGCCAGCCACCTGCCTATCTCCTTGCCTTCCCTGGAGGAGTGATCTTCCTCCGCTCCCTATCCAGTAGTAGCCAGGGCCCGAAGAGTAAGGGTCCTTTCACACTAGCGGACCGTTCGTCCGTTCATTACAAGTCCGTTTACGGACTTGTAATGAACCCCTATGGGAGCGGATCCGTTAGCGGATGATGCATCCGCTAACGTCCGCCGGATCCGCATCCGTTTTTGCGGACGGAAGAATGTCCTATTTTTCTTCCGTCCGGCCAAACGGATTGGATGCAAACGGACAGACGGTCCGTTTCCATCCGACTCCCCATAGGGGAGAGCGGAGGAGAGACGGGGCGGTCCCTGCACAGTGTGCGGGGACCGCCTTGTCCGCCCGACAGCTCAGCGGAGACCCCCGCTGAGCTGACGGACACACAGAGCGGACCGAAAAACGGACCGCTCCGTGTGTAAGGAGCCTTAGACTGTGAGGCAGGCGGCGACGGGCAGAGAGTCTCTGATTGTTGCCATTAATAGTAAAGAAAAAATATGTCCCCGGATTTCATGTTAAAAATCTGGTCACCTTACTGTATTTGCCCCATCTCCTGTTTAAATCCAATCCGGGAACAAACTTGGTCCGGGGACAGTGTGCCCAATCCGGGGACTGTCCCCGGAAACCGGGGATGTCTGGTCACCCTAGCCTATGCATCCAGGCTGGTTAGAAAATGCACACCTGGATGTAAGGGGGGCTTCTGATTGGCTGTGTGTTGACAACAAGGCGCAAGTCTCCACCCCACTTCTTTGATTGAACAACAACCCACCTGCTTGTAGACCTCTATTGCCCCCCATTTCACGACATCCCCAGCCATTAGCCTTTATGTTGAAAGAAAGAAATTTCCAAACAAATGATTCAGGTACCGCACTTTATTGAGGTTGTTCAGAAGATGGCAGTGACAACTCATCAGATAATATCCGGGGTCACTTGACATTACTCATATATAGTGGATGAACCATAGCAGTCATTATGTAAAAGCAGCACACAACATATCACCATAGCTCCCAACTGTCCTAAATTTCAAGGGTCTGTCCCTGCTTTGGTCCCTTTTTCCTCCTCATTTGTCCTCATTTGATTTGATCTATATAGTTGTATATAATTCAAAAACTTTTTTACAGTGCTAAACATTTGATCCAATTTCTTAATTGCTGCATTTGTAAATTTCAAAAGTTAATACAAAGGAATAATAGTGGGGAAAAAAAGCACTTGTGGGATAGCCAATCATTTGTTTTGTACAATTCTCCTTTAAGGGGGTGTGGCAGAGTGTGTGTCCTATGCCTACATACTTTTTCAAATGGGTATCCCTCATTACCATCTCAGAAAGTTGGGAGGTATGATATGACCCTTAGCCATCTTCCCATGCACATAGCCCTCCTTCCCATGGTCATTAATACTCAGTCAGAAGGCTCTCACTTACCATAGGCTCTATGCATCTAACGCTCATCACCCCGCGTGTCGTTCCAGATGCAGGATCACTATAACTGCACCTCTAGTATCAGTACATTTCTCCCAGTTCCTCCAGGGGGATAGACATCACAGCAGAGAGCACATAGCCTGGACTGAAAGGTGTTTTGCCACCCAATCTAGCCTCTACTAAGCATAAGAGATCGGAACACTACAGCCAGCTCTTCTGTGTGCAGCACTACCTCACCCAGGGCCTCTGCATAGCTGACTACATCTGCATGCTGGTTGGGTATCTGGCTCCCATGCCCCAACTGCACTATGTTTCTCCAAACCTGGTATATATTGTATGTGGGCACTGACTCCACCACCCCTTACATCACTACAGAAAGGCCTTGTTTAAAAGGGACCTAACACCCCGGTAAATTATTGCCCCGTTACCAAATACTATTGCTATTGTGGAACTGAGCCATATAGTGGCTCAGTATACATAATACATAATACATAAGTCTGGTGGAGGAGATGTCACTCTTTTCTTTTGGACACGTTTACAACCAATCCGTAATGTGGCACAGATGCACGGGTGTTTGACATATTACCTGCTATTTAAATACTTGTCCACCGCCCACCGTCAAATGACGGCGGGCGGAGGACTCCAATATCCTGACTGCACGTCATATGACGTGCAGTCATTTGAATAGGGAATGCGCGCGATCGCGTGCGCGCATCCCTATACTGTCGGTAGCGGCGTGTCACGGAGACACCGCTCGTTACCGACAGGGGTGAACAGCGGCGCGGATGCGCTGTTAGCCACGTGATCGGCAGTGATGAAGTCATGGCTGATCACGCATGGCAACACCCCCAAAGTGCACGGCGCGTGTGAGTGATCGCGCCGCGCGTGCCCGTCGGTGGCAGCGTGTTCCCGGGAACACTGCTCATCACCGACAATGGTACACAGCCATTGGTCAGGGCTGTGTACCACGTGATCAGCTCTGATCACTAGTGTAAACAAAGAGCTGTAACTAACTGTTACCAGCTCTTCTCCCCTCACACATCGTTTCCAGTGTGAGGAGAGAAGAGCTAGAAGCAGTGAGTTACAGTTCTGTGTTACTGTAGTGTTTGCACAAACACCACATCTGTCCCTTTGCCCCCCCCCCCCAATTGTCACTAGTCACCCAACAGTCACCCATAAAGTGCACCTGTCACATAAATAGACTGCCATCAGCGGCGCAACCTTCACCCACCAGTGACCGTACCCTGTCACTGTCACCCATCTGTGACCTGCCCTGCAATTTTTTCACAAAATCTACCGTCTTTTTTTATTTATAGTTCAAAAAATAAAAAACCCACGAGTGATTAAATACCACCAAAAGAAAGCTCTATTTGTGTGAAAAAAGGATGCAATTTTTATTTGGGTACAGTGTTGCATGACTGAGTAATTGTCATTCAGAGTGTGAGAGCACCGAAAGCTGAAAATTGGTCTGGGTAAGAAGGGGGTTTAAGTGCACTGTATTGAAGTGGTTAATGGACTTTTTACTGTCAACATTTTGGACTGTTTACTAACTTATTCAGAGCCAAAACTCATTAGTTGATGGTTTTTGATCCAAGTGCCTTTTGTTTTTGGTTTTTGTTCACATTTATTTTTCTTGTAAATCACCATCATTATGATTGCTGAGGGTCTTTGAGGTGGCTGCATGTTGCATCCTAGTGGCCATTACAGGTCATTTTTTTTATATAGCAGCCAGCCTTTCACTTATATCACTATAGATCACCCACTTGCACTTGTTTGTGTTTGTCAAAAAGGGTGGTTGAGGTAGCGCAATTTATATTTTTCTTATGAGACAGGAGCGCTCGTTCTGGTAAAACTACTGTTCATAATGGAGTAAGCACATTCATCACGCTGTAACAGACAGAAAAGCGCGAATCGTCCTTTAGATTGCCGTTGTACGTGTTGTAGGTCATCGCGCTTTGTTCATCACTTTTTAAAAACGATGGTGTGTGGGCAACGTCATTTTTAATGATGAAGTTGGAAAAACTTTGTTTTTTTTTTCATGCTGAAAAATAATCGTGTGTATGCGGCATTAGGCCTTATAGGCTAAATTGCGCCAACTGTATTAATTTGCGTTTGTTCACTGTAGCTTGTCAATAAAAACAAAGATTTTTTAAAAAGCAACAACCGGAGTGCAGATCTTTTTTCCTACATTACTTTACTGACTGTGTGTCGAGCACCAGGAAGCTCTGCTATCTATATGTTGTATGGGTAGTAGTAGTAAGAGTATTTTTTAACCACTTAAGACCCGGACCAAAATGCAGGTAAAGGACCTTGCCCCTTTTTGCGATTCGGCACTGCGTCGATTTAACTGACAATTGCACGGTCGTGCGATGTGGCTCCCAAACAAAATTGGCGTCCTTTTTTCCCCACAAATAGAGCTTTCTTTTGGTGGTATTTGATCACCTCTGCAGTTTTTATTTTTTGCGCTATAAACAAAAATAGAGCGACAATTTTAAAAAAAATGCAATATTTTTTACTTTTTGCTATAATAAAAATCCCCCAAAAATATATAAAAAAACATTTTTTTTTCCTCAGTTTAGGCCGATACGTATTCTTCTACCTATTTTTGGTAAAAAAAATCGCAATAAGTGTTTATCGGTTGGTTTTTTCGCAAAATTTATAGCGTTTACAAAATAAGGAATAGTTTTATTGCATTTTTATATTTTTTTTTTTTTTACTACTAATAGCGGCGATCAGCGATTTTTTTCGTGACTGCGACAATATGGCGGACACTTCGGACAATTTTGACACATTTTTGGGACAATTGTCATTTTCACAGCAAAAAATGCATTTAAATTTGCATTGTTTACTGTGGAAATGACAGTTGCAGTTTGGGAGTTAACCACAGGTGGCGCTGTAGGGGATGTGTGGCTATGTGCTTTGTTTACAACTGTAGGGGGGTGTGGCTGTAGGTGTGACGTCATCGATCGTGTCCCCCTATTACAGGGATGACGCGATCGATGCTACGGCCACAGAGAAGCACGGGGAAGCCCGGGCTCTCCCCGTTCTTCCGCTCCAGGGACGGATCGCCGCACTGCAGCGGCGATCAGGTCCGCGAATCCCGCGGTCCCGGTCCCGCGGGCGCGCGCCCGCGACCCACGGCTGGGTACTAAAATCAACGTATATATACGTTGATGTGCCCAGCCGTGCCATGCTGCCGACGTAAATGTGCAGTAGGCGGTCCTTAAGTGGTTAAAGAAGAAGTACCAGGTTTGTTTCACAGCAGACACCATAAAGTTCGGATGCTCCCCACGTTCCTTCACTGCTACAGTCTGCCACCAGAGCCTTTAAAATAGGGTGACCAGACATCCCCAGTTTCAGGGGACAGTCCCCTGATTGAGGACACTGTCCCCGGACCAAGTCTGTCCCTGGTTTTGTCCCTAGATTGGATTTAATAGGGGGCAGGGGCAATTTCAAAGACAATCAGCGCAGAATTAAAATAAAAAAAATTAGACTTACACCCACCGTGCCTACTAGCATAGGGGGGTTGTATTTTTCCATTATCTGTGCCCCTTTCTGATGATCATGTGCTGGTCGGAGTGAAGAGAATATTTCTTCAGTTTCGAGTGCATGCACATTCAGCTCCGCTCTCATGTTCTTCTGCTTTGGCTCAAATCCTGGCCAGCCACCTGCCTATCTCCTTGTCTTCACTGGCGGAGTGATCTTCCTCCGCTCCCCATCCAGTAGTAGCTAAGACTAATGCCGCCTACACACGATACTTTTTCGGCATTTAAAACGATAGTGTGTGTGCTTCACATCATTTTTCGGGTTCTGAAAAACAACCATTTTTTTTCCGAACATGCTGCATTTTTTAACAACGTTTTAAACGATGTCGTATGCGCATGCTCAGAAGCAAGTTATGAGACGGGAGCGCTCGTTCTGGTAAAACTACCATTCGTAATGGAGTAAGCACATTCATCACGCTGTAACAGACAGAAAAGCGCGAATCGTCTTTTTACTAACACAAAATCAGCTAAAGCAGCCCCAAGAGTGGCGTCATCCGCATGGAACTTCCCCTTTATAGTGCCGTTGTACGTGTTGTACGTCACCGCGCTTTGCTAGAGCATTTTTTTTTAAACGTTCATGTGTGGGCAACGTCGTTTTAATGATGAAGTTGGAAAAACTTTTTTTGTTTTTTCTACATGCCAAAAAACAACAATTCTTTTTTCATGCTGAAAAATGATCGTGTGTACGCGACATAAGACTTGAGAGGCTGTGAGGCGGGCGGTGACTGGCAGAGAAGTGCTGATTGTTGCCATTACTAGTAAGGGAAAAATATGTCCCCGGATTTCATTTTAAAAATCTGGTCACCTTACTTTAAAATGAATGTGAAGGTGTAGTTGTCCTAACAGTCACAGCCTGCACTGGGCTCAGTAAGTTACTCATTACCATCACGTCAGGACTAAATGCTCAAAAGGTAAAGCAATTGTCCCGTTTTCCCCACACCTGTAAGTACTGCACATTTCTCTGAGCTTCGGTGACAACTGTGATAGCAGGGGATCTCAAGCAACACCCTGTACCTGCTGTACAATAATAACCTTTTCCTTTGCAGAGAGAACAAGTTAACATCAACACATTATTTTTTTACACAAGGCAGCCTATACAATTATGTCATTAATGATTATTGGGTTTAAATATATTTTGATTTGGGCATACAGAATCGACCATCCAAAAAAGACAAAAGAAAAGAAATCACCGCTCCAGGTGAGACCTGTAGACGATCAAGGATAATTAGATTACCAAGGTGCTGGCGATGCAAATAGCAATGATGATAAAGAAAAGAGGGAAGGACGGCCGCACTCCAAGGATTTTCAAACGAAAAAAGTTGTCTTTATTGTAAATCCAAAAACATGTACAGTCACAGCAATCACAGAAAACAGGACAGCCGACGCGTTTCGCACTCGATCAGTGCTTAGTCATGACAAAGTAAAACAAATCCTGATTTTCTTTCTGCTAAGTCTCAGAATCTACCTGAGACATGTCTTAAAGAAACCATGTCCTGTGAAGTGTCTCTGTTTTTTTTAGGTTTTCATCTAGCTACGTCTATCAAAGAAAAAATTTGGCGGGGGGAATTCATTGACATTTTAGCTTTACTTCCATCCGCTAAAGAATTCATGAGTAAATCTGACAAAAAAGAAGAGGAAAAAAGGCGTAGGCCGGTACAAAAAACTTTTAACAACTGGTTACAGGCTTTTTGTATTTTCTCAGGGATTTCGTGCGAAAAATTCCCTGGGAAAAGCACTGGTTTATTCCAGCATTTGGATATTATTATTGAGGCTTACAAAAGTTTTGGAGGCACTGCCTGGTTTAGCTACGACAAAGCTTTTCGACAAAAACTGTCAGTGCATTCTTCTCTGAGATGGGGCGTTAAAGATGTAGGGTTATGGTTAAATCTTTTTCTTCCCCAAAGACCAGCTTTTATCAAAACAAATACTAGTGCACAGTTTACGAGCAATTCCGGATACAAAAGAGGAATTTGCTTCAATTTCAATGACAGCCAGTGCAAATGGCCAAATACTTGTAAGTAAAGACACGAATGTGCCTTCTGCGCAGGTAGCCATTCGGTCTCCAAATGTTTTAAAAAAATGTCAGCAGCCAATCAGCAGTCAGGAAATCTTCTCAAAGGCAGTAACGCCAGTGAGGTTACAAGATATGCTCCCATGGCTCAGCCTTTACCCAGATCGGTAAAGGGCACAGCTCCTCACTGAAGGTTTTAGAGAAGGTTTCATGCTCCCAGTTTTTTCTGGCCAGGGTTGTTCATTGGTGAACAACCTCAAATCAGTTAACCAATACCCAGAAATAGTTTTAGAAAAAATAAATTTGGAAATTTTGGAAGGAAGAGTCGGAGGTCCTTTTCCGTCTCCTCCTTTTAAGAATTTCCCCTTTAGGCATTGTCCCTAAGAAAGAGAAAGGTTCCTTTAGGTTGATACATCACCTATCCTTTCCCAAAGGAGAATCCCTTAATGATCAGATTGAAGATAGCCTTTCTTCAGTATCTTATGCATCATTTGAGGACGCTTTAAAAAAAGTGAGGGTTTTAGGTAGAGGAGCGTTGTTGGCAAAAGCTGACATCAAGTCCAATAAATCCTTTATGTTTCAATTCCCTAGGTTTTTTCTTTAATGGTTATTTTTATTTCGATAAATGTTTGCCCATGGGTTGCTCTCTATCCTGCTTCTATTTCGAATCCTTTTCCTCCTTTATTGAGTGGTCAGTCAGTTTTGAATCCGGTTCGGAACTACTATTACATTACCTGGACGATTTTCTTTTCTTAGGACCCCCCGATTCATCTATGTGCGCAAAGTTATTGGAGACATTTTTTAAGATCTGTAATGATTTTGGTGTCCCATTAGCTTTGGAGAAAACGGTTTGGCCATCCACTTTAATAGAATTTCTAGGTATCATAATTGATACTGAATTAATGGAGTTTAGGTTGCCAGAGGCAAAAATTGATAAGCTTAATAACCTGTTATTATCTATAGTGCGTAAAAAAAAAGGCGTTATTAAAAGAAATGCAGTCCCTACTGGGTATGTTAGCATTTGCCACTAGGATCATGCCGGTAGGGAGAATTTTCTCCAGAAGGCTTTACGCATCAATAGCTGGTTTGAAGTCTCCTTTTTCTCATGTGCGGATTTCACATGATATGAAGGAAGACCTACTGGTTTGGCTTCAATTTCTTAGTCACTTCAACGGCCGAGCTGTTTGGCAAGAAGATTTCGTTTTGGACAGAGAATTTTTTCTTTTTACAGACTCTGCAGGCTCTCTGGGTTTTGCTGCAATTTGGCGGACCCATTGGTGTGCAGACCGCTGGCCCCAAGTTTGGAAGGTGAAAGGTCTTGTCAAAAACATAGTTCTATTGGAATTATTTCCAATCGTGGTTGCCTTGGAGGTTTGGGGCCATCTGTTTAAGGGGAAGAGGATTTTAATAAGAACAGATAACAAGGGTGTTGTATATGCGATCAACTGTTTAATGTCCAAGTCTCCGCCAGTCATTGTCCTTTTGAGGCATTTGGTTTTTAAGTGTTTGAGCCTAAATCTATGGCTAAAGGCTATTCATGTAGCTGGTAAGGACAATGACTTGGCGGATTCTTTATCTCGTCAACAGATGGATCGTTTTTTCCAGTTATTTCCGGATGCGGACCGTGTGGGATCACCATGTCCATACAACCTGTGGGATCTGTTGTAAGACCCATATCTGAATATATAGCTAACTTGGTGGCTCCCTCAACCTGGGCAGGATACCAGTCAGCCTGGTTGTTGTTTTTACAATTTTTAAAATCAATTCACGAGCCAGTCTCTGCTTTTTCTGAAAATTTAGCTGTTCGTTTTTTTGAGTTTCTTATTTGCTAAGCAATACTCTTGGTCTTACGTACAAAAGACCTTGGCTGGAATTTCGTTTTTTCTCAAAATCAATAATCTCCCCTCTTTCATGCAGTTTTTCTCAATCAAACAAGCTTTGAAGGGCTATAAGAAATCCAAGTTTTCAGTTGATTCTCGTAAGCCCATAACCCCAAAGATTTTAGGTGACATCTGCTCTGTCACAGATAGGGTCTGTTTTTCCTCTTTTGAGTCTGTCCTTTTTCAAGCTGTTTTTTCATTAATGTTCTTTGCAGCACTTAGGGTGTCTGAGCTGATTGCCTTAGAGGCATCTGATGTCAAAGTTTCAGACAGATCGGTTACAATTCTGATTGGGAGGTCAAAAACAGATCAATTAGGCAAGGGTCATTGGTTACAGCTAGAAGCATGGGATAACTCTAACATCTGCCCAGTCCTATTGTTAAAAAAGTACTGTTTGGTTAGACCCTCAAGAAGTTCAAAGTTCTTCTTGCATGATTCAGGCCTCCCCCTGACAAAATTCCAGTTTATTAGTGTCCTCAAAAAATGCTTACAGTGTCTGCAGTTAGATCACCTCCAGATTACATCTCATTCCTTTAGGATTGGGGCAGCAACTGAGGCTGCTAGGCTGGGTATGGACGCTAATAAAATCAAGAAGATAGGAAGATGGAAATCAGATAGTTACTTGTTATATGTCCGCCCTAATCAATTTTCTTAAATTTCAGACAACCCTCGGATCATTTGGATCGTCGGGCACTCATTTGTGTATTGGGCACACCACAGAGCAAAGCACAGAAGTTATTCAACTAATTTGGGTTTAGATGTTAATAAATATAAGTTTTTTTGGAGTGGTAAGAGGGGTATGTTGTGGTCAGAGCTATCCATGGAGCTATCTCGCCTTTGCCTTCATTTTCCCCCACCTGATATTTTAATAATACATCTTGGGGGTAATGACATCGGCAAACGTAAAACTTTGGAGATCATTTTTTCCATCAGAAATGATCTACAAAAAATTAAAAGTATTTTTCCGGAATGTGCTATTATTTTTTCAGAAATTGTCCAGAGATTGTGTTGGCTCTCTCCCCCTTCAGTACATCCTATGGAAAAGATTAGAAAGAGGGTAAACAGGGCGGTAGCAAAGCTTCTTCTGAATACAGGCATATTTTCTTTCAGACATTTGGAGTTGGAGGGTGGTTTTTCGGGCTTGTATAGAGCAGACGGAGTCCATTTATCTGACATTGGTTTAGACATTTTAAACGCAGACCTAAGCTCCTGTGTGGAATTGGCCGCGGTATGGGGCTCTGTGGCTGGTGGTTCTTTATACCACCCGCCTTGTGGGGAGTTGTGTCGGCTACCCGAGCCGTAGTGGTTGGGTTAGCTTTAATGCTGAATTTTTAATGCTTATTTATTTTGTATTGTTGATAAATGATTATCACAATATTTTGAAACCAATATTAAACAACCGCGCCCTTTGAAAATCCAACAGTGGTCTGTTGTCTTTTATTT
The DNA here is from genome assembly GCA_029574335.1 of Rana kukunoris. Taxonomy (NCBI): domain Eukaryota; kingdom Metazoa; phylum Chordata; class Amphibia; order Anura; family Ranidae; genus Rana; species Rana kukunoris. Next base: position 73,516,175 of record CM056052.1, read on the forward strand.
AATTATTTGTTTATTTATTTATTTATTTATTAGAGTATTAAGGGTTTTTAGTATCCATCTGCTTTCCCATGACAGGAAAAGGGGGCAGTTTCTTGCCCTCCTTTTCCTCATGGGAAAGCGATGGGGGGTAACAGTTCCATGGCTCCCCTGGTGGCTTGGGTGCTGTTAAAATTAATAGGTCAGTTTGTCCTTTGAATGACCTTTTCCTGGGGTCTGCCTGGAGAGCCCGGGAGTGAGTCATTCAAACAGCTGGTGAACTCCAGGTGACCTCTACTGGGGTAAGTTTTGGTGGGCTTTTTGGCCTATGGCTGACCTTTCCTGGGGTCTGGTTAGAAAGCCCGGGAAAGGCCAGTTTAAACCGGTCTGAAGCAGTGGACTCCAGCTGTTTTAGGGCTATTTAAAGGCAGGCTCTTTAAACCAGGCTCATTCGCCTCAGAAGAGTCAAGAGCTGTGGTGTTCTTCCCCCCCCCCACCCCCCCTCCTTTCTGTTCAAATTACCCTTGTCGCGGTTGTTTTCTTATGTGGTAGTGTCACCTTTGCCCTTTAAGTGGCAAAGGGGGACTAGCTCTGTTGAACATATTTATCAAGCTCCTATGTATTTTCATATGGTATTAGCTGGGGAGTTGTGTCGGCTACCCGAGCCGTAGTGGTTGGGTTAGCTTTAATGCTGAATTTTTAATGCTTATTTAAAAATGATTATCACAATATTTTGAAACCAATATTAAACAACCGCGGCCTTTGAAAATCCAACAGTGGTCTGTTGTCTTTTATTTAATTATTTGTTTATTTATTTATTTATTAGAGTATTAAGGGTTTTTAGTATCCATCTGCTTTCCCATGGTATTTCAGCATTCAGTAGACATTTTATTTGTCATGATAAAGAGAATCCAACCGTCCTTTTCATTAATGCCAACAGAAACATTGGTAACATGCCAAAGAAAACAAAGATATAGGACTAACTAAGGACACAGTGGACACATGAGCAACGTGTAAGAATAATTTGGAGTTAATCACTCAAACATATTCCAAATTACATACAGAGGTATTGAAATGTAAACTACCTAAGCCTGGACAAAAACCAATCCAGCCAGGCTTTTGATGAACACATGGAAATGAAAGAATATGCCTAGGCATTGTCCATTTATTTCACCAATTCTCAGACATTTAAAGGCCAACTATGCCTTTTATGTCAAATTTTAAAATCAGTGGCCAAGCATGTGTACAAATTAAATAAGCAGCTTTTGCCTTAATTCTCAGCTTTCTTCTGGCATTGTTCCCAACAGACCCACTGCCAAAACTGAAAGATGCTCCACGTCATCCAACCCACTTCTTGTGAGGGTGTTTCATCAAGCCGGCCTGGGCTCATTGTACTACTGGACAGAACATAATTTACATGCCATTACATGGGCAGGGTTCTGTCAATAGGTAGGTATCACCATCAATGATGCAGGAATAGAAGAATCTGTGAGAGGGAAGACCCAATATTTTTCGTGATCAGCTAAAGGACTGCAGGATTCAAGCCGGAATCACACTTGTGTGGTGTGAATTTCAGCTCTCTTATCTTTGCAGAGAGATTACAGAAGTGTTCAGCAGATTAGCTCCATTTTATCTGCGAATTTGGAGACCTGGGAGAGGTTACAGGGGAGAGGAGAGTGGGGGGGAAGTGTATTGGGCTGAATGAGAGAAATTCCTGAAGAGAAATGAACACATCTGCGAATCAGCTGCGTACCGAAGATAATGGGCCTGAATTCGCACCTGAGCCGCACCGCAAGGCATAAAATACACACACGTTTTTTTCTGCAATGCACAGTGCGAATGCATCGCACATATGTGGACCAGCCTCATTGAATACATTGGCCCAGATTCACAGAGCAATTACGCCTGTCTAACTGGTGTTAGACAGGAGTAATTTCAAATTTCGTGCGCCGTATCACTAGTTTGAATCCTCAAACCATGATACGGCGGCTTCGGGCTTCGATCCGAGAGGCTTACGTCTTCGTAAGCCTTCGGATCTACACTGCGATATTTTTGCGGCCGCTGGGAGGAGTTTGCGTCGTTTTCATGCGTCGGGATATACAAATGAGTTTTTACGGCGATCCATGAAGGTACGAGTGTCCCTCGCAATCGCCTACGTCATTTTTTGGCTACGTAATGTTAGAGGAGCTTTTTGCTGGTCTAACAGTGCGTAACACATGTAAAGTATGGCCGTTGTTCCCGCGTCGATTTGAAAATATATATTTTTTTTTAACGTAACTCGTTCGGGAATAGGAATGTACGTAAACGACGCTACTACGAAGTGACAACGTGATTTTGCGCAATGCACGGCGGGAAATTTGCGAACGGAGCATGCGCAGTTCGATCGCCGCGGGAACGCGCCTATTTTAAATGCTTCACGCCCCCTACTCGCGCAGATGGATTGCGACGGGAGAAATACACTACGCCGCCGTCGTTTACTGGACAAAATCTACCTGGATTCCACGTAGAGCCAGGTAAAAAACGGCGGCGTAGTGTATTTCTGATACTCTACGATAATCTAATTCTCTGTGAATCTGCCCCAATGTATTTAGAAATGTTCTGCGTATTGGATGCGGTTTAAGCCGCACTCAATTCGCATAGGTGTGAATCCGGCCTCAGGGTAAAAATAATGTGCTTTTTTTTAAATATAAGTAGGGGGCTTTGGGTAGGAGGGTTTAGGGAGATTTAGAAAGTAGGGATATTGGGGTCTTAGAAAAGATGTACCGTATTTATCGGCGTATAACAGGCACTTTTTTTCCCTGAAAATAGGGGGGAAATTGCGTGTGGGTGTTATACGCCGATAGTATACCTTGGAATGTAAGGAGGGGGACGAACAAAGCCGTAATTCACGAGCCATCATCTCCTGTTCAGCTCTCACTCGGCTCTCACGTCACATACACAGTCCCGCCTCTGCCACTGGCATTGGACCAGTGTTCTGTCTATCACAGGAGCTGTATAAAGCATAATTGTTACTGCGCTTCATATTATATTTTTCCTTCGTATGAAGGCTCACAGTACTGCAGCTTAATAACACAAGTAATTTTCTTTGCGCCGGTGACACCCATTTTTTCTTCTTTTTTATCACAGGAGCTGGTCCAATGCCGATGGCGGAGGCGGGGATTGTGTGTGTGTCACTGCCGATTGAGAGCCGAACAGCTGGAATTCACGAGCCATAATCTCCTGTTCGACTCTCACGTCACACACACAGTCCCGCCTCCGCCCCTGGTATTGCACCAGTGTTCTGTCTATCACAGGAGCTGGTCCAATGCCGATGGCGGAAGCGGGACTGTGTGTGTCTGTGTGACTGCTGAGTAAAAGCCGAGTGAGAGAGCCGAACAGGAGATGACGGCTCTGTGATTTCATGCACTGTCCAGGCTGCATTTATCGTGAGGTAGCATTCAGGCTAAAAGGGACATTGATGAGGCTGCATTATGAGATGGACATTAATAAGACTGCATTATGAGATGGGCATTAATAAGGCCACATTTATCAGGCTGCATTGGTGAGATGTGCTACAGATGGGCAATGATCAGGCTGCAGATGCGCACTAAACAGGCTGCATTGATGAGCACTGCCTCTTATTTTAATTCAAAATTGTTTTTTTCCTGAAATTTCCCTCTTAAAATGTAGGTGCGTGTTATACGCTAGTGCGTGGTATACGCCGATAAATACTGTAGTTTAAAGCTTAAGGCTCCATTCACACCTAGGCGTTTTTACGCCTGAAGCGTGACGCTACAATTCTCCAGAGGATCGAAATTGCATTGTTCTCTATGGAGACTGGAACAAAGTGTGCTTCAAATGGCCTAGAGGCACATCTCAGCGCCAAAGATACTGGTAGTTAAATAATGGTAGGAAAAATGTTAAATAAATAAAAAATATGGATAATAAAATAATTAGATAATAAATAAATTCACCTAAAATCCTAAAAAGGAAAAAATGTGAACAAAGCAGCTGTCTTAAAAACCATCAGCACAAGGCTGATTGGTAAAGCATATATAACAAAGTATCAAAATTAGAACCAAAGTCCGAATGATAAACAGCGCTAAACAATGTTGGATAAATGTCCAGCAACATCAGGCATAGAGCTTAGATGGTGTAGAAAAGATAAAGAAGTGATGTGAACATCTCAAGGAATTTTTCAGGATCCTACACCTTGTCCCAAAAGTCCACCACACGTGAGGCACACTCCCCTTCGGGGTTTAAACTCACCAGAGGGCCAGTGATATCAGGCCTTACAAAGGTATCTTTCCACCATAACATCCATCAGCTAAGCAGGAGGGTAAGCTCCATATGAAAACAAATGAAACTCCAAATAGTGTAATTCCGCTTTAATCTTTAACAGAAACAGCCCTTCACCACACATAAAACCCCCGCTCACAATGTACGTACCATGAATCAGTAGCAATGAGCAAATAATGACAATTATCGGATGGTCTCAGGAATCCCAGGAGCAAGCATGTAGTGTCTTTAAAAAACAAAACAAAGCAAACAGTCCTTCCTGGTCAGAAACCACCAGTGGAGCGCAGATAACGTCACTTCCGGTAACGCCGCGTTAGCCCCGCCCAGCCCGCGGCGTTACCGGAAGTGACGTTATCTGCGCTCCACTGGTGGTTTCTGACCAGGAAGGACTGTTTGCTTTGTTTTGTTTTTTAAAGACACTACATGCTTGTAGTGTGGTACAAATTTGGTGAAAATAGTGTAAAAAGTTAATATTATAAAGTTGATAGTAGCCGGGGAAAAATTACCAAATGCTGCATTATGCAGCTCTTGAGGACCAGCCAGATAAGCCACATCCCCGGCAGATGAAGTTGTGTCTGCATGATCTGTCCGACACAATGTTCCCGTAGATGCACCACTGTTCTGGGGACTTCCTGGCCACATTATCCCAGTAGATACTCTCGGCCAGAGCTGTGTCCTGGCCTAGGCCAACAAGGCCCAGGCCTAGGGAAGCACTTTGCAGGGGGGCAGCACGAAAAGAGTCCCCGCCGGCTTGCGCTTCCAATTTTGACTGTTTTGTCATCCTGGACCACAAACCTTCCTCACTGTGCTATATGTTTCTGCTGCACCATCTACTTAAAGTAAAACTATAGGCAACACTTTTACCATCCCTGTCCCATTGCAAAGATTTGCCTTCACTTCCTGCTCTATGGGTAACAAGGAAGTAAGAGGAAATCTAAGTAAATGAAGGGAATCCATTGCCCCCCCAGGCCCTCAGAACTAGTGTCCTCACTCAAAAATTTCAGGGCGGGTCTTAAACAACACAGGGTGTGGCCGTGACAGGAAGGGGTGGGTCATATTTAAAGTAGGGGGTGCACGAGTTTAGTCAGGCCTAGGGCAGCACAAAACCTAAATACACCTCTGCTCTCAGCCCATCAAAGGATTTCAGGACCTGACTCAACTCCATGCTCTGAGCAGAAGAAGCAGACAAAATCCCAGACTCCTCCATGGGTCATAAGCAGTGGGTAGAAGGCTAGTTTATGGTTTTATGGCCGCCTTCAAAAGCTCCTGATCTTGTTGGGTCTGTCACACTCAGGATTATCCCTTTTATTGTTTGCATTTTGTCAAAAATGACCTGTTTATTGTCTCCTTATTGTCATGCTTGCCCGTATGTTGCCTGTTTATTACCACAGTTGCCTGTTTTCTGCATGTGTATTCTAACAATTGCTCTTTTGTTGTCATGGTATTGTCAGGAATGTGCTGTTTTTGCTTCCATATTGTCAAGTCAGTGCTTCTTTATTTTGGTGGAGCATATTACTGATGATTTCATCACCTGTAGGCCTGTAATTATCAAACCATAGCACTTTTGCCTCATATTTGACTATGACATAGTCATACTATAGCATATAGCATTTAAAAGGTGACATTACACTATATGCTGTGTAGAGCTGAAACGATTAATCGATATTATCGATAATAATCGATAATGAAAATCCTTGTCAACGATTTTCATTATCGAATAATCGGTCCGCCCTTCCGCCCATTCAAAGCCGCGGCCTCAATTACCATTTGCCGCGGGCCCACCGCTATCGAGCAGCGGGGGAGGTGGGGGTGCACGGAGGCACAGGATCGTGTGTCTCCGTGCGCCCCCACCACCTCCACCGCGCGATCGCCGCGGGTCCGCGGCAAACGCTAATTGAGGCCGCGGCTTTGCGGCCTTGTGAAGTCCCAAGCTCTTCCTTCTGTGAGCTGGCGCCATCTGGTGGTGGCCGTTTGACATTACAAGTTAAACAGCAACTGTAATGTAATTTTTCACTGCCATCTCCTTCCCTATAATTAGAACCCCCAAACATTATATATTTTTTTTATTCTAACACCCTAGAGAATAAAATGGCGATCGTTGCAATACTTTGTGTCACGCCGTATTTGCGCAGCGGTCTTACAAGCGCACTTTTTTGGATTTTTTATTTAATTAAAAAATAAAACAGTAAAGTTATCCCACTTTTTTTTTAGATTGTGAAAGATAATGCTACGCCGAGTAAATTGATACCCAACATGTCACGCTTCAAAATTGCGCCCGTTCATGGAATGGCGTCAAACTTTTACCCTTTAAAATCTCCATAGGCGAAGTTTAAAAAAAATACAAGTTGCATGTTTTGAGTTACAGAGGAGGTCTAGAGCTAGAATTATTGCTCTCGCTCCAACAATCGCGGTGATACCTCATGCGTATGTGTTCGCTTCTGCGCGCAAGCTCGTCGGGATGGGGCGCATTTTCTGGCACCTAACTTCCGTGAGGGATAGTGCCCCAGCATTGGTGTTCCCGGGAGGAATAGTGCCCCAGCATTGGTGTTCCCGGGTAGGAATAGTACTGCTGCAAAGTTGTGTAATGTTAATGTTAAACGTTTTTTAATCTGCCGTTTGAGTGTAACATGTTTTTTCATTATTACTGTTAAATAAACGAAAAAATTTCACATTACGTTTTTTTAATGATTTTATCCGATTAATCGATTAATCGAAAAAATAATCGGCCGATTAATCGATTATGAAAATAATCGTTAGTTGCAGCTCTAATGCTGTGTATATAAACACTGTCTATGGTGTCTATATAAACGTTTAATCGCATGGTCACAGGGACACAGGAAACATTTGTTTCCTGTGTGTCCCATTTACACTGCCATGCAGCCTAGGGCTGTGCTGTAGAGTGCTCTGATAAAATGCAGACATGCGGCATTTTATTGCAGCACACCCGGCCGAATCGCATGACAATGTCCCAGTCTGAGCCAGTCCCAGGCAGAATCCCGAAAATCTGTCTCTGTCAGCGAAAGTTATATTTCCTGGGCCCCATCTTTTTATCTATAAGAGCCCGGACTGCTGTAGCATAGAGGGACTTCTTCTTCTCTTTCTGAGCGTAGGTGGATTTAACATTTGCCAATGTTAAGATAAAAGGCCTCTGCTGGCGGAGTGATATCATAGCTGCCTCCTTAATGCCTGTCTCCTTCACCAAATAAGTGCTGAGGAGAGGACAGGCTCGGGAATCAGCGACAGGAAGGTGGCAGGCTGTCAGCCATGATCTTATTCATCAGTGTAGCAGGCAGAGTAAAGTCAACAGTTGGTCTCGCCCTATTGTGAACACACACAGTCAGCACAAAGAGTGAGGGATCATCCAGACGAGACTACACTGATGAGACTGGCTGCACTGATGAGGATGCACTGATGAGACTGCACTGATGAGGATGCAGTGATGAAACTGCACTGATAGGGCTTTACTGATGAGGTTGCACTGATGAGGCTGACTGTGCTGGTGAGGCTGTACTGATGAGACTGCACAAATTAAGCTGCACTGATGAGGCTGAACTGATAAGACTGACTGCACTGATGAGGCTGCACTGATGGTAAAAGAGGGTTCTTATGATAAAGGGGATCTGATGTTACAGGGGGACAATAAAGGTAAAAAAAATGTTTTTATCCAGCAGTCACGGGACTGTGAGAAATTGGGTTTACAACTGCACTGGTCAATTTCTCACAGTCAGGAGAGTGCTACATGTCGGCTAATAGCAATCGTTTACTTCTATCTTTTCGATGTTTAGAAAGATGTAAAAAAATGCTGTAAGCTGACAAATATGGTATCTCCTGTTTTCATGTAGCACTGTCCTGACTGTGAGACATTGGCCAGTGCAGTTTTAAACCCAGTTTATCACAGTCACTCTTTGCTGACTATCATTAAAGCCTCTTTGGTGGGTGCCATCAGGTCTGCCTATCAGTTTTTCAGATGGACCTGATGGGGAGGTAAATGCATCTTTATGGACAGGCGGACGTAAACAGACTCTATTTAACCACACCCCTTTTATGCCATGCCCACTGTTTATCGCAATTTAAACCATGTCTCCAGACCCCTGTGGCCCATCTTATTCCCTTTGCATGCAGCCGCTGACTTCAGCTGCGCATGCGCTCTGAGTGCCCGGATGAAGGCCTGGCAGATCGTGCCAGACATTGCCAAAAATAATTCTCCTGCGCGGGAGTGAAGACATTGCAGTGAAGACACGCCGAGGGAAAATATGACCGAGATCACCCGCTGACGCCTCATGCTAAGGTAAGTATTTCATAATGAGCTAGTATGCTAGCTCATTATGCCTTACAGGTTTTAAAAAATATATAAAATCTGCAGGTTTACTACCGCTTCAATAATACATGTAATAGATTCTAATGAGAAACCCAGTTATAGACATTAGCAACAATAACAACTCCTTTAAAATACTGGCTAGTCAGCAGGCACTATATGCCAGTGATTGAACTGTATACCAGATTTCAGCAGCAGGTGGTGCTGTAGATGAATGTTATTTCATGAATTGTAGCTCCCAACTTGGTAATTCATGTGTAAGGAATGTTTTGCTTATCCCCACTTTTCTGTCATTGAACCCAATCAATTCAACATTTTAGGACTTGGGAAATCCCTATTGCCAAGTCACCTTCATAGTGAGTGAAGGTTTCTAAACCAGAGTGGCAGAACCTTCATGAAGTGTCTTTCTTTGCAGGAACAGCAACAGCTTCTGACATTTAAAAAGCCACTCTATTGGCACAATTCACTAAACAATATGTTACCACAATCAAGCATGCAGTAACATTTCACTAGGACTGTGCAAATTAACTTTTAATTAATCGATTAATCTTTAATTTTTTTGATCGATCAAAATCTTTTTGATCGATTACAATTCTTTTGATTGGTACACACCTCTCCGCCGGCTTTTGGGCCTTCAGGGAGTTCCGTCGGAGCTCCGGTAACATCACGGACACCGGCGGGGCTTGCCGTGTTCATCTGAAGGGCTCCTTTGCTGTGCCTTCATATGTGCATGGCAGCGGGACCTTACTATCTGCCACACGCAAGGGCTGTTACACTTCCCTCTATCCCTTCTCTCTATCAACCTGGGATTGTACAGCCATCCACTGGGAGTTGTGATCGTTCCCTTCATGGGACATCTACATGCCGAAGGACTGATGTTAACCTCTCCTCATCTGGATTCAGCAGTGGTATCGTTGTACACATTTTTATACAAGTATCATACTTAGCTACATGTTTTTATGACTGCTTTCAGTACCGTTTGGTATTACTCGCACCATTTTTACAGTTTATGTAGGTCGATTTTATCTCCAGTACAGTATTTATTTGGTTACCTACTTGAAGACTATAAAAATTGTAATGCTATTCCCATCGAGCGCTGCCTTTGTGTGTTTTGTATCCTGCTATTCATTTTTCCAGTGGTTGGTAGCTGCACTGGGAATCAGCCTGCAAGTAGATCAGCTAAAAGTAGTTGGATCTGTATGTGCGTTATAATCGAAATTTAGTCGATTAATCGATTAAAAAAAAAAACAATTAATCGAAAAAAAAAAATGTTGATCAGTAACAGCCCTACATTTCACACAACGATAAAATAAAAAAATGGTGTAATTCATGAAGAAACTCTTGTTATAAACTCGCACACGTTATCTATTTGAAAATACCACGCGGCAACGTGCAGTAAGTTATCGCAAGCTGCTTGCATGAACATCTCATTCTGTTCATGCTGTGGTCCCTATAAATTTCGTTAAATCTGCCTCTGTGCAGCAGTAAGAAAAACTATTAACTGCAACGTTGAGTACTGGATAGTCCTAGGAGGGGTGAAGGAGATGACAGTTCTAGAAATGCAAGTGATCATTCGCTATTTAGGGACCTACCTTTCAAAAAAGATTTTGATGAACCTCTGGCGGATGGCATTACCACCTTCATCAGAATAGATTTCTGGAAGTGCTGGGAATGGGATCTGGTCCTCGTCTGTTTGCTGAAGGTCAGAATTGGATAGAACACCCGCCTGACAAGCCTTACCAGAGCCGGTCGGTAGCAACGGAGGCGACCGGTCCTTCTCTTTCCTTGGTATGGATATGAGTGAGGGCAAGATGGCCTCCATCCGTCTCCATACCATAGCAGGGTGGAAGCGACGTCAAAACGTCACTTCCACCTATACTTGTTAAAGGGTTGTAAAGCTTTGCACACTCTGGTCCCACTGAGCCCCCGTTTTACTTACCTAAGCCCCGAACCTTGTGATCCTGCGTTGCTTTTCCTCAGCTCTTCATTGGATGACTGATAGCAGCTTAGCCATTGACTCCCACTGCTGTCAATCAAATCAATGTCCGCCGATTGTATCACACAGGAGCATGCCTGCAAGCTAACCCCCTTGGGAGAGAGCTTCCCAGAGGGGGTTAGCTATTACAGGGAGGAGCCGAGACAGTGCCGCGGGACCCCACAAGACAAGGATTGGGGCCACTCTGTGCAAAACAAACTGCACGGTGGAGGTAAGTATAAAAAAATAAACCTTTACAACCCCTTTAAAGGGCCGTTGTTTTTTTTTTATATTGCATTTAAATCCAAATATGAGATCTGAGGTCTTTTTGACCCCAGATCTCATACTTAAGAGGACCTGTCCTGCTTTTTTTTACAAGGGATGTTTACATTAAAAAAAAAATTAAATAAAGTAAAATAAATAATAAAAAAAATTTTTTTAATTTAAAGCGATCCGTCCTGACGAGCTCGCGCGCAGAAGCGAACGCATACGTGAGCAGCACCACCATTTGAAAACGGTGTTCAAACCACACCTGTGCGGTATTGCCGCGATCATTGGAGCGAGAGAAATAATTCGAGACCCCCTCTGTAACTCAAAACATGCAACCTGTAGAATTTTTTAAACGTTGCCAATAGAGATTTTTAGGGGTAAAAGGGGTAAAAGTTTGACACCATTCCACAAACGGGCGCAATTTTGAAGCGTGACATGTTGGGTATTAATTTACTTGGCGTAACATTATCTTTCACAATATAAAAAAATTGGACTAATTTTACTGTCTTTTTTTTTTATTCAAAAAGGTGAATTTTTTCCCAAAAAAGTGCGATTGTGTGACAAAAAATGGTCCTAAGTAATTTTGTAGCAAGAAAACTTGTTTTTAACTTGTAAACACCAAGTCTGAAAAACAGGCTCGGTCCTTAAGTGGTTAAGCAGCACACGGCAGACCACAAATATGTCCCCTAATTTTTCTGGAGTATAGAGTAGAAATCCCCTAGACATGGATACGCACCGGAATCTACTTTTCACAATACCAAATGTCTTCTCAATCACTATATTAGTCTGTAAGAAAGTATTATACTGACTCTCATCTGCTGAGGATTTTCTCAAAACTGGCGTGAGAAGCCATGGTAACATGGGTACCTTATATCACCTAGAAAAACAAACATTCGATTAGATTTGTTTTTTAAAGTGTAAGAATACAAGCTTAAAAAAAGGATGAAACTTGTAGGTGTCTTACCCATCAGCCAACCTGCGGATATATTTTGAGTAGGGTTGTCCCGATACCACTTTTTTAGGACCGAGTACAAGTACCGATACTTTTTTTCAAGTAGTCGCCGATACCGAATACCGATACTTTTTTTAAATGTGTCCCCAAATGCAGCCATGTCCCCCACATATGCAGCCATGTTCCCCACATATGCAGCCATGTCCACCACATATGCAGCCATGTCCCCCACAAATGCAGCCATGTCCCTCCAGCTATGTCCCCCACATATGCAGCCATGTCCCTCCAGCCATGTCCCCCACATATGCAGCCATGTCCCCCCAGCCATGTCCCCCACATAAGCAGCCATGTCCCTCCAGCCATGTCCCCCACATATGCAGCCATGTCCCCCACATATGCAGCCATGTCCCTCCAGCCATGTCCCCCACATATGCAGCCATGTCCCTCCAGCCATGTCCCCCACATATGCAGCCACGTCCCTCCAGCCATGTCCCCCACATATGCAGCCATGTCCCCCACATATGCAGCCATGTCCCCCCAGCCATGTCCCCCACATATGCAGCCATGTCCCTCCAGCCATGTCCCCCACATATGCAGCCATGTCCCCCACATATGCAGCCATGTCCCTCCAGCCATGTCCCCCACGTATGCAGCCATGTCCCTCCAGCCATGTCCCCCACATATGCAGCCATGTCCCTCCAGCCATGTCCCCCACATATGCAGCCATGTCCCTCCAGCCATGTCCCCCACATATGCAGCCATGTCCCCCCAGTCATGTCCCCCACATATGCAGCCATGTCCCTCCAGCCATGTCCCCCACATATGTAGCCATGTCCCCCCAGTCATGTCCCCCACATATGTAGCCATGTCCCTCCAGCCATGTCCCCCACATATGCAGCCATGTACTCCACATATGCAGCCATGTCCCTCCAGCCATGTCCCCCACATATGCAGCCATGTCCCCCCAGCCATGTCCCCCACATATGCAGCCATGTCCCCCCAGCCATGTCCCTTCATCCATGTCCCTCCAGCCATGTCCCCCACATATGCAGCCATGTCCCTCCAGCCATGTCCCCCACATATGCAGCCATGTCCCTCCAGCCATGTCCCCCACATATGCAGCCATGTCCCTCCAGCCATGTCCCCCACATATGCAGCCATGTCCCCCCAGTCATGTCCCCCACATATGCAGCCATGTCCCTCCAAGCCATGTCCCCCACATATGTAGCCATGTCCCCCCAGTCATGTCCCCACATATGTAGCCATGTCCCTCCAGCCATGTCCCCCACATATGCAGCCATGTACTCCACATATGCAGCCATGTCCCTCCAGCCATGTCCCCCACATATGCAGCCATGTCCCCCCAGCCATGTCCCCCACATATGCAGCCATGTCCCCCCAGCCATGTCCCTTCAGCCATGTCGCTCCAGCCATGTTCCCCACATATGCAGCCATGTCCCTCCAGCCATGTCCCTCCAGCCATGTCCCTCCAGCCATTTCCCCCATACCTAGCAGCCGCCCAGGGAACATCACAGCTTTTATTTGAATAGCTGTAGTGTTCCCGCGTGTATAGACACTCCCCCTTGCTCGGGATTGGACAGATCACGATCACCCATCCAATCCCGAGCAAGGGGGAGTGTCTATACGCGTGGGAACACTACAGCTATTCAAATGAAAGCTGTGATGTTACTGCACGCTTTAACCATGCGGCGTGTGCGGCGGCTTTCATTGCGGCGGCTTTCATTGTGGCGTGTGTGGCGGGACAAGTATTCTATTTAGGTATCGGGGGTATTTGCGGGAGTACAAGTACTCCCACAAATACTCGGTATCGGTCCCGGTACCGATACTGGTATCGGTATCGGGACAACCCTAATTTTGAGCTTTAAAATTCTCATAGATTATGGATTGGCGTAATATGTGTGCATCATGCACAGATCCTTTGACCACATTCCTGATGATCAGATTGGCATCACAAACCACCTGGATGTTTAAGGAGTTGTAACCTTTCCTGTTCCAGTCAATTGCACCGAGCACATTTGGTTTAGGAGATATCCCCTGTATCTGCATGTGCCGTTATCATCGACACATGCGCACTGAAGCAATGGCACGTTCGTGCCGTTGCTTCAATTAGAGTGCCATTACCGGCGGCTCTTGCGCATGCGTGGGAGTGACATCCTTGATACCTTTAAGTAACTTCAGGAGCGATGTCGCTGGCCGGAGTGCTGTACGGGGGGTATAATGAGCTAGTATGCTATATTTGATTGCCTGTTGTGGCCTCTCTTTCAAAAGATTCTTGTTTGCCTTCCTTTGGTCCTTTGACTCTATGTCTTAGTAAAAACAACTTCGCCCCTTCTACCAGGGCCGTCTTAAAGTGGTTGTAAACCCATGAAAATAAATAAAAATAAAAAACCTGCAAGACAAAGGCATAATGAGCTAGTATGCATAGCATATGAAATACTTCCCTTAGATCAAAGCCCCAGAAACAGTTCCTGCACACCGCTGTGGCCAGCGTCATAACTCCCGGAGTTATTTTCAGGTATCGCGGGCTCTGGCGATGTGATTGGCCGGAGCTGCAATGCCTCCAGTAACGGCACAGCAGCTGAAGAAATGGCACAAGCAAGCCGTTTCTTCAGTGTACATGTGCCGATGATGTCCGCACATGCAAGTTTATGGTACCTACAGCTAAGCTTTATTATAGGCTTACATGTAGGTAAAAGTGGTGTGTGATGCCCGGTTCGTCTGATGAAAATGGACCGATGGATTTTTTCATCAGATATCCAATGAAGCTGACTTTCATCAGTCTTGCCTACACACCATTGGTTAAAAATCCGATCGTGTCCAACGTGGTGACGTAAAACACTACGACGTGCTGAGAAAAATGAAGTTCAATGCTTCCGAGCATGCGTCGACTTGATTCTGAGCATGCGTGGGTTTTTGACCGATGGATTTCTCCACAGACGATCGTTTTTTTTTTTTTTCTATTGTTTTTTTAACCATAAGAAAAATGTAAGGTTCTATTTTTTTTCACCAATGGGGAAAAAAAAACATTGGGGCCCACACACGATTGGTTCGTCCGATGAAAACGGTCCATCGGTCCATTTTCATCAGACGAACCGATCGTGTGTACAGGGCATAAGGGTTTACAACAACTTTAAAGGCATCATGGGCTTCCGGGCAAAGTAATGCACTGGGGCCCATACCAGCCCTCTCCAATTTACGCACCTTCTCTCAAGAAACTAAACTAAAAATAGTTGACAGAATTAAACATACTGGCCCGGATTCACAAAGCACTTACGCCGACGTATCTCGAGATACGCCGCATAAGAAAAAATATGCTCCGCCATATCTATGCGCCTTGCCCACAGAACTAAGATACGCCAAAAAACTTCATCCGACCGACGTAACTTTCCTACGCTGGCATATAGTGGGCGCATATTTACGCTGGATGCATTTGGAACTCCCATTGATTTTCGATGCAAATGAGGGAGATACGCTGATTCACGAACATACTTGCGCCCAGTGCATGTTTTAAGCAATTTGCGTAAGGGTTACATCTGGCGTAAAGTTATTCCTTGTATAGGAGGCGCAACTCATGCAAAGGTATGGACCAGGGATCGAACGCCGTCGAAATTTACGTCGTTTAAGCAGTACGTGAATAGGGCTGGGAGTAGATTACGGTCACGTCGTAGGCAGTGTTTCGACGTATCTTAGGCCGTTATTTTGACGTGATTGTGAGCATGCGCACTGGGATGCGTCCAAGGTACGACGCATGCGCAGTTAATTTTAAGTACTTGTTTGAAGTTCAGTGCATCATTTGCATGGGGTCACGCTTCATTTAAATGTATCACGCCCACTTCCAGCCCACTTCCACCTACTTAGACTTACGTCGGCGCAACGTTGGGAGCATTTTCTTTGTGAATTCCATACTTGCCTCCCTGCGTTGCGCCGGCGTAGCGTAAAGAAGATACGCTACGCCCGCATAAAGATGCGCAGATGTATGTGAATCCGGGCCATGTTTATTAGTAATTTCAATAAAATTCATTTAAAACAATAAGAAAACATGCCATGAATCAAGGACTAATCAACACAAAGAGCACAGTAATGGGGGGAGGCAAAAGGGCACAGGACAGGAGGGCACAATACTGGGAGCAACAGGGCAAAGTACAGGTTTCGGGACATTGCCTGGGACATTGCCATCCCGGTACAGCTTAGTAAAGTGACTGTCCTGTCGAATCCGGGACAGTTACAAGCATGATGTAATGCATGATTATCATGGGGCCTCATCTACGTGGGACATCTACGTGCCCATGCATTAGGACAGCCCTGCCTTCTACCAGGAAACCATAGTCCAGCTTCTTATGAAACTGATACAGATACTTAATGAGAAAGTTACTTCAATACATACTGTTAAAACCATGAATATTTATTAACATAAATGTAGCGCAACCTTACTTTCAGGATGGGCACTACGCTAAAGTTAGTTGGAATGGGAGAGTTACATTGCTCTCATTCGTGATTTATTTAAATTGTGACCTCTGTCGTTCCAGAAAGGTCTCCTGGGCCAGTCTGCATTCTAGGGATGTGGTATCATCTTTGGCCAGCAGTTGGCGCCAGCGGGGTTTCTTGCAGAGCAAGTCTTCCCCAGCAGCCAATTGGAGGAGTTCCACCCTCACAGGGCATGCTGGGGAGGGGTATATCTGTGACAGGTGTCATGTGTTCTAAAATCTTCGCGGGATCCTGTGCTGGGTGCGGCATCCACCTTTAGGGTGCGCGCACCTATGGACCCCGTCGGCGTGACCCTCCTGGCCAAGCTCGCAGGCTTCGCCGAGCCTCAACCGGAGGCGGAAGGGGACCCCAGTGACCTACTGGGTTCCAGGTTTCATTGAAGCAGATCTCAGGCTGAGCGCCGAACCAATCGGGGATCTGGTGACCGGGATGCTACAGGTACGCATTACTGTCTCCCGGTGACCTGGGCTAGAGTCCATTGGAAAGATTCGCCCTATTCACTCATTTAACGGAAGCGACGACGAGTTACAAATCGGTACTACTAAGGGCTGGCTTGCCCGTCCACATCCAGGCCTGACATCGCAAATTCACCTCTTTCATCTCATCAACCTTTCTCTCCTAACTGAAGTTGATGTTGGCTGTGTTGGCCTGAAAAAAAAAAGCATTGGAAAAACCTTTATTGACTGTCTGAACCTCCGCTCACTACTTTGTTCCTGCATCACACCCCTAGACAACGATAGGGTAATGTAATGTGCCGATCCCAACAATCAACCATCGGCTCCTTCGGTGGTAGCGCTACATAAATATTAAAAATATCCAATTAAAATAATAAGACCATCCATAAGGTAAAAGAACGACTCAATTTGGCATCAATACAACCAACTAAGTAGGGGACGCTGGTAAATTTGGTTTGTCTCCCACCCTGCACAGCCAGGTACACAAATTTCCAGTCACACAGAATGAAGAAGCAGTCCTTGCAACTTTGTTTTATCAAGGGAATTGAACTTGAAAAAATTATAGGGACTCAACTATATACACTCCAGAGTATACAATCTCTTCTCCTCAACCTCCAGAGCATACACTTGCTTGCAGATTATCACTCCCAGGACCAGCTAGCACTGATATGGGGATCTGACACTGGTTCTTTCAGACCCAAACCAGATGCACTTTGCAAGCAGGGACCGCAGGCCCTTATGATGTAACAAAAATAAGTCCTTGGTGCTAGCTGTCCTACATGTGGCTACTGCTTCCAGCACTATCTCTTCAGGCACTGCCAGCCCTCCTGGCTACAGCTGCCCTTTCCACTGCCGGTGCCACCGCAATCCTCCTGATTGGCTCTGCACCCATCCCAGACTGCTCCATCCCAGTCCTCTCAGGCGTGCCTACCAGTCCTTCTGACTGTGTGTACCTTCCCAGCTTTCTTGGCTGTTCCTGTTGCTTCTGGAGGCTTGCCCAGCAGTGTTCTTCCACTGACCTTGCTCCCAAGGACACTTCCGTGGTCTTAGGAAGGTCCCGTCCGCACTTGAGCCCAGGCCAAAGGTTACCCACCCCCAAGACTTGGGAAGCTTCCTCAAAGGCCACGACAGCCTAGTTCTCCTTCTCCAGCTTCCACCTGAACTCTCCTACCTAGCTGGGCTGACCCAGAGTATTTGAGAGGGCATGCCCCCTGCCAACCCAAGTTGGGGATTGGTCAGGGCCATCAGAATACTCCAGGCAGCTCCACCTTACTTCCCCTCCCATCTTCCTAGTAGGTTCCAGCACATTCTAAAACTATGGAGGATATCTTATTGATGCTGCCTGTGAGTCACCCAGCTCTCTCTGGATCTCTGCCCAACCCAGGAAAAACACAGACAGGTGCTACATAAGCTTTTTATAATTTCAAGGCCTTAAAGGGGTTGTAAAGGTTTGTCTTTTATTTTCTAAATTGGTTCCTTTAAGCTAGTGCATTGTTGGTTCACTTACCTTTTCCTTCGATTTACCTTCTAAATGTTTTTTTTCTTTGTTTGAATTTCTCACTTTCTGTTTCTCCTTAGTAAGCTTTCCACCATCATCTGAGCAGTGGAAAGTCATTTAGAACACCTTACTGAACACTTTACTGAGGAGGAACAGGAAGTGAGAAATTCAGACAAAGAAAACAAAAAAACAAAAAAAAATGTAGAAGGGAAATTGAAGGAAAAGGTAAGGGAACCAACAATGCACTAGCTTAAAGGAACCTTTTAACAGTAGTGCACAGCAGCAGGTTCCCTCTACATGTACCAACGTATTTCATGGTTGCCAACCTCCCGCAGAATTTTTTAATGACAAAACAAGGAAAATTTACTGGCGGAGCACATTTTTTACTGGCAACCCGAGAAATTCCAGTGAATATTTAAACAGTATAAACATTATATGGAAACACTGACAATACCTATAACAAAGTAATTTGCTTGATTTACACTTAAAAAGTCAACACAGCATGAATTTATGAGCCCCTGATATTTACTGGCAGTTGTAAAAAAAAAATCACTGTTTTTTATAAACTGTCAGTAAATTTCTGGCGGTTGGCAACACTAACATATTTTGCAGCTGAGCTGCTTCCTCAGGGCAGTATGGTATTGTAATAATAAACTGAATATAATAATAATAAAAAGGAATGTAAGTGTTTTAACCACTTCCTTACTGGGCACTTATAACCCTTCCTGACCAGGTGAAATTTCAGCTTCTGGCACTGCGTCGCTTTAACTGACAATTGCGCGGTCGTGCGACGTGGCTCCCAAACAAAATTGGCGTCCTTTTTTTCCCACAAATAGAGCTTTCTTTTGGTGGTATTTGATCATCTCTGCGGTTTTTATTTTTTGCGCTATAAACAAAAAAAGAGCGACAATATTTTTTACTTGTTACTATAATAAATAGCCCATTTTTTAAAAAATAAAATAAAAAAAATTCTCAGTTTAGGCCGATACGTATTATTCTACATATTTTTGGTAAAAAAAAAAAAAAATCGCAATAAGCGACTGGTTTGCACAAAAGTTATAGCGCATACAAAATAGGGGACAGAATTATTATTAATTTTTATGATTTTTTTTTACTAGTAATGGCGGCGATCTGCGATTTTTATTGGGACTGCGACGTTATGGTGGACACATCGGCCACTTTTGACACATTTTTGGCGCCATTCACATTTTTGGCGCCATTCACTGAGATTTCAGTACTGAGATAAAAATGCACCAATTACTGTATAAATGTGCACCAATTACTGGCAGTAAAGGGGTTAACACTAGGGGGTCATGGAAGGGGTTAAATGTATTCTGGTTGTGTTCTAACTGTTTGGGGGGAGGGGGTGACTGGGGGAGGTGACCGATGCTGTGTCCCTATGTACAAGAGACACAGATTGGTCACCTCACTCCCTGACAGGACATGGATCTCTGTGTTTACACACAGAGATCCATGTCTTGTCCCTGTAACCGCCGTAACCGCCGAGTGCCTGCGAGTGCCTGGCGGATCGGCATCTCGCGGCCGCCGGGCACGCGCATCGGCATCTCAGGAATGCGGCGGCCACGCGCCCTCTAGTGGCCATTAAAAGCACAGGGCGCATATATGCGCCCTGTCAGAGATTCAGGACAGCCCGACGGCCGCAAATATTCGTACGGCCGTCGGGAAGTGGTTAATACAAACATAAGTCAGAAACAACTCTTTATTATCTTTGAACATTGATTATAGGCTCTCACATTACAGTGGATAATGGTCGGAGTCCAATCGTCTCTCCGGCAGTCACAGGGGCTAGAACAGGTGCAACGTAGACCAGCAGCAAAGGATAACCCAGGAGTAACACATAAGTAAAATTTCTAGTAGTAAATAATAGGGCTGTGCAAATTAACTTTTAATTAATCGATTAATATTTAATTTTTTTGATCGATTAAAATTTTTTTGATCGATTCAAATTCTTTTGATTGGTACTCACCTCTCCGCCGGCTTCTGTGCCTTCAGGGAGTTCCGTCGGAGATCCGGTAACGTCACGGACACCGGCGGGGCTTGCCATGTCCATCTGAAGGGCTCCTTTGCTGTGCCTTCATATCTGAATGCTGGCGGGACCTTACTATTTGCCACACACAAGGGCTGTTACACTTCCCTCTATTACTTCCCTCTATCAACCTGGGATTCTACAGCAATCCACTGGGAGTTGTGATAGTTCCCTTCACGGGACATCTACATGCCGACAGACTGATGTTAACCTCTCCTCATCTGGATTCAGCAGTGGTATCGTTGTACACATTTTTATACCAGTATCATACTTAGCTACATGTTTTTATGACTACTTTTTCTACCGTTTGGTATTATGTGCACAATTTTTACAGTTTATGTAGCTACATCGATTTTATCTCCAGTGCAATATTTATTTGGTTACCTACTTGAAGACTATAAAAGTTTAAACCCGAGCGTGACTCGGGGTGGATTTTCAATGCTAAAATCGGTAACCCCGAGTCACGCTCGGGGTGGATGTGCAGAGTGTGAGCTGGCTTACCTTTTCCAGGCAGGGTATTACTGTACTTACCTTGTCCCTGGATCCAGCGATGCATCCGCGCTGTGTGAGCGAGCGGCGTCCTCCATTCGATTCCATTCGTGCTGCCGATTTCCGTTCCCTGCGACGTTACGACGCACGGGGCGGAGACCGGCGCCAAATTCAAAAAAGTAAACAAACACAATACATACAGTATACTGTAATCTTATAGATTACAGTACTGTATGTAAAACATACACACCCCCCTTGTCCCTAGTGGTCTGCCCAGTGTCCTGCATGTACTTGTATATAATAAAAACATTTTTTTGTGCCTGCAAACTGTAGATTGTCCATAGCAACCAAAAGTTTCCCTTTATGTCAAAAATGGTATTAGAGCAGCTAGAAAACAGCGATAATAAATTATAATCACTTGCAGAATTGAGCGATAGCGATTTGTGGGGAAATCCGTCATAAAAAAATAAATGTAATGACAGCGACAATTCTGCAACTGAGCAAATTTCAGTGATTTTGATTACAGTATTGAATAATTTTTATTATAATTACATTATTATTTGTTATAATTATTTATAGTTATTTATTATATTATAATTTTATGATTTTGTGTTTCAAACTTTATCATACCCGGGATGTCTACTAGACTCTGGTTTGGACAGATTTAAGTGAGTTATTCCTAAGAATTATGCCGCATACAAGACGTTTTATGTGATGAAACAAAACAACGTTTTTCAAACTTCATTTTCCAAAATGACGTTGCATACACACCATTGTTTTTCCAAAATGCTCTAGCAAAGCGTGGTGACGTACTCCACGTTCGACGGCACTCTGTTCCATTGAAGCTCCGTCTCATAACTTGCTTCTAAACATGCGCGGGTTTAAAAACGTTGTTTTCAACATCGTTTTGCCCACACACCATCACTTTTTATGACACAAAAAACGACGTTTTGAAAAACAACACAAAAAATTCAAGCATGTTCAAAATTTTTTTTGGTCGTTTTTTTGAAGACATAAAACAACGTTTTGCCCACACACCATCATTTTAAATGACGTTTTAGAAAACGTTATTTTTTTCATCACAAAAAGTGTACGCGGCATTACAGGCCTACAGTATAAAATGCCAAATTTTCATGCAAAATAATTGTACCGCTTTTGGTATGTAATTCCAGACAGAATCATACCGCCAGGGAGGTTAATGCTATTCCCATCAAGCGCTGCCTTTGTGTGTTTTTTGTATCCTGCTATCCATTTTTCCAGTGGTTTGGAGCTGCACTGGGAATCAGCCTGCAAGGAGATCAGTAGTTGGATCTGTATTTGTGTTTATAATTAATCAAAATTAGTCAATTAATCGATAAAAAAAAATATATATTAATCGAACACAAACATTTTGATTAGTAACAGCCCTAGTAAATAATATAAATACTATTGTAAGAATTTTTACACTCCTGCATGAGGCAGCCTAGGGTGGAATTACATATGGGAAAGCATTCTACCTTTTACTACTAGTAAAATGCACATACACTCCCCGTGATAGCTTCCCTTTGTCTTACAAACCCTGGACAAAAGTAAACTCTAGATATCTGTTTAGTTCGGAAATTACTTTTAAAGCAGAAATCCAGCCAAAATGTACAATATTAAAAATTAATAACTTATTAAAGGATAAAAAACAAAACCAACCTCTGCACCAAAAATCACATTTGGGCCGGGTTCACATATGTGCAGCTACGGTTCACAGCATGGGGTCCAGTGCGTCCCTGTTCACCAGTTCAGGTGCAAATTGTTGCCTGAATGCGCACTTGAACAATAACCAAACACATACAGGAAACTTTTGGAATGATAACCGCAGCCGCATTGGACCTGTGTGAACTGGATGCAGGAAAATTCCAATTCGCACACATGTGGACCCAGCCATAATCCAGACATTTTCCCCACGGTACTGCGCCCAGGTGGACCCGGGTTCACCTCAGCTGGTGACTGGACAGTAAAAAGAGGCAGCACAGTGATGAACTCATCTTTACTCTACTTTATATTTTAATCAGCATTCATCTTGTAAGCTCATGCAATGATTGACTCCTTCTACAGCTTCTTCCTCTTGTGCACCAACCCTACGGGACTGCAAAAGTCAGATATCAGGGGACTTTGCAGTAGTCAAAAGCATTGTACATACTATGCTTCCATTAAAGATGTACATTTAATAATGCATTGATGATTACAGAGTTGCATTACAGTAACTTGTAACTTTTATATTTGCCTGGAGTTCAGCTTTACTAATTTAATACTGGACTGTTTCACTCCCTTCATGCCCAGGCTATTTTGAGTTTTCAATAGTCACACTTTGAATGACAACACTACCCAAATAATTTATATATTTAGCTATATTATAAAGGAAAACATTTGAAAAACATTTTTTCTTAGTTTTTGTTATACAATTTTGCATAACGAATCTTTCTCCATACATTTAGAGCAGAATGAATTCTACATTTATTTGGTAAACATAATTCAACCACAACCACAAGTGTAGCAACATTAAAGTGGAAGTCCACCCTAGCACTAAAATCTCTAAATCTACTGGCATCCACGATCTAAGGCCGTGTACACACGATCAAATTCATCTGCTGGAAATGGTCCGACGGACCATTTCAGCAGACAAATTTGATCGTGTGTACGGGCGAGCAGATGGGTTTTTCCAGCAGACAAATTTTAAAGCATGCTTTAAAATTTGTCTGCTGGGAACCCGTCCGTCCCACATGTCTGCTGGTTAGTACACTGACCAGCAGACATATCTGTCCGCACATGCGTCGAATGGATTCGACGCATGCACGGAAATGTTTTACTTCCTGGTGACGGTGACGTGGCGGCGTCAACGTCACCGTGCTGTCTGCTGGCGGGGATTTTGGTTTGATCGTGTGTACACGATCAAACCAATATATCCCAGCAGACAAATCCGATCAAAACGGTCTGTCAGACCGATTTGATCGGATTTATTTAATGGTGTGTACGCAGCCTAAGACTAACCTATCTAGCCCTGTAAAAGAAGAAATCGCTATACATACCTTTTTTCAAGCCCCTCCGGTCCGGTCTCCAGCGGCAGAAGCCCTGCAGAGGAGAGTGGCTGGAAAATTAATGGGAAGTGATGTCATCCATAGAGTTACCACGGGGCTTCCATTGCCGTCTGCCTCCTCTGGACTTGCCTCTACAGCAAAGCCGTCACATACAGTTTAGCGTGGGACAGGAGCAGCTTCAAAAAAGGTATATATATCGATATCAAACTTCAAAATTAGCAGGTTTTTCAGAAAATCCATCCATGTGTACGCTTCATCGGACATACTTTTTCGGTTTTCATTGGACAAATGTTGGCAAACAGAACCAATGCAAAAGATCAACCAGCAATAGCAGAAGTTGCCCACATTGTAGCACTAAAGAGCAGAAAAACTACGTAATACGTCAACTACGTCACTAAGCTCATGTTTGTTGGCGGAAAAACTCCTGCCGTGTGTATGCATACCAAGTTCACGGCCAACGCCCTTTCGAACAAAAATCCACGGAAAAGTTTGTTTGAAGTCTGATCATGTGTATGATTTTGAGATTTTAGTGTTAGGGTGGTCTTCTACTTTAAAAAAACATAGTCAGATTGGGATCATGATATATCATCACAACACACAACCAAAAGAATAAAAAAGGACATTTGTCCTTTTGGTCATCAGCTGTTTTGTTATATCGTGATCCCAATAATACTTTGTATTTTTAATGTCTCTAAACTTGTAGGTGTGGTTTTAATATACCGTATTTATCGGGGTATTGCGCGTTCCGGCGTATAGTGCGCACCCCTAATGTAGACCCGAAATTCCTGTAAAAAAAACATTTTAGTACTCACAGTTTTGGTGTCTTGCGTGGCGTCCATCGGCGGCCTTGTCCGGTCCGGCGTCTGTCTTCGGCTTCAGTCGTGTCCTCCCGGCTTCTCCCGCGCTGTCTCCAAGTCGAATCCCCGCTTTCTGCGCTCAGTTTGAACGCCTCTGCCGACATATACCGAGTGCAGTACACTTGGGTACATTCGGCCAGGCTTGGCTTCGCTCGTGCTCACGCTCTGTGACGTTTATGCATGAGCACGAGCGAAGCCGAGCCTGGCCAAATGTACCCGAGTGTACTGCACTCGGTATATTTCGGCGGAGGCGTTCAAACTGAGCGCGGGAATCGGGTATGGCCGTATATCGCACACCCACGATTTTCCCCTTATTTTAAGGGGAAAAAAGTGTGCGGTATACGCGGATAAATATGGTATGTACAATAAACTTGTTATATTTTAAACTTTTTTGTTGTGTACCATGTCCCAACAAGTTGCCATAAAGTTTTTCCAATTAGCATATATGCCTATTTGCCAAGAATTTTTCAACTGGTCACATCATATCTAGGTGTCCCCCTGCTCTTCCCCTTGAGGTGGCAGAAAATGCCACACATGTATTAACATAAGAACCACCCTTTGAAGTATTTATATGTGACAACAGGCTGGCTTGGTGACAGAAATAAGAGCCTGGGCATTTAAT
Source organism: Rana kukunoris (assembly GCA_029574335.1). Taxonomy (NCBI): domain Eukaryota; kingdom Metazoa; phylum Chordata; class Amphibia; order Anura; family Ranidae; genus Rana; species Rana kukunoris. The sequence continues at coordinate 73,541,480 of CM056052.1, forward strand.
GAACAGATATGGCTGTCCCATGTATTTACCGAATTTCTAACTAATAATAGAAACGGATAAAGGTTCTTTAAATGAGTTATGTGCAGTATACCAAGCTGATTTATTTTACATCAAAATACTTTGTTAGTCATTGATGTCAGTTTCTGGCTAAAGAACCTCTGACTACTGTAGCAGAACAACTTTTCTCAACTCCTGTCCTTAAATACCCTTTAACCCCTTCCATACAGGGCATTTCCCCCCCTTCCTGCCCAGACCAATTTTTAGTTTTCAGCGCTGTTGCACTTTGAATGACAATTGCGCGGTCAGGCAACACTGTACCCAAATTAAATCGTTATGTTTTTTTCCCCACATAAATAGAGATTTCTTTTAGTGGTATTTGATCATCTCTGCGGTTTTTATTTTTTGCGCTATAAACAAAAGAAGAGCGACAATTTAAAAAAAAAAAACACAATATTTTTTCCTTTTTATTTAATACATATCACAATATTTTTTTTGGAAAAACTTTTTTTCCCCTCAGTTTAGACCGATACGTATTCTACGTATTTTTGTTAAAAAAAAAACGCAATAATCGTATATTGATTGGTTTGCGCAAAAGTTATAGCGTCTACAAAATAGGTGATAGATTTATGGCATTTTTATTTTTATTTTTTTACTAGTAATGGCGGCGATCTGCGTTTTTTTTTTTTTTGTGACCGTGACGTTGCGGCGGACATATCGGACACTTTTGACACGTTTTTGGGACCATTCACATTTACACAGCGATTAGTGCTATAAAACTGCACTGATTACTGTGTACAAAGATACACAATGCTGGCGCAAACAAGAACCTACTGTAATTTAGACTGTCCTCAGTGCAAAAGTCCTACAAGCTGTAACAGGCTTGATGGTGAGTCACAGTTTTATGGATATAAGGCAGCCTTGTGTGGGGAGCCGAAGCAATGCTCCAAGGACATGTAAACAAAACAAAAGAATAGGCGCCAATAAGTAAAACTGCTGAACTTTAATGATAGAATAACACAAAAGCACTCACATGGTAATTTGAAGTTCACAGGCATAAAGTGAGGTGAGGGTCTGCATGGAACCAGCCGAGGATAAATAGCGTCCCAGGGAAATCATCCAGCTGAAGACTGCTGTGCAGGGACGGTAAAACCAGCAACGCTGAATCCGAAAGCGTGCCGGTGTTTGTATGCGAGTGAATCAGCAAGAGGAGCTGGAACGCACTCTGGAACGCACGCTGAGAAGCTATGGTTGCGGCTTGGCGAGGGGGGATGACGTCATCACGCAGTACCTCAAGGATGCGACGCGTTTCCCTGCAATTGCCGTGTGTTGGATGTCTGTCACACGGCGCGCACCTTTTTCAAGCACACACAGATCCACACTCCTGACGTGATTGCCGGAAATCGCGGGTGCCCAGCGGCAATCGCAGCCATCGGGCACGCGCGCGGGATCGCAAGTGGTGCCGCGGGTGCACGCCCTAGAACGCCGTGAAGACAGGACGTTGTGCAACGTCCAGTCTCATCGGCGAGGGGATGACCATAACGTCATTCCCCTATGGCCAGGTAAGGAAGGGGTTAAAGGTCATGTTTTAGGATTTCCTTTTGCCAAAACAAATGAATTAATTTCCTCAATTATTAATACTGGTCTAAATTATCAAAACATGAGGCAAGTGAGTAGCTGAAATCTGATATACTTTTGGAGCAATTGTCCTTTTCTTAAAACCAATTTCCATTATTCCTTATTTCTCCTCAATTGTCCCTCTTTTGGTCTGATGGATAGCTTCCTAATAAATAAATAAATAGAGGACTTAATTACAAAAGTTTTTTACTACACTAAATCTTTAAAGTATTTTTAAGGGAATAATAAAAAAAAAAGAACAAACGTGGTTTTGCACAGAGCAGCCCCAATCCTGTTCCTCTCAGGTCCCCCACCAGCGCTCTGGGCTCCTCCTCTTTACTGAGTGCCCCCATAGCAAGCCGCTGGCTATGGGGACACTTGTGTATGCTTGCTGCCATGCTGACTTTCTGTGTCCATAAGACGCAGAGAGTGTGGAAATAGCAAAAACGACAATACAAGTGAATACAAACAGATATATCACACCTATAGGTTTGTGAGCTCTTTGGCTCCCTCTATTGGGCAATTCAGCTGACACATCTCCGGTAGTAGCCCCCAGGAGCTCACCCCCAGCCCCTGTAGGTACTCATCCACCCCTGGCCTCAACAACCAGCCCCCCCCCCCTGGCTCACCAATCCACCCAGCTGGCTACACACCAGCCTGGGTCCCATGCCCTGCTCCTGGTCGGCGGCCATCTTGGTACACCCAGCAGCAGTGTCAGCAGTGTCAGCTTCCCCCCCCCCACCCCCCCTGTCACAACTTAATAGCACTTGATCCAGGGGTTCGCCCGATCGCCTTTCAGGGATCAGGAAGGAATTTTTTCCCCTACCAAATGCAAATTGGCATAGCATGGTTAGGGGTTTTTTGCCTTCCTCTGGACCAAGCCGGGAGGATTCACTGAATCCTCTCTTCATCGCCACCAAAAGGAACGACTTTTTCCCCGGTGAATGGCGACCATGGCTAATCTGCGGTACTCCGCAGAAACCATTTGGAATTTGAGGCGTTTCGCCGCAATACTGCCAGCCATCACCAAAAAGACCCTAAGAATTGAGCACCTTTTGAGGATCGATCGACGATCGACCGTCAAAAATTTTAGCCGTTTACCCCAACCTAAGCGCATTTCATGTGCTCTGATCAACACAAGATCGGCAGTAAAACACCGACTTGAAATCCATGATTTCATTCTACAACACGACCTAGACTGCCTCTTCATTACAGAGAGCTGGCTCACAGCCGACTGTAACACCATTCTAGGAGAATTGGTGCCAGAAAACTACCGTATTATAACGGAAAACAGAATAGGGCAAAGAGGAGGAGGACTGGCGGTGATCCATAAGACGCGTCTTGCGATCACAAAACCAAGCCTCCAAAACCCTCTTCCATTCATGGAAACCCTTACTCTTCAACTGCAAGTAAACGGCCAGGAGACCGTCCGGATTCTACTCTGCTATAGGCCACCTGGCCCCAAGTCGCAGCTGCTCCCATCTTTGACGGACTTTGTCTCCACTTATACCCTGAATAGCAAACACCTTTTGCTGCTCGGGGACTTCAACCTTTGGGCCAACTCCCCACAAGACCCCATTGCCGACGCCTGCATCGACCACCTGGAAGGATTAGGGCTTCAGCAACTAGTATGTGGGCCCACACATGCTTCAGGTCATACGCTCGATCTTATTTTCAGACAAGATCTGGAAATAAAAATCTTGGAAAATGAACCATTGCCATGGACAGATCACCATGCAATTAAATTCAATATTTCCGAATTCCCCCCCTTAACAAAAACATCAAATCTAGTGACAACACACTGGACCAGATGTCAGAAGAAGCTCCACTCGGAACTCTTCAAAGCCACGTTAGGGGGAAAAATAAACACAATTCAGCTGCACCAAACAGCGGAAGAAACACTAGAGGCCATAAACACAGCACTATTGCAGTCAGCTGACTTGATAGCGCCGAAACGAAAGACCCAGATCAGGAAAAATAACTCTGGCTGGTTCAACAACCAGCTGGCGTTACTGAAGCAAGAGCATAGAAGGGCAGAAGCAGCCTGGAAAAGAAGCTCTTCAAATGAGAACCTCGCGATTTACAAGGCAATAACCAGAAAATACTACAAGCAAATCTTCGAAGCCAAGAAAAACTATTTTTCTGAGGCTATCAACGGTGCCCTAAATCGCCCCCGCGAACCCTTCAAGCTGGTCACTCAGACCATGAATCCAGGATGTCTTGAAGCCCCCAACTTGGATACACAAGAATTTTGCGATGAGTTATCGGATTGCTTCATTAACAAAATTGAGGCAATCCGGCAAAGCATTCAGCAGAACAATTGCTTTCCCAGCCCCCCCCCGTAGTCATTTACACAGCACCGGCAACAATTCACCACAGTTTGGTGAGTTCACGCTGGAACCCATCTCCATTCAGACCACTAAAAATATCATCGGCACTCTGCGCAACAGCACTGCGCCAAATGATATTATCCCCACCAAACTGCTGAAGGAATGCGCCGACATCCTGGCACCTCCTGTCACGCAGCTTATTAACCAATCCTTCAGCTGAAGGAGGGCTTCATTCAACCCATCTTGAAGAAAGCCACCCTGGATCCTAAGGATCCACTCAACTGGCGCCCCATAACAGGCCTAAATGTTCTCTCCAAGGTAATGGAGAAAGCAGTGGTACAGCAGCTGCAACAGCATCTAGATACCACCAACTTACTCGACCCATTGCAATCAGGATTCCGTCCCGGACACGGGACGGAAACAGCATTGCTTAAGATATGGGACAACGTTCTTGAGGCCGCAGACGAAGGAGAATCTTCTCTTCTGGTTCTGCTGGACCTAAGCGCAGCCTTTGATACAGTTGATCACAAGCTGTTATTGACTCGGCTGGCTAAAATAGCCAAAGTCGCAGAAAGCGATCTATCTTGGTTCTCCTCTTTTTTGGAAAACCGATCGCAAATAGTCAAGCTAGGACCATTCACTTCGGAACAACGCACATTATTGTGTGGGGTCCCTCAGGGATCTCCCCTGTCGCCGATGTTATTCAACATCTATCTGCGTCCTCTTTTTGAAATCATCAGCAGCCAAAAACTGCTATATCACTCTTACGCAGACGACACGCAACTGTACTTCCGCATTTGCAATAAAAAGGATCACCACCTCAATCTAGAGACCTGTCTCTCTTTGATAGAGGACTGGATGACAAAGAGTTATCTCAAACTCAACGGAGCGAAAACAGAACTTCTTCTGTTTCACGCCAAGCGTAGGAATCAATCGATAACAACCTGGATCCCCCCGCCCATTCTGGGCAAAGTCATCACCCCTAGCGCCAAAGTCAAAAGTCTTGGGGTCATCTTTGACTCCGACATGACAATGAACGCACAAATAGGGGCAGTAGTCAGCGGATCTCACTATCTGCTGCGCCTACTACGCAGACTCACGCCTTTTATTCCCAAGAAAGACATAGCGGTCGTGGTGGGAGCGATTGTAAACTCCAGATTGGACTATGCAAATGCCCTTTACCTCGGACTCCCCTAGTACCAAATCGCTCGTCTTCAAGTCGTTCAAAATACGGCCGCCAGACTTGTGACTGGGAAAAAACCCTGGGAATCAATCTCACCTTCGTTGAGATCCCTTCACTGGCTACCAGTCAAAGACAGAATCACCTTTAAAGCACTCTGTCTAACGCATAGATGTATCCATGGGAATGCTCCCCATTATCTATGCGAAAAATTAAAAATTTACAATCCCAATCGTATTCTACGATCCAACAATCAAAATCGGCTTCAGATACCGAAAGCCAAAGGAGACAGGAGATTCGCTGTCCAAGGTCCCAGACTATGGAACGCCTTACCAGCCAGCATTAGACTGGAGGAGAACTACTTAGTCTTCAGGAGAAAGATTAAGACTCATCTCTTTTGATCTCAAAGGAGACAGGAACAACAAGCGCCCAGAGGCGATTTACTTCGCATGTGCTGCGCTATACAAGTTCTTCATTCATTCATTCATTCATTCATTTGTGTCAACTTAAACCACAAACTGAATTAATGATTGTTCCTTCAAGTTTAAAGTAATCTTCAGCTAGCTTTGTTGGTGAACATGAGTATTTGTAACCCAACAAGAGATGTGAATAAAAGAACAAACACTTATAGTACATAGGGGTCAATTCACAAAGAGAAACGTTATTGGTTTTCTTCAGTTGTTAAATTACCACTCCTTATGTAACACTAGCAAACATGGTATTCCCGAAAGCTATAATCGTTATTCAACATAGTCGTTATGGTTTTCAACTGACTCTTTATCCAATCGTTATGCTAACTACTCAAGAGTTATTTTAACGTCCCAAATCGTAATAATAACGTCTAAGATCGTTAAATAATGCTGGAGAGATGCAGAAGGGGAGGAGAACAGCTGCATGTGGAAAAGAGCAGATGCAGAGAGAGAGAGACACAAGCAAGACACATGTAAAGATTGAGCATGTGATGTGCAAAACTTCTAGTGTGTGTTTTTCTAAAGCCATGTGTATTTCCTCATACAGAGAATAAATCATGGGAGATGATAATCGGAATTTAGCTATCACCTGGGTTTCAGAAAAGTCATCCAAAATAGTATGTGAACGGAATACCCGTTTATAAATCTGAACAACATTCTAACGTGTTCTTCTTCGCCTCTGGATAATTTTAAGTTCAAATAGAGCATGGTTCCATCTTGCCCAAAACTACTAAAAACTTCACTACACTACAAAAATCGCCAAAAGCTTCCTCTAACAACAAAATATCGCCTGGGAAATGTCATAACGATACCCTGAGGGAGGTGTTAAATTAACGATCGATAACTGTCAAAAAAATCTTTGTGAATTGCACTTCTGTACATATTTAACGATTTGACTCTTTAAAATAAAGATTTGACTCTTTAAAATAACGATCAAATCGTTAAATAAGGATTCACACCTTAAAATATCGGTTCTGTGTAGTGAAACGTTATTTGATGATTTTTCAAAGCGTTAAATCGTTTAGTGAATTGAACTACTGTAGCTTCAATAACATGCAAAATCGTTAAAATAACACCCGCAATCTGAAAATGAAGCTTTGTGAATTGACCCCATAGTGTAATGGCAAAAGAGGCGCTGTTTCTTCCAAAGCGCTATGTCACTCCCTCTGCAGCTCGTGGTCCCTGGTCCTCCACGCAGCCACTCACAAGGTGTTGGTGGATAGGTGACTCCGGATGCTGTGGAGTGTAGGCCGGTCTCTCTCCCTGGTCCATTCAGCAGGGCTGTGGCAAGAATCCCTCCTTCAGGCGATCTGGTCTCCGCAACTTTAGGCCCAGGCTTCTCCGGCCTAAGCACACTAACTGTAGGCCTCTTGCCTGTTAAGCGATGGCGTCCCAAGAGACCGGAACAAGGCCTCGCCTAACCTTAAATAAATTCTCCCAGCAGGCTGTGAGTGGTGCAATGGACTTTGGTAGCACAGTGACACTGTGGGCATTATAGTCTATTTCCAACCTACAGTAATAGAGTCTCTGTCTCTCTGTACCACAATGTCCATCATGCATTGTTCCTGTATGGCTAAACCAAACAAATTGCAGCAATATAACACAAACAGACACCAGAGGGATCTGAGTTCCTATTAGTCACAAACTGTAGTCTATAAGCTATGTTCAAAAGTGACACCTTGCTACATGTACAGAAAAAAAGTGGTCCATAATGCATCTCAACTTATTTGTACATATATGTACTTATGTCTGTGAGAATTGAGTTGCTTACTATGCACAGTCATTCTGAATCTGTGCTGCTGTCGCTGCCTGCACCTTGTTACATCCCCCTGAATGAGTCAATTATTAAGCAGCAGTGGCAGCGCAGAATATCCTCAGCCTTCAGTCATTCTAAAATATGGAAGGCCTAGGTCAGGGGTCCTCAAACTACGGCCCTCCAGCTGTTCAGGAACTACAATTCCCATCATGCTTAGTCATGTCTGTGAATGTCAGAGTTTTGCAATGCCTCATGGGATGTGTAGTTCCACAACAGCTGGAGGGCCGTAGTTTGAGGATCCCTGGCCTAGGTCATTCCATGCTTGAGCCACTGCCGGGCACAAATGGCTTGGCTGTGTTTGAACAGGGGTTCAGCACCAGAACGTTTGGCGCACATGTTTTATTTGAAAACTTAGGCCCGGATTCACATACCTGGGTGCATCTTTCTGCCGGCGTAGCGTATTTTCTTTACTCTACGCCGGTGCAATGTTGAGAGGCAAGCATGGTGTTCACAAAGCAAATGCTCTCAACGTTGCGCCGGCGTAGCATATAGTTGTCGGCGTAAGCCGATGTAAGTCAAAGTAGGTGGAAGTGGGCTGGAAGTGGGCGTGATATACAGTATTTAAATGAAGCGTGACCCCATGCAAATGATGAGCCGAGCTTCAAAAAACGAACTGCGTATGCATTGTAATTTGGACGCATCCCAGTGGGCATGCTCACAGTTACGTCGAGATAACTGCCTAAGATGCGTCAAAACACTGCCTACGACGTGAACGTAACCAACGCACAGCCCTATTCACGTACTACGTAAACAAGGTAAAGATCGACGGCGTTCGTTCCCTGGTCCATACCTTTGAATGGGTTGCACCTCCTATATGAGGAATAACTTTACGTCGGACGTAACCCTTACGTAAATCGCTTAAAACATGCGCCGGACGCAAGTATGTTCGTGAATCGGCGTATCTTACTCATTTGCATATTTCAAATGGGTATGCTGAATGTGTCCAGAATAACTATGCGCCCACGATACGCCGGTGTAGGCAACTTACGCCGAGCGGCTGAAGCCTATTTTTCCGACGTATTTAGCTTGGGAAATCGGCGCAGAGATACGACGGCGCACATTTGTACTTACGACGGCGTATCTATAGATAAGTCAGCGTAACTCCTACATGAATCCGGCTTCATCTGTGTATGAAATGAACATACTTGAATCTGTATCACACAATCTATTCAGGGTGCCCTCTGAAGTTCCATTTCTGCTACCAGCGACTGGTGGTCTGCTGCTCTCTGATCTCTTCACTGGTCTAGCCAGCTGCACCTCCTGTGATGTCACTCCTGAATGCTAATGGACCCTCTGAAGACCTTGTGATGGGCCAACAGCCAATGAGCAGTGTCCACAACATCAGAAAGCAAAGTGGGCATTGTAGTCTGGATCCTTTGAACTACAGAACAGAAAAAAAGGAGTTTTATGTAAGCATTCAGGGATTTAAAAAAAAAAATATATATATATAGATTAGGTATGGGAGGATGGAGTGAGTGAGTAGGTTTGTTTTGTTTCTCTCTGAAGATGAGCTTTTAAATCTGTACTACTTTTTTTTTTTTCATTTTGGTATGCCAAGTTATGCATTGATCTAGCCTTCTGTATGACGCATGACAGAAACCGGTGGGGTAAAAGTCATATAATGATAAAAATGCTGACTCAGATAGCATTTATCAGTAATGCATAGAGGTTAAGGTTATGCGGCCTGCAGTGAGGACCATGTGACACCAAGACAGAACAAGCAGTTATATCCAGATATATCAGCAAAGCTGTAAAGAAGTTCCTTTATCTCATCTTTCCTGGATTATAAAGAAGCTGGGAGAAAATGAGTTTTTATGACTAAATATGGACTTTGTCCCAAACAAGTCTGTTGGCTTTAACCTTTGATCGCTGTCATAAATATATGCACTGCGTGGCAGTACTCTGTTTCTTAGCAAGGAAAGAACAAAAAAAACATCTCACTTAGTCATGCAAAGTGCTAATTTACCTGAAAAAAACAACTAAAAGTCTCTTGGGGATATACGAAACAGGTTACACAGGAAACATATGAGTCAAGTCATTCCCTGAGGTTGTCCTATGGTATGCCAAGGATGCTCACAAATGCTGGGCAACTCAATTAACCTTTGCCTGACCTTTACCAGATTTGGCCTTAGATGTATCTGAGCCATTCATTCACAATACAAGCAGAACAATGCAAAAAACATCCATTTTGCCACAGCTGCACTAAAGTAGCCCTACCAATTGTCTAGAACAGGGGTCTCCAAACGGTGGCCCGAGGGCCAGATGTGGCCCTTTGCTAGCCTTTATCTGGCCCTTGGGGCACAATTCCTCCCACTGACACCAAGAATGGGGGACTATATTATCCACTGATACCAATGATGGGATACTATTCCTCCTACTAATAGAGGGGAATACTCCTCTTCCTATTGACCACCAACCCTGAGGCCATATATGTTCTCACTGATCCCGGGCCTGTGACTTTCTCTTCCCTTGCTGGCCCCAATCCGGCCCTCCTAAAGTCTGAAGGGCACTAAAGTGGCCCTTTGTTTGAAAAGTTTGGAGACCCCTGGTCTAGAACATTTAAGTGGCGCTTTACTGCAGTGGAAGAACTATTATACTACCTCTATGGTAGCCTATGCCTACTACCATCACACTGTTTTAACAATGCAGCCTCTTTAGCATTTATCACTTCAGAGAGTGTTGGCTTAGCCAGTCTCTTCGGGTAAGCAGTGCATGGATTGAAAGAACCCCAAATGATATGTTAACTACATGCTATTTACTAAATATTACTTTTGTTTTCTTTCTACTTTTTTTTTCTTGCTATTCTGTACATTCTATGTTAAAGCTGTTTGATTATGAGATCATGTTTACTTTTGTACTCCTACTGAGGAAGTGGCTTATGCTGCGAAACATGTAGAGGACCATGCCAAGGTTTACTACACCCGTTACCCCTTGTATGTTTTGGGGTTCATTGACCCTCTGAATTCTTTTAAGAATCATGCACAGCTGTAACTTTTGATTGTATATATTCTTTTGTACACATTTTTTTTTTTGCTCTTTGCCTCTTAATCATATTTTTGATCAATAAATTGTTATATTTTATGATACTTTTGTCCAATCCTTGTGTTTTTCTGCCGCATGCTGTGATTTCCTCTTTTGACCATTGCATCAATGGTGTGTGCTCTTGGGCAGTGGTCATCAACCCTGTCCTGCAGGGCCCACTAACAGGCCAGGTTTTATGTGTTACCTTGGGGAGATGCAGACTGGAATACTGCAATCACTGAGCAGCAAATTACATCACCTGTGATGCATACCAGTTATCTTGCAAACCTGGCCTGTTAGTGGGCCCTGCAGGACAGGGTTGATGACCACTGCTCTAGGGGTTGCGAGATTGAACCTCAGCACGTAGTTTGGAGACATAGGCATCCAACATGCCTCAAAGTGTCAAATGGTATAAAGTCCTGACGGAGGCTGCAGTTCTGGAACAATGTGATGATAGGAGTCATGGGACACCTGAGAGGTGAGAGGTGAGTTTATTAATGCTTCTGTTGCAGGCACATGACAGGGGAGATTGACAGGGTTGATTTAAAGTGCCCTTGTCATTGGCCTGGCCAATTCATAATGCATAGGTTACCTGAAGACATTCAGCATGCCTCTGCTACACATACCCCCCCCCCCCACACACACACATACACACTCCCATCATACCTTATTCACTAACCTCCTACACATACTGCCTTCTCTCTTATGCCACATACACACAAACGTTTTTCATGTCATGGAAAAAAACGTTGTTTTTCTCGATGTGATTCCTCTCAAGCCTGCCTTGCATACACACGATGATAAAAAATGCTTGAGCAAAGCGCGGTGACGTACGACGGCAGTATAAAGGGGAAGTTCCATTCTAATGGTGCCACCCTTTGGGCTGATTATGCAAATTTCCCGTCTCATAACTTCTGAGCATGCATGTTTTTTCCCCGTCGTTAAAGCGTAAACACGACTGTTTTTCACAACGAGAAAAAGTAGAGCAGGTTCTAAATTTTAATGGACATTTTTCTAGTCGAGAAAAATGCTCTGGAGCCTACACTTGACCATTTTTAACGACCAATTTGAAAAACTGCATTTTTCTCGTCATGAAAAACGATCGTGTGTACGCAGCATAACTCTCTATATGCCTCTCTTGCACATAGTCTCCATTGCCATACCCTCTATACCAGTGATGGCGAACCTTGGCACCCCAGATGTTTTGGAACTACATTTCCCATGATGCTCACACATTCTGCAGTGTCGTTGAGCATCATGGGATATGTAGTTCCAAAACATCTGGGGTGCCAAGGTTCGCCATCACTGCTCTATACCCTTCTCCTGCACATACTCTTTGCTTACACTTCATCTGCACTCCTACCCTGCATCTACTGCAAATCATCTACCCTCTGCACTTCTCTCCTGCAGTAAATCTTAAATGTTTTCATCAAGTGACCTGCCCACGTAAATGATCTATAAATCACACAAAACGCATATTCAACCACGAAATAGGAAATCCATTTTAAAATAACAAGATGTGGCCTTGACAGTTTGCAAAGAATGATGGTATCTCCTATTTTTTTTTTTTTCTTTTTTTTTTTTTTTTTTCACATCAGACTCAACCAGGAAACGAGACAGCGAGACATGCTCACAGTGATTCTGCCCTTCACGTCTCTTCTGTGGTCTCGCATCACATGTGGTTTTTCCTTTCATTTACCTCTTTCTCTTTTTTTTTGTTATTTCTTTTTATGTTATTTACTGTTTCTTTCTGGGGCTTCTTCTTTCTTCTATATACCAACAAAAAGAAAAGAAAAAAATCGCTCTGAATGGACTTTTTAGTTATGGCCATCAGTACATAGAGAAGATCTCGCCCCTGATTTACTACCCTTCCTTCATCTTTTAGTTCCCCACTAATCCTAACCCCCCCTCCCCACCTCCCTTCGGTTCTGTCGGTCACCTTTTAGGTTTAATTTCTCTATTACTGCCTAGGTCTCACTTGTCTATTTCTATCATTGCCTGTACGAATTTTTCTGACGTTTTAAATGCTCTCCATTGCTCCCAGACTGTTCTGCTTCTAGCCTCTTCTCCCAGTTCGCCTCGTCCCAGATATTCCATTTCTGATATATAATCAACTCGGTGTATCCATTCTTTTATGGGTGGCCTCTGTGGGTTTAGCCAATTTTTTGGAATTAGGCCCTTTGCTGCATTCAGCAACACCGGGACCAAAGTCGATCCATACCGTTTTTTTGGCCTATCAGTTCCATAGAACAAACAGGTCAGGGGATTTCGTATAATCTTTTCTCCTGTAATTTCTTCTATATATTCCAAAACTTCTTTCCAGTACTCTTCTATTCTCGGGCAGTCCCACCAAACATGCATTGTGGTTCCTACTTGGTTACATTCCCTCCAGCATAGCTCGGAGTTATTTGGGTGTATTTTATTCATTTTTTCTGGGGTCAGATGCCAGCGAACCATACATTTATAATTTGTCTCAATTATGGTGATGTCAGTAGCATAGTTGAACACTGCACCTATCATATATGAGTCCTCTAGATTTTTCCTGATGTCTTGACCCCACTTTTCTACGCATGTCAGTGTATGTCAGGTATCTCCTATTAGACCAACTCTGCCTTCATTCTTCGAGGCGGCTTGTGTCTTGTAGAAGAGAGGGGCATATACTGTATTTCCTTTGAGCTATACAGTTGCCTATTTTAACCACTTCAATACAGGGCTTTTATACACCCTTCCTTCCCAGACCAATTTTTAGCTTTCAGCGCTCTCACACTTTGAATGACAATAACTCAGTCATGCTACACTGTATCCAAACCAAATTTTTATCATTTTTTTCTCACAAACAGAGCTCTCTTTTGGTGGTATTTAATCACCACTGGGTTTTTTTTTTTTTGCAATATAAGCAAAAATAAGAGACATTTTTTAAAACAAAACATTTTTTTTTTAGTTTCTATTCTAAAATTTTGCAAATAAGTAATTTTTCTTCATAAATTTGGGCCAAAATGTATACTACTACATATCTTTAGTAAAAATAATAAAAAAAAGTGTATATTATTTGGTCTCTGTGAAAGTTATACCGTCTACAAGCTATGGTGCAAATCATTGAAAAAATATCACATCTGATCACACCTGATGTACTGAAGGCCTATCTAATTTCTTGAGACCCTAACAAGCCAGGAAAGTACAAATACCCCCAAATTTCCCCTTTTTGGAAAGCAGACATTCCAAGGTATTTAGTAAGAGGCATGGTGAGTTTTTTGAAGGTGTAATTTTTTCCCACAATTCTTGGGGGGAATTTTTTTATTTATTTTTAACAAAATTGTCATAACAGCAAGTTATTTCTCTTACACAGCACATGCATACTTGCAATAACACCCCAAAATACACTCTGCTACTCCTCTTGAGTATGGCGATACCACATGTGTGAGACTTTTACACAGCCTGCCCACATACAGAAGTCTAACATCCAAGTAGCACCGATTGGCGTTCTAAAAGCATAAATTACACATCTCATTTCTCAACCAGATACTGGTTTCTTGCAGGTACTCTGGTGGCAGGTACTCTGGTGGCAGGTGGTGAGGTGGCGGGTACTCTGGTGGCAGGTACTCTGGCAGTAGGTGGTGAGGTGGCGGGTACTCTGGTGGCAGGTGGTGAGGTGGCGGGTTCTCTGGTGGTGAGGTGGCAGGTTCTCTGGTGGCAGGTGGTGAGGTGGCAGGTACACTGGTGAGGTGGCGGGTACTCTGGTGGCAGGTACTCTGGTGAGGTGGCGGGTACTCTGGTGGCAGGTACTCTGGTGGCGGGGGGCCCGCAGTAGCGGCAGAAAGCTGAGGACGTCATATGACGTTCACCCAGGATGGGAGATCCCATCTGTGGACGTCATTTACCGATGGCTGGGCATTGAAGTGGTTAAAGCTTCTGTTTTCTCTGTGTAGCCTTCCTGGTGCCAAACAGTCTTTACCTGACTTTTTTTGTTCTGGTGCACATACACCATGGTCACTAATTACTACAATGGAAAGCTGGTTAAAAAAAAATTGACAAAGTCTTTGTATTCTTTAGGGAGAACAAGACTTGCAGTGTCAGCACACATCAGCGTTGCAATCCATTGTTTAACCGCTTAAGCCCCAGACCATTATGCAGGTTAAGGACCTTGCTCCTTTTTGCGATTCGGCACTGCGTCGCTTTATCTGACTATTGCGCGGTCGTGCGACGTGGCTCCCAAACAAAATTGCCATCCTTTTTTCCCCACAAATAGAGATTTCTTTTGGTGGTATTTGATCACCTAGAGCAGGGATATGCAATTAGCGGACCTCCAGATGTTGAAAAACTACAAGTCCCATCACGCCTTTGCCTCTGGGTGTCATGCTTGTGGCTGTCAGAGTCTTGCTATGCCTCATGGGACTTGTAGTTCTGCAACAGCTGGAGGTCCGCTAATTGCAGATCCCTAACCTAGAGTGACAATTTAAAAAAAAATATATATCTTTTACTTTTTGCTAAAATAAATATCTCAGATGGCAGGGGCGGTAGCACCCGAGAACCTATTGAAAAATCAACTTGGGTGAAGACACCGCTGGATTCGTGGACAGGTAACTGTTCTAATATTAAAAGTCAGCAGCTACAGTATTTATAGCGGCTGACTTTAATTTCCTTCTGAAAATCATAATTTATTTGCTTTTCTTCCTCTCTATTCCTTCATGGACTTTTCAATTCATGTTTTACCAACTTCTGTATATGGACTTATAGAGTATTTGAGCTTTGTGATATTCACTTCACTTTTCACTGTTTTGTCATTTATTTATTTTAACTTTGTGATCATTCACATCATACATATTGTTTTTTTTACACAAGAATTTGTAGCAGTACACATTTTTAAGTGTTTTGCATAATTTTATCTTTATCTTTGGTTTGCACTTGTTTAGTGTTGTGCTGGTTGCTACCTGATAGATTTTTTGGGTGTTATATATACCATTCTTCCATTCTCACATTTAGAACTTTCCCAGCAGTGGTAATAGGCATCTCACCCCTTCCCACCTTTCCCACTTTCCTACTAGCTTATCACTACAAATTGTAGCCCTACCGGACACAAGGGCTCCTGGGACATTGTAAAGTATGTGGAGACATAGTTAGTCTGTATTTTAGTTCTGTACCCAGAATTAAAAAGCTTTGTTTACATGTTACCCTTAGACACACAGACATAAAAAGTCATATGCTTTGCTCAGATAAATTCCTATGTAGCCACACTGACAGAACATGTTTCCCTTGTCATGTTATACCCGCTCTTTTTTCTGTTTGCTTCACTTCCACGTGATAACCTGATATCTAGTGCACAGCTGTCTCCAGTGCACTTATTGCGGTGTATGTGCAAATTTGAAAAATACAAAAATATTGTTGAAATGATTAATATTGCTTCCATTCACAAAACTATCTTGCCTTGAGATAAACTTGGAAAGCCCTATTATGTCGTCAATAAAAAAAGATACACAGGTTACAAGTCCAGATTTCGATTTCAGACTTTAAGTCAATATACAAGTATTATCTTGGGATGAAAGGTGTAATTGTTACACTTGCAACATTTCAAGAAAAAGGCAAGTTTTAAAGAAAGGTGAACACACAATTAGCACCATATAAGCATCACAAAATCACAATCTTTATTGGCACCTAATTAAAAAAAATCAAGATTTTTTTCTCCAAAATGTTGTGAATACAATTAAAACCTTAAAATCATTTTACATTGTATAGCGTGTATTTATTGTGTATAGGCCACAATTGCGTTTCCTTACTGTAAGTATTTACATTAGAGTAGGCCTTGCAGCGTTCAAAGGATCCCGTGGTAAGGCCTAGTGATATTACTGGAGCCTACAGGAAGCTGCCAGAAGCCAGAATTTAGTGTTAGCCATTTTTACTTTTTCCCCTCAATTTAGTAATGCGTTCAGTTGATGTGTTTATTCAGTGGAGAGTGACTACAAAATAAATGGACCCCAATTTTTTATGTAAGGTCTGTTTTAAAGACATGGGTCTCTCTCTGTTTTTTTTAACCACTTCAACACCGGGCCTATTTTGGCACTTCTCTCCTTCATGTAAAAATGATAATTTATTTGCTAGAAAATTAATCAGAACCCCCAAACATTATATATATATATATATATATATATATATATATATATATATATATATATATATATATTAGCAGACACCCTAGGGAATAAAATGGCGGTCATTGCAACTTTTTATCTTGCACGGTATTTGCGCAATCATTTGTCAAACGCCTTTTTTGGGGGGAAAAACGGATGGCACCAAACTTAGGTACTTAAAAATCTCCATAGGCGACGCTTGAATTTTTTTTACAGCTTACTATTTTCGAGTTACAGAGGAGGTCTAGTGCTAGAATTGTTGCACACACTCTAATGCATGCGGAGATACCTCACATGTTTACATATGTGGGTGGGACTTACATGTGTGTTCGCTTTTGAGCGCGAGCTACCGTGGACAGGGGTGTTTTAAAAATATGTATTATTATTTTACTTTTTTTTTTTTTTTTTTTACACTTTTTTTAAATTTTTTTTTTTTGATCACTTTTATTCCTATTACTATTCATATTTTATTCCTTTTCCTATTAGTATTAATGTAAACATCCCTTGTAATAGGAATATATTGTGACAGATCCTCTTTATGGAGAGATGCGGGATCAATAAGACCCCACATCTATCCTCCAGGCTGGAAAGCATGGGATCGGGAAAAAAATAATCACCAATCTCATACTGACAGCCGCGATTGCGGCTTTGTTTACTTCCAGGTACGTCACAGCGTCGCACCCGGGCCTCTGACGGTCATAGAGATAACTGGTGACCATCTCTCTATTGGCGTGAGTCGTCGCCGGCTGATTCGCCCTCCGGGCCGCCGATGCCGCGGGAGAGCCCGGAGAAGCATCAGATGGCGGCGGGAGGAGGGGACATCCCCTCCCACCACCTATAAGTACAATCAAGAGGCAGAACTGCCGCTATGATCATTGTTATGATCAGGTATTTTTCAGATATCACTGCACAGTGACATATGACGTCTTCGGTGTAGAAGTGGTTAATTAATCATTATTTACCAATAAAGATTGTGTTTTTAATGATAGTTATATTACTTTTGTGCACTCATGTTTTTGTATAATTAACCTTTTTTATTATTATTATTATTTTTTTTCATCTTATTGAAGTAAAAAGGTAGTAGTAACCTTTTTAGGTTTGAGCAGGATTTATTTTGTTGTTGTGATACCCATTGTGTTTAGCTATTTCAAACCTCTAAACAGACTCGTAGGAAAGTTCAGATTTTTTGGACTTCCCTAACACGAATATTTATATAAAGTGAACACAGACTACGGTGAATAATAACTCAGTCTTTATGTACAGTATATCCACTATCCAGAGATGAAGAAAAAGCAATAATGTCAGCCAGCAGTACAAGGAAGAGCCACTGAAACCACTAGAGAGACGTGCATCGTGTATCAACTGCCTGAGTCATTACATAGCTATTTTCTGTAACAAGCTTATCCATGTGAGATATTGTAATCGGATATTAAGGGTTGGCACTTGGCTTAAAATATAAGGTCATCACATTAATCTATTTGTTTCAGACTGTCTTCAGAAATGCACCTATGACGTGAAAAGAGAACTGTCAGTATACAAATACAGGAACTTGCTTTTATATAGGAGTATCAGGCTCTAACCTGGAACAATCATACAGGTATGGAGTTCCAACTTCTCAGGTTTCATAGATGCTGCTCACTAATTGGCTAAGCAAGAACACAAATGATGATCCCAGAATATGCACCTTCAAAGGGTCTGTAAGCAATAGCGGCATCCATACTTCTAAGCTGGCAGGTTCCCTTTAAAAATACCAACTTCAGGCTATAGACTTTACCCCCAAGTGCTCCCCTTCCTGCAAAGCCCCACTAGGCTGTATTTTATGCTATGTACTTTTCCCCCCATTTCCCAAAGTCTTCAAGTCAGTCACATAATCCTGCAGGGTCCTTCTTCTCTTGAACACTTCTCCAGACTAGGTGGTCCTCAATGAAGAAGAGAATATGCAGCTGAGCTGTAGTGACCCTCCCCTCATGACACAGCCTTGGTAAAACCCCCAGCACATACAGTGCGTCCTACGCTAAATGTCTTATAACCTGGTAGACTGAGGCAATCTTGTGGCAAAAAAATTATAACAGGCCCGTATTGAAGGTATTTCAGCATTAGTTTTTTTTTTTTTTTTTTACAGTTGTTGGGGGACGTTAACCACTTAAGCCATTATGCAGGTTAAGGACCTGGCCCCTTTTTGCGATTTAGCCCTGAGTCGCTTTAACTGACAATTGCGCGGTTGTATGATGTGGCTCCCAAACAAAATTGGCGTCCTTTTTATCCCACAAATAGAGCTTTCTTTTGGTGGTATTTGATCACCTTTTAAAAAAATATATATATATTTTTTTTTTGCTATAATAAATATTCCCTAAAAATATACGGCCGATATGTATTCTTCTACTTATTTTTGGTAAAAAAAACGCAATAAGCGTTTATTGATTGGTTTGCGCAAAAGTTATAGCGTTTACAAAATAGGGGATAGTTTTATGGCATTTTTATTAATATTTTTTTTTACTAGTAATGGCGGCGATCAGCGATTTTTTTTCATGACTGCAACATTATAGCAGACACATGATACACTTTTGACACATTTTTGGGACCATTGTAATTTTCACAGTGAAAAGTGCTATAAAAATGCACTGATTACTGTGAAAATGACAATAGCAGTGAAGGGGTTAACCTCTAGGGGGCACCCAAGGGGTTAAGTTTGCCTTAAGGGAGTGATTCTTACTGTAGGGGGGGCATGGCTGGACGTGTGACGTCACTAATTGTCGTTTGCCATACCAGGGAACAGACGATCAGTGACACTGCCACAGAGAAGAACGGGCAAGGTGTGTTTACTTTAACCTCTCCCCATTCTTCAGCTCCTGTGACCTAATCACGGGACACCGGCGGCGATCGGGTCCCGCGGGCGCGGTCACGGAGCTTCAGACCGGGTCGCGAGCGCGCCGCCGGCGTGCTGCCCATGACCCATGGCTAGACACTTAAAGGGCAACGTACCTGTACGTGATTGTGCCCAGCCGTTCCATTCTGCCGACGTATACCGGCTTTAGGCGGTCCTTAAGTGGTTAAAAAAAAGATTTTCGAAATAAGTAGGTTCTCCATCTCTGTCCAATTTTAATTAGTGGTAATGCTCTCCAAGCATTTCCAGTATTGTTATTCGTTTTTTTATTATTAGTGGGAATGCTCTCCAAGCATTCCCAATATTGTTATTCGTATTTTAATACATTTTTCTTAATCCGCACGTTTTTTGGCTCTGCGTAACTTCTGCATACTTTCAGCTATTAAAACCATTCAACTTTTAAAATGTTCAGCTCTTTCAGCTAATGATGGGACCAACTTTTTTTCTACTATTTCTACTTTTTAAAATATTAAGCTTTTTAACATTGAAGTCAATGAGAGCATGCTTCAAAATGATGTCATAGCTAGAGAACAGAGCCTTAAAAAAAATGATGTTAGTTCCTTCTCTATAAATTGCTCTTACGCCCACAAGATCTACTTGTCATACACAATTTATACATCAAAACGTAGGTATTTTCGTCTAGTTTCAGGCAATGTGCTCGTGATACACCTTTTACTTTTGGCTGGTTGAGCTTCCAAATGACAAGAGTTCTACACTTTTTTCCATTGACTGTCCTGTATAAAATTCTTCACATTTCCCAACAAAAAGCACAGCAAACTTATTTTTTAAATCGCTTAAATGCCCACATTTTTAGGTTTATCAACATAAATGTTATACCGGTACGTTCACAAAGGCCTGTCTCAGTAACGGTGAAGCCGTTGTTTCGATAGCATGTACTGTTGTGGAGTTATTAAGGCTTGTTTGAAGGGTTCTCTCACACTGACCCTCACTTATTAGGTGTGGGGATTAATGATCAAAAAGCTTTTCAAAAAACCTTTAAATATTCCACATCTTTCATATATTAGTGGTGTTGATAAACTTTTTTTTAATGAAATTCATGTTTATTTTAAAACCATTTCTACTTTTTAAACTATTCTCACTTCTTAAACTTTTTCTTACAGATTTAAGCTTTTCATCCAGTTAGTTTTAGCAATTCAGTTATTCAGCATTCCCATGCATTTTCTGCAGGGAATGCATTTCTACTTTTAAATGCTTAACTAATGTTAGCAGTACAAAAAGTGATAGAAAATCCAAAATGTTACAACTAGAATTTAGTGGAGGGGAATTTGTCTACATTTTCTTGCTCTATCAAAAGCTACAACAAAAATTGGCTAGAGATACACTTTTATGCATGCATTGTTATTTTTAGGTCAAAGACTAAAAACTTTTGCAACTATGAAATTCAGAGAAAAAAGTGGTATTGTGTTACATCTATTAGAATGACACAGGATCACTGAGCAACTAAAGTAGTTGTTCTGTTTGTCACCAAGGACACTTTTGTCCCTCACTAGATAGACAGTGCTAAGATTTATAACAGTTCTAACATTTTGGCAAAATATTCTTAAATATGTTAATTAGTAATGGTTTTAAGACACATATATACCACCCCCTTCCCCCACTACCTTGCGTTGGAAAAACGCAATGTTGGATTTCTTCAAGATTTACACTGTGGATGCCCACCAGAATTTATATTTTCTATGATTTCAAAAATGGTGTTGGACCCTATTGTATGCTGAAACTTGTTTATATATACTAAGTTTGTGAACTGCCAAACCCATATAAGCAGATATATAAAATAGGAGAATATCATACCAGTGTACTAAAAAGATTGGGGCTGTAATGGCCTCCACTCTTCTGCTAAGACTTTCCACAAGACTTTGAAGGGCTTCCATGCGAATTTGTGCCCATTCAGTCAAAAATACTATTTATGAGGCCAGGTCAGATTGTGGACAAGAAGACTTGGCACACAAACTGTTTTCCAATTCATCCCAATGCTGTCTAGTGGAGGTCTTTGTGCAGGTCACTTATGTTTTCCCACACCAAACTCATCAAACTCTGTTTTCATAGAGTTAGCTTTGTGTACAGTCATACTGTAACAGAAAAGGGCTTTCACCAAACCATTGATACAAGGTTGGAAGCATACAATTATCTAAAATGTCTTTGCTTGTCTATAAATGACATTATCTCTGTTCCTTGTAAGCATTGATCTGCAAATTAAATCCTAATCCTATTAGAACTTCACCCTGATAAGTAAATATATGAATCAGCAACATTTTTGTATAATGAGTTTTTGTTAACACTTGAGACCAGATCACTCAGCTGGGAGATAACAGAGCATGAAAACAAGAGCTACAGCTGGACTTATAATAACTGTATAATACTGCAGTCTGTACCTGCTTAGCTGTGCTGATTAGTGGTGATATGCTGAAGAATATCTAGTCATGACCTTGTCATGACCTAATTTATCCTCATGACCTAACCTTGCTTCATCTGGGGCAATAATGGCCATGCCAGTAGCAAAACAATTTTCGATATTGCTAAGCCACTATTTGATCATGCACGTTTTTAATCAATCACAAAAAATGACAATGTCTCCAATTAGGCTGTTCTTAAGAACAAATTGGCCTACTGGGGATGGGTCTTGAAGGGTAAGTGAATCAGAACACCACTCCAATGGTTATCAAATCATATATTGCACCAACCCTATATTAGGGTTTAGGAAGAAGTATCAGTTAGAGCAATACATTATTTAAGTGGATCTAAACTCATCAATTTAACAGTTTACCAAAACAGTTACATTCAAGGCCGTGAATCATAACCATCACTGTGGCTATTTGCTCTCAACTGAACTGTCAAGACATCAAATGGAAGGTGTCATAACTTATCACATGTGCAGGACTATGGCAACTGCAGATTAAACTGAGACCAAGATGGCAGCTTCCTTGTCTGTAAAGGTTAGGGGGGCTTAGTTACACTTTAGATAAAATATCTGTTAGTGAAAAGTGAAAGGGCAAGGCTGACGGTGGAGGGACCCCTCGATTCTTCCCGGTGGGTTGGGATTTTGCCTTTTTGCAGTTTGAGTGCTTTGGAGCTTGTGGAGAATCAACGGTAAGTGCTCCGGATTTCCTAGCATGGTTCACCCTTCTGCTCTATGGCTGATGAGCCCCCAGAATCGCAACCCCTAAAAGTTGTATCTCACAATGTCCAGGGCCTAAACCATCCTTGTCCAAGAGACGAAAAGTTCTGCAACACCTTCATTCTCAGAAAGTAGATGTAGCCCTTCTACAGGAAACTCACTTTCCTAAAAGTTACAGCCCTACGTTTCTCCACTCTAAATTCCCCACCTTTTACTTGTCCAACGAAGGGGGTGAGCATTGTAATCTCTCACAAGTGTAAATTCTCCCTAAAATCGGAACATAAAGACCCAGAAGGTAGATATATTTTGGTTATTGGGGAGCTGGATGACCAAACCTACTCTTTCCTCTCATATTATGCCCCCAACAAGGGACAGCTCTCCTTTTTTCAAACCATGTTGAGGACCTTAACCCCCCTTATGGAGGGCATGGTTATAATCGGAGGTGACTCCAACACAGCTTTTGACCAGAGCCTAGACAAATCCCGTCCACCGGGCAGCCGTCTTACTAGACCTACGAAACAGAGTCTTCGTATCGCTAAACTCATCTTCCAACATGGCCTTGTCATCATTTGGAGGGAAATTCATCCGACAATGCGAGGTTACACCCATTATTCTGGTCCTCACAATTCCTTTGCTCGGATAGACCACATTTTCATTCCCACCACTGCAGTATTCCTGGTTTCTAAGTCATACATTAGAGACTCGGCCTGGTCAGATCACTCTATGGTCTATCTGACTCTACAACGTCCTTCGGGCCGCCGTTCGCACGGCCGCTGGAGACTTAATGAGTCTGTCTTAAGTGACCCGATCAGAGTGAAGGAGATAGACAGTGTTATTGAACATTACTTTCAAACGAATGATGTCCCTGACACTACGGGCCAGATTCACGTACCGGCCGCGTCGGCGTAGCGTATGCCATTTACACTACGCCGCCGCAACTTAAATGAGCAAGTGCCGTATTCTCAAAGCACTTGCTCAGTAAGTTACGGCGGCGTAGTGTAAATGGCCCGGCGTATCCCCGCGTAAATGAAAGGGGGCGGCTTGTATTTAAATTAAGCGCACCCCCGTGTCGATCGAACTGCGCATGCACCGGCCGGGAAAAAAGCCCAGTGCGCATGCTCCAGCTCACGTCGGAAAACGTCACTGAAGCCGATGTGAGCATCATTAACGTAAAGCCCTATTCGCGAACAACTTAGTAAAACTACGTAAACGACGGAAAAAGACAACGCTGTCCCGACGCCATACTTAACATGGCATACGACGGACCTTCGTAAACGTACCCCTCATATAGCAAGGGTAAGTTTACGCTTACGGAAACGACGTAAACGACGAGGCAGCGCAAAAACGTTCGGGAATCGGCGTATCAGGCTCATTTGCATAAGCAAATGAGAAAACGACGTAAAAGCCACCTATCGGCCGGCGTAACATTACACTTAAGATCCAACGGTGTAAGTGAATTACGCCAGTCGGATCTTAGTGTAAAACCGGCGTATCTTGTTTTGTGAATACAAAACAATGATACGCCGGCGAGATTTTCGATCTACGCCAGTGTATCTGCACATACACCGGCGTAATTCTTTTGTGAATCTGGCCCTACACCCTCATGCTTCTGGGCAGCCCATAAAGCTGTGATCAGAGAAAAGCTCATCCAAATAGCCTCCCAGATGCACAAGGCCAGGAAAAAAGACATAGGAAAATTAGAGCAGGATTTTGCGACTCTCTCAAGAAAACACAAGGAGAATCCTAGCTCAGTTCCCACGGTAGATCTAGACTCAGCTCGCACAGCCCTGAATTTGGCCTTAACTACAAAAGCTGAGCATTGGCTTAGTTGGAACAGAGCTCGATTCTACTGCCAAGGAGATAGAATAGGTTCTATGCTTACGGGTAGACTCACCCCGAGAATTTGATCATTCGCTCTCCCCAAAATTAAAATTAACAGCGGTACACTTTCCCAGAACCCACAACGTATTATAGAGGTATTCCAAACCTTCTACAAATCTCTATATAATGGGGGAGAACACCCGCCCCAAAATTCGATAGACCAATTTCTTGATAATATCCAGATCCCCAGATTGGAAGACAGACACCGCATGAAATTAGAAGCCCCTATATCATCAGAAGAGGTGTGCGCAGTTATTAAAAACTTAAAGTCACACTCTGCTCCAGGCCCAGATGGGTTTTCTGTTCCTTATTACAAAACCTTTGCAACAAAACTTGCACCCTATATGACTCGCTTCTTCAATGCTCTACATACGGGAGATCCTCTAGATAAGTTGAGTAACTCAGCTTATATTTCTGTTCTCCCTAAACCAGGGAAGGACCCTAGCTCGGTAAGCAACTACAGACCAATATCGCTCATAAAGGATCTGAAGATTCTGACTAAGATCCTTGCGGACCACTTATCCTTATTCATTAGCCTATATGTTAATAAGGACCAAGTGGGCTTCATCCCTGGGAAACAGGGTCCAGACCAAATCCGTCGAACAATCGACATCATATCCCTTCTCAACTCCAACTGGGATAATGACTCGCCACGACAAGGCTAGACCATCAAAAGGCCTTTGACTTTGCCTATTGGCCCCATATTTTTGCCACCCTGAAGCGCTGGGGTTTCGGAGAATCTTTTATTAACTTTTTACATGCTCTATATTCTACTCCAGAGACTCAGGTGCGTCTGCAGGGATTTTACTCAGAGTCTTTCCAAATTTCTAGAGGTACTAGACAAGGTTGTCCACTAGACTGGGATAATGACTCACCACGACAAGGCTGTCTTCTCTCACTAGACCATCAAAAGGCCTTTGACTCTGTCTATTGGCCCTATATTTTTGCCACCCTGAAGCGCTGGGGTTTCAGAGAATCTTTTATTAACATTTTACATGCTCTATATTCTACTCCAGAGGCTCAGGTGCGTCTGCAGGGATTTTACTCAGAGTCTTTCCAAATTTCTAGAGGTATTAGACAAGGTTGTTCACTCTCGCCCCTGATCTTCGCCATATCAATAGAGATGCTAGCAATAGCTATTAGAACCAATGCAGATATTCACGGCATTAAATGTGGCTCTCGATCCCATAAATGCGCGCTATTTGCTGATGACATACTCCTTTTCATTTCATCCCCTCTAATAACCCTCCCCAACATCTGCCGGCTTTTAGATGACTTTGGGAAAATATCAGGACTAAGGGTCAACTTCAATAAATCTCAGGCACTCAACATCAATATTCCAGACTCTCTGCTCGCCAGGATTAGTGAGAACTTCTGATTTAACTGGAGCGACTAGTCCATCAAGTACCTGGGGATCAAGCTAACCCCCAAAATCGAACTCCTTTTAAGGCCAACTACCCCCAGCTATTCCAAAAACTAGAGGCAGACATCTCTGGTTGGTCGGGGCGCTCTCTGTCTTGGCTGGGCAGAGTCTCAGCGATAAAAATGACATTACTCCCACGTATTTTATACTTCTTTAGGGTGCTTCCTATCCCCCTCGTCAAGGCCCATCTTAAAAAATTCCAAAACAAAATCATTAAATTTGTTTGGGGAGGTAAGGGTCACAGAATCAAAATCTGTCCTATTCCGCTCTAGAGAGGAGGGAGGGCTGGGCCTCCCAAACTTACTTCATTATTTTCAAGCGGTTCAACTTGCCCAGATCTCTGCGGTCTACTCCTGCTGGGAACTGCCTGATGGATACACATTGAACGACAGGCAGTTCCACTCCACACCCTGGACGATCTCTTGTGGTGTCCGAAAAAATTGAGACCCTCTATTTTGTCCCCTACACTTTCTCCCTCACTTGCTCTCTGGGACAGTTTAAGGGACAACGAGCAACTGACTTCGCCCATTACTCCTCTAAAACATTTTTTCCAAAACCCAGCATTCCCTCCAGGGCTAAACACAACAACATTCAGATGGTGGCTCGACAAGGGTTTATATAGAATAGGGCACTTCCTTAGACCTATGGGCCCACACCCTAAAACATATTACATTAACGACCTAGAAATGCCTTCTTCGGAACTCTTTTGTTACACCCAGATCTCCGACTTCCTTAATAAATTATGGAAATCACATCGTGATAGGCCCCGAATCACTTCTTATGAACAATAGTGCGGCTTGGCCGATGAGCAGAAGGGGGGGAATCACGGTAATCTACAGGGCTCTATCCTCCACTCGCTTCAAAACCTCCTTTATGTTGGCTTGGGAGGAGGATCTCTCCCAACAATGGAATTTGGAGACTTGGAATACAAACTTTTTTTGGTCATACAAAGGTATTCTCAATTCTAACCTTGCAGAAGCTAGCTTAAAAGTAATCTCCTGATGGTATTTAGTCCCCACGAGATTGGCTAAGCTATACCCTGCGACATCCCCTCTGTGTTTTTGGGGATGTAACCTTAGAGGGGACATGTTGCATGTGTGGTGGGGATGTCCCAGGATACGAAGTTTCTGGAACAAAGTTTTCTCCTGGATACGCAAGATCACCAAAGCCCCCATCCCAACTTCACCTCTCATTGCCCTCCTTAACTTTCCGGTGAGGGATGTGCCCAAGAATACACAATGCCTGATTTTTTTATCCTTTTAGGAGCCAAACTGACTTTAGCCAAAGCTTGGAAAAAGTCAGGTGTATCTGCCTTATTGGCAAAGAGAAAGATATCCTGGATTATGACGCAAGAAAAAATTGCAAGCGCACTTCTGGACCGCTCTAAGATGTTCGAACAGGTTTGGGAGCCCTGGGCCTCCTTTGTTAAAGTCTTTTTACATCCCGTCTCCACTCCATCCACTCTCTCTCCAGCTCTTCCATAGTTGGTCTCCTATATCTCCTCCAATATTTTTTCTCCTTTCTTCTCCTTCTTTCCTCTTCTTTCTATCTCTTCACTACGAGGGTCGTGGTCTCAGGCCCACACACTTACTGACCCATCCAATCCTGAGACTGGGTCAACTAGCAATAATTACCTTGTTACTTCACTATATGTTTTTTTTTTCATTTATTGGTAGTTTTGACAGGTACCACTTCTCACGTATTCATTTAATTGGTGCTCGGAGGCCTTCCTTTTTTCTTTGCTTGGTTTACCTTACACCGGATTACACCTCAGAGCCTTGACATTAGGGGGTTAGAGCTCCTGCCACAGCATTATCCCTTTTGGGGTGGCGGGAAGGTTCTGCATGGCTCTTAGTCCCTATGCCCCAGGCTGCAAATTGATGTTGGTGTGTATATATATATATATACACGTATGTGTACAAGTTTCCTTTGTTGCATTTCATTGAAAAATATTGTATTTGTTACCTGTCGGTTTACTATAACCATGTTGGCTATGGCTGGACAAATGGTCCTACTCCAGTCTATGTACTTTCTGAGAGCTCTGTATTCCAACCCCTGTGCCCAGGTGCATTTGCCCCCTCTCACCCCTAATTTTCGCCATAGCCATCGAGTCCTTGACGATAGCAATCAGAACTCGCCCTGATATTCGGGGAATGTTCTGTGGGATGACTGAAGCTACAAGCGCCCTTTTTGCGGATAACCTTCTCCTGTTTGTCTGCTCGCCCTTGATCTCGGTCCCTAACATCTTTAAACTGCTAAAGGACTTTCTGGACTACAGGTTAACATGTCTATGTCAAGTGCCCTGAATATCTCAGTAGACCCCTCACTGATTGACCGCCTAAAGACACATTTCTAATTTTCCTGGTCCTCCTCCTCTATCCCCTACCTCGGTATACAATTGACCAATTGACCTCTAACATATCTCGACTGTATGAGGCAAATTATCTCCCTCTCTACAAGAAGCTAGGTGCTGGCCTTGTCCTGTGGTCTAAACATGATTTATCATGGATAGGCAGGATAAAGTCGATCAAATAGACCCTTCTTTCATGCCTCTTATACTTGTTTAGATCCCTCCCGATCCCGATAAAAAGGACCCATTTGAACAGCTTCCAATCCGAAATTATTCAATCTTTTTGGGGTAAAAAAGAGGCCATAGATGTCCTAAATCTATACTCTTTCGCCTACGGAACCAGCGGGGGCTCGCCCTTCCAAACCTGTAGTGGTACTACCAAGCAGCCCAATTAGTACAATTTTCTATGATATATTCTTGAGGCTCAAAACCTGACTGGGTCATTATGGAACGACAGACGGTCCCCCAATTTGCAAACAATTTTCTTGCCTGGGCCTCTGCGAAAAATACTAGCACCCACCTTATACCATCTGGAAAGGAAAAAAGCACGCCATCTAAGCATAGCAGGTGAAAATGTATTCAAATAAAAACATTTAAAAGTATTGTACTCACAAACGGAGCTACATAAAAGGCTTGAAGACAAAGAAAAATGGATAGCCGCACTCCGAAACCTAATGGGTGGTCTTTTATTCAATAGACAGCATGTACAAAAATAGGGTCACAGCAGTGGAAACAAGGAACAGCCGACGCGTTTCGCACTGGATCAGTGCTTATTCATTAAGCCATGAATAAGCACTGATCCAGTGCGAAACGCGTCGGCTGTTCCTTGTTTCCACTGCTGTGACCCTATTTTTGTACATGCTGTCTATTGAATACCACCCATCAGGTTTCGGAGTGCGGCTATCCATTTTTCTTTGTCTTCATTTTGCTTAGTGCACCGCCAGCACCCTCGGTATCCTGCACTACCTGTAACCATTTAGTGATCCCACCTGGAGCGGTGACTCCTTTCTCTCTACATAAAAGGCTTCATATATGATGTGTTCATCCGCTATGATCCCGGGGTAAGCTGTAACAACTCGGTGTCATGGGGACTGGATCAGCTCAAATCCTTGCCTCGGATGGCAGCGACGGTGGGAGCCGAACGCTCTCGGAACGAAAGAGAAGGGGAGCGTGTTTCCCGAGTTTGCAGCCTGGATGACGTCACTTCCGGGTCATCGGTATGTGGGAGGATGCGCGCGTTCAAGACATGCATGTCTCTTCTTCAGGCACGGGAGGGGCCATCTTGCAAGTGGGAATTTAAGGGCACCAGTCAACCAACCAGACGCTATCCTATTGGTGAACCTTGTTACTATAGGAAACAATGACATCCATGATACAAATACAGTGGAAAAATATTTTCCCTAAACCCTTCCTGATAATTTCCCCGTGACTTTTTTTTCCCTTAAACTAATATATCGGTACAAATTATTGCCACGTACACACGATCAGACAGGTCCAATAAAACTCGTCCCACGGACCGTTTTCATCGGACCAGGCTGAAGTGGTCTGATGGTCTGATGTGTGTACACACCATCGGACCAAAAATCCGATCAGACCAGAACGCGGTGACGTAGAACACAACAACGTGCTGAAAAAACGAAGTTCAATGCTTCCAAGCATGCGTCGAATTGATTCTGAGCATGCGCTGGGTTTTTTGTCCGATGCTTTTGCGTACTAACCAAATGGAATCTCGTAGGCAGTCTGATCCTCACATGGTGGTCTTGCCCTCGAATTCGCAGTTTCTAGAATATTATTCCCCAGACTTCACCTTTAGCCCTGTTAGACTGCAGAGTTTTCCAAACATTGCTTGTGCTTGTGAAAAAGCCTATCTCGGTGGATCATGACATAAGGAAAACCGAAGAGGGTATTCCAAGTGAAGTCTGAGAAATTTGAACTTATTTGGGAGCCTTCAGCTGTAATCTGAGTGCTTTAGTACTTTTCCTAGATTACTTCTTTTTCTCCTCCTGATCTCTTTCCCTTTACCTCACTGCTCTCCTCCTCTTTTCTTCTCTCTTCTTCTTAATCTCTGTGGCTAGGCACCTGCGCCTCACCGATTCACAGAGGCTTACATTTTTCAACTTTAAAGTACAAGTGATTGGACTCTGCCTCAGTTATACCCTAACCCTATTAAGGATTGGGGAGTAGCCTTTGCTGGGTTCATTAGGATAGTAGTTATGGTACTGATGAACCCGGGTATCCCTGGCATTTTTGAATATCAGGGTTCCTCTGCCTTCCAGTGAGATTGGCCCTGATGGGCCGTTGATGTAGCAATCATTTAAATGGTGCACGGCTCCTTGGGATCCTTCCTCCCTTTGCCACAGAGACCCTCGTAAAAGCTTAGAATCATAGCTAGGGCAGATTTGTGCTTCGATTGATGTTCACCCACCTATTTGATAGACAGTTGTGTTATAGTCGACCCTGTGTTATACTCCTTCTTTGGTCGGTATTTCCCTACCATTTGTTCATTGACATTTTGATGTTTTTGTTGTACACTATATCATATAATTGAAAAGTTTCAATACAAAAACATTTGAAAGGAAATCGACTGGGATGCTGACATTGCGGGATCCCTAGACAGATAAGCGTCCTATTATTAAAAGTCAGCACCCCAATTCTATGCCCTTTCGGTCCCAGTCCAGAGATTTTACTTCCTGTCCTATAGACACAAAAGGGAACTGAGAGCAATTTTTTTTAAATTACATATGTCAGTGATTCCCTACCGGAAGATTTCCCTACTATTGCTGTTCTGATGTCAACTCAAATTGTAGAAAACAACTTGACAGAGTTTTTTTAAGTATGGCAGTGGGGTGACGGCTACCTGAGGTCCTATACACACTAATAGATTTTCTGCAGATTTTTTGTCTTCAGATTTACCAAAACCATATAATATGAGGTCCAATTTTAAGAGTTTCAATTTGTATGCAATCAGGCAGGCCCTTGCCTGGTTTTAATAAATCAGACATAAATCTGCAGAAAATCGAATAGTGTATATGGGGTCTTAATGTATTGAGGGAGCTAGGCAGGGGGATGTGGGGATTTTTTTTTGTAATGATCTTGTACTTTAAAGCAGTAATCGCAAGCACCAAACTTTGATAATGTATCTTAACTCCATATTTTAATTATCTCTGTCAGCAATGTGCATATCTTGTAAATCAGCAAGACCTAGCATATGTTGGAATGTTACAGAACAAGATTATTACTGCTTGACCAACCTGATAGAGCAGGTTTTATGTGTTGTGTGATAGTGGTAATTAGAAACAACAACAAGCAAAGGACAGAACTCATATGAACCGAAAAAATAAAGATCGTTTTTAGGGAATTCCCAGGAAACTCTACAACCAAAAAGATATTGTATTGACGTTTACCAATTTCTAGATGTGGTAGCTGCATTTGTTTTTTGTTTTTTTTGTCTACTTTATTTTTATCGTTTAATCTGACCAGTAAGGGCCAGATTTAGGTAGCTTTGCGCATCTTTAGGAGGGCGTAGCGTATCAAATATACGCTACGCCAACATAACTAGAGAGGCAAGTGCAGTATTTACAAAGCACTTGCTCCGTAAGTTGCGTAAATTGGCCGGCGTAAGCCCGCCTAATTCAAAGTAGGAAGGAGGTGGGCGTCATCTATTTAAATTAAGCGTGACCCCATGCAAATGAATGGCTGATTAAACGGCGCATGCGTGCGCATGCTCAGAATCACGTTGCATATACTCCCTAAGATACGTTGGCTCAATGCCTACGATGTGAACGTAACCTACGCCATGCCCTATTCACGTAGTACTACGTAAACGACGTAAAAGACGCAGGCTGTTTCGACGTCCATACCTTTGAATAGGTTGCGCCACCTATATGGTGGATTAACTTTACGTCAGATGTAACCCTTACGCAAACCGCGTATCTTTTCCTGGCGCATCTACATTCGTGAATCAGCGTATCTTACTCATTTGCATATTTAACATGGGAACGCCGAATGCGTCCAGCGTAACTATGGGCTCAAGATACGCCGGCGTAGGCAAGTTACGTCGGGCGGCTGAAGCCTTGTTATACGGCGTATCTAGCTTTGCGAATCGGCGTAAAAGTACGATGGTGCACATTTGTACTTACGCCGGCGTAAAGCCCTAATGGGCCGTTGATGTAGCAACTTGAACAGAGAAACATCTTGTACAAGTTGGAAGACCAGGAGAACAGGAATCGTAGACAAAATTTGAGAATTAGATCGATTCCTGAGGGAAAAGGAGAAGACCTGAGAAAAATGATGAATCAAATCTTCAACCCTCTGCTTGATAAAAACCTAGAGGAACCCTTAAAGATCGAGAGAGTGCATCGGATAGGAAAACCGAATAATGCGGAAGGCGATCGGGCGCGAGACGTAATTGTGAGGTTCCGGTATTTTGAGAACAAAGCAGAAATCTAGAGGGAATTAAAGAGGAAACCGCCTATGGAATTTGAGGGATTTGAATTACAAATATTTGCAGATTTGGCCCCAGAGACACTTACTAGATGGCGGCTTTTGAAACCACTATTGGAGAGGATGAGAGGACAGAACATAAAGTATAACTGGGGGTATCCGGCATGCCTAATAGGCATAAAAGAGGGGAGATCAGCGAGATTAAGGTTCCCAGAAGACCTGCCAGGGTTCTGTAACAAATTAGACATACAGGCCCCAGAGTTACCAGGATGGTCCGAAGGGAGGGGGGATGGTGAGTGGGGGAGGGCGAGAGGCTCCCCCACCTTATTCTCTGCTACTCCCACTAACCACTGTGTTCCCTTGATGATCTATGACTTTTTGGCTTTTGTGCTGGGGGGGAGGTATCTAGGCATAGAGCTCAGTGGCCTGCTTGCCTGCAGGGGGCCCGGCGTACCCCCACTCCCCCGACAGATTGGGGGGGTGGGGGATGGCACCCCTGGAGTCCCACTTCAGGATGGAAGAACCAGTGAAGAAGGAGGTGGGAGTGTCCACAGATGGTTCTGAGGCCAGTAGAGGGCCAAAGGGGAGGATGGAGGGTGGAGGGGTAGGGGAGGAGAGAGGTGAGGGGGAGGGGGGGAAGGGGTATGGGTAGGGGGCGAGGGTGGCGGGGGGGAAAGGGGAAGGGAAGGGGGGGAGGAAAGGAAGGGGGCTACTTCACGGAGTTGCTTTACGGAATAAAAAAAAGGGAATAAAAGACAGAAATCATGACTGCAATTAAATTTATGACCTACAATGTCAGAGGTCTGAATACCCCAACTAAGAGGTACAAGATACTTAGAGAACTTAGTCGATATAAAGCGGACGTTGTCTGCCTACAGGAAACCCATCTGGCCCTTAAATCCAATGTCAGGTTGTACTCTCAAGATTTTCCGTTATGGTACTACTCAAAAAGATAAAAACAAAAATGTATAGATGCCAGGTTGTTGATATCTGGAGAATATTACATGCAAAACAGGTGGACTATACATTTTACTCCCCTGTACACGAGACGTACTCCAGGATTGATTATATCTTGGTGGATCACAGTCTGGAATATATAGTTGACTCAAAAATAGAAATTACATCGCTATCGGATCATGCACCAGTTAGCATGACAATGGTTATTGCTAGCCACCAAGGGGCACTTAGCCCTTGGAGACTGAACAAAGCTCTGATACAGGATGAAGACTGCTTAGAAAGGGTTAAAAAAGAATTAGATTATTATTTTACTATAAATGATACCAAGGGTGTTTCTAATTCAACCCTATGGGATGCACACAAAGCTTTCACCAGAGGGATATTGATTTCGGAAGGAGCTCAGAGAAAAAAATAGGAATATTAATAGGCTGACTGCGGAAATCTTTAAAATTGAACAAGAGCATAAAACACAGGGGGACCACAAGGGGTTACATCATGACCTAATTATGAAAAGGGATGAACTAAAAGAACTCATGGAACAAGAGTCTAGATCCTTTTTTCATAGAATAGCAAAAGAGAGGTACATGTGGGGTAACAAACCTACTAAGCATCTAGCAAAAATGGTTCAGAGAAAGAAATCAAGAAATTATATCGACAAAATCTGCAATAAAAAGGGGGAGGTAGTACACGCTACAAGGGATATTGCGTAATCATTTAAAACTTATTACGAGGAGTTATACTCAGTGAGACAAAGGACATGGAGGGAAGGGGAAAAAACTGAAAATATAAAAAAGTTTCTAGATAGAGCAAAACTCCCAAATATTGGCATGAACGAGAGTACGATCTTGGACAGGCCCATTTCAGAGGATGAGATCAGCAAAGCACTGGCAGGATCAGCACCGGGTAAAAGCCCGGGACCTGATGGGTTTACAACGCTATACTATAAAAAATGCAAAGATATCCTGATACCAAGACTATGTCAATACTTTAACGGACTAGGGAAAGAATATCAAATGAGTAAGGAAGCACTAAGACGTAGAGCAGTGTTCCGGGTTTAGGCCCCTATCACTATTAAATGCTGATACTAAAGTTGTTTACAAAAGTGCTGGCGGAGCGCTTGAAGCGACATATGTTCTCATTGGTACACCTTGATCAGGTGGGGTTTGTCCCCAGAAGAGAGGGAAGGGATAACGGGGTGGGAGCTCAGGAAGATGAAAGAGGATGAGCCCCCAAGACTATTCCTGTCAATCGATGCAGAAAAGGCATTTGACAGGGTAGACTGGGGACTCATGACTCAAACCTTGGAAGGAATGGGCATTGGTCCCAGGATGCTGCTGTGGATTAGGACACTGTATCATAACCCGACCGCGAGGATCAGAATCAACGGAAGTCTCTCCTCGGTCTTCGAAATGAAAAATGGTACGAGACAGGGCTGCCCCCTTTCCCGCTCTTGTTCGTGCTGACCTTGGAACCCCTCCTGTCAAATATCCGTAACTGCCCAGATGTCAAAGGGAATAAAATTGAAGAAGAGGAACATAAGTTATCAGCATTTGCTGACGACGTACTATTTTACATCGTTAACCCCAGATCGTCACTCCCGAATCTTATAAAAATCTGTAGCAAGTAAAGCGATATTTCTAATTTTAAAATTCTCAATGTGAGCACGAACAAAGTAGATAAACGGCAATTGATGGCGGACTTCGGATTCACATGGCGCAAGGAACTGAAATATTTAGGAATAGAGTTATCTAACTCAATTAAGAAAATATTTGAAATCAATTTTATCCCGCTACTCGACACGATTAAAAAATAAATAAAAAGGATTGTAAATAGACCAGTTTCCTGGAGTGGCCGAATCAATATTTCAAAAATGACGCTGCTCCCGAAGATCCTCTACAAATTTCAGATGCTACCAATAGTATTACCACAATACTATCTTAGGGCTCTCAAAAAAATAATAATGAATTTTATCTGGAAAAATAGGAAACTTAGAATAGCGCTTCGAGTCCTTAAACAGGATAAAAAACACGGGGAACTAGCAATACCTGACATTGGAAGGTACTATGAAGCTGTGGTGCTGTCTAGGGTCATCGAGTGGGCCAGAGAAAACAAGGAAAAGAGATGGGTGAAGGTAGAAAATGCACTAGCTACTGCTAATCTAGGAACTATAATATGGAACCCACCACAGCACAGAGCATTAAAAGAGAATAACACGTAAGGCACTAAAAAGTTGGGACTCTTTACACAAAAAAATAGATAAAGATTACAATTCACCTCTTATTAGGTTAAAAGACAACGAGTATTTCGCACCTGGGAAAAAATCAGTCGGGGGAATTGGATTATAAAAGATAAAGCACAGTTAAGGGATATATTAGACAATGGGAAACTTAAAACGCTACAAGTATTAAGACACAATGAGGATTTATTGAAAATTATAGAATGGAGATATCAACAGCTGGCCCACTTTGTACAGGAACTACCCCAGCCAATAAGGACTGGAGAACAGCTTACAGAATTGGAGAGACTATGTATCTCAGAAAAAAGTAAAGGCATAATCTCCAGACTGTATAAAGTAATGATGGGAGTGGACGGGTTGGAGACTCCTCCGTTCATTGAGTAATGGGAACGGGAAACGGGTTAAAGAACGGGTTTAGGGTTAAAGAACCATAGGGAACAGCGAAGGTCGACCAAAGAAACTTAAGCGGTTTGTGGAGTAATCCGTGAGGTAGTTGGGGGGAAGGGAGATGGGGGGTAAGGGGGGAAGTGAAAAAAAAAAAAAGAGTGTTGGGACAGGATGCTTACATTTGCCCGGTTTTATTAATTTATGTAAAACCTTTGTCCAGAGTTTCTGCCTGGCCCTCAAGAGTTTCAATGGTGGCTGAATGAAGTTCGTTATCACATTGGACACTTTCTCGAACATAGGGACTTACGATTCTGCTTCTTATTTTAATCAGCAGCTGAACATGCCAGTGTTCTCACCCCCTTACATGCCACATTTGGCATGTAATTTTCTTTGGGGGGGAGTGCGGGCTTCAGGAGGAGTGGGACTTCCTGTCCCACTTCCTCCTTCCGCTGAGGGGCTGGTAAGGCGATTAAGCTTAATCGCCTTATTGCAGCCCCTCCCTGTAGGTGATGGCCTAGGACACTGACAGGTCCTAGGCCATCACCTGTCCAATAGGACGGCACAGCGCCGGGCCGCACCGCGCGCACATGCACAGTGCCGCTCGCGTATATGCGCAGTGGGTGCCCAGCCGTGAAGCCGAAGGCTGTCACGGCCAGGTGCCCACAGTAGCAATGAGGGGGGGAGCGGAGCAGAGCCCCGGCCGGCGCGTTGCTGGAACGCTGAAGCAGGTAAGTGTATGTTTATTAAAAGCCAGCAGCTACACTTTTTGTAGCTGCTGACTTTTAATAAACATAAAATTCGGTTGGAACACCCCTTTAAAGTCTTATACACAGTTTATGGATGATGGAGGCCATTGTGCTTATTGGGACTTTCAACGCTGCAACAAATTCTGTACCCTTCCCCAGATCTATGCCTCAATACAAACCTTGGAGGTCCACAGCCAATTCCTTGGACTACATGGCTTGGTTTGTGCTCTGACATACACTGTAAACTGGGGGACCTTCTATAGACAGGTGTGTGTCTTTCCAAATAATGTCCAATCAACTGTATTTACCACAGGTGGACTTCAATCAAGTTGTAGAAACATCTCAAGGATGATAAGTGGAAACAGGATGGACCTGAGCTATATTTTGAGTGCTATTGCAAAGTTTATAAATACTTTTTTATTTGTAATAAATTTGCAAAGATTTCAAACAAACTTCTTTCACATTTTCTTTTTTTTGGGGGGTATTTGCAGAATTTTGGGGATCTATTTTGGAATAAACAAATATAACAAAATGTGGAAAAAGTGAAGCGCTGTGAATACTTTCCGGATGCACTGTATGTCTTGGCCTATGTAAGCTTGCAACTACATACTATTATTGTTCTTATTTGTCTCTTCGTAGCACATTCATTGCAGACCATCGCCTGTTTCTATAGTTGACCAATGCCATTGTGCCTGTTATGGTCTTTGTTCTTTTTTATGGAAATCTTTGAAATAAATATTGAAACTAGAAAACCATTATCTCAAATGAGAAAAGCTAAAAAAATGGCTGTAACTGCTTAAAAAGTGTTAGCTGGAGTTCAGCTTTAATTTGTTAATCAGGTCCATCTAAATCTACTTGTGCATCTAAAGCCTTGTACACATGGAAGGATTGTTGGCCAATCGAGAGTCTGAATTTTGTCAAAGGGACATGTGCCAGGATCTTGTCTTGCATACTAACGTTACACAATTGTGGTGCCACAAACATGAACGTAGTGACGCACTACAAGGAATTTCAGCTCTTGGGCGCCACCCTTTGGGCCCCTTCTGCTAATTTTGTGTTTGGTGAGCATTGATTACGAGCATGCGTGTTTGTACTTTCGACTTTTGTGTGACGGATTTGGGTACTGACCATACAAAAATCAGACGTTGAGCCTTTGCCGCCGAAAATTTACTAGCCTGCCATCTAACATTTGTTGTCCAAAAATTGGAAAACAATTGTCTAAAGGAGTGTACTAATGGTAAGAATTGATAACAAACCTGTTCCTGTCGGTAGGTGTATGAAAAAGGGAGTGATGTCACAGCGCCGTTCCGTTCCACCCAATGGCAACCATACTAGGCACACATGGGTTTTTGTACTACCAATGGCTGATTCTTGTTTGTGTGAATGTGGTTGGCCCAAATGGAATATAAATTATTGGTGGGTGTGCTGCAATTAAAGTAGAAAGGCGGGTCAGGTTACCTTTTGGTATCCAGTCCCTTAAATTATGGTTGTGTGGTAAAATTGCGCTCCCCTGTGTTGCTAATGGTCTAGGGATAAATATTATATTTCTATTACTATTTGATGGAGTGTTTCCCTGCAAAGACAATACGCTCCCTTATAGTGCAATATATTATTGAAAATATGAAATAATATGAATAAACATAAACGTAAAAAAAAACTGTTAGGTGATATACTTAAATGTGCTCTCCAATATCATATACCTCTACTAAGACATAAATCATACACCTATCATTATATTAAAGCCAAAAACATATCATTAAAAGTTCATCTAGAATGAGTAGTCCAGTTATTCCCTCTCAATCCGTGATCAAGTGTACATATAATGGTGTGTTCCTTTGTGGTATGTTCAAATTACTACCAAGTTGTCACCACTTAGTGATATCCCTTCACCGTTGAAAATGGTCACTCACCAGATGTCGTGTTAACCAGAGCCGGAGAATGGGGTGTCACCTTCTCCTTTTTTCTCTGTGAGCACTCATAGGAGAAGGTGACACCCCATTCCACATTTGAAACACCTGACAGCAGGCGGAACACCAATATAGGAGTGGTTATCCTGACTAATGAACCAAAGGCTCTGGTTAACACGACATCTGGTGAGTGACCATTTTCAACGGTGAAGGAATATCACTAATGCCGCGTACACACAATAATTTTTTGCGATGAAAAAAAACAACGTTTTTAAAACGTCATTTAAATTAATCGTGTGTGGGCAAAACGTATTTTTTTGTCTTAAAAAAAACGACCAAAAAAAATTCCAACATGCTTGAATTTTTTGTGTCGTTTTTCAAAACGTTGTTTACGTTTTTTGTGTCATAAAAAGTGATGGTGTGTGGGCAAAACGATGTTGAAAACAACGTTTTTAAACCCGCGCATGCCCAGAAGCAAGTTAGGAGAAGGAGCTTCAATGGAAAAGAGTGCTGTCGAACGTGGTGTACGTCACCACGCTTTGCTAGAGCTTTGTAGAAAAACGATGGTGTGTACGCAACGTCGTTTTGGAAAATTAAGTTTGAAAAACGTTGTTTTTTTTCATGATTGAAAACGTTTTTTTTCATCGCAAAAAATGATCGTGTGTACGCGGCATAAGTGGTGACAACTTGGTAGCAATTTGAACATACCACAAAGGAACACACCATTATATGTACACTTGATCACGGATTGAGAGAGAATAACTGGACTACTCATTCTAGATGAACTTTTAATGATATGTTTTTGGCTTTATATGATAGGTGTATGATTTATGTCTAAGTAGAGGTATATGATATTGGAGAGCACATTTAATTATATCACCTAACAGGTTTTTTCACGTTTATGTTTATTCATATTATTTCATATTTTCAATAATATATTGCACTATAAGGGAGCGTATTGTCTTTGCAGGGAAACACTCCATCAAATAGTAATAGAAATATAATATATATCACTAGACCATTAGCAACACAGGGGAGCGCAATTTTACCACACAACCACAATGGCTGATTCTGTCAAGTATCATTTCATTTTAACCACTTGATACCCGCCCACCATCAAATGACGGCGGGCGGGTAACTGTATTGTCCTGACTGCACGTCATATGACGTGCTGTCATAGAAATCATCACTGAGAACCCCACGCGATTGCTGAGTAACTGAGCTGGGACGTGGAGCTCTGTGTGTAAACACAGAGCTCCACGTCCCTGTCAGGGAGAGAGGAGACCGATTGTGTCCCTTGTACATAGGGACACAATCGGTCACCTCCTCAGTCACCCCCCTCCCCCCACAGTTAGAACACAAACTAGAAGAAA
This sequence comes from Rana kukunoris, assembly GCA_029574335.1. Lineage (NCBI taxonomy): Eukaryota > Metazoa > Chordata > Amphibia > Anura > Ranidae > Rana > Rana kukunoris. Next base: position 73,581,756 of record CM056052.1, read on the forward strand.
CATTTAACTCCTTCCCCGTCCCCTAGTGGTTAACCCCTTCCCTGCCAGTTACATTTATACAGTTATCAATGCATATTTATAGCATTGTTCACTGTATAAATGTAAATGGTCCCAAAAATGTGTCAAAAGTGTCCGATGTGTCCGCTATAATGTCCCAGTCCCGAAAGAAAATCGCCGCCATGCCTAGTAAAATTCTTTTTTTTTTTTAAATCATAATTATGTCCCCTATTTTGTAGGCAATATAACTTTTGCGCAAACCAGTCACTATACGGTTATTGCGATTTTATTTTTTACATTTTTTTACCAAAAATATGTAGAAGAATACATATCGGCCTAAACTGAGATAAAAAATGTTTTTTTTTTTTTTAATTGGATATTTATTATAGCAAAAAGCAAAAAATATTGTGTCTTTTTTCAGAATTACCGCACGGGCGATTAAATACCACAAAAAGAAAGCTCTATTTGTGGGGAAAAAAAAGGACCTCAATTTTGTTTGGGAGCCACGTCGCACGACCGCGCAATTGTCAGTTAAAACGACGCAGTGCCGGAAGCTAAAATTTTGTCTGGGCAGGAAGGGGGTATATGTGCCCAGTAGGCAAGTGGTTAAAAAGCACAGTCTCCCACCAGGGCTGCCACAAACTGTTTTGTTTGGAATAAATTGACATACCTCCCAACTATCTCTGATTTCGAGGGACTGTGATTGTCCCAGATTTGGAACAAAGTATCTCTGTCCCTCTTTCCTCCTCATTTATCCCTCATTTTGGTTTGATTTATATAGTTGTATATAAAATGCACTATTTAGCTTTCAAAAAGTATTTCCCAGGGCTAAACCATTGATCCAATTTGTAAATTGTTGCATTTGTAAACTTCAAAAGCCAATATAAAGGAATAGTATTGGTAAAAATAAGCCCTTGTGGGTTTAACTTAACTTTTTTTGTATAATTCTTCTTTAAGGGGCGTGGCAGGAGGTGTGTCCTATGCCTACATACAGTTCCTAATAGGTGTCCCTCATTCCCATCTTAAAAAGTTGGGAGGTATAACCAATCATTTATTTGTACAATACTCCTTTAAGGGGGTGTATCAGGGGGTGTGTCCTATTCCTACATACTTTTGTTAATAGATGTCACTCATTCCCATCTCGGAAAGTTGGGAGGCATAAATTGATATTAAACCCTCAGTTTTGCAAGCACTTTTAGCAGCTGATATGATCACTTACTAGGTATACAGCTCCTTTATCTTTTAATCCTTTCCTATGTTTCACCTTAAAGCGGAGTTCCAACTGTTTATATCTTTTTTTTGCATGAATATCGTTTATAGCACTCACATTTTACGGATTGGTTTGCCGCTCGAATGCCGATTTCACAAAGTAAGATATCTTATATGTTGCTTTGCTGCCATTTTCCATCTTGCTTGTGTGTATGTGAAGCCCACAAGTACTATCTTCCGAAACAAGGTGCAGCTGAGCGACCAGCATGCACCGCTCATTCTTGTGCATACGCAGTATGTACAGCTTGCCTCGCCGTACACTTCAGACATTGCCATCACAACTGGCAGCCGCAGAGGAAGTACCCGCCCCCTTGTGATGGCAACGAAGCCCTCGGCGCTGTCCACTGACTCCTGGGAAATTATGACACACATCTCCCAGGAGCACCAGCGAGCATGGGCGCAGAGGGAAATAATGTCAGGAGCCACAGAGAGGAAGTGGCAGAATACAAAGGACTCCATAGCAGCAGTGCTGAAGGGGTGAGTAAAAAAAAAAAAAATCCAAATGTTTTTGCTGATGCATAATGCTATTGATTTCGGCAAAGTTGTTTTTTTTTGGGTGGAACTTTACTTTAAGCTGATGCCATGATCTTTGCCCCAAGTTTCCTGTTTCAGGGTGGCGCCTGTGTCCTATGGACCCATCCTTGCATGCAGGAACTAGAACTGTGTCTACCTACACTGTATGCATCAATAAAAACCCACAGCACATAGACTAGGGTGGCAAAGCACTGCCCTGCTCTTCCTTCCTCTCCCTCTTCTCTACTCCAAGCTAACAGACTGACTCCAGACTGCACTGTCCACTGTTAATTATTTCCAGTGAACATCACACAGCCTCATCATTCATTCAGAGATCTGTGAATGAATAAACTGCAGGTCCCATCTGCCATCGCAGCAAATAGACTTGTAGTTCTCAATGGACTCTGAGTGTGCTGATCAGGAGTGTGCTTCCTGCAGCTCAGTAACTGAAAGCCTGTACAGAGGTACGGACTGTAAACTGTTGGAAATGTTTGCAGAAGCCTGACACTGCATCCACAATCCACTGATTGCAGGGGCAATGCTTTGCAGGCTCTTGTAAAAATTAAAAAATAAAACACATTTTTGTTTTTATCTGCAAAGATTTGCATTTATTTTTTCTTAAAGGTGAAAGTAGCATTTTTTCAATTCTCCTTTAATTTGACTCTATTGTAGAGTTTGCATCTGGAAAAAATAAAGTTTGAGTTTGATGTCTCTTTGTAACCAAGAGAGTAGACTAGACAGGCTGTCTCCCAAATAATATTTAATAGGTACATTTAGTATTTCAGAGGAAAAATAAAGTATTGTGGCTTTGCTGTTCCAGCGTTAATAAATAACCTGAAGACATGGCCTTATGCAGTAGCAAATTCCGAGTTTACCTACTGTATTTGTATAGCTACACAACCCCTGGTAAAATTACAGTGAAGACCTCGAACAGGTACAATTGCACAACACCTACAATGCTGTATAAACATAAATGCAAATGCTAAACACACAGAGGAGGATACTAGTTTTGCTAAAATCATGAAATGGGTAAAAAGGAGCCTGTTCAGATAGGGTTAGGGTTACTCCAGTTTATAAACTCAAAAGTGACTTATGCATTATGCAGCCACTACCACTCCAAGGAAAGCTATGTTAGATGTTCCTAGATACCCACCCTGGCAGCTCCTGGGGTCCCCTTTCCACTTCATTTGCCTGCTTGAGCACCACCACATGGCTTACAGCGTTTGATTGAAGATATCAACATATGTCAGGATACATGTATGTTCCTTGAGATTCCCCCTGAAGAAGTGGAATTGTCCATGAACCGCATTGAAGGCTCGCGAGACTATGATATTTGATGTACACCTGATAATATGTATTCATTTCACTAGCATAAAAACATCCTTGTTACTATAGGAGAGGTTGTTACAAGCCCTGTACAGTATATTGTTTTTTTTAAGTATGTTTTATACACAGTAACAATGACCCAAAGCACACAGCAAAAATGACAACATAGTGGTTGAAAGAGAAAAGGTGAATGTCCTTGCATGGCCTAGTCCTAATCAGAGCCCAGACTTAACCACTTAAGACCCGGACCATTATGCAGCTAAAAAACCTTGCCACTTTTGACGATTGCGCGGTCGTTCGACGTGGCTCCCAAACAAAATTGGCGTCCTTTTTTTCCCACAAATAGAGCTTTCTTTTGGTGGTATTTGATCACCTCTGCGGTTTTTATTTTTACTATTACTATTTACTTTTCTATAAACAGAAATAGAGCGTAATTTTTTAAGAAAAAATGCAATATTTTTTTTTACTTTTTGCTATAATAAAATATCCCCCAAAAATATATAAAAATATGTTTTTTTCCTCAGTTTTAGGCCGATACATATTCTTCTACCTATTTTTTGTAAAAAAAATCACAATAAGTGGTTAACGATTGGTTTGCGCAAAATGTATAGCATTTACAAAATAGGGGATAGTTGTATTGCATTTTTATTAATATTTTTTTTTTTTACTAGTAATGGCGGCGATCAGCGATTTTTTTTTTGTGACTACGACATTATGGCGGACACAACGGACAATTTTGACACATTTTTGGGACCATTGTCATTTTCACAGCAAAAAGTGCTATAAAAATGCATTGATTACTGTGAAAATGACAATTGCAGTTTAGGAGTTAACCACTAGGGGGCGCTGTAGGGGTTATGTGTGACCTCATATGTGTTTCTAACTGTAGGGGCTTGACTTGTGACATCATTGATCGTCTTTCCCTATATCAGAGAACAGACGATCAGTGACACTGCCACTGTGAAGAACAAGGAAGGTGTGTTTACACACACCTCTCCCCGTTCTTCTGCTCCTGTAACCGATCGTGGGACACTGGCGGCGATCGGGTCTGCGGGTCCCGCGACCGCGGTCACGGAGCTTCGGACTGGGTCGCTAGCACACATCCGCCCCAAGGCTGGGCACTTAAAGGGGACGTACCTGTACGTGCCTGTGCCCAGCCGTGCCATTCTGCCGACGTATATGTGCAGGAGGAGGTCCTTAAGTGGTTAAAGGAGAAGTATAGCCACAGCTTGCTTGGCAATTAGTTTTGCACTCCTGTGACCTGTTTTCAGGAGAGCGGACTGAAATCTCTGCTGATGCCACCAATGTCAGTCCAGTCACTGCATCATCTCGACAACGGAGTCTGGATCCACCAGGTGTCTGGACCGACACCCATCTCAGCCCTCAGTGAGCCAATGAAAGCCTGAGATGGCCCCTCCGCCTTCCACAGTTCAGCGCTCCAGTAAAAGAGGGGAAGAACAGAGAGCTGTGACTGACAGTCTACAGCTCTCTGCTCGTGAAACTCTGAAAACCGAGCGATCGGCGGTGTTAGATCGCTTGTTTCTCAGTATAGAGGCTTCGGGGAACAGATGCAGCATCGGACCCATGCTGCATCCACCTAGGTAAGTATGAATGTGCAAAAAAAAAAAACATTGAAAATCTGTGGATTGACTTGAAGACTGCAGTCCACAAACGGCCACCATTAAATTTAACTGAACTTGAGCAGTTCTGCAAAAAAGAGTGGGCAAATATTGTATATAAAGTCTAGATGTGCAAAGTTAGTAGAGACATATTCCAACAGACAAAAGGCTGCAATTAAAGCAAAAGGTGGTTCAACAAAATATTGACACAAGGGGGTGATCCTTTTTCCAACTCAGTGATTCTGTTTTTGAATTTCCTGACATGCTGGTTATATCTTTCATTTGGATGTTATAGGTTGCACAAATAATTACATCTGGATAAAACAAAAACTGTGTCTGTCTTAATTTGAGACTGCAAAGCAACAAAATGTGATTTTTGTAAAGGGGGTACATTTTTCTATACTCCATTTTCAGGTGTTTGTTACCTTTTTTAATGAATACATTTTTACTTAATAAAATAGTTTTTCAAATGATGTAGATTACTTCTATAACTTAAACTGATACTAAAGGCTACATTTTTCTGTTTTCAATAGGTTTTATTCAAGTTTTTATAATACAGAATAAAGACCTTGGCATTGGTTTTCAACAGTGCATCGTTTCCGTAGTCTGATAAACATACAGTATACGCAAAGACATCCTGCCTCCTATGCTTTAGAGGCAAGATATCATAATCTTTAGTAATAACATTTCCTTGATTACAATCTTGATTGTTGATCTGTAAAGCAAGCTATTCGGTAGACGATCCATCTTAAAGGGGTTGTAAAGGTACCATTTTGTTTCCTAAATACCTTACTTTACCTTAGTGCAGTCCTCCTTCCCTTACCTCATCCTTTGATTTTGCTTTTAAATGTTCTTATTTCTCCTGAGAAATCCTGACTTCCTGTTCTTCTGTCTGTAATGTAACACAGTAATGCAAGGCTTTCTCCCTGGTGTGGAGTGTCGTGCTCGCCCCCTCCTTTGGACTACAGGAGAGTCAGGACGCTCCCTACGTTGCAGATAGAGAAATTATCTGTGTGTTAATAAGAGTCCTAACTGTCCTGTAGTCCAAGGGAGGGGGCAAGCACGACACTCCACACCAGGGAGAAAGCCTTGCATTACTGTGTGGAGTTACAGACAGAAGAACAGGAAGTGAGGATTTCTCAGAAGAAATAAGGACATTTAAAAGCAAAATCGAAAGATGAGGTAAGTAAAGGAGGACTGCACTAAGGTAAAGGAAGCTATTTGGGGGAAGAAAATTGTACCTTTACAACCCCTTTAAGTTTCTCACTATACCCTGTACCATTTTATCAACTCTGTTAAATGGGCTTCGAAGTACGCCCTCCATCAAAAGGGACACGCGCCCCAACAGCAGGTAGTCAGGGACACTCCACCTCCCAAGACATGGAGGGGCGCAATCCAGGCCCGTGCATAGACACTCCCCCCTGCTCAGGATTGGACAGATTTACCGGCTTTGCGATATGCGGCGGCGGGGGGGGGGGGGATATTCTATTCAGGCATCGGGGGCATTTGCGGGAGTACAAGTACTCCCGCAAATACTCGGTATCGGTCCCAATACCGATACTGGTATCGGTATCGGGACAACCCTAGTTATAACACACACTGCCTCTCTATTTTGCTGACTGATGTACGTATATACAGTAAATGATCTATCAGCAACTAGTTATTTTCGGATCTTGGTATTGTTTTTTCAGCCAGTGATAGGCTGTTTTGAAAAAGTGATCTGGGCAGCTGTCACGTGTATAGTGCTGTGAAGGGCTGTTACAGCCAGGACAGCAGCTAATCAAGCACAATCTGCGCTATATTAGCTGCTTTGGGCAAGGGAGACATCAGGAGTCTAACAGACCCCTGTTTCTCTATAAAAAGGACCGATCACCTGTCCAAAGCTATCTAAAGGGGGATTGTTAGTGCCCTTTTGATAGCAATAGGGGGCTATTCCCTTGTGCAACCCTGTTCCCCTGTGCATGCTTGCAAATGTGTGCTTAGGTCCAGCATGCATATATAAACACTGATTGCACCACATATGTAAGGTATCGGTGTGAATGACAGACTGAGAGCATTGATTTATAATTCAATATTACCTCTAAACTGATAACTTGTGAAGCATAACATATGGGCAATATTAGGCATCATAGTTTCACTGGCATGTGTATTTTTAAAACCTTGACATGTTTGGTATCTATTTACTTGACACAACATCATCTTTTATGTTTAACCAATACATTGGGTATTATTATTTGGCTGTGTGCACTATTTAACTTTAGTGTATTTTTTTCCAGAAAATTAGCATTCGATAAATGGCTGCACAAATATTGTATGACATAAAAACTTACAGCAGCTACCGTTTTATTTTTCAGGGTCTCTGCTTTCAGAAAATATATGTTTGGGGGTTCTAAGTAACTAGCAAAAAACTTGTGATTTTAACGAGTGAATTTTTTTTTTCAATTGCCTCAGACAGCAAGTTGTTAAAAGTCCTATTTATTATCAATTGTTTTTTTGATTCTATGTTTATTTGGGCTGAGGTATGCCCTTTATGGGAGAACTGATTGGAAACCTTATGACTTCTTTCTTCCTAATACTATATATCATGTGGTCAGGGATCTTAGGTGCACTCAGGGAAATTTTTGCGGGATCAGGAAGTATGCTCTGTACCAATAAATTGACCCATCACACATAAATATTCATAGTTTCCTAATTGAAGGCACTTTTTAAACGACGTCTTCCAACTTTTCCAGATTGCACACGGCAGTCCTGATTGTCACTGTATGCATTATTAAAATGTTTGAAATGCCTCTCCTTTGACTACTATAATAGTGAGATTAGTCTGGAAATCCTGCTAGCTGCTGTCGAAATGCTGCTAGTTTCAGAGTCTCCCAATGCACTGGCGCTGATAGAGTAATTAATCTGTCCATTTAGTGGTGATGGATTTTACAAAAATCCAATTTCCCTGCTTAGCTTACATTTCACTGTGTAAATTATTAATAACATAATCATAGTAGATAATAATCCACGGTGGTGCCATCGCCTTTGTTGTCTGCCAGGTTTGTACAGGTTGTCCATTGTGGAAGAAGTCCATCTGTAATGAGCTACTAAATGAACTGCTTAACAGTTGGATGTAAAGAGCCCCTGCTTTAAGTCGTACCTACTGCAAAACCTATTTATTTTCATTAATATGGGGGACTAAGTCATCAATCTGATGGGAGCTGAAAGTGGAACTAAACTTTGGAAGCTGTACCCAAGTAAGCAAAGGACTAACTACTAGCCACCAGTACTGCCTGTGGTCTCCCTGCAGCTAATCGATTCCCAATTAGGCCCCTTTTACACAATCATTCCGATCAGGTCTGCCTGTTCGTTTTTTAGACGCATCTGATTGGACGTTCCATAGCCCTTTTGTACCCGTGCATCAATATTCTCAAAGAGAGATCAACAATAATCAACAATAATCCCATGATAAACTCTAGGGAGCAATTAGGATGCTGCTTAAAGTGGTTGTATAGTCATTTTTGTAACTTTTACCTACAGGTAAGCGTATAATAAGATAAAAAAATATCTCCTAAACCTTTACGGTTTAGGAGATATTCCCCTTGCAATGAGTCTCTGACTGCAGTGTCGCATGCGCACAGGGTATTCTCGGCTGAAGGCCCGGCAGACGCTGGACCTTGCTGGAAAGAAGTCTCCCACGCGCATGCGGCTTTAGCCACTCACAGCGCTGGAGCCGTGATACCTGGAAGACAGGCCAGGCAACATGTCAGCTACCTCGGCGTGGACCAGGTGAGTTACTGACGCCTCGTTCTAAGGTAAGTATTTCATAATGAGCTAGCTACTAGCTCATTATGCCTTTTGCCTTACAGGAGAAAAAAATAAAAATGTTTATGGGACTATACAACCGCTTTAACAGTTTGCTAATCAGCTTGGAAGTCTATGAGTAGAAAAAGGTATGCTCTGAAAAGTTCAAATAGGGCATGTTTCCCACCCCACCTGCACATTTTTGTGTGTTTTTTTATTGCTTCCAAAACCAAGAAATACTTACTTGATCTACTGACATATTACTCTATGTGATGTTTCTTCCAGTAGTGGAGATGAGTGTTTGGAAGCTCTTATCCATGCTTATCACTGCTCAGCTAGCCGCTCTACTGTGCCGCTATTTGTATTGTGATCCTGTAAATATCCTGTTATGGACTCTGTGAGGACTGGACCCTGTGATGGACTCTGTGAGGAGTGGGCCCTGTGATGGACTCTGTGGGGACACCATGATGGACTTGTGTAAAAATGGGCAGTGTCTATGTTACCAGAAACAGACATAGGCAGTGCAAGTAGGACCCTCCCACACTACATGCAAGAAGATTTAAATTTAACCACTTTCCCCCCGGACCATTTGTCAGCCTAAAGACCAGAGGTGTTTTTACAATTTGGAACTGCGCTGCTTTAACTGGTAATTGCGCGGTCATGCAATGTTGCACCGAAACGAAACTTGCGTCCTTTTCTTCCCACAAATAGAGCTTTCTTTTGATGGTATTTGATTGCCTCTGCGATTTTTATTTTTTGCGATATAAACGGAAAAAGACCGTAAATTTTGAAAAAAAAATGATTTTTCTTATAACAAAAAGTAAAAAATATCGAATAAACTAAATTTTAGTCAAACATTCAGGCCAAAATGTATTCAGCCACATGTCTTTAGTAAAAAAAATCGCAATAAGCGTATATTTATTGGTTTTCGCAAAAGTTATAGCGTCTACAAACTAGGGTACATTTTCTGGAATTTACACAGCTTTTATTTTATGACTGCCTATCTAATTTCTTAAGGTGCCAAAATGGCAGGGCAGTACAAAACCCCCCCAAATTACCCCATTTTGGAAAGTAGACACCCAAAGGAAATTGCTAAGGGGCATGTTGAGCCCACTGAATATTTTTTTTTTTTGTACCAAGTGATTGAATAATGACCAAAAAAAAAAAAATTACAAAAAGTTGTCACTAAATGATAAATTGCTCACACATGCCATGGTTATATGTGGAATTGCACCCCAAAATACATTCTGCTGCTTCTCCTGAGTACGGGGATACCACATGTGTGGGACTTTTTGGGAGCCTAGCCGCGTACGGGGCCCCAAAAACCAAGTACCGCCCTCAGCATTTCTAAGGGCGCAAATTTTTGATTTCACTTCTCACTACCTATGACAGTTTTGAAGGCCATAAAATGCCCAAATAGCACAACCCCCCCCCCCAAATTACCCAATTTTGGAAAGTAGACACCCCAGGCTATTTGCTGAGAGGCATTTTGAGTCCATGGAATATTCTATATTTTGCCACAAGTTGCGGGAATATGTTTTTTTTTTGTTTTTTTTGCACAAAGTTGTCACTAAATTATATATTGCTCACACATGCCATGGTTATATGTGGAATTGCACCCCAAAATACATTCTGCTGCTTCTCCTGAGTACGGGAATACCACATGTGTGGGACTTGTTGGGAGCCTAGTCGCTTACGGGACCCCAAAAACCAAGCACCGCTTTCAGGATTTCTAAGGGCGCAAATCTTTGATTTTACCCCTCACTGCCTATCACAGTTTTGGAGGCCATGGAATTCCCAGATGGCACTAAACCCCCCCAAATGACCCAATTTTGGAAAGTAGACACCCAAGCTATTTGCTGAGAGGCATGGCGAGTATTTTACAGCGCTCATTTATTTTTGAAAATGAAGAAAGATATTATTATTATTTTTTATTTTTTTCAATTTTTAAATCTTTGTGACAAAAAGCAAGAACTGCAAAATACTCACCATACCTCTCAGCAAATAGGTTGGGGTGTCTACTTTCCAAAATGGGGTCATTTGGGGGGGTTTTGTGCCATCTGGGCATTCCATGGCCTCCGAAACTGTGATAGGCAGTGAGGAGTGAAATCAAAACTTACACCCTTAGAAAGCCTGAAGGTGGTGATTGGGTTTTGGGGTCCCGTACGCGGCTAGGCTCCCAAAAAGTCTCACACATGTGGTATCCCTGTACTCAGGAGAAGCAGCAGAATGTATTTTGGGGTGTAATTCCACATATGCCCATGGCATGTTTGAGCAATATATCATTTAGTGGCAACTTTGTGCAAAAAAAATAAAAAAATAAAAAAGGTTTGTCATATTCCAGCAACTGGTGGCAAAATATAAAATATTCCATGTACTCAACATACCTCTCAGAAAATAGCTTGGGGTGTCTACTTTCCAAAATGGGGTCATTTGGGGGGGGTTTTGAACTGTCCTGGCATTTTATGCACAACATTTAGAAGCTTGTGTCGCACATCACCCACTCTTCTAACCACTTGAAGACAAAGCCCTTTCTGACACTGTTTGTTTACATAAAAACTTTTTTTTTTTTGCAAGAAAGTTAAGTTGAACCCCCAAACATTATATATTTTTTTAAAGCAAAGGCCCTACAGATTAAAATGGTGGGTGTTGCATTTTTTTTTTCCACGCAGTATTTGCGCAGCGATTTTTTAAACACATTTTTTGGGGAAAAAATACACTTTTTTTTATTTTAAAGCACTAAAACACACTATATTGCCCAAATATTTGATGAATTAAAAAAGATAATCTTAGGCCGAGTACACCAAACACCAAACACGACATACTTTAAAATTTCGCACAAATGCGCAGTGGCGACAAACTACATACATTTTTAAAAGCCTTTAAAAGCCTCTACAGGTTACCACATTAGATTTACAGAGGAGGTCTACTGCTAAAATTACTGCCCTCGATCTGCCCTTCGCGGCGATACCTCACATGCATGGTACAATTGTGGTTTACATATGACTCCAGACCGACGCTTGCGTTCGACTTTGCGCAGGAGCAGGGGGGGACAGGGATGCTTTTTTTTTTTATTATTATTATTTATTTTGCTTTTTTAATTTTATTTTTAACTGTTCCTTACTTTTTTTATTTTTTTTTATAATTTTTATTGTTATCTTATGGCATGTAAATATCCCCTATGATAGCAATAGTTAGTGACAGGTACTCTTTTTTGAAAAAATTGGGGTCTATTAGACCCTAGATCTCTCCTCTGCCCTCAAAGCATCTGACCACACCAAGATCGGTGTGATAAAATGTTTTCCCACTTTCCCAATGGCGCGGTTTATATCCGGGGAGGGGACATTCCTTCCCACTGCTTGTAAAAGCAGTCTAGAGGCTAATTGGCCACTAGAATTGCTTTTAAATGAAAGCCGACCGCTGGCTGAAAAGAATGATACCAAGATGATACCTAAACTCGCAGGCATCATTCTAGTATAACCATTCAAAGTCCAGCAACATACCATACGTTGATGGTTCTTGTTGGACATGTATTGTAATCTTTTTTTTTTCCATGCAGCCTGTTGGCTGAACGAAAAAAAAAGATTGATCGGTGGGTATGCCCACCATTAGAATACCTCCCTTCATCCACCCACTTCTAATGATGGGCATACATGCACCAGTTATATATGCCGAAGCATGGGGGCATCCTCCCGCAAAAAAGTTATGCCGCTCACACATGTATGTACGCCGCATAAAAAGTTATGGCGCATACACACGGTCGGAATTTTCCACGGGCAAGCTTCCGACGGTATTTCGATCGTATGTACGCGGCATTAGGAGCAAAATCGCTCCTCCGCCCCTAATGCCCCCATGCTTCGGCATATATGCTCTTTTTTTAACTGTGGTGGTGAAATCACCTCACACAGTGTTGGAGTCGTGGCTTTAAATATCGTGGGAGCAAACGCTGTTGCTGTCACGCTAAATAAATCCGCGATGCAACTGAATGGCGTACCTGCTAAGCAAATGATGGTTAACATTAAAACAAAGTAACATTACATTTTAACAGTAAGATCTTACCATACCATACCTGCAAAGCAAATACCAAAAAATAAAAAAACAGTAAAAAATAAATGAACGCAACCTGTGCCTAAAAAATATATATGCCGAAGCATGGGGGCATCCTCCCTCAAAAAAGTTATCCCGCCTACACACAGTTGAACTTTTCCACGGGCAAGCTTCCGACGGAATTTCGATCGTATGTATGCGGCATTAGAAGCAAAATCGCTCCTCCGCCCCTAATGCCCCCATGCTTCGGCATATATGCTCTCTTTTTTAACTGTGGGGGTGAAATCACCTCCTACAGTGTTGGAGTCGCGGCTTTATATACCTGTTGCTGTCACGCTAAATAAATCCGCGATGCAACTGAATGGCGTACCTGCTAAGCAAATGATGGTTAACAATAAAACAAACATTACAGTATAACATACCATACCTGCAAAGCAAATACTACAAACAAATTGTAAAAATAGAGAGAATAGATATAGAACAATAGTGAGTGGACAGTAGAGAGTGAACATAAGAGAACAACAAAGAGAGGAGAAAAATACAACCACAACTATTTTTGGATTTTTTATTTTATATTTTTTTGTGTTTTTGTGTGAGTTTGATTTTTTTTCCACCTTTTTTCACTTTTATAAAAACTGTAAACTGAGCATTGCAGATTACGGTCTCTCAAAATGTGATGGCCATCACATCTTCCGAAATCCTGTGTTATTGTGCCTAGGACTGTGTGGTGCTGTACCCTACGCAAAAACTCAACTAGTGTGTGGTAGCGTTTGAAACATTTACCAATGCAGAGACCAGGTTGGTCAGGACAGTCGGGACAATAAAAGCGGGTGTCACGCCTAAATCCGAGTTTGCTGCAGACACGACATCTTTTTTGGCGGGTTTTTTGGGCAGGGGTACCAGAGAAGATAAAAGGAAAATGCCTCTCATACAGCCGGCTCACTGCATTTGCGTTGGGAAGGTGGGGCAAAGCACCGTCTGGAAACAGAAGGGCTTCGACGATCTCTTCCTGGAATTTTAGGAAGGATCCAGTCTGTCCTGAAGCTCTGTATAGCACATGAGCGTTCAGCAAAGCCAATTGAAACAAATAAACAGACACTTTTTTGTACCAGCGTCTGGCCTTACGGGCAATTAGGTACGGCGCCAACAACTGGTCATTGAGGTCCACTCCTTCCATGTTAAGGTTGTACTCGTGGATACAGAGGGGTTTCTCCACAACACCAGTCGCCGTAGGAATTTGGACTGCCGTGTCTGCGTGAAGCGTGGACAGAACGAAAACATTCCGTGAATCCCTCCACTTCACTGCTAACAAATTATTACACTGTAAGCAGGCTCTCTCCCCCCAACTAATACGGGATTCTACAAGCCATTGGGGGAAGCCCCGGCGATTAGGTCGCATGGTGCCACATGCGCCAATTCCATAATCAAAAGGATGACTAAAAAGTGGCACGCTTGTGTAATAATTGTCCACGTACCAGCGCTCCCTATGTAATCAGGGCAATTTTCCGGCTCTACGTGACTGTCTTTTCCCTCGTAAACCATAAAGCTAGATGTATAGCCTGTTGCCCTGTCACAGAGCTTATACATCTTGACCCCGTATCTGGCACGCTTGCTGGGAAGGTATTGTTTGAATGACAAGCGACCAGAAAACTTAATCAGGGACTCATCAACGCAGACAACTTGATGGGGATTATACAAGGCTGCAAACTGTTCGTTGAAGTGTTTTACGAGGGGCCGAATTTTGTAGAGCCGATCGAATTCAGGGTCTCCCCGAGGATGACAGAGTTGATTGTCACTAAAATGCATGAAGCGCAAGATCTGCTCGTATCGTGTCCTGGACATGGAGGCAGAGAAAATGGGCATATAGTGAATTGGGCGCGTGGACCAATACAACCGCAGTTCACTCTTTTTAGTAATGCCCATGAGGAGGGTAAGGCCCAGAAAGATCTTAAATTCGGAAACCGTAACTGGCTTCCAATCTCTGGCAAGGGACAGGTGGGGATTAGCGGCGATGAATTGACCAGCATACAAATTGCTTTGGTCCACAATAGATCTATAGATATCTTCCGTGAAAAACAGTGAATAAAAATCCAGTGACGTAAAATCAACTGTTTCCACCTGAATTCCGGGTTGGCCAGTGAATGGGGGAAGTACGGGTGCTGCAGAAGTGGCGGGGACCCAATCAGGATTGGCGAAAGCACCAGGAAGGGCACTATGGGCACGAGGGGCCTGTTTTGTCGTCTTCTTCTTCTTGGTGGCAGCGGGACACTACTTGTGCTTGCCACCTCGCCAGCTTGAACTGCACTTATGGGACTCGCCACGTCACCAAGTGTTACTGCAGTGCTGGATGTATGTCCAGGATGTACTAGGCCGCTGGTGCTTGCCAGATCACCAGAAGGAATAGCGGCGCTAGTACTACTAAGCCCCATACGAGAGCCCTGCGGTTCTTGCACCTCAGCGACAGCAGAAGATCGGGGTCTGGTACGCCTGACCCTAGCGGGGACCACTCCGTCGTCAGAGCTATCTGTCAGGGAGCCACTGTCGTCTACAGGATCATATGAGCTAGAATTTGACAGATGCGTGACCTCCTCATCACTATCTGACAGGCTCATAAACAAGTAGGCCTCTTCATCACCGTACATTCGATTTGCCATTTTGGGCTCTAAATTTAGGGGTACGGTGGTGAGATTCACAGGAAAAAAAGCACCTGACCTGTTAGCGACAGTCAAACGCTACCAAAAAACTGGGCTGGGCGAAGGTGCTAAACGCAGGTGCTAGCAGGTATCTGGGCTGATCCCGCTAACAATGCGTTTTTGGGAACCCTAAACTGCAGGGGACACTAGTATAGATCTGATCAGATCAGGTATCGATCAGTTCAGATACTATACCACTAAGGGGGGGTGTATGGTGCGTGCGTGGGTGTTAGCGCTACTGGCACTAATCTGACGCTGCCTGGGGCAATGCAGACTCTATCCGGCGCTAAAACCAAACTTTGATCACCCGCCGGGCAATCAGGGGGTTAAAACTTTATTGCAAAAAATATGGCGGGTGCCTTGATGCTATAAAAAATAAACTAGCTAAACTGCGTCACCCGTGACACTTATACTGTGATCACTGGTGACAGGGGGTAATCAAGGGGTTAAACCTTTATTGGGGGGGGTTAGGGGGGGTCCCTAGACTTATTAGGGTCTAAAGCTAATTACCCTAACAATTATTTTAGTCACTAATGACACTTGTACAGCGATCAAAAAAAAAATCTGATTGCTGTACTGAGTGACACAGTGACAGGCAGTGAAAGGGTTAATTTGGGGGGTGATCGGGGAGTGATCGGGGGGTTAAATGTGTACCTATGTGACCTGGTGTTAGTGTAGTGTTGTGCAACTCACGTTTAGATGCTCTCTCCCTCTCGGTCAGGAACGGAAAGACCGACACGAGGGAGAGAGCAGCATTTCCCCTAGCAATGTTTACAAAACATTGGCAGGGGAAAACAACCATTGGCTGAGGGTGATCAGCAGGTCCAGGCCAGATTTTATTTGCCTGGACCTGATGAGTGATCGGTTCTGTATCGAATCCGATCATCGGGAACGGCGGGGGGGCGCGCACGCGCGCCCCACAGCCGTTCATGTGTCGGACGTAGAGCTATGTGCTCCCGCGCAGTAGTGCCACCGCCCCGCAATAATATGACGGCGGGCGGTCGGCAACTAGTTAAAAGAGAAGTATGGCAATATATTTTATTTATTTTTTTGGAAACATACTTACCTAGGTGGATGTTCTTAGGGCTCCCTGAGCAGAGAGATGGTGAAGGAAAGTCACCATGTCTCTGCTCTGACCCCCTGTGTTTATGTTATTTTTTCTCTTAAACCACTCAAATATTGGTTTCCTTTCTTATATTGTTTTATTTCTTTTATTTCTTGAGATATATATATATGGGTGTATTACAATACTGTTATTTTCCTTAAAAGTCATTATAGTTAAATCTCAGCCTGGAAGGAAAACTGAAGACAGATGGCCCCTTCTGCTCCTTACTCCAAACCCCTCCCTTCTACTCCTTACTCCAAACCCCCTCCATCGATTGAAGCAAGATGGCCCCCAAGACTGTGAAATGTGAAGCAGTATGGCAAAAACAGACATCACAAAAAGAAAGCCATATATGGACTAACAAATCAGATGTGCTTATATGAATGATGTCATTCTGTCTAAAAATCTGTGATAATAAAAAATGTTCCTCCTCTTTGCGGTGGGACATTGAAAGAAGCAGACTGTTTCTCTTCATCTGCATGCTTTCACAATTTGGATCAGAGGCAGTTTAGGTTTTTTGCTATGGAGTTGTGCCAGGGGCCTATCCATATCACCTGCATTTACTGAAGCGCTGGGCTGTGGGGGGGGGGGGGGTGGGAGCAGCCTGCTCTGGGTCTCAGCAGCTCGCTGAGAGGCTGAGTGGGGTGTCGGTCCAGGAGTGTGGGCATATCCTGACCATATGGTTGCGATCTTTCTTGAGCCTGGAATGGCTCTGAGAGGTTAGCTGACAGTGGGCCAGCCCGCTGTCTGCTGAAAACAGGTCACAGGAGTGCAGAATGAACTGCACTCCTGTGAGCCACAGGAGAAGTACAGTCAAACAAGCCTGAACTATACTTCTCCTTTAAAGTTGTCCTTTACCAGTTTGACTATATTACCTGTACACTTCCTATGGACCTGAACAATTTTTACATTTCCGCTTTGGGTCTATTTATTCCTGTTCAGCTATAACTTTGTCATTACTTTAGATCAGCCTTTTTCAACCAGTGTGCCTTGGCAAAATGGCTAAAAAAATTTTTTTTATACAAGCCGGCGTGTGGAAACTGTGGATGAAGGCTGCCTTTTGGTTACACTGAAGCCTTGTACACATGGCCCAGAATCTCATCAAGAATCTTTTGCCGGTCGAGTGTACAGACACGAATGTGGTGACGTCATCGACTATGACGATCGTCACAGTGCTACACCCTACCTATGCCTAGGAAGCAACCGCGCAAGCGTCAAAGTCATTTCAAGCATGCGCGGGTTTCCACGGCGACAGGTAAGTATGCACACTCGTCGAGATTTTGGTTAGTTCTCTTGATGAGAAAACCATGCGTGTGTATGAGGGTTAAGTCACAGGATTTCATTGTGCACCATTACAACCTTCTAGCTGCTGGTATCCTAATGACCAATGCTGTCATCAGCTGATAAGCAGTATGTCAGTCACCCGCATAGCATCCTTGTCTAATGCCATATATACACAATAATTTTTTGGGTTTTTAAAAAAATTACGTTTTTTTATGTCATTAAAAACTATCGTGTGTGGGCTTCAGAGCATTTTTAGGGTTCTGATAAAGGGGCACATTTTTTTTTCGAACATGCTCTATTTTTTAACGACGTTTTTAACGGGTTGTGAAAAATGGTCATGTACAGGCTTTAACGACGTGAAAAATCCGCGCATGCTCAGAAGCAAGTTATGAGACAGGAGCGCTCGTTCTGGTAAAACTACCGTTCGTAATGGAGTAAGCACATTCATCACGCTGTAACAGACAGAAAAGCGCAAATCGTCTTTTACTAACAGAAAATCAGCTAAAGTAGCCCAAAGGGTGGCGTCATCCGAATGGAACTTCCTCTTTGTAGTGCCGTTGTATGTGTTGTACGTCACTGCGCTTTGCTAGAGCATTTTTTCTCACGATCGTGTGTAGGCAAGGCCGTTTTAATGATTGGGTTGAAAAAAACGTAGTTTTTGCTAGAGCCTGAAAAACGTTTTTTTTTACAACACGAAAAATTATCGTATGTACGCGGCATAATCCTCCCCCGCCCTTCTCCATCAGTAGTGGGGTCACATTAGCTGGGTGATGGAAAAGTGCATTTGTTTTAGAAGAATAAATCACCTTAGGTGTCCTACTTGGATTTGTGGATGTTGCTGCATTATGTAAAACAATTAGAATATCGTTTTTACATTTTAGAATGTAGTGTCTCGAGACTGTCCATAGTTTTCAAACCATACCTTGACTGAAAAAGGTTGAAAAACACTGCTTTAGGTAATATAGTAATACATATAGGAAAAGCTTTCTTTTAATGATAGCATCCAGCAAAAATCATTCAAAAAATAAATAATAAAATGTTTTTAATTGCACTAATAAAAATGTTAACAAATAAATCAAATGAAAAAGTTGAAATATTACCGGTTAGAAAAATAAGAAATAAAAAATAATAATCTGGAAAGTATTAATTATAGAGAGTAAAATTAATATAGTAAACTCAGGGGTAATAAGCGGTTAAATAAATCTTAATTGCAAAACAAAAAAGTTTTGTAAATCATTTGCAGATTAACATTCACAGTACAGAGGCTGTCAGACTCAGACACCGTTCCAAGCACACCAACAAATGTAGGCGCTGTCTAGGGAATTTTTTTGTGGATTTATTGCAGAAAACTTGAACAGGGGAGAGATAAGGGTGCAAGTGAGATACTCCAAAACGTTAAAAGAAATTAATAGGAGAACAACTTTTAGCAAACTTTGCTGGGGGTAAAAAGGAAGCTAAACTGGAACTCTATGTGAGATGTCCCAGTTCTTACACCAACCTTCTTTCCACAAACTCATGCCCACACAGAATCTTTAGCAAGGATCCTGCTAAATATGTCCATGGATAGCTGTCACCTACCAGATTCCATACAGCATTCTGCTGTGATGCCTCCATCTCTCCTTAGGTCAGCCTTCACAGGTGCTCTCCCCAGCAATTATTATTTCATTCAGATTCCTTCAGGCCCTCTGAGGCCCAATATCAGTTCGCATGTACACAGGCTGCATTCCAGGGGCAGCAGCCCCCGGACAAGAACACTCTGAATAGACCTCCTAAACATTTAGCATTTCCCCAGCCACCTTGTGGGTTGCCCTTCCCAGGGATTGGCTGAGATCTGATAAATATTCATATATTCAGTGGTTGACCTTCCTATTCTATTCTCTGGAAGTTTCTTTCAGAGACAGGCAGGAGTAATCAATTGCCAAGCTTAGGGAGACCTGGCCAGACCTAACAAACAGATCACTACTCCTCTGAGTACAGGGGAGCCAAAAACGTAATTTAGCCTAACTAGGGCAGAGGGCCACACATGCCTAGGGTTCCCACCCTTTCTTCAAGTCAAACCCGAACACTTTAGACGAGCACGGCAAAATTCACATTTTAAGGGGGAATGTTGTAGACTCTGATGTAAGAAGGATGTTTCACCCTTACATTAGAGTTCCCCTTTACACCAGAGTTCCAAGTATTGCCCCTTAAATTAGGATTCCCAAAGCTCCCCTTACATCAGAATCCACAGGGCACCCCTTACATCTAAATCCTTAGTGTACTCACTCACTCACTTTGAGGCAGGAGAGAGAAGGGGGGCGGGGGGAGACTTGAGTCACACACAGTGGATGGTGAGCTCACTCATCTGAGGACGGAGGCTCAGGCATCGACACCTTTCATCTATGATGTATCTGCCAGTTGCTGAGCTTCAAACTTCCAGCCCACACATTCCTTTCCTGAGGCACAGAACGCCACGGATTGGAATGTAAGTGGGCAGACAAAGTGGAAGGGGCAGAAGGAGGAGGAGATCAAGCCCTCTCTTCTCTCCTGCCTGTGTATGGGGGTGTGCACATGCATGCACTCGACAGTTGTGGTACTTTGTTACTGGGGGAGCCACAGTTCATTCTGGATATTGTGTCCGGATTTCAGGTTGTCTGAAACCTAGACACACGATTCAAAACCAGGTCTGTCTGGGTGAGTCCCGGACATGTGGCAACCCCACATATGCCACCTCAGCTGCCTATATTTCTGGATCTAGTGCTCATTTTGGCATTGCACTAACACAGAAAATATATTTGCTTATCTATAGTTTTAGATATAGTCAGTCTAAAATTCCCCCACATGGCTTCTCGTAAACTGGAAATGGGACTTTTTATGTCTTTCTTTCAACAATGGCTTTCTTCTTGCCACTCTTCTATAAAGGCCAGATTTGTGGAGTGCATAACTAATAGTTGTCCTGTAGATCTCTGCAGCTCCTCCAGAGTTTCCATGGTCCTCTTGGCTGCTTCTCTGATTAATGCTCTTCTTGCCCGGCCTGTCAGTTTAGGTGGAAGGCCATGTCTTGGTAGGTTTGCAGTTGTGCCATAGTTTTGGATGATGGATTGAACAGTGCTCCATAAGATGTTCAAAGTTTGAGACATTTTTTTTATACCCTAACCCTGCTTTAAACTTCTTCACAACTTTTTTCCTGACTTGTCTGGTGTGTTTCTTGGTTTTCACAATGTTGTTTGTTCACTAAGGTTTTCTAACAAACCTCTGAGGGCTTCAAAGAACAGCTGTATTTATACTGAGATTAAATTACACACAGGTAGACTCTATTTACTAATTAGGTGGCTTCTGAAGGCAATTGGTTTCACAATTTTTTTCCACAATTTTAGTTAGGGGTATCAGAGTAAAAGAGGGCTGAATACAAATGCACGCCAAACGTTTTAGATTTTTATTTGTAAAAAATTTGGAAAACCATTTAGCATTTTCCTTCCAGTTCATAATTACGTGCCACTTTGTGTTGGTCTGTTACATAAAATCCCAATAAAACACATTTAAATTGTTGGTTGTAACATGACAAAATGTGGAGAATTTCAAGGGGTATGAATACTTTTTCAAGGCACTGTATATATAAAAGTCTACACACAATAACCAATAATGACAGTGTGGAAGAAGTTTGTTTGACAACTTTGAACATTTTTTAATACATGTTCAAAGTTGTCAAAAAACGAAAAAATCACTGCCTTTGCTCAATACTTTGTTGAAGCACCTTTGGCACCAATTACAGCCTCAGGTCTGTTTGGGTATAATGCTACAAGCTTGGCACACCTATTTTTGGGCAGTTTCTCCCATTCTTCTTTGCAGGACTTCTTAAACTCCATCAGATCTCCACCAGCCACTTTCAGATCTCTCCAGAGATGTTCAATCAGGTTCAAGTTTGGGTTCTGGCTGGGCCACTCAAGGACATTCACAGAGTTGTCCCATAGCCACTCATTTGTTATCTTGGTTGTGTGCTTAGGGTTGTTGCCCGGTTGGAAGGTGAACCTTCACCCCAGTCCAAGGTCCACAGCACTCGGGAGCAGGTTTTAATGAAGGATGTCTCTGTACATTGCTGCCTTCATCTTTCCCTCGATCCTGACTAGTCTCCCAGTTCCTGCCACTGAAAAACATCCCCACAGCATGATGCTGCCATCACCATGCCTCACTCTAGGGATAGTATTGGCCAGGTGATGAGCGGTGCCTGGTCTCCTCCAG
The DNA here is from genome assembly GCA_029574335.1 of Rana kukunoris. Taxonomy (NCBI): domain Eukaryota; kingdom Metazoa; phylum Chordata; class Amphibia; order Anura; family Ranidae; genus Rana; species Rana kukunoris. The sequence continues at coordinate 73,603,610 of CM056052.1, forward strand.
ACATGATGCTTGCTATTCTGGCCAAAGTGTTCCATCGCTCTGTTTCATCAGACCAGAGAATTTTGTTTCTCATGGCCTGAAAGTCCTTCAGGTGCCATTTGGCAAACTCCAGGCGGGCTGTCATTTTCCTTTTACTGTGGAGTGACTTTCGTCTGGCCACTCTATCATACGGGCCTGATTGGTGGAGTGCTGCAGAGATAGTTATTCGTATGGAAGGTTCTCTTCTCTCCACAGAGAAACGCTGGAGCTCTGTCAGAGTGACTATCGGGTTCTTGGTCATCTCGCTGACTAAGACTCTTCTCCATAATCACTCAGTTTGGCTGGGGGACTATATATATATATTTATATATATATATATATATATATATATATATATATATGTAGCGCCCCCTTACTTTCAGTACGGGCACTACGCTAAAGTTAGTGGGTGAATGAGAGAGTTATTTTTCTCCCATTCATAATTTATTAAATTGCAGGCTGCTGCTATTTCAGAACTGTCCTGTAGGTCAGTCTGCGATCCAGGGGTGCGATCCCACCCCTGGGAGACAGTTGGTGCTAGAGGGGTTCTGACGGAGCTGCTTTTCCCAAGCAGCCAATTAGAGGAGTTTTCCATCGCTGGGCAAGCTGGGGAGGGGTATATCTGTGGCAGACGCCACGTGTTCTGGGTGGTCTTCTTCTTCGCGGGGTCCACAATCCAGGTGCAGCACCCACCTTCAGGGTGCATGCATCCACGGACCCCGTCCGCATTGCCCACCTGGCCAGAGCTGCCTGCTCCATGGTGATCCATCCAGATGTTGATAGGGGCCCTAGTGACTTACTGGGTCCCCAACCTTACTGAGAAGATCCCAGGCTGTGTGTCGTTCGGTGGGGGATCGCTTGAGGAGAACCCGGAGGCAGGTTATCCAAAAGGGCTTGAACGAACCATCGGAGATCTGGTCACCGGGATTTGACAGGTACATGACAGCTGTCAACCGGTGACCCCTTTCATTGCATTTACTGGGAGGATTTGCTCAATCCAAATTGTTCTCTTGAGTACTGAAGTACTAGGCCTGTGGTAGAGGCCCAAGCCAGGCCTGTAACAGAGGCCTGTCCCTCTCAGCAATTTAAAAGTGACACTTCAGCTGCCAGGTTTATAACAAGGGTCTGTCCGGAGGCACTTCACCCACTCCAACGGGAGTGGCGACGAACTGTATCTACTACTACTGAGAGCAGGACTGCTCTACTTCTTATCCAGGCCTGATACCGCAAAGTTCTCTATTGCTTCATCAACCTTTCCTATCTCCTGTTGATGTTGGCCATGTTGGGCCTTGGAATATAGCATTTGAAAACCCATTTGGTGACTGGACATTCGCTCACTGCTACTACTCACTGCTACTACCCCTAGACACACTACAAGGTAACTTAATACGCCAATCCCAAAAAACAACCAGCGTCTCCTTCGGGGGTGAGCGCTTCATATATTTACATGTATATGGCAGATTGAGATACATCCCTGGTTATATTGATGAAGTGTAAACAAACCAAAGTACACTGTTTTCCCACTTGGTTAGAAAAGTTATGCTGCCTGTTAGTCCCATACCTGAAGAAACTTTTTAATTGCATCCTGAAGGGAGACCATTTCCCGGATGAGATGTTACTTGCAAATATGTCTCTTATCCCAAAACCCAATAGAGATCACACACTTCCCCAAAACTATAGGCCAATCTCGGTCATAAATAACGACCTCAAAATATTTAGTAGACTCCTCGCCAACAGACTTTCTGCAATTATCCCCACTCTTATTTCCCCTTACCAATCTGGCTTTATCCCAGGCAGGCAAATCACTGACAATATCAGACTTGTCACAAATATCATTCAAGATGCTGAGGTAAAATCCAAATCAGTTCTAATGCTCAGTCTTGACATTAATAAAGCCTTTGATAGTGTCTACTGGTCATTCATGGACACTATACTCCAGAAATTCGGCTTTAATGGAGAATTTCTACACGCCTTCCACGCCCTCTACTTAGGCATAACCCATGCCCAGGGCCCTACTGGGGGCCCAAAGAACCCCCTTTGAAAAAAAAAAAAAACAATTTTTTTTTTTTTTTTGGGGGGTCCGTCCCCAGGGGCCGGAGGCCCCGAGGGCCCTGCAACCCCTCCGGGCAATTTTTTTAAATATATTTTTATTTTTTATTGACAATTTTTTTTTAATCCCCAGGGACCCGAGGCCCCCAGGGCCCAAGATAGCAACCCCCTTTTTTTTTATTTTTTTTAAATAAAAAAATATATTTATTTTATATATTTTTATTTTATTTTTTATTAAAGCCAATTTTTTAAAATATAATTTTTAAAGGGACAATTTTTTTTGTCCCCAGGGACCCGGGCAGAGGCACGAGGCAAGGGTGCCCCCTTTCTCCACTACTATTCGCATTAGCAATAGAGCCACTTTTATTCTCCACAGCTACACCCCAATCCTTATTAATTCTGACATTATAGGGTAGGGGCCCCATAATTCTGCGGCCCTGCCGCCCGTTAAGCCCCTGTGGTCCACTCCTGAAAAATCAGCGGCACGCACTGACAGTACTGCTTCCCTTCCCAGTGTTTTAAAATGTAAACTGCTTCCCTTTAGCATGCACTTCTCCCTTCCTACTGGGTGCTGCTTGTATATAAAAGTGAATTAGAATGTGATTTTATAACATCCCGCTCTTCCCGACGACTTCTTCATGTCCTGCTCCTCAATTATTACTGTTTCTATATTGTAAATTAGTTTTCTGTAGAGTGTCAACTTTATAATATTTGATGATTCAGAATCTGGTCAGTGTTTAAAAAGTTCCTGTATTTTACACACATGGAATGGGGTCCCACCGTCTGTCCTTCTACATGGGAAGGCCACATGTGTAAAATAGAGGAACCTTTAAGTCAACGCTGCAGTCCAGGCTTGCAACCATCTCGTATTTAACTGGTCTTATTTTGGGCCACTGTTAATGCCCACATTTTCCAAATCAATAGGCATGCCTATTAATATTCCCTCCTCCACATTTTTAGCTAGACTAAAAACACCGTTTGTGTTGCAAGAACAGGTAATAGTTGCAAAAGCAGAATGGATTTCAAGGCCTTTGACTTTTTTTGCAGGAAACAAAGGCATGGCAGCCTACTCTTTGCAGAAATGAGGGCCGCCAAAACACATACTGAACCAGCCAGGCCCAAAAAAAGCTGAAGGGGGGCCCAAAAAAAATGTTTGCCCAGGGCCCAAACCATATTAAAGACGGCCCTGTACTTAGGCATACACCTCACTCCCAATCTCTGCGACCTAGTAAGTAAAAACTATGTCCCAATGATACAACAATTAAGAGCTACGCTTAAAATGTGGAAATCCTTTAAGATTTCATTCTTGGGAAGAATAACGGCTATCAAGATGACACTACTCCCTAAAATATTATATATTTTTAGAGCGCTTCCCATTAGAATCAATAAAACACTCATCACTAGATTCCAATCTGAGATAAACAAATTCATATGGGCAGACTCCCACCCCCGATCATCTAAATTGGTCCTACATAAGTCCCAGAGGTGTGGAGGCCTTGGCCTCCCAGACCTCTGGCTATATTATCTATCAGCAAGATGGACCCAAATTGCACAATGGCATGTCCCGCAGTCCATCATTCCTTGGGTCGAGTTTGAGAAAGCCTCCATAGCACCATATGCTATCTCGAGCATTCTCTGGGGGAATAAAATCCCTATCCCAGCCCTAAACTCCAGAAATCAAGTAGTCGCTCACTCATATTATTTATGGAAGCTCCATAATGAGAAATACAATCTCACCTCTAAGTCCCCCCCACATGCCACATTTCTAGGCGATCCAAAATTTAAACTAATTACCCAAACCCTAGTAGACTTCACTTGGTGGAAAGTTAATAACCTCACCTCACTTACTAATTTTATCGAAGGCACAAATTTTATCCCCTTCTCTACACTGATATCAAAATACCAGATCCCTGTCTCAGAACATGATACTTTCCTCCTCATAAAGCAATTCTTTGACTCACATTTCCAGACCTCGAACACCCAACCCCCCTCCCATTTTGAGAACCTTTGTCTTAAATCACCCAGGAAGAAAGGTTTCATTTCAGACCTTTATTCCACCTTAGTTAACAATACAGATTCTCACAAACTACCTTATATGATAAAATGGGAACAAGACTTAAACTTCACCTTCTCCATAGTTGTCTGGGATAACTGTATAAACAATCTACACAAATGCTCTAATTCCATTTCAATTAAAGAAACAGCCCTAAAAGTATTCACAAGATGGTACTACACCCCAACTAAACTCCATTCTATCTTCCCCTCAACCTCCCCCTCTTGCTTTAGAGACTGCAATACTTTAGGTTCGTTCCCCCACATTTTCTGGCAATGTGACAAAGTCAGAGGCATTTGGTTACAACTTGAGAATTTCGCCTCCAAAATCTCAGGTAATGTAATCACCTTGACGATACATAATTGCATAATGTTTTCCCCAATAACCGGTCTTTCCACTAGCCAAATGAGACTGATCCACACAATCTGTATCGCCATACACTGGCTAATAGCATCCCAATGGAAATCTCCATCAATCCCCCTAGCCCCACTCAAATCCAGAATCAACAATATAAATCTAATGGAAAAAATATTCCATACTTTACAAAATACTATGCACATTTTTAATAATAAATGGTCTCCCTGGACTGAACATTCCCCCCTATTCTTTAACACAGCCTAGACCCCATAGTTTATCATTTTGTCTCTGATACCGTTTGACTTCAACATATTACACGATTTACAGCCTTATAATACTTTTGTCATATTGGATTATATTTGTAACCTTTGTACGGTATTCTGATTTATCCACTAGCTTTATTTTCTTCTATGTGCTAACCCTCACTTTGTATATGCACTGTTCTTATATATTTGTACCATCATCTATTTTTTTTTCAATAAAAGTTCGTAAACAAAAAAAGAAAAGTTATGCTGCCCTAGTTTTCCTGCTAGTTGTTTGCTTTCTTTTATTACTTGGAATATCTTATTTTATGGGCAGCTGCCAATTGCTACATTGCTTTTAGCAAGCTCCAACCAAGGATGCAAACAGATTACACTTAAGCCCCATACACACTATCAGTTTTCCTGGTGGTTTTCTCTTCAGGTTTACCAAAACCATCTAATATGAGGTCAAACCTCAAGAGTTTCAATTTGTATGCAATCAGGCAGGCCCTTGTACTACATGGTTTTGGTAAACCTGAAGAGAAAACAGTCAGGAAAAATGATAGTGTGTATGGGGCTTTAGGGATAGAGTTTTTCAGAACCAGCAAACTATAACAAGGCCTGAGAATAGCATGTTATTTCAGGCTTTACACTACAATATAATAGGGACACGTATTTATTTTTTAATTCGTTATTCTTTATTTGTGTGAAACATGCGGAAATACAGAGACCCTCAGGCTCCATGCACACTGGGCTTAAAAAAACATCTGTTCTTTTTGGAGTAAAAAACGTCCATATAGAGCATTTTTTGTACAAAGTTTATATGAGTTTAGGAGAGTTTTAAGTTTATTCTGCCAGTGAGCTCCAATCAGAAACGCGAATGAGAAGGTTTTTTTTTCCTGCCTAAACGTTCTCAAAAATATGCCTGTAAACGTCCTAATGTGTATGGACACAAAGGATAAGATTGAGTTGCTTCTACAGGCAAAACACAAACATTCCAGTGTGCATGGAGCCTTACATTAGGTGTGCATACAAAGAAACAGACCAAATATAAGACCAAGTATAAAGACACCACATCACAGTAGTCAATGAACCTCAGTCCTAGGTAATCTATCCCTGGACTTCCGGGCCTAGGGAGTCTCTGCAACCCGCATGAAAATGTATAAATAAGAGGTAGAAAAGTAAGGTAGAGGTGGCCCAAAGGGCCTCTACTGTTAGCGTGAAACAGTAAAGAAGAAGCTTAGAAAGAAGGGGGAAGGGGGAGGGGAGAAGAAGAAGAATAAAGGGGGAGAGAGAGGCGAAAGAGAATAAAATAACTAAAAAGGGAAAAAAGGGGTGGGGCTATCAGGAGGAGGGAAGGGAGTGCCACCATTCAGTCACCCAACCGTGTCCGAGGGAAACCTCATGAGATGGCCCATAACCAGGGAACTAAGCCACCAGCTCTACGTACTCCTAGACAAATAGACAAATTTGTGCCAATAGAATCATTTTGTGAGACCCTTCTCTGTGGCCACCAAGTCCTCCATTGCATAAATGACTGCCAATTTTTTCAACCAACCAGCAACCGATAGTGGCTGCGTCTGCTTCTAAAACAGCGGGATGCAGCTTTTCGCCACTGTGAGCAGGAGAGGCAATATGGATCTCCTATAAATCTTGGTCGGAATCTCATGGTGATGCAGAAGAAAGAACTCGGGAGTCCATGGTAACTTTCTGTCGGTGAGATTGACCTCCTTCCAGAAGGGTTGAAGGAGGCGACAGGACCAGAAGATGTGGAGAAGTGTACCAATGTCCTCCCCACATCTCCAGCAGAGTTCTGAGATGTGGGAACATCCTATGTATCCTCTCATGTGTGTAGTACCACCAGGTTAGCACCTTAAATCCTGGCTCTTGATGTTTGGCACAGTTTTGTAGGAGAAAAGGAAATGTCTATTGTATTCCCAGCTCCTGTGGAGGTCTAAAGTCTGGAGGTTGAGATAGCAACATTTGGTAAGTCTAGGCTATCACATGACGCATTGGTGATTTCTCAAGGCAGAGTAATTCCAAATGGGTCAATTGCTGCCGGAAGGCCTGAGGGGCAGGTAAAGATCCTATAAAATGAGCTAGCTGTAGTTTTTGCCAGAACAGGAGAACCTCTAGGGGTGGGTCATGAATGATTTGTTGCCTATAGTCTTCCACCGACCATTAGTTAGAAAATGTTGAACCTGTGGTCACTGGACCACTTTCAATTCCTGGAATCTAGGGTCTTCGACCCCAGGACTGAAAGCCAGGTTACCCACTTTGGGGTGAGCGGCGACAGGACAAGCACTTACTTCCTGGAAGTCTTAGATGGGGAGTGATAATTGGGTAGCTCACTGCATCCTGGGAAATGATGACACACATTTCCCAGGAGCATTAGAGGAAGATGATGTCAGGATCCTAGGTGATTCCAAAGGCAGATTTCGTGGGACCGCATTGCAACAGGCATTTCCAGGTGAGTAAAACATTTTTTTAAGAGGTCTAATGAGCACAATAATGAAAAAAAAATTGGTATGGAAACTCCACTTTAAGGAGTAGTAGTGATTAAATAAAATCACTGGTTGGGTCTCTACCCCCCCCCCCCCCACAGTCTCTCTTCTAAATATTATCTTTTACTTGTACTGGGTTGCACCGTGGCGGGAAGACCGGAAGACCTGCCTTTTGGATTTTTGGAACTATCTGAAGTATTGCCTTGCTTGTTTGTTTTGGCACCCATCTATATTTTATACTTTCCGAATGCTCCTTATGTAGCCCCTGCATGTTGCTTATTTTTTTTATGTTCATTAAACCCCCCAAAAAAATATATTGACCCAGAAAATAAGCACTTGTGGGTTTCACTAATCATTTTTTTTGTATAATTTTCCAAATAAGCAGATTGAACTTGTGGGTTTCACTAATCATTTTTTTTGTATCCAGAGCATTTTCCTGGAGTAAGCTTCTCATTTGCGTTGCGCTGCCAGTGCTGTCATTCACAAAGCACTTGCTCCTAAAGTTGCGGCAGCGATCGCAAATGAGCCGGCGGAATTCAAATTGGGCGGGTACGGGGCGTGTAGTATGCTAAGCGCGATCCCGCCGCCAACGTACTGCGCACTCAGTGTCAAAAATCCCCGTGCGCATGTCCAAAATCTGTGAATGAACTCAATGACGTCACACTATCCGTTTTACCAAGCGACGTTTTTTTTTTTTTTTTCCGACGCCACGCCTAACCTAACATAGGATATTCCAACCCAATGCGCCGCGTATCCCTCCGGAAAAATTCATTGCTTCGCGCCGGAATTGATCGTGAATTGCATTTCCGCTCATTAACATATTTTTTGAGCGTAAATCGGCGGGAACGCCCCGGCGCCATTTTTAAGTTGAAGTAACGATTGGCGAAACTCTGTTACGTCATCGCATCGGACCTTCAACACGTTTCTTGTTTTCTGGTACAGAAAACAGAAACGCCGGCTCAAATCACAGTAGGCTCGGATCACTACGCCTAATATCGTGAATCTGGCCCATAGTCCTAGCTTGCCCCCTAGATGGACTATGGACTACCGGATTTGTAATGTGCATAGAACAATATAAATAACTGCAACAATAAATCTACTACTCATTTCAAACAAGAAAAGGAGAAGATCGGTAGCTTAAAGTGGAGTTCCACCCTGAAAAAAATCTTTACTCCAAAAATGAAAAAAAAAAAATGTTTTACATACCTGAAATATCTGTTGCTATGCAGACGTCCCTAATCTGCCTCTTCATGGATCTTCTTCCTCGTCCTACACTCAGTTTCTTCTTGTGAATGGGGCGCGCTGCATTCTGGGAACTGTGTGTATCCCAGAAAGCAGCCGGCCCATTCACAAAGCGCCGCACTGCTCGCGCATGCACAGTAGGAAACGGGCAGTGAAGCTGCATGGCTTACTGTGGATGGCGGCGCCTGGAGCTGCCAGGATGGAGGATTGGCCTTGGTGGGGGCCGACATCGCTGGCAACTAGGACAGGTAAGTGTCCTTATTAAAAGTCAGCATCTACAGTGTTAGTATCTGCTGATTTTTAATTTTTAATTTTTATTTTAGAGGACTTCCGCTTTAAGGAAAAAAAAACAAGGAGGCAAAAATACACAGAATTAAATAATTTCATGACAGATAGTGTAGATTACAGGGCTAATAAATTGATGTGCGTGGATTATATTTGAAAAATTAGCATTTTGTGTTTTATGATTTACTGCTGCTGATCTCCTGTAGGTCTCTTTGTAGAATTCCTGTCTACATGCACACCAACAACAACTGCATGGCATTTCCGTGGGCGGTTTTTCCGTGATGTGTGTAATGTATGTTGAAGCAGCCACTTGTAGTCTTCATTGAAGACTCCATTGTTTTAGAGTGACATCAGAGGAGCACAGTCATGCCGCATACACACAGTCGGAATTTCCATCAACAAATGTTTGATGTGAGCTTGTCGTTGGAAAATCTGACTGTGTGTATGCTCTATCGGACATTTGCTGTTGGGATTTCTGACAACAAATGTTTGAGAGCTGGTTCTCAATTTTTCTGACAACAAAAGTTCTTGTCGGAAATTCTAATCGTCTCTAGCCAATTCCGACGCACAAAAATCCTATGCATGCTTGGAATCAATTTGCGCATGCTCGGAATCATCAAACTAAATTTTTCTCGGCTCGGCGTAGTGTTGTGACTACGTTCTTGATGTTTTAAAATTCCTACAACATTTGTGCGACCGTGGGTATGCAAGACAAGTTTGAGCGAACAATCCGTCTGAGAAAAATCCACGGTTTTCATGTCGGAATGTCCGATTGTGTGTACACAGCATGAGGAGTCAGGGAGCGAGCATTTGGAAAAACAAACAGATGGTGCTGGAAAACCCGAGAACATGGCAATAACAGCTGAATAAGAGTAATCATTCAAAATTAACTATAGTTGGCAGTTCAAACTTTAAGAATCTTTTGAATAAATAAATAAGTATTCAGCACCATTATTATTAATTTGACTAAATAATCTTTAGCTTGCTTAGATTGGTAAATATTATCATACTAAGATAAGGACTGGAGCAAAGGGAAACAAACTGCATTTGCTAAGGACATTGCTAAATGCATGTAGAGTATCTTCATAGATTTTCATTTTATCAGAGGCGATTCAGTTCGCATGTGTCGCGCTATACAAGTTTTCATTCATTCATTCATTCATTCATCTCTGGAAATTGTTGCTGGTTATGTAAAAGTTATGTAAAAAGTTCTATCTCATACTGCCCCACAGCCATGCCCAGGTATGTGGGCATTCCCTGTGCCCGCCCGGACCTATGGAGTCTCCACTATGTGCACATTTAGAACTAGAACCTGTGACCTTGAAGGACTGTCCCTGATTTGGAGAAATGTCCCTCTGTCCCTCAAATGTCCCTCTATATAGATGTATATAACATCCCTCATTTCTCCACATTTGTCCCTTGTGAGTTTCATCTTGTTTTTTGGTAAAGACCCCCGCACGCACTGATGGCTCGTACAGGCACAAGGGCTATATAGATGTATATAGCATGCACTTCCGCCCCCCCCGCGATTCCCAGCCAATAGCGCGCTCTACTTCCTCCTCCTGTGTTTCAGGAAGGAGAAATGAAAAAGTGTTTTGCACCAACACCAGACACACACTCACCTTACCCCTTGTGATCGCCCCCCCCCACCTTTCAGTGATTTAATCTGCATTTATTTGACAGGCACTAAATTGCTGCCCCCCCACCCCCCCTAATAAATTTTAACCCCCTTTGTTAACCCTTTCACTCCCAAGCGTCATTCCATCGCTGTAAGTGTCGCTGTTCCCGCTAGAGCTATTTTTTTTTATTGCGATTTTTTTTTTTTATAAATGTGGCTAAATAAATTTTGGCCTATGTTTGACTAAAATTTAGTTTATTTGATTTTTTTTAACAAAAAGTAAAAAAAGCATGTCGCTCTATTTTTGTATTGCAAAAAATAAAAAATGAGTTTAACCAAAAGAAAGCTCTATGGGAAGAAAAGGACGCAAATTTTGTTTGGGAGCCACGTCGCACGACCGCGCAATTTTTTAAAGCGACGCAGTGCCGTCGCAAAAACACCTTGGGTCATTACCAGCGTATTGGTCCTTTAAGGGGGAATGGCATGGGGTGGGCCCTATGCCTACCTACTTTTGCTTATAGGTGTTCCTCATTTCCATCTCAAAAAGTTGGGAGGTATGCATTGTAAGTGTTTTATACACTTGCCGACCAGCCGCCGTCGTTATATGGTGGCAGATCGTCAGGATCCCGCGAAACATCGTAGTTGTATGTCGGTCCCTTTAAGCGGGATGCAGGCGCGCAGGCCCACTGCATTGGGGGGGGGGGACAATGCTCATGACCGGAAGTCGCGATGATAACCGCCCATGAGCGATCACAGGCACAAGAGGCAGAACAGGGACATGTGTGTGTAAACACACACATACCTGTTCTATTCTTTGAGGAAATGCAGATCGTGAGTTCCTAATAGCTAGGAAACACAATCTGTCATTACCTCTAGGTCAGTCCCATCCCCCTACAGTTAGAAACACACCAGGGAACACAATTAACCCCTTGATTGCTCCCTAGTGTTAACCTCTTCCCTGTCAGTGAAATGTATATAGTAATCAGTGCATTTTTATAGCACTGCTCGCTGTATAGATGCCAATGGTCTCAAAAATGTGTCAAAAGTGTCCGATGTGTCCGCCATAATGTCGCAGTCCCGATAAAAATCGCAGATCGCCACCATTACTAATCTATCCCCTATTTTGTAGACACTATGGGCCAGATTCTGGTAGAATCTGCGGCGGCGTAGCGTAAGCCATTTACACTACGCCGCCGCAACTTACTGGAGCAAGTGCCGTATTCTCCAAGCACTTGCTCCGTAGTTTGCGGCGGCGTAGTGTAAATGGCCCGGCGTATCCCCGCGTAATTCAAAGGGGGCGGCTTGTATTTAAATTAAGCGTGCCCCCGCGTCGATCGAACTGCGCATGCGCCGGCCGGGAAAAAAGCCCAGCTCACGTCGTTGAAACCGACGTGATCGTCACCTACGCAATGCCCTATTCGCGAACGACTTAGTAAAACGACGTAACCGACGGAAAAAGACGACGCAGATCCGACGCCATACTTAACATGGCATACGACGGAACTTCGTAAGGTTACCCCTCATATAGCAGGGGTAACCTTACGCTTACGGAAACAACGTAAACGACGATAGGGCGGCGTAAAAACGCTCAGGAATCGGCGTATTAGGCTCATTTGCATAGGCAAATGAGAAATCAACGTAAAGGCCACCTAGCGGCCAGGAAAGTAATTACATCTATGATCCGACGGTGTAAGTGTTTTACATCTGTCGGATCTTCACTGTATCTATGCGTAAGTGATTCTAGGAATCACACGCATAGATACCCAGTAAAAAAACAGAGATACGACAGTGTTTACTGCGATACACCGTCGTATCTCTTTTGAGAATCTGGCCCTATAACCTTTGCACAAACTAATCAATATACGCTTATTGTGATTTTATTTTATCATATTATAAATATGTAGACGAGTACACATCGGCCTAAACTGAGAAAAAAATTGCTTTTTTTTTAAAACAAATTGGAGATATTTATTATAACATAAAGTTTTTTTCAAAATTGGCACTCTTTTTTTGTTTATAGCGCAAAAAAATAAAAATACGCAGAGATGATCAAATACCACCAAAAGAAAGCTCTATTTGTGGTAAAAAGTACATACATTTTGTTTGGGTACAGCGTCACGGGACCGCATAATTGTTAGTTAACCACTTACCTACTGTGCACCTACACCCCCTTCCTGCCCAGACAAAATATAAGCTTCCGGCACTGCGTCGCTTTAACTGACAATTGCGCGGTCGTGCGACGTGGCTCCCAAACAAAATTGGCGTCCTTTTTTACCCACAAATAGAGCTTTCTTTTGGTGGTATTTGATCACCTCTGCGGTTTTTATTTTTTGCGCTATAAACAAAAATAGAGCGTCAATTTTTAAAAAAATGCAATATTTTTTCCTTTTTGCTATAATAAATAACCCAAAAAATATATAAAAAAAATATTTTTTCCCTCAGTTTAGGCCGATACGTATTCTTCTACATATTTTTGGTAAAAAAAAAAATGCAATAAGCGTTTATCGATTGGTTTGCGCAAAATTTATAGCGTTTACAAAATAGGGGATAGTTTATGGCATTTTTTTTTTTTTTTTTTTTACTATTAATGGCGGCGATCTGCGATTTTTTTATTGGGACTGCGACGTTATGGCGGACATTTCGGACACTTTTCTGACATTTTTGGGACCATTTACATTTATACAGTGAAAAATGCTATAAATATGCATTGATTACTGTATAAATGTGACTGGCAGTGAAGGGGTTAACCACTAGGGAGCGGGGAAGGGGTTAAATGTGTGTCCTATGAGTGTTCTAACTGTAGGGGGAGGGGGGGGGTGACTGGGGGAGGTGACCGATTGTGTCCCTATGTACAAGGGACACAATCGATCTCCTCTCTCCCTGACAGGGACGTGCAGCTCTGTGTTTACACACAGAGCTGCACGTCCCAGCTCAGTTACTAAGCAATCGCGTGTGCCCGGCGGCGATCGTTGCCGCCGGGCACTCGCACGGGATCCCCGCAGAGCGGCGGGTGCGCGCGCGCGCCGCCGCGCGCCCGCCCGCGGCTTTAAAGGGACATCACGTCATATGACGTGATGTCAGAACAATGGATTTGTCTGCCCGCCGTCATTTGACGGTGGGCAGATGACAAGTGGTTAAAGCGACTCAGTGCCGAATTCGCAAAAAAAGGCCCGGTCATTGAGCAGCCAAGTCTTTCGGGGCTGAAGTGGTTAACAAACTTTATTACAGATTCCTACCTTTTGTTATTCTGAAGAAATCCCTGATTGTTAGTCTGTGCCCATGTGTACAGTGTGTCTAATGGGAGTAGTTTCATAATTATTGCTGCAGAATCAGGGCTCTAATGAGGAAAGCTGCTGGGCCTGCGTGCCTTTGCCTTATTTCCTATTGGGAGTATCTTACCAAACATGTACTTTTTGCTGCATGGGATGACAAAAATCTGACTTGTATCTTAGGCAGACTTCTGGGAAAATCAGTGAGCCCATCACACAAGCTGTTTCTGGGGAGTGCCCATTACACATTCTGTGTACAGAACACCTCCATGTAGCCAAATTGCATTGCATTTTCAGAAGATTACAGTGGCTGCAGTTTGAAAAGCAAAGGTAATTTTTAAATAAAATTCAATTACAACATGACTTGTGTCACTCTGGATTTTAAGGGGAACTCCATAGCAAAATAAAAAAATAGGCATGGGGGTCCCCCCAAATCCATGCCAGACCCTTATCTGAGCATGCAGCCTGGAGGACAGGATAGGGGGCAAGCGAGCGCTCAACCTCCTGAACATACCAGGCCGCTTGTCCCCAACATGGGGAGGTGTCTCCCCAAAGCACCTTGTCCCATGATGATGGGGACAAGGGGCTCATACCCGCAACCCTTGCCCGGTGGTTGTGGGTGTCTGCGGGTTATCGGAATCTGAAAGCCCCAGATCCCACGGAACGGAATTGGGTACATTATACCCCTACCCATTAAACTAAACAAAGTGTCAAAAAGTTGAAAACACAAAAGACAGTTTTTGTCAATTCCTTTATTAAAAAGTGTCCCGCGATATTCATCCTATATCAATCAAAGCGCAGATGGACCCAAAAAATTGAAAAGAAAAAAGCTCCGCCTCGATGGGAGGCGTCCCGCCGACTGCCGTCTTTTCGTGGTGACAGCTGTCATAAAGGCAAGGGCGGGGCCACCCACTGACATAACCGGATTACTCTCCCCCCTCTGATAGCACATGATGTCACAAGGGATGGGGTCACTTGTTAACGTCTCCGGGTGGCCCCCGTCCCTGCCAATATAACAGCAAACAGCCAATATTTGCGTCTAACGTACGTTCGACTCAATCCGCAGGCTCATTCCTACTCCAAAGACCTCCTACTCTCTTGCTCCCTTGTGACCTCCTCGCATGCTCACTTCCAGGACATCTCCCGAGCTTCTCCCATCCTTTGGAACTCCCTACCCCAATCTGTCATCCTAATCTATCCATCTAGAGATGATCCCTGAAACGTATTTTTAACCACTTGCAGACCACCCACCGTACATTTACTGCGGTAGAGCGGCTGATCTGTGCTAAATCATGTATCTACTACGTGATCTGACACTTCTGGGTCTGGGGCTCGTACCAAAGGTGACCCGCTCTGATTACACACATCGGGACTCGAGCAGTGGGTACCGTGGAGTTGATGTCTGCTGGCACCCGCCGATTAAACAGTACACAGGCAGAATGACAATCTATGTATTTGTCCACAGCAATATCCCAGTCCCGCTATGAGTCGCTAATTGCCACCATTACTAGTAAAATGTATACTTTCTCAATCAGCTCACTATGCTTATGTTGGCCATGACAGTTAATATACAAACATCATCACAGAATCAATATCTTTACTACAAAAGAAACACAACCATTTCTAGCTGTCATTAAATCCATAATCCATTCAGGATTTATCCAAGAATACCCCTGACCACACGTACTTTCAATAAAGCCCCACCAGAATTTCGTCATTGGCCCAGATGATCCAGGGATCTGTACATTCATGGTTAAAAAAGAAACAAATCATTTCACCTTTCCACATCCTCAGTAGGGTATCGGCTCACTAACAATACGGCATTTAATTATTATGCTTTCGCCTCTGTTTTTGCTATGAGCATATCCAACTTCAGCCACCTATAATATTGAAAGCCTTAATGACCTAATATTCATTTAATCCGTGAAGCTGAAATAAGCCTATAATTATTTCTAAAGTGCTATGTATATAACACTAGCTACAGTTACAATTAAAGTGGTTAATTAGTGTAATGGGACCTTTTGTGCTACTCACCTACGTTGATGGTAACAATTACTCAGACTAATGACAAAGCTAGACAGAGGGGAATGTGTTAGCTGGGCTCTTTGTAGGCCCCACAAGGGAATGAATCCAAAAGGGCAGCAAATCCTACACAAATTAATCTGCATATGTAATAATAAAGCAGCTTCTTTAGCTAAAATGAATAAATAGCATAACCCTTATGCTCTCATGTTTTGAAAGCAAGTTCCCAGTGTTATATTAATAGGACCGTGTACAATGGTTCATAATGCAGACCCTTCCTCTCCAAGCCTGAGTGTTGGTATGCAGGGAGTTATGGAAATTTGATTTAAGATATTTAACGAAATTATACAAGCAGAGTTGAAATTAAATTGTAATAATGTTTTAGACCCCTATCACCGGCGGACTCCGGCTGCGATGTGATTGTTCAGCAGGGGATCCATCTGCTGATCCCCGCTGAGCAGACGGGTGACATGTGCGTGTCTGCTTCGCTTATGCTAAGTGGACACGGATACAGCCCGCTCTTCTCTAAGAGCGGTCACTAGGGTGCCCACGTGTCCTGGATTGCCCGGGACTGTCCCGCAATTGACATGTCTGTTCCTGGTCCCGGTCACCTTCATTCCGGGACAATACAGTGTCCCGGAATGAAATAGAGGACACAGTCACCCCCTACTAACTAGTAACTACATTTCTGGAACTGGTTGCTAGGGCCAGCACTGCCTGGCGTCTTGCAACCAGTGACAATTTAGTCTCAGACAGTGAGGCCTGCGCCTAGTGCAGCACTGCTATCCCCACCCACCTCCGCACCTCCTCCTTCTCCGGTACCTAGCGGCAAGCAGCAGGGTGTGGTCTTCACTCTCCAGACAACGACTCCACTCCTTTCCTGTAATGCACAGGACTCATGCAGAGGGAGTGACAGCAGTACTGCATCTGGCGGCAGGATATGGGTGGCAAGCGGCACTGCATCTGATGACAAGTGGCACATTTAGCTGACAAATAACCCACCACCAAATTCCCCATCAACCCGAGACTACATTTCCCCCTGCCCCCTCATCTTTTTTGGGAGAAGGTGAGGGGGGCGGGGTGTCCCTGAATGGCAGTTTGAAAATGTGGTCACCCTAGCGTTCATGTGTAAATGGATCGCATGTCTGTTTACACTCAACTGCCATGGGATCAGATTGGATGTTGGCAGGTGTAAATGGACACGTATCCATTTACACCATTTGCTTCATAGAGGAGAGTTATTTTTCTGATCAGGTCTACCTGAAAAATTAACAGGTGGAACTGTCATGTCAAAGGGGCCTAATGTGTTACTAAACCCTTGTTACAGGCATACCCCACTTTTAAGTACACAATGGGGTTTATTTACCAACGATGGAAATCACAATATCAGGCTCACTCCTGGATAAAATCCAATGAGCTTCTAACTCCAGCTTGTTTAATTAAGCCTGGTAATAAAACCTGGAAGCTCATTGGATTCTATGCAGAAATTAGCCTTATTTAGAGCTTTCAAACTTTAGTAAATAAACCCCATTGTGTACTTAAAAGTGGGGTATGCCTGTAATCCTCTGCATTGTGTAAAAAGATTGTTTGATCCTGTCTTTTCTGATCCCCCTCTTCTTCTACACTCCCCAAACTATCTCCTGATAGAACAGAGCCTTGGGGACAAGCTGCACATGCTCAATGTAGTGTGTTTTGCTACAGAGTTTTTTTTTCTTGCTAGAGTGCATGTGATCAGCACAGTGCCAATCAGCACTGTCCAGACAGAGGGTCAGGGATCCTGCAGCCTCATAGGACAATTAAGGGAGAACGAAAACTCATCCTACAAGCTTTAACCTGATATTGATAGAAGTCACAAGACTGCTCTAACTGCTGATGAGAAAGTTTATATTTACTAAAACTATTGCATTTCCATGTTCTGTGGGAGACCAGATATAGTGAATGCAGGGTCCTGGTTTTAATAACACTTTAAATAATAATTACTGAATTAGATATTTTTCTGGCATTCAAACTTATCTGGATGTAGCACCTTCCCTGCATAGGATGCTAGGTGACTCTCGTTTTTGGCTCCTTCTGTAATCAGGGGAGCAGTAATTGTTTGCTTTGGCCTGTTTAGGTTTTCACAGACTGGAAGCTTGATTGCTTCCCCCTGCCTCGGGAAGAAGCTTCCATAGCTTAAGGGGAAGGGGAGGATTAAATAACCAGCCTGAGTTATTATCCTGTGTAAGGGGGGAGCAGGGTTGTGGTTGTTTGTCACATCCTACAACTTTTCCAATGACCTCGTTGGGTTCCAAGGCTGGGTTACATGGAAGACCTACCCCATGGCTTCTTTTGGGCTACACGAGGCACTGTGACAAGGTTACATTACACAAGCACACACAGAGCACCTTTATTCTGTGCTGTCGTAATCAATGCCCTGGGATAAGACTGAGGCTGCCATGGGGGAATACTCAACCTTAAGGTGGACCTCCACTCTTAGAGATGAACGTAAACCATACACACTGGCACTGTAACTGTTCCCCAAATAACTCTTTATTCCCAATGCCAGTGTACACCCTCTCAGTAACTTGAATTTTGGAGGGACATGCTTTGTCAATGTCCACATCTACCCGTCCAGCGTTTTCCATTTCTACTCCCAAGTAGTGGTTTGGGCCCCACCATGCAGTCTGCACAAGCTCCACACGTGCACTGATCTTAACTCTTGACCTTTCGTACCTCTGTACAGGATAACATCTGTAGTGCAATCTGCTCCCATTGCCATGGGGGGACAGACCGCTGGCGTAAGGTGTGGCAACAACATCTCTCTCTAAACTAGAGGCCGTGCATGCTATTGACAGGCTACATGTTACACTTCAGTTACTCCAGGTAACCACATGTGTCTTCACATTACTCCACTCAATGCTGATGTATTCATACCACAATGTGTTAAGACCCACTTGTCAACTATGTGTGTGCGGTTACTTACGATACACTTCTTAAGTAACTTCAGACCAGGCATGGACAACCTTTTAATACTTTACTTAGGAAAAGTGCAAAAGTACATTTCATAGTCCAACAGGCAACACAAGATACTTTCCTAATCCCTAACTATGGCTACAGGCTTGTGTGCTGTTCTGGCATACCTGCAAAAGTGTAGTCCAGTAATTACAGTCCTTCAGAGGCATTCTTCCGCATTGTTGTCTTCAGGGCAAACCCCAAGTTAAGAGTCTTTATGAGCAGGCCATGATGAGCAACATCCTCCTACTCCTACGGGTCCGTCTCTATCTCTTATGCTCAACCCTCTGGACTCTACTCCACAAATTCTATTCCAACCCTCCCAATGTACCCCATACCGATTCATTTAGGGGGGACAGGATCTGGAGGCCCCCTTATTAAATAGGGCTTCCAGATTCACTGGCTGTGCATTATAGGGCATTCAGTGGCGCTCGAATAGTATTCGGCATTCCGAAACAGACGAACACCCGATGTTCGAGTCAAATTTACGCTCGACATGAACATCGGGACCATCTCTAGTTAGCATCTACTTTGGATTTAGATTCTGGCACAGACATGAAACAATTATCTAAATCCTAGTGCCTGTGCAGTTCTTGGATGTGGTCACAATTGCCTGACACAGATCAAATCAAGCTGCAGCCTCTAACGTTGTGACTTGCTGCAAAGTTACATTATATAGTCCGATTACTCAGAGAAAGAAGACACAGGAAAGTACCTGCCTGCAATAGACACATGATCATCATCTCTTCCTATGCAAAGTCCCTGGAGGGGAGGTTATCGACTGCTTTTAATTATAAAAGGAGGAGTTCTTTTGAAAAGTTATACCACGGCTTTATAATGTGACATGTTAAGAATGTATTTGTGGAGACTTATATATATATGTATATATATATATATATATATATATATATATATATATATATTTTTTTTGTGTGCGCCAGACAGAGTGAATATTCACCTATCTTAGTGCATGAGACGAAGCTAAAGTGAAAATTCAGAAAACCAGGATTTTTTCTCACACATGATTGGGATGTTTAAATCAGTTTTAACCACTTGAGACCTGCGCTATAGACGAAAGACGTCCACAGCGCGGCTCTCAAGTGCCGAGTGGACAACTTTGGACGTCCTTTTATGCGCATTACCCGCGAGCGCCGCTGAGGAGCCGATGCGTGTGCCTGGCGGCCACGATGTCCTACAGGTACCCACGATCGGTGGTGACAGCAGGGACGTGGAGCTCTGTGTGTAAACACAGAGCTCCACGTCCTGTCAGGGAGAGAGGAGACCGATCTGTGTCCCTTGTACATAGGAACACAGCATCGGTTACCTCCCCCAGTCAGTGCCCTCCCCCCACACAGTTAGAACACTCACAAGGAATACATTTAACCCCTTCCTCACCCCATAGTGTTAACCCCTTCCCTGCCAGTCACATTTATACAGTAATTAGTGCATTTTTATAGCACATACGTGAATGGTCCCACAATTGTGTCAAAAGTGTCTGATATGTCCATCACAATATCGCAGGCCTGACAAACAAAATCGCCACCATTACTAGTAAAAAAATAAATAAAAAATAAATAAAAAATAAATAAATAAAAAATAAATCATAAATGTATCCCCTATTTTGTAAGCACTATAACTTTTGCGCAAACCAATCAATATACGCGATTTTTTTTTAACAAAAATATGTAGAAGAATACGTATTGGCCTAAACCGAGGATTTTTTTTTATTTTTTTTTTAAATTGGGATATTATTATAAAAAAAGTAAAAAATATTGTTTTTTTTCAAAATTTTCTGTCTTTTTTTGTTTATAGCGCAAAAAAAAAAAAAATAGCAGAGATGATCAAATACCATCAAAAGAAAGCTCTATTTGTGGGAAGAAAATGATAAAAATATAATTTGGGTACAGTGTTGTATGACCGCGCAATTGTCATTCAAAATGCGTCAGCGCTGAAAGCTGAAAATTGGTCAGGGCACGAAGGGGGTTTAAGTGCCCAGTAATGAAGTGGTTAAAGGCATTTTTTATAATTAAAATAATAAACATGTTATACTCACCAGCTCTGAGCAAAGGTATTGCACAGAGCAGCCCCGAACCTCCTCTTTTGGGGTTTCCTGCTGGCGTTATAAGTTTCTCCGCTTGCTATGGGGGCAGATGTATGGGCTCAATCCATTGACACACACAGCAAGGCTCAGCCCTGCCCCCTGTTCTCTGCTCACAGGATTTGACTGACAGCAGCAGGAGCCAATGGCTCTCCTTGCTCTCAACCAAGCTTGTGAGAGCAGGAAGAGAGGGGGAAAAAACAACAGATGGGCATTTTTTACTAATAATTGCGATCAACCTTCGTGTCCGCGGTACCCACAGATCAGCTCTCGCTGTGTATAATCATGCAGGGGAGCAGATCCCCCTGCTCAAGAAAGCACATGTACAGGTCTGAAGTCTGCTAAAGAACATCTGAATGATTCAGAGGAGAACTGGGTAAAGGTTTGTGGCATCAACTCAACTAACCATATTTGGAGGAGAAGGAATGCTGCTTATGACTCCAAGAACACCATCTCCACTGTCAAACATGGAAGTGGAAACTTTAGCTTTGGGGGTATGTGTTTGCTAAGGGGACCGGACAACTTCACCGCATTAAAGAGATGATGGACAGGGCCATGTACGGTCATATCTTGGGTGAGAACCTCCTTCCCTTAGCCAGGGCATTGGATCCAGGTTATGATAATGACCCACAACACATAGCAAAGACAACAAAGCAGTAGTTCAAGAAAAAGCACATTAAGGTCCTGGAGTTGCCTAGCCTTGACCCTAATCCTATTGAAAATATGTGGAGGGAGTTGAATTTTTGAGGTACCAAACGTCAGCCTCAAATACTTAATGACTTGGAGAGGATGTACAAAGAGGATTTGGACAAAATCCCCCCTGAGATGTGGGCAAACCTGGTGGCCAACTACAAGACAATTCTGACCTCTGTGCTTACCAAATAAGGTTTTGCCACCAAGTACTAAGTCATGTTTTGCAAAGGGGTCAAATACTTATTTCATATATTAAAATGCAAATCAATTTCTAACTTTTTTTAAATGTATTTTCTGGATTTTTTGGGTTGTTATTCTGTCTCTCAATGTTAAAATAAACCATACCATACCAATATACCATTAAAATTATAGACTGAACATTTCTTTGTCAGTGGGCAAACGTACAAAATCAGCAGTGGATCAAATACACTTTTCCCTCACTATAAATTAATCTGTAGAATCTTTATAAAATATCACTGCTGGAAATCCTAATGATTCTATTCTAATACATGTTTAGTTTCGATTTAAATGTTCCCATGTAATAAAATTGTAGATTTGCACTCATACTGTATATTATCAAATTAGAATCGCCTGTAAGAAAATCACTATTAATTATTTGAAAATCTGCAGTCACTATCCTGGACTAGAATAGCATTCATATTTATTTTTTATTTTTTTATCTTTGGGTTTAAGAAGGTAAAATTTTCCTTCTCAGCATTTATAAAGATGTAGCATTTATGGATATTCTGGAGAGACTGAGGGTGGTTTAAAATACTTGTGCTCCTGCTGGGGAGAAGAACTATCATTATCTGTTCTGTCCCACTGTGACACACAAGAGGGTTGATTTATTAAATTCAAATAGGCTGTTTACTTTGCAAGGGGCCTTGCCCGATAGCTTAGTGAAGAGGTGAAGCTCTGCTAACTTTCATTATCTAATCACATGCAATCAAAAAAAAATTTTTTTAAATTTCTTCGCACAAGATTGGTAATTCTTTGCAATGTGAAACTCCACCTCATTAACCAAGTTTTGGAAAAAAGGGACAACTTTCTTTGCAAAATAAACATAGTAAATTTGCCATTAGAAAATCATCCCCGTAGACTCAAAGCATAACTAGTAGGTACAAAACACTCTGCTCGTGATCATCTCTCTATCCTACTGATTACAATCTCCTGAGTTTGGTCATTGAACTCTTGTGAATGATTTGGTTAAAGTGTATGTGCACCCTTACAATTAACTTCCATTGCTCTCTTTTGATCTGTTAAATATATTATTTAGTGTTTTGTTATATTTGTTGCACACAATGCCTGTTGATCCTGCTAGAAATCTTGTTAGCTGATAATGCTGCACTGGTATTATTGTCAAGAAAGAAAAAGAAAGAAAATCACCGCTCCAGGTGGGTTTTATAGACAATTAAAGAGCTTTCCAGAAAACCAAGGTGCTGGCAACGCACTAGGCAAATGAAGAGTTTTCAGAATAGATGGACAGCCGCACTCCAAAGTAACTTAAAAAGTTGTCTTTTATTCGTAAAATCCAGGACATGCATGACAATATACAGCCAGGAAAAGGGACAACTGACGTGTTTCACACTAGTCTAGTGCTTAGTCATGGCTAATGGTATTATTGTGAACTACAGAGCATCTCCTCCTATATAATGGAGAGAAGGAAACGTTTTGCAGTCCTAACACACCACCTCTCTTAAAGTGGATGTAAACCCACATTTTTGTATTTTATTTTTTGCTGTCACAACGTAGAGTATAATGCCTCATACACACGACCGAGAATCTCGTCGTAAAAGAAACGTTGTTTTCCTCGACGAGGTTCTTGTCAAGCTTTCCTTGCATACACAATGTCGAGACAAAATCTTGTTGTTCTCAAACGTGGTGACGTACAACACGTACTACGGCACTATAAAGGGGAAGTTTGATTCCACTGGCGCAACCCTTGGAGCTGCTTTTGCTAATCTCATGTTACCGCGTGTTAAGTAAAAGTTTGGTGACGATTCACACTTTTCACTTTGTTACAGCATGACGAATGTGCTATCTCCATTACGAATAGTCCAGTCCAGTCTCATACTTTATCCTGAGCATGTGCGGGTTTTTAAGCATACACACTGGTTTATGATGAGAAACACACCAATAAAATTGAGACTCCGACGAGGAAAAAGAGAGCATGTTGTCTTTTTTTTCTCGTCGAGATCCAACAGTTTTCTCGACGAAAAACATATGCCTCGTACACACGTTGGATAATCCGATCGTGTGTACGCACACCCTTAAAGGAGAATTAACAAAAAAAAGGTTAATTAATTCCACAAGGGCTTTTTTTTTTTTTTTTCAGCCACTACTTTTCCTTTATATTGGCTTTTAAAATGTACAAATGCAGCAATTTAGAAATTGGATGAAAGGTTTATCACTGGGAAACACTTTTTGAAAGATAAAAAGTGCATTTGATATACAACTATATAGATCAGACCAAAATAAGGGACAAATGAGGAGGGAAGAGGGACAGAGGGACATTGCTCCAAATACGGGACAGTCCCTCAAAATCGGGGACAGTTGGGTGCTACAGTATGCTTTTTATATATGCTTTGATCAGCCTTTTGAAGCACTTCATAGTTATTGGGGTTAGTGCTCTTGTGTTAAACATAACATTGTTTTTATCTTTGGGACAGGGACAGTTGTAGTGGCCCTAACGCATGTAGGGACAGTCACCTGCGAAAGGGAATTAATAAAGATGTCTGTCAACACCTCTGATAGCTGGCATGAACAGGACCCGGCCTGGACTATTGTCTGGGCCTGCAGCATTTTGGGGGTTACCTTTCAACAGGGAACTCCTCGCCTCTGCTATGGTCACCCTGAGGAGCAGCTCATCTGGTAGAGGAATGAGCGAGGGGAAGTGTTAAAATCTTCAAAACATGCACTAGTCAATATGCATTTCTTGTTTGGGAGAACACTTGCATTGTGGAAAGGATCTGTAATCCCTTTAGATAAAATGTGGGAACCTTGGTCCACTTGGATTTAAAAAATGATAATTACTGTACCAGTGCCTTTGTAATTTTCTGACGACAAATCATATGTTTTGTCAATGTTCATCTTTAGTGGCTCATAGCCACTTAGCATGTACGTTTTCTTATCTTTGTGTGCTTTCTTAGCCTTTGTTGTACTTTTGCACCTCCTTGTATTCACCGTTGGCAGTTTATTTTTGTATTTAAAAATGATGAAGGAAAATACTGCGCCACCAAACTCAATAAATGATCTGCTGACACTGCAATTGGACAAATTGTGTAATGAGGGTGGTAAGGATTTAAGTGCAGTGCTAAGTAACTAGTGACATGTGTAATAACACAAACATATAAGTGACAGTGCACAATTAAACATCAATAAATGGAATTGCCTGTAAAGCAAGACTAGTTATGCAAAATAGTGAAACAACATATATATATATATATAAACATATTGAGAACCATAATGTCCATTAAACTGCATCAAAAGACACATGGATGAGTCCAAAGTGAAAACAATAATTTTTTTCAAATGGTGCAAGAAAAGTAAATGTTCAGACTTCCAGCCAAAGACGACCAACAGAAGTAAGTGCTCAAATCAGCAGAGAAACAAATTCACCATCAAATGTGCTACCACCATCAGTGAAAACAACTACACTATCTTTTTGGAGGGCAGCCTGTATTTCTCCTGTGGTTACCTGTGGGTTTTTCTTTGTAATCTGAGCAATCCTTTTGCCAGTTCGGCTGCAATCTTTCTTGGTGTACCTGACCTTGGCTTGGTATCAAAATAGCCCCTACTTTTCCACTAAGGATTATTTGATATCCTTTTCAATCTTTGTAAAGTTTCATTACCTTGTTACCCAGGTCTTTTGACACTTCTTTTCTACCTCCTCATGGCTCAGTGTCTAGCCTGCTTAGTGCATCCATGTGAGAGCTAACAAACTCATTGACTATTTTTTTCACAAACACTAATTGTGATTGAAAAAGCCACAAATGTCGGAAATTAACCTTTAATTGCTATTTTAACCTTAGCGTGCCACATTCTGTGCCTGTACCAGGGCCAAACATTCCAGGGTATGTAAACTTTTTATCAGGGTTATTTGGGTGATTTCTGTTATAATTATGATTGAAAAAGGATCCAAAAAACTATGTGATAATAAATGGCTTCATGTGATTGCTATGCTAAAATAAATATCAACTGAAAAAAGTCAGGCGTTCTTCATGATCTGGGGACATTTTGCAATAGGCTTCCAAAGACCTCCTTTTTTTTTAAAACCAAAAAGTGGTCTGAAAGCTTCAAGTCAGTGTTCTGTTACTCAGGGTACCTCCTTGTTTATTGCTGCTTGGTTTAATATTATAGCCATTGCTTCTTGACCAGCCTTCTGCCCCCTGATGACCGTTCCTTTTGCTTATCAGCATCTGACCGCCCTGTCACTTGTTACTATAACTTTGTTTTTACGATAATATCTCCCTAACTGGCCAATTTGTTCTTTTTAAACCACAGCTAATGTTAGGGTAATAAGACCGACTGTTGTCTACCTCCAACGCGGCTAACCATATCGACATGTCTATGCTCCTGAGGAAGTGTTATTTTTAACGCGTAACATGTAGAGCGAGCCCTCCTCTCCTCTGGACCCACATCGCAGTTAACCTCTAATTATACTCTGTATCGAGTTTTCTATGATTTTACCATGATTGTGATAACCTGTGTGGGCCAGTTATTTATTTAATTCCTCTGATTTTATATTTATAACAGTTTTTTATGAAATTTCCAAAAATAAATTAATCTAGTTTCTTATCATACCTATTGTGTGCCTTTAACATCCAAATTACTAGTCGTTAGTCAAAATCTATGATTTAAAAAGGATCCAAAAAACTATGTGATAATAAATGGCTTTATGTGATTGCTATGCTTAAATAAATATCAACTGAAATCTTTAAGCAATTCTGTCACATACATAAACTATATCAAGCAGAGAAGCACATACCTGGAAAGAACTGAGGAAATACTTATGGATGAATTTGGGAGAAATGGTTCCCCTAAGTCTGATGAGAAACCAACACTGTGAAATAATGTGAGGAAAGCAGGAGAAACCAAGGCTGAAGAGGACCATAGAGCATGACACTCTGGAAAGCGTTAGTTTAACAGCAAATAAAGTCCATCAAACATCGTCGTTATAGATCTGATTTTGTGCACATGGGCACAGTCCTGCTGGAAAAGTAAAGGGTCTGGGTTTTGTGCAGAGGAACTTGAAAACTCTGTTTCTGTGAAATGGTAAGTAAATAGGAAAATTTACACTTCAAAGAGTGTCGATATTCATGGCCCTTTTCAGCTTTCCTTCGTTTCTCTTGCTTCCCAGCACTTCGCCAATCTCTCCTGCACATAGTTAGAAATGCTAAAGTTTCTATGTATGTTGTATGTAACACTGACCTTCACTGGAGTCCCTTTAACCACTTAAGGACCGCCTACTGCACATTTACGTCAGCAGAATGGCACGGCTGGGCACATCAACGTATATATATAAGCTCCAGGACCGGGACGCGGGATTCGCGGACCCGATCGCTGCTGGAGTGCGGCGATCCATCCCTGGAGCGGAAGAACGGGGAGAGCCGTGTGTACACACGGCTTCCCCGTGCTTCTCTGTGGCTGCAGCATCGATCGCGTCATGCCTGTAATAGGGGGACGCGATCGATGACGTCACACCTACAGCCACACCCCCCTACAGTTGTAAACAAACACATTAGGTCACACATCCCCTACAGCGCCATCTGTGGTTAACTCCCAAACTGCAGCTGTCATTTCCACAGTAAACAATGCAATTTAAATGCATTTTTTGCTGTGAAAATGACAATTGTCCCAAAAATGTGTCAAAATTGTCCGAAGTGTCCGCTATATTGTCGCAGTCATGAAAAAAATCGCTGATCGCCGCTATTAGTAGTAAAAAAAAAATAATTAATAAAAATGCAATAAAACTATCCCTTATTTTGTAAACGCTATACATTTTGCGAAAACCAACCGATAAACGCTTATTGCGATTTTTTTTACCAAAAATATGTAGAAGAATACGTATCGGCCTAAACTGAGGAAAAAAAATGTTTTTTTATATATTTTTGGGGGATATTTATTATAGCAAAAAGTAAAAAATATTGCATTTTTTTTAAAATTGTCGCTCTATTTTTGTTAATAGCGCAAAAAATAAAAACCGCAGAGGTGATCAAATACCACCAAAAGAAAGCTCTATTTGTGGGAAAAAAAGGACGCCAATTTTGTTTGGGAGCCACTTTGCACGACCGCGCAATTGTCAGTTAAAACGAAGCAGTGCCGAATCGCAAAAAGGGGCAAGGTCCTTTACCTGCATTTTGGTCCGGGTCTTAAGTGGTTAACTGAATAATTTGGTACCCGATAGGGGTGGATGGGCTGGGGGAGGCTCTCTATTAGCTTCCTCATGCAGTGCAGGAGCCCACCCCAGTTGCTACCATGGGAGTTAAAAGAAGAAAGACGAGACTTCCCCACTCCCTTACCTTCCCCCCCATTCCCCCTCACGTTGGAGGTTTACACGGTCCCCTACTCCAAGCACCACTTAACGGATGGGATTTCATGTACTTATTTTTCTATTCTGTGAGGTCTGTTGTTGCTACCATGGGAGTTAAAAGAAGAAAGACGAGACTTCCCCACTCCCTTACCTTCCCCCCCATTCCCCCTCACGTTGGAGGTTTACACGGTCCCCTACTCCAAGCACCACTTAACGGATGGGATTTCATGTACTTATTTTTCTATTCTGTGAGGTCTGTTGTGCTTCTCATGGCTCTTCATATGTGTTTGAAAAGATGTTACAGATATTTCTTTAAAAACCGTTCACTGTTTATCGCTGTCATGCTACCCCAATTTTGCATTACTGTATGTAACTCTTACTTTATAAACTCAATAAAAATTGTTTAAAAAAAAAAAAAAAAAAAGAATAATTTGGAGAGGTGTCCACTTTGGCCATAAAGTTGGTGTGATGGTCACATGGTCACAAATTTATGAGCATTTACAGTAGTGTTCATCATCTCTTCATTGCTTTTTCTAAAACAATACTGATGATTATTTTTACAATGGAATTGCTGGTGGTAAAAAAACAGAGGAGCCATACAACATGAGGAACCTCTACTGAAATTAGACCTATAGATTGTGAGGCGTTACATAGTTACATAGTTACATAGTTAATCAAATTGAAAAAAAGACACAAGTTTATCTAATTCAACCATACAAACATAAATAAATAAAATACAAAATATCGTACAATCACATACACCCAATTCTATAAACACAGTTGATCCAGAGGAAGGCAAAAAAAAACAGCAGAGCATGATCCAATTTGCTACAGCAGGGGAAAAAAATCCTTCCTGATGCCCCGAGAGGCAATCAAATTTACCCTGGATCAACTCTATCCATAAATGTTAGTACTCAGTTATATTATGCACATTTAGGAAAGTATCCAGGCCTTTCTTAAAGCAATCTACTGAGCTGGCCAGAACCACCCCTGGATGGAGTCCGTTCCAGATTTTCACAGCTCACGACCGATTTGAACAGATCTGTCTGCTGGGATTTTGGTTTGCTCGCGTGTACACACGAGCAAACCAAAATCCCCGCCAGCAGACAGCGCGCTGACGTGTCGGTGACGTGGCGGTGACGTTGACGCCGCCATGTCACCGCACCAGGAAGTTAAACACTTCCGCGCATGCGTCGAAACCATTCGGCGCTTGTGCGAGAAGACATGTCTGCTGGTTAGCGTACTAACCAGCAGACATGTCGGGCGGACGGTTTCCCAGCTGACAGATTTCAAAGCATGCTTTGAAATCTGTCGGGTGGCCAAATCCGTCGGCTCGCCCATACACACGGGCGAATCTGTCTGCTGGGACGGTCGGGCCGACCGTTTCCAGCAGATATATTTGATCGTGTGTACGCGGCCTTACTGTGAAGAAACCTTTCCGTATTTGGAGGTGAAATCTCTTTTCATCTAGATGTAAAGAGTGCCCCCCTGTCTTTTGTGTTGACAGTAAAGTGAATAACTCCAAGTTCACTATATGGACCCCTAATATATGTGTACATGTTGATCATATCCCCCCTTATTCTCCTCTTCTCAAGAGTGAATAAATTCAGTTCCTCTAATCTTTCCTCATAGCTGAGCGCCTCCATGCCTCTTATCAGTTTGGTTGCCCTTCTCTGCGCTTTTCTCCTTTTTGAGAACTGGAGCCCAAAACTGAACTGCATATTCCAGATGGGGTCTTACTAATGATTTGTACAGGGGCAAAATTATATCTCTCTCTCTGGAGTCCATACCTCACTTACAGTAAAACAAGAAAGGACTTTGTTCGCTTTGGAAACCGCAGCTTGGCATTGCATGTTATTATTGAGCTTATGATCAACTAAAACCCCCAGATCCTTCTTCACTACGGATCTCCCCAGTTTTACTCCCCCTAGCATGTATGATGCATGCATATTCTTAGCCCCCAAGTGCATAACTTTACATTTATCAACATTAAAACTCATCTGCCATCTCAGGTATTGTGATAGACAGCTGTAAAACACAAACATTAACCACTTAAAGACCCCCGCACGCACATATACGGCCACAACATGGCTCGTACAGGCACAAGGGCTTAAATTTACGTCCCCGCCTGAGTGCGGTTCGGGGTGCGGGGGTCTCCCTACCTCTGGGAGCGATCCGGGATCTGCGGGCGGATGTCCGTGATATCCGCCCCCCCCCGCGATCGCTCCCAGCCAATGGGAGCGCGCTCCCAGCCTGTCACTTCCTCCTCCTGTGTTTACACAGGAAGGAGGAAATGATGTATTCTCTCATCGCAGCGCTGTTTCCCAGCGCTGCTGATGAGAGAAGACATCACAAGTAAGTGTGCACCAACACAACACTGACACACACTCACATAGGCATATTAACCCCTTGTGATCGCCCCCCCCCACCCCCCTGTCACAGTGTTACTGAATGCAGTGATTTAATCACTGCATTTAGTGTCAGTGTGACAGGCACTGTAAAAAACAGTTAGTGTTAGGTTCAGGATAGCCCCCCCCACCCCCCCTAATAAAGTTTTAACCCCCTGATCACCGCCCTAGTTAACCCTTTCACTCCCTATTGCCAGCGTCACTAAGCGATCATTTTTCTGATCGCTGTATTAGTGTCGCTGTTCCCGCTAGGTAGCTATTTTTTTTTATTGCGATTTTTTTTTTTTTACTAAAGACATGTGGCTAAATAAATTTTGGCCTAAATGTTTGACTAAAATTTAGTTTATTTGATTTTTTTTTAACAAAAAGTAAAAAATTGTGTTTTTGTTTCAAAAATGTCGCTCTATTTTTGTATATAGCGCAAAAAATAAAAATCGCAGAGGTGATCAAATACCACCAAAAGAAAGCTCTATTTGTGGGAAGAAAAGGACGCAAATTTTGTTTGGGAGCCACGTCGCACGACCGCGCAATTGTCTGTTAAAGCGACGCAGTGCCGAATCGCAAAAACACCTTGGGTCATTTACCAGCGTATTGGTCCGGGTCTTAAGTGGTTAAAGAGCAACTATGGCCGCGTACACACGGCAGAGAACCTCGACGGGCAGAACACATCGTTCCGCCCGTCGAGGTTCTCTGCCGGCCGTCAGAATCTGTGACCTGCCCGTCGGGAATGGCAACCAGCCATTCATCCCGACGGGCCGTCGAGCAAATAGAGAACCTGTTCTCTATTTGCTCGACGGGTTTCCCGACGGGCGGGGCTCGCAGAGAGTGTACACACGGCCGAGGTTCTCGCTGGAATGCAGCTCCCAGCGAGGTTCTCGCTGGTTTCTGGAGAGAACCTCGGCCGTGTGTACGGGGCCTGAGGCTGCTCCCATGTACATATACAAACACTTTTATAGAATCTCTGCATTACTGTACCTTGAACACATTATTATAGAATCCTTTAACCCCTTCAATACCGGGCCATAGGGGATTTACATCTTGAACAACCCCTTGCCGATGAGACTGGACATCACAGGACGTCCTGTCTTCTCGGCGTTCTGTCGCTCTTCTTTTGTTTATAGCGCAAAAAATAAAAACCGCAGAGATGATCAAATACCACCAAAAGAAAGCTCTATTTGTGTGGGGAAAAAAACATAACGATTTAATTTGGGTACAGTGTTGCATGACTGCGCAATTGTCATTCAAAGTGCAACAGCGCTGAAAACTAAAAATTGGTCTGGGCAGGAAGGGGGTGAAAATGCCCTGTATGGAAGGGGTTAAAATAAGCAGATCCAATGCACATTGCATTTACAGCCTATACAATAGACTCAAAATTCAGTTTTAAAACTCTGAAAATGTGATATTTGTTATATGAGCATATTTCACATCAATTGAAAAACAAGAGTCATCTCCACTGGAATAAAATAACGTGTCCAGAAACACTAATAGATATTGTACTAAAAGTACACAGCGATGATACTGCGCTTAATGACATTGATAAATGTAGCAGATAGGGCTTTATCATCTATACACTCACCACATTCTGAAATTTATTGTTGTTTGTCAGTATTGCTGAATCACTGAATTACTTGAGTGTTGCATTACGTTAATTCACCTAACTTTGTTTAAGGTGTCTCTCAGTCCCAGAATGAACTCTTCATGAAATTATGAAAATGCTAACCAAAGTTCAATATAGAGCCATGCAAAAGGACAGAATTGATCAAAAACATGGTTCTAGGCCTAACAAAGAAACCTAATGTGTTTCAG
The DNA here is from genome assembly GCA_029574335.1 of Rana kukunoris. Lineage (NCBI taxonomy): Eukaryota > Metazoa > Chordata > Amphibia > Anura > Ranidae > Rana > Rana kukunoris. The sequence goes on from CM056052.1 coordinate 73,635,797, forward strand.
AAGCTTAGAGATTAAAAAAAAACTTGAAGCCCAACCTTCTCCACTCCCTACAATACAGTAAACTTTTATTTTTTTCAAATTTTTAATACATACAAGGGGTTGTAATGGAAAAAATGTTTTTCCCTAAATAGCTTACTTTACCTTAGTGCAGTCCTCCTTCACTTAACTCATCCTTCCATTTTGCTTTTAAATGTCCTTATTTCCTCTGAGAAATGCTCACTTCCTGTTCTTTTGTCTGTAACTCACCACCGTAATGCAAGGCTTTCTTCCGGGTGTGGAGAAAGCCTCTTGAGGGGGGAGGGGGCGAGCAGGAGTGTCACGATGCCCAGTAACACACAGCTCCTTTCTCTATCTGCAAAGTAGAGAGTGTCCTGACTTGCCTGCTCGCCCCACCCCCCTCAAGAAGCTTTCTCCACACCAGGGAGAAAGCTTTGCATTACGGTGGTGAGTTACAGACAAAAGAACAGGAAATTAGGACATTTAAAAGCAAAAATTGAAGGATGAGGTAAGTGAAGGAGGACTGCACTAAGGTAAAGGAATCTATTTAGGGAAAAAAAAATTCCTTTACAACCCCTTCAAGTAAGGCTGGGTTCACACTGGTACGATACGACAGCAGTATTACCTTGGACCCTGACTTTGCCCTACCCATTCACCTGGGGAAAAAAGTGTCAATAAAAGAAACACACTACAAAGGTTTTTAAAGTAATTTATTAGGCAGCACTGGGGTCTCTTCTGACTTTGGGGGTCTCTTACGACTTCTCGGCTCTCTCCGGCCTCTTCTTTGCACTCTCTGGCCTCTTTTCCAGATCTTCTACCACTGTCTGGTTTCTTCTGTCGGAATCCTCCTCTATCTTCTTCTCTTTTGCCCGCTCTTTTGCGGTTGCCTGGTCTTCTCTGTCATCTTCTATCCTTTTCTCTTCTTCTGATGTTGACACGACGCTCTTTCCCACTGTAATGCCGTATGCAAAACGATTTATATTAGAATGGGGCGTGCACACCGGGTGATGTCACCCGGTGATCCTGCCCCTTATGACATCACTGCCCACTCATGCTCCGGGTGGTGACATCATAAGGGGTGGGAATACCGGGTGACATCACCCGGTGACCACACCTCATGCCAATATAAGTCAATAAGCCAATATAAGTCCTTGTGCACCGCGCATACACAGCATTACAGCAGGAGAGAGCATTGTGTCAACATCAGAAGAAGAGGGAAGAAGACGACGGAGAAGACTGGGCAACCGATAACAAAAGAGCGGGCAAAAGAACAGAAGATAGCTGAGGAGCCTGGCAGAAGACACGAACAGCGGGATAGGAACCTGAGAGTGTGAAGAAGAGGCCAGAGAGCGGAGAAGTCGGAAGAAACCCCCGAAGTCAGAAGAAACCGGAGCTGCCTAATAAATTACTTTAAAAACCTGTGTAGCGTTTTATTTTTGACACTTTTTTTCCAGGTCAATGGGTAGGGGCAGAGCTTTATCCTGGCCTAGGCCAACAAGGCCCAGGCCTAGGGCAGCACTTTGCAGGGGGGCAGCTTGAAAAGAGTCCTCGCCGGCTTGCGCTACAGTGTTAGGAAAATTAGTCTAGCGCCCCCATAAAGCGACCGCGCTGCTTCTAGTATGCGGGCGGCCGGCTTTCTGCAACTGTCGGGGGGGGGCTTCCAATTTTGACTGTTTTGTCATTCTGGACCACAAACCTTCCTCACTGTGCTATATGTTTCTGCTGCACCATCTACTTAAAGTAGAACTATAGGCAACACTTTTACCATCCATGTCCCATTGCGAAGATTTCCCTTCACTTCCTGCTCTATGGGCAACCAGGAAGTAAGAGGAAATCTAAGTAAATTAAGGGAATCCATTGCCCCCCCAGGCCCTCAGAACTAGTGTCCTCACTCGAAAATTTCAGGGCGGGTTTTAAACAACACAAGGTGTGGCCGTGACAGGAAGGGGTGGGTCATATTTAAATTAGGGGGTGCACAAGTTTAGTCAGGCCTAGGGCAGCACAAAACCTAAATACACCTCTGGGTAGGGGTATGATGTACCCCATACTCGTTCACATAGGGTGGGGGCCCCTTATTAAAGGGGGCTCTGGATTCCAATAAGCCCCTCTCCCGCATACCCCAACAACCAGGGTTGTCAGGAAGAGGCCCTCGTCCTCATCAACATGGGGAAAGGGTGGTTTGGGGTGCCCCCTGCCCCAAAGCACCTACCCCCCATGTTGGTACGGTTGAAGAGGAAGGCGCTCGCTCGTCCCCACCCCTTTTCCTGAAATTCCGAGCTGCTTGTTTGCATAAGGGTCTGGTATGGATTTTGGGGAGACCCCCACACCGTTTTTTCAGCGTAGGGGGTTCCCCTTAAAATCCATACCAGTCCGAAGAGCCTGGTATGCTCTTAGAGGGGGAAACCATGCGGGTTTTGTATTTCAAATTTGGCGTGGCGTTCCCCCTCAATATCATCAAAGCACAAGTCGCATGCCAAAGTCGGATCATGCAACTTTTACATGACTTCAGTGATATTCAATGGACTGAAATAGGATCAAGGTTGAACCAAAGTAGTGCATTGAGCATTTTCAAAGTCGCACCGACATGTTAATACGGCTCCAATAGGGAAATAAGACATGAATTCCCAATGTTGGAGCGTTTGTCGCACTAGTGGCCTAAATCAACCCCACAATGTCTGTGAGGGACAACATCAGAAAGAAGGTGAGCACTGCAGGGAAGCATCATATTTTATTTTAGCTGGCCTGGGACAGTTAAAAATAAAGGCATCCCAAAAATGGAGTTAGGCTTTAAGGGAGCCAGTAAAACAGTGATTCTCAACCTTCTAGTGCTGTGACCCCTTGATAAAATTTTCCAAGTTGCGGGGACCCCTAACAGTAAAATTATTTTTATAGCGTGGGTTGTCAGCACCCAAGGCAAGACAAGTATTTTGCGCCCCTAACCCACAGACATTTAGCACTACCTGAGTCCTTTTAATGGCAACTATAATCACAGGTAATGTAACTCACTGCCTCTCCGGCTTCACTGTGTCTCCGACTTTGTGGTGTCTTGTAGCAGTGACACCTATGTCGAAATCAGGAGATAGGGTCTCCTCCAGCACCTCCCACTTCACATTTCTCACCAGTCAGCTGACCTCTAGTCTCTGTCCCCCAGCAATGCCGTGAACTGAATGGGCGCCTGCGAAGAGGCTGAGTGGGCGGCTGCGGGCTCCAGGAACAGCCCAGCTGGCTGGCCAAAAGCTCCAGGGTTAGCCCTGCTGGGTGGCCACAAAAAGCCTGGGAGAGCGGTGTGGGCTTCAGAAACAGCCCAGGATTCGGGGACCCCTGGAAAATCATCATTCGACCCCCGAGGGGGTCCCGACGCCCAGGTTGAGAACCACTGCAGTAAAGGGTCAATGAGAAGTTCATATGTTGTGCTGTGACCAATGGCTACTATGGTATAACCCTCTGCTTCAGCCTTGGCCAATGCAACAGATTTTGGGATTAGAAAAAATGCTACTTTTCTTCTACAAACTGTGAACACAAAAATGACTAAAAGGTATACACGATGATGACTGGTGTATAATTTAGAAAAATACACATTTGAATTTCTGGAACTGAGATCATCTAATAGTCCCTGGTTTGTGCTTAGCTTTGAAAGGATAAGGAACAAAGAAAAAGTATGCATCATTAAGCATATCAGCCAGAATTTTTTTTTTTAAGTATACAACATTAAGGCAATGTTACTGGTTAGAGAACCTTTAAAGTCCTAACAAAAAGACGTTTAAATATAGTAAGTCAATATTGAAATACTGTTTTTTCTTTATAAAAAATTAGTATGTAAACCTTGCGGGCTGAAAAGAGAGTGTTAGCAGAGAGGCTAACTGGAAAGCTTTCTTGTTTCAGAGTGTTTGGGTCCTTGATTTAATCCCTACCTAAAACACTATGGCCTGGATTCTCAAAGAGTGGGCGCACATTACGCCGCCGTAACTCAAACGACATATGCTACGCTGACGCAGCGTGGAGAGGCAAGCACTGAATTCAGCAAGCTTTGCCAGCGTAGCATAGAATTCAATGGCGTAGGCCGGCGTAAGTGGAAGTAGGTGGAAGTGGGAGTGACCCTATGCACAGCACCCCTATACGCATGCTCACAACCACGCCGGCGCAACTGCCTAAGATACGCCGGCCCACGGCCTACGCCGAGAACATAAATACGCCCGTCCAGCGCAAAAATACGCCCACTTGTTCCCTGCTGCAGACCTGTGCCAAGATGTCCGATCATGAAACTGAGAGGGAGAGGAGGAAGAAAACATTTTTGGCTGAGGAGAGGGTGATCCTGACCTCTGCCATCTCGAAATACGATGCCTTCCTTCATGGCGCACAGAGCAGGAATACCAGTGTAGCGCTACCCCCGAAAGAGTTGCTGGTTGTTGTTTGGGATCGGCTAATTAAGTTACCCTGTGGTGTGTCTAGGGGTAGTGGCAGGGAGTAGTAGCAGCAAGCGAATGTCCAGTCATCAAATGAGTTATTTCAAATGCTTTATTTAAAAGCCTGGCACGGCCAACATCAACAGAAGGCAGAATAGAAAAGGTTGATGAAGCAGCAGAGAACAGTGCGGTATCAGGCCTGGATAACAAGGAAAGCAAGTCTGCTTTCAACTATATGTAGAACTTGTCGCCACTCCAGTCCAAATGGGTGAAGTGCTCCCGGACAGACTTCTGCCACAAGCCTGGCAGCCGAAATGTCACTTATAGATCGCTGAAAGGAACAGGCCTCTGCCACAGGCCTGGCTCAGGCCCCTGCCACAGGCCTGGTACTTCAGAGAACAAATTAGATCTTGAGCGAATCCTCCCAGTAAATGCAATGAATAGTCAATGACTGACAGCTGACATATACCTGTCAGCTTGTGTGTATGTTTTTAATCGAGAAAACTGACGTGGAACTCGACGAGAAAAAAAGAGAACAAGTTCTACTTTTCCTCGTCGGGAGTCTCAATTTCCTCGTCGTGTTCCCCGACGGGCTGGTTTTCGACGAGAAACGTTTATGTGTATGCTTAGAAAGCTGCGCATGCTCAGAATAAAGTATGAGACGGGAGCGCACCTTCGGTAAAAGTAGCGTTTGTAATGAAGATAGCACATTTTCACACTGTAACAGACTGAAAAGTGCAAATCGTCTCTTACCAAACTTTTACTTAACATGCAGTAAGGTGAGATTAGCAAAAGCAGCCCCAAGGGTTGTGCCAGTGGAATTGAACTTCCCCTGCCGTTGTATGTGTTGTACGTCACCGCGTTTGAGAAAGAGGAGATTTGGTCTTGACTGTGTGTACGCAAAGACAGCTTGTCAAGTTTCTCGACAAGCCTAACAAGGAACTTGTTGAGGAAAACGATGTTTCATTTACGACGAGTTCCTCGGTCGTGTGTACGAGGCCTTTCTCTTCTAGCTTCTGCCGGAATCGTTCTCCAGGCTGCTAGAAAGGTCTCAGACAAGGTGCACTTGATAGCACTCCACCTGGGACAGGAGTTGGCGCTACAGAGGAAGCATCAGCTTATGTGACTCCTACTCCCTCCACAGCTGCTTCCTTCCTTCTCTGTCGACACCGGCACTCTGATGCTCTGGGATGGCAGGTCGACAACCTGTTGAATGCGATCAAGGCTTCTGGACCCAACATTCCAGACCATGAGCATGTGCTTTCCTGGTTTTAGGTCACAGGCCACATCAGAGGGCTCACAGGTTGAGCACCTCTGTGATACGTATATTTTTTCTGTGATTTTTTTTTCCCCTTCATTCTTTGGTAATGTGACCTCAGTCTTCTTTAGTCTAATAAGTTGGGAAAGAACTGAAATTAAGAAGAAGAAATTAACATCCGCATATTGTCTCTTTTGCTGATATCCCAACTCTTGCCTTGTAAGAAAGCTGATATGATGGGCAACAGTCAATTACCTAGATAAAGGACATGATATGGCCATGTGGGAGAGACAAGCCTTTTTTCCAGGGTGACGGTCTTACAATGAGGGAAGAGGCTGTTAGTACTGACAGTAAGGAAGGAGAAAATAGAAAGTGCTTTACTCGTGAAGTGTTTTCTATTTTTAAATAGTGTAGCACCCTCCTAGAGAGGTACTAGGATTAGTTAGATTAAGTGTTGGCTCACTGTGTTCAGTGGAGCTGTCATTTTGTTTGCTAGGTAAATTTAGCTTGGAAGTAGATATAGGTGAAAAAACTTAAAGTATAATGTGTACCTATAAACAGCGCTGTCATTGCGCATTCTCCAAATTCTGTCAGTGAACGTCAATGACGTCAATCCCCATTCACGGACGTTTTACGCAAACTACGCGAAAATTTTTAAATTTGACGCGATGACGACGGCCATACTTAACATAGGATACTCCACTAGGGGGCTGGTTTTTCTTTACGCCGCGTATCTCTTACGGAAACGTCGGAAAGTCACTGCGTCGGGCCCGAATACGTTCGAGAATTGCCGATTCTCGCTGATTAACATATTCTCGGCGTTAATCAGCGGGAACGCCCCGAGCGCCATTTTTAAAATTGCAGTTCCGATACGTCAGCGAAATACAATTACGCCGCTCGTATAGGAACTCCAACCCGGCGTTTCTTGTTTTCTGCTTACAGAAAACAGAAACGCCTGCTCAAAGTGAGAGTTAGGTTGGAGTATCACTGATACTCCAGCCTAACTCTACCTGAATCTGGCCCCATGTGTTTCAGATAATAAATCTTCAAAACAATCTTCAAACAATCTTCCACCACACCTCCAGTGTTCAGTGCATCCATCACCCGTCAGAGTGCTCACTCACCAAATAAAGATGCCGCACACTCTCGTGTGCAGGCAAACCAGCTTGTAACACCACAACTTCTCAAATTCATGATCCAAGGATGATCCACACCATTCCACATAAAGTGAGATAAAAATGAAGCACAATAGTGTAATACCGTAAAACCAATTTTAATACACTAAAAGGTGAACAAAAATACACTCACAAACGCCCGTGTAAAAACGACATGGTATCACATCACTTGTCCAAATAGCAATTTTCCAAACGCACAGAGTAACAGGTCCTCTTTGGTTGGCAATTCATTCACGGCGGACCCCCACTAAATAAGTCGCTATCGACGAAACATGTCGGGGCGTGGCCTAAGAGAGTGTGTTTGAACTAACGTGACACAAGTTTGAGCATCCCGAGTGCCGTTTGGAGTTTTTTTCTTTGCTTTTACTTATCAACTGATCTACCCAGCAACCTTCCCATCAGATTAAGCTGCGGAGTGGTGAGACTTCACATAGTTTAGTGGGGGTCTGCCGTGACCGAATTGCCAACCAAAGAGGACCTGTCACTCTGTGCGTTTGGAAAATTGCTATTTGGACAAGTGATGTGATACCATGCCGTTTTTACACGGGCGTTTGTGAGTGTATTTTTGTTCACCTTTTAGTGTATTAAAATTGGTTTTACGGTATTTCACTATTGTGTTTCATTTTTATCTCACTTTATGTGGAATGGTGTGGATCATCCTTGGATCGTGAATTTGAGAAGTTGTGGTGTTACAAGCTGGTTTGCCTGCACACGAGAGTGTGCGGCATCTTTATTTGGTGAGTGAGCACTCTGACGGGTGACGGATGCACTGAACACTGGAGGTGTGGTGGAAGATTGTTTGAAGATTGTTTTGAAGATTTATTATCTGAAACACATGGGGCCAGATTCAGGTAGAGTCCCATTGACAACGTCCTACGACGAAACGCGTCTGGGTAGACGTGCGGTGACGTCATTACGCTTTGGAGGAGGGTCCTTGCTGATCTGTTTGCCGGCCGGCAACTTTGTATTTTATATGCCTGTCTAACTCATCTCCCATGTGAGTATTCTGGTTTTTACTATTTTAAATAAATGTCCCAGCGGGATTACGCTATGTCTGCCTCTATTTATCATTTACATATGATCTAATTGGTGGAGTTACTGAGTGGAGCCCCGGTGTAAACACTGCCCTAGGATTTGGGATTCGTCCTGGTTCTCTAAAGGCCGCGGCTGGGTCACAGCCGACTGTTGATTACAGCCATTCCTCTGGTAAGCTGCTTATACTTCTGGTGGTGGGCCACATTGAAAAGCCAAGTTCGAGCACAGTGGTGTTTATTATATGTCCATCCTGATTAAAGACCAGCGGAGATTTGTCTTGGAGCCAACCTACTACTTCTCTCATGTTTGAAGGATTGTTTATCTCCACACGACTGATATATGGACTCTTTTTGATTGTATCGAGTCCGGGTGACAAGGCGCAGCTCTAAATCTTTGTTTTTGTTGTATTTCCCCTTGTGTTTCGGCACAAGAGCTGCCGCCTCCCCCCTATTTTTTATTTTTTATTTTTATGTTAGTAACTGACCACACCGGTACTAATTGATTATTTAACTGTGACAAGCGCAATTTTTTCTCTGTATTATAATTCAGATGCCTGGTGCTCGATTAGGGGCAGGACACCTCAATAGGGGGCAGCAGCGGCAACCATAGATAGATTAATGCAATGCATGAATCTATCTATAGTGATAGACAGGTGCAAGAGAGAGGGGGCAGCGCTCCTGCTCCCTTTATAGACGCACCGCCACTGCCTACGTTACTACAGGAATCAGTAATCACATAGTGGCCAGGGAGGAAGCATATTGCAGGGGTACCCGCATTCAACACTCACAAAAGTATTGAATGTTTAAGGCATGGCTGGAGGCTGCAGCGCTGGTGGCAGAGAAGTCTGGCTAGCTTCTCATTTATTTTTATTTTTTTACATGTTGACATTTTTCATAGGAAGCAAAAGAGTTGCTTTAAATGCCAGGGCCATGGTCTGTACTCGGTCCCACAATGTCTAAGTGCATTATACAGAGGCATCAAAGAATTCATTTATGTAAGGTAAAAACCTAGAAGATAGGAGACAGCCAGAAAAAGGAGAGAAGACAGCAATATTAGACAAATCTAAAGAAATGATTTAGTGATTTATTTATTTTTTATTCAGGGAAGATAAATGTGTAAGTAAAAATTGAAAGGTTAGAAGCAGCATAGACATTGTAAACACACTTACAACATACTTCTTTCGTCAATTCAGATTTTTTTTACTGTTTATTATACTAGGAATTTCTGACACTGGCAAAGGAATTTCAATAGCTAGCCTCAGCAGTCTGAAGAATGAGAAACATGTTGCCATTGTTGTGGTCTACATATATAGCATTTCAATAAAATAAATTAGAATGGCTTTCGATTAAGTGAATTTTTTTCAAAAGTAAATTTTTAAGTTTTAACTGACGATTTTTATCTGTTGTACAGTATATACTATATAACCTTCCAACACAGAAAACAATCCTTGGCTTGCTTTTTATGTTTTATTAGGGCTTGATAACTTTGATGGGGTAGGGATTTATAGAAAGCCCAACTTGAATAATGTCCAGAACCATGAACCAGGAGGCAGCTTCCTCCCTATTTTAAGGTGACCGGATTTTTTAAATTAAATCCGGGGACATATTTTCTTTTTTACTAGTAATGGTGGCAATCAGCGGCTCTCTGCCCATCGCCGCCGCCGCCCGCCTCACAGCCTGTCAAGTCTTACTCTCTCCGTGCCCCGGCTACTACTGGGTGGGGAGCAGGGGAAGATTACTTCACCAGTGAAGGCAAGGAGACTAACAGGGAGGTGGCTGGCCAGGACTTGAGCCAAGGCAGAAGAACATGCAAGCGGAGATGAATGGCGATGCCCCCGAAACTGAAGAAATATTCCCTCTGCTCCAACCAGTAAATGATCATCAGAATGGGGCACAGATAATGGAAACAAATAGACCCCCTAAGCCAGTAGGAGCGGCAGAACAGGGGTGTGCAATTCAGATTTTTTTTATTAATTCTGCACTGACTGTCCTTGAAATTGCCCCAGCCCCTTTTCAAATCCCATCTTGGGACAAAACTGGGGACAGACTTGGTCCGGGGACAGTGTCCTCAATTCAGGGACTGTCCCTGGAAACCGGGAATGTCTGGTCACGCTACCCTATTTACAAAAAGTCCTCTTCTTCCTTTCTCCTGCACAAACTTGGTTTTGAATGCACGACATCCTGTGGAAACTAGCAGGATGTTACTAATTCAGCAAAGGCCCACTACAGACAGGAACTCTCAGTCCCTTGACAAAGTAGTGCAATGAAAGTGAACAGCATGACATTCCTCCTTCTGCTACCCTAAGGCCATTGATCCCAGCTCCGCTTGCTTGCATGGCCAATAGCTCACCTACCTGGCTGCCACTGGCCATGCCCAGCTGATCTTCCTTCCACGCCTCCTGACTGACTTTCAGCCCCAGTCCTGCCCAACTAGCTCACACACATGGACACCTCCCAGGGCAAGGTTAGAAGAAGATACGCAGTCTTCAGTCTCTCCTCTTGTCTGTCACTGCACTGTGCTGATCTACTCACTGTCTCTCCTTGCTCCTTGACGCTGCCTCTCCGGAATGAATCCTTACACTTCCTCCTGTGTTAGGATCCTACCAGGCCAGTTTTCCTGAGCACCCTGCCAGAGGTAGAACACCTCCTCCCCCAGTAAGGGGTCCCTCAAAGGCCACCGACAGCCTCACTCAGGACTGCTTCTCCATCCTCCACCCAATTCCCCTGCTGGAAGGGCCCATGTCTATTTATCGGGTTGTCTCAGTCCCCTGCCAGCCCTCTTCTGGGGATTGGCTGAGGCTCCATAAATATGGCCTCTAGTAACCCTGACCCAATTCAGTGGCCGATTCCTGGCCAGAAATATGTTTTCCCTACTCTCAACTATAGCAGCACACACTAGGGGGTGCTACATAGATATAGCAAATACATATTTAAAAATAAATTCCAGATTGCATATTTTTACATAGTTACATTGATCCAGCTTGAACCAATGTAACTATGGGCCAGATTCATGAAAGGTTACGCTGGCGGATCGAGTGATCCGCCAGCGTAACAGTGGCTTTGAGCCGGCGTTTCTGTTTTCTGTAACCAGAAAACAAGAAACGCCGGGTTGAAGTTCCGATGCGATGAGCGTAACTGAGTTTCGCCATCGCATCGTTACTTCAACTTAAAAATGGCGCCGGGGGCGTTCCCGCCGATTTACGCTCAAAAAATATGTTAATGAGCGGAAATCGGCAATTCACGATCGAAATCCGGCGCGACGCAGTGACGTTACGACGTTTCCGGACGGGATACGCGGCGCATAGATATACCTACATGGGGTTGGAGTATCCTATGTTAGGTATAGGCGTCGTCATCGCGTCGGGAAAAAAAAAAAAAACGTCGCTTGCGTAAAACGGTCATGAATGGGAATGTGACGTCATTGACGTTCATTCACAGATTTTGGAGCATGCGCACGGGGATGTTTTGACACTCGACGCATGCGCAGTACGTCGGCGGCGGGATCGCGCGTAGTTAGCATACTACACACCCCGTACCCGCGACATTTGAATTCCGCCGGCTCATTTGCGATGCGCTGCCGCAACTTTAGGAGCAAGTGCTTCGTGAATGACAGCACTTGCTCCTAAAAATTCGGCAGCGCAACGCAAATCAGAAGCGTTACTCCAGAGCAAAGATGCTCTGGAATACGTGAATCTGGCCCTATGTATATATCATTCTTGAAGGATCCCCCTAGAAGCTGGAAACCATTGAAGTATACACCACTATTTCAGTGATCTCCACTTGCCTCCGAGTCCTGTGTTGAGTAGCTATCTTGGCATAGGCAATATTCAGAAATCACTTTTCATTTTGACAATGAATGCAAATCCTTCTCTGATTTGATAGGATGGAGAGACGGGGTGGTGATGTCACATGCACTGTGTCCAGTAAGAAGGAAGAAATCCACTCAGCATTGGACCGAGAAGCTAATGGAAAACAAAAAAGAATGGCAATGGAACTGTTCTTTAAAGAATATGACGATCAGCCCACGGGAAATCACCCTGGCTAGATACACTCCATAATTACCTGGCCCTGTTAAGTGCTGAGGTCCATGCCCCAGACAAGTGAGTGGTGAGGTTAGTCCAGAGGTCCAGTAATCACACCTAATCCGAAACAATCTCATAGCGTCCAGCTCAAACAGATGGGAGGGAAGAGTAGTTCCACAGGAAAAGATGTCTCCTACCATCATCCTAACATGTGAAACCTGGTTACCGTATTTACTGAATTTGTAGTTGTTTTGGTTCTTAGTTATAGCTCTATATGTTTTAGTTTTGAAATGCACAGTGAGTTGTACGCTGTCATGCACATGGCTATGTGTACCAATTGGCCAGGGTATGCCCCAATGGCCCTGTTTTGCACCTTCACAGTGAAAATTTCCAATAAAAAAAAAAAGTAAAAAGAAGAATATTCTTCTTTGGCTCATAGTAATCTGTTTATAGCTATGTTGTAATCTTAATCTTCCTCAGTTCATCCCAGGATTTACTAAACACCCTGAACTTCAGATCCCACCAGACATAACCAAAGAACTCCCTATTATCAAAGATCAGATACTCCAGTGACTGCAATATAGAAGTAAAAGCCTTTATCCAACTGTCTCACCATTGTGATAGGAATTCACAATAGATCAAATGATCTAGTTGCAGGCAGATCTAGTAAGGTAACTATTCTTATTACCAACATGCAGTGTATGACACAGGAAACTAAGACACCAGGACCTTTGTTTTATTCTCCTGCCACATCAGATTTATATATAGTTACATAGTTGGTAAGGTTGAATAAAGACAATAGTCCACCCAGTTCAACCTGTGTAGGTGTACATGTGTCACTTTGTATAATTATTTCCCATATCCCTGTATGTTGTATTCTTTAAGATGCATGTCTAAAGCCCTGTACACACGATCGGTTTGTCTGATGAAAATGGACCGATGGACTGTTTTCATTAGACAAACCGATCGTGTGTGGCCCAGTGTGTTTTCCACCGGTGAAAAAAAAAATAGAACATGTTTTAAAATGTTCCTATGGATAAAAAACTGATAGAAAAAAATGATCGTCTGTGTGGAACTCCATCAGAGAAAAATCCATGCATGCTCAGATTCAAGTCAACGCATGCTCGGAAGCATTGAACTTCGTTTTTCTCAGCACGTTGTAGTGTTTTACGTCACCGCGTTGGACACGATTAAAGTCTGCTTCATCGGATGTCCGACGAAAAAATCCATCGGATTAGATTCCATCAGATATCCGATCTTGTGTACAGGGCATTAGAGCTTTTTTAAATATCCATACTCCCCACTGCCACCACCGATTGTGAAAGGAAGTTCCACTTTCTTATTGCCCTGACAGTGAAAAACCCTGTGCTCAGGTTAAACCGCTTCTCTTCCAATCTCATTGTGTGGCCCCCATGTCCTCTTATACTCCCTGAGGTTGAATATGTTTTTCCTATGCTGGGATCAACATTGAGGTATTTGTAAATCGCTATCATATCCCTTCTCAAGTGTCGCTTCTACAGAGAGAATATATTTAGAGCTTGTAGACGTTCCTTGTTATTGAGGTCCTCCAGTTCCCTTTTTAATTTTGTTGCCCTTCTTTGGACTCGCTCCAACTCCAGCACATCCCTTCTGAGGACTGGTGACCAGAACTGGACAGAATACTTGAGATGTGGCCTAACCAGAGTTTCAAAAAGTCAGGTGATCTATGTTCTGTGCCACCTGGACAGCTGTCTGGGTTGATGTGTGTCGTATGCCCCGGGCTGCTAGGTCGGAGATTGGGCCTATCCCGGGGCATCTGGCTGCCAGGCTGTGTGAGGGCCTATCCAGAAGTAAGAGGGCAGCGCAGGGTTGGGACTGCGGCTTGCAGTCCAAGCAACAGGGATGGTTCTGCTGGCCAGAGAGCCTGTCATAGTCGGAGGTAGAAGGGAAGCTGTCACCACTAAGGGACCACCAGTCCAGCAAGTACCGGAGCTGTATTCTCAACGAACGGACATGGTGGATAGTGATGAGCGGAATACGCCATATTCGATTTCGCGATATTTCACGAATATATAGAAGAATATTCGCGAAATATTCGTTAATATCGAATATTCGTGATATTTTATCAAAAAAAAAATTTTGCAAAATTTCGCTAATGCGAATGCGAAATTTCGCTAATGCAAATGCGAAATTTCGCTAATGCGAATGCGAAATTGATTGCGAAATTCTCGTCAACACGTGAAAACGGAGATCATTTCCTGGATTACTAAACTAATATGCACTAAACACTAACTCTACTTACACAAACTTATATGACTAAACTAAAGCTAAATTTTTTTTGTTTTGTTTTTTTTATACACAAAACACAGAAGGGCAGAGAAAGTATTCGCGAATGTTCGCATTACGAATATTCGCATTGCGAATTTTCGGCAACATAAAACGATCGCCTCAGCTACTCGGCCCAGGGTCTCTAATCATACCAGCAATGCTTTTAGACGTCGATGGAGATCACTAGGATGTGATCTGTTTTAAAAAGAAATTTGAAAAAATACGAATATTCGCAATATCGAATATTCACCGCGATATTAAATTTATTCGCGAATACTCGAATATGCAATATTTCGTTACGAATATTCGCAATGCGAATATTCGTGAGCAACACTAATGGTGGATAATCAGGAAACTTCAGGCAGTGATCAAGTCAGGGATCCAACCAGCGGAGGTGAAGCTTGCAGAGCAGCCTTGTGCGTCAAGCCAGGGACTTAATCGGTTAGCAGTGGTGAAGCTTGAAAAGTATCTTAAGTGCCAAGCTAGGGTGACGCAGCAGGGAAGCATAGGTGATGCTTGAGGGAGATACCACCGCAAAAGCCTTGAGGAGCTTACGGGAGTCCAGTGAGAGACTAAGAGCTCAAGAGGCTGAAGCGCTACAAGTGGACTTTGTGGTGAAGCTGAGAAAACTGTTGAACTTTGTGCTAGGAGCTGTTAGAGACTGTTGTCATAGGAGACAGCAAACCTGCACATGCAGAAGTGGCATCTTGCTGGGGCCTTTCCCCTATTAAAGTCTTGGAGTCTGCTAATTGAAAAATGTTTAACTAATTAAGGGTGTCCTGCCCCTAACTCTTTTTCTCTTGCAAAATATAAAAAGGACTGTTAAAATAAATAAAACCTCTTTTGCATTCAAGAAGTGTCTGGCGCCCAATCACATTCACCATCTTTGCTCCCACTATGCCTCACAACCCACTACATCATATTGAAGGATGTCAGCTGTCTTTGGCCTTGAAGGTTATCATTAGACTGGGAGAGGTAAAAGACTTTGCCACATGTGTTTACTCCAATACATTCAATACATTCAAACATCTCACTTGGCCTCTGTATGTCATTACTCTCTATTGATGATTACCATTGATGATGCTGCATCCCACTTACATCCTAAAGGAACCCTATGATCACATCATACATGTTCATGTTATAACATCAGTAGCAATACAAACAATAGTATAGTTAGATTTGACAATCCATTAGAAGCTTACTTGAAAAAAATGTCTTTCATGTTGTGAAAAGGTCGTCTAGAGCCCAGGGTGAACATGCTACATTGCAACCCCCCCCCCCCCCAAGATGCATAAGCATCATGTGTCAGTGAAAGACCCCTCCCTTGCTAACCTGCATGCTCATTCTCTAATCTAAGCATAAATTCCCCCTCCTCCCAACACAAAGATGCCCCTTGCTGAAATCACCCTTCCCAGCACAACTATGTACCAAGCCTAAATCCTCTCTCCACATATGCCCCCAGCACAATTCCAACCCCCTCCACAAAAAAAGTTTCCCCTATTACCACTAAAATTTCCAATCCAAGCACAAATCTGCTCCCCCCACTCCAAATTCCCGCTTCCAACAAATTTGCCTCCCCAATCCCCCATCCTATCACATTTTTCCACACAAATTTCCCCTCCTAGCACAAATACTCCCAATCTTCCCTACGAGCACAACCCATGTCCCCCCATCCCCAAAAGAGCAGCGGAATAAGTTGGTCTTTGGGGGCAGATTTGTTTTTCACTGATTATGTGCCAGAAAAAAGTTTATAAGCCACAGTACATATTTTGCAGTGCAGCTTGTACACATTTGTAAAGGAATGGGTTGCTTTAGAGATCGTGAAAACCACCTCAAGGAAATGTGAGGCCTAAGGCAAATATGGAATGCAGGGACTTAAATTCGATACTGACTGCATTGCTTAATTTTAGTACCAGCAATGAGAAGTTTGTGAGCAGTCTTTCACATCACTAGGGCGTCTATTTATAATGGAAAGCGATATCCCCTCACCTCTTGTTCTTATG
The DNA here is from genome assembly GCA_029574335.1 of Rana kukunoris. Taxonomy (NCBI): domain Eukaryota; kingdom Metazoa; phylum Chordata; class Amphibia; order Anura; family Ranidae; genus Rana; species Rana kukunoris. Next base: position 73,651,996 of record CM056052.1, read on the forward strand.
ACAGGTGTAAAAAATTGGATTTTCCATCACTTTTTGCCCCAGGACAAACAGAGAGGTTGAGTCTCCTTGCAATACAAAACCTGACAGATGTTCTAACTATTTTCTACTCTATAAAAAATAAAAATGTTATGGTTAGAGAGAAAAATTTTTACTGTAAAAACACCCAAAACTTTATTTGTTTATATTCTTCGATAGAGTGTGGCTGGATTAGAATCTTTGTCTGGTTTTTGGGGCTGTTCAGATGGGGTGATTCAACCCTCGATTTGTCATTGTGGCAAGTAGCCATTGTGTCCGGCAAACATAGTGATAGGAAATCCAAAATTTTTGAGTTTTCAAAGGAACTGAAGGGGAATTCATCCAATTGTCTAAGAGGGGATTCCCCCACTACCTACATTCTTCTGTGTCTCTGAGACAGGAAGTCAAAGGAAATCCCCCCACTGGGCAACAAAAACACCTAACAGGGATCTTAACTGTGTCCTACTCTATCTAAAGCACATTATGGCAAACTTACCTCTGGGTCTGCCTCGTTCCACCAGTGACAGCTCCATGCTGTCCCTCTCTAATCTGCAGCCGCCATTGTTGTGTCTGCTTCTGACATCCTACCCTTTCTTTCATAGACCAGTGGTAAAGCTACTCCCATGCATGGGATAGTACCCTGTGTTGCAAAGGTGCAGCAGGCAGCGCTAAAAAATCCTAGTAAAAAGGGAAATTTGGTTTTGGTAGAATACTAGCAAATTTGGTTCAGAGTTCAGTTCCACTTAAAATGATTATTTACACCCATTTACTAAAAAATCTCATATAAGCTTTAACATTTTAATGTAATTTCAGAAGTAATTCTCTATATTTTGAAATCTGGGGCTTTTACTAAACTAATAACGGTTGATCGTGCCTAAAAAGTCCTTCCTGTTTTGGTGTGACAACATTTTGTCATTGTCTTCCAACTGTGCTCCAATATGCTATGCTGTTCTCACCATCAGGATACCTGCCCTGAAAGATGGTGCGCATGTACGATAATGAGCATGTACAAAGGAAGTGACTGTAGGAGATCAGCTGTAGTGATTAGCTTTGAATTTGTGTTAACCATGGGTCCAACCCTAAGGCCCCGTACACACGGCCGAGAATCTCGACAGGCGGAACACATCGTTCCGCCCATCGAGGTTCTCGGCCGGCCGTCAGAATCGGCGACCAGCCCGTCGGGAAAGGCGACCAGCCATTCATCCCGACGGGCCGTCGAGCAAATAGAGAACCTGCTTTCTATTTGCTCGACGGGTTTCCCGACGGGCTGGGCTCGCCGAATCCGTACACACGGCCAAGGTTCTCGGCAGAATGAGGATCCCAGCGAGGTTCTCGCTGGTTTCTGCCGAGAACCTCGGCCGTGTGTACGGGGCTTAACTCAGTCTGTTCTCAGAATGGTTGAACAGCCTGGCCAGATTGTACTCCCCCACCCACATTAAGAGGTCATTCACTTAACATAGATATCACTACTGCATCTGATAGATTCCCATCAGCTTGTTTTAAATTGTAAACAAGCCAGTGGGAATCCCGGGTGATGTCATTGGCCAAATGTGGTCAATACTGTTGTTTACATTCCAGCAACACAAGGTTAGTGCCATTTGCGACTGTAGTATAAGGCCCCTTTCACACGGGGCGGATCAGTAATGATCCGGCTCCGTATGCTCAGCGGGGATCTCTTCGTTAATCCCTGCTGAGCCTGCAGATGACAGGGCGGTCCCCGCACACTGTGCAGGGACCGCCCTGTCTTTTCTCCGCTCTCCCCTATGGGGGGATCAGATGAACACGAACCATATGTCCGTGTTCATCCGATCCAATCCACAGACGGAAGAAAAAATAGGGTTTTCTTCGGTCTGCAGAATCGGATCATTGCGGAGGCGGACGAGATCAAGTGTCAGCGGATATTCATCCGCTGACACCCGCAATCTCATAGGTACCAATGTATGTCGCTTTTTCATCCGCAAACGGATGAATGAAAAAACGGACATACGGTATGCTGGTGTGAAAAGGGCCTTAGTGGGAGAGCATTGTTGCGTCGGCGGCTCACTCATCATCAATCATGTTCGATCTACATGCTGTATGAGGTGATTGACATTGGTTTTGTGGTTGTTTTTATTTACTTTCTCTTTCTTTATTTTTGTGAATGAGTAACAAGGGTTCATTCACGTAGAGGGAAGGCCTGGATATGCTGGAGATCCTCTTATTTTAAAGGCATATTCCAGATTCAGATTCGTCCCCCCAACATACCTCCAATGTGGGGACAATGTAGGAATGTGTGGATAAGGCCCTTGTCCTTATTAAAGCGGAGTTCCACCCAAAGGTGGAGCTTACCGTTATCTGATTCCTCCCCCTGCTGTTTTTGACAGGTACCCTGTCCCCACTTTCGTCGGACCTCACTGTGGCAATGTACGTCAGAAGTCTGGCCCCCTCTTTTTCCCTCCTCCTTCCCCTGCTGCCAGTACGAGAGTGCAGCGTGCTTCGTGCATGTGCAGCAGTAAAGCCTTTACAGCCGGGTTCCCTTACCCGCAATGGAATGCGGCAGTACCCGACAGCCAATAGAAACAGCGGCTTGGGTGCCAACATCGCTAGACTCCAGGACAGGTAAGTTTCTTATTATTAAAAGGCAGCAGCTACACTACAGTATGTGTAGCTGCTGACTTTTAATTTTTGGAGGGGGATGCTGGAACACTACTTTAAATTGTTTTTTTTCTGCCCCCGTTCCTTGTCACCTTTGTAAGACACACTCCCAATGTTAAGACTTGTTGGTCTGCTATGAAGAAATGTAGGGACACACTCTCACTCTCCCATCTTTCCTGACAAGCCAGGATGCATGCCTGGACAAAGGTCTACTATGAATTTTTGGATTTTAAAGGGGTCTAACACAATTTTTGTGTTTGATCATTTCTTCTTAAGTAGATAGTACAGTTTTTTTTGTAAAGTGTGTACTTTTTCTTTAAAGCGGATGGTTCACCAAAAACAAATATTAAAAGCCAGCAGCAACAAATACTGCAGCTGCTGACTTTTAATATTAGGACACTTACCTGTCCTGGAGTCCAGCGGCGTCCGCAGCAGAGGATGAGCGATCGCTCGTCACCCTGCTGCTCCCCCCTCCATCCACGGCGAGGGAACCAGGAAGTGAAGCGCTCCGGCTTCACTGCCCGGTTCCCTACGGCGCATGCGTGAGTCGCGCTGCGCCCGCGATTGGCTCCCGCTGTGTGCTGAGAGCCGAGAGTTCCCAGCATACAACGGGAAAAGCCCGTCTTTTGCCTGAGACTGCGGGCCGGAAGTGGGTGCGGATACCTGTCTTTAGACAGGTATCTGCACCCCCTCCCCCCTGAAAGGTGTCAAATGTGACACCGGAGGGGGGGAGGGTTCCGATCAGCGGATCTTCACTTTAGGGTGGAGATCCGCTTTAAGTAATCAAAAACTTGGGGACTCGGTTATAAATGAACAGAGTGAGTGATTGGTACCAATCACTTATTGTGTTCATTAGGAAAAGGAAGGGGCTGGTAAATGACACATTTACCTGCCCCTTCCATGCTCTCCATCTTGAAACGATCCCCTGCAGCAGCCAGCAGGAGAGGAGGAGAAGCTGGAAGCACTGCATGGGGGAAGGGGACCAGGGGAGCACACAGGGGGCAGAAGAAGGGGAGGACAGGACAGAAGAAGAGGAACAAGGGACAGGAAGGATGGCAGAGGTGGGATCTACTGGAACCAATCCCCTGCTGGCGGGAGGAAGAAGAGGAGGAGCAGGTTTTCAGCAACTGCGGGAGGAAAATATAGGGGATTGGTTCCAGTAAATGCTGCCGGTGTTAAACCTAATGTGACAGGGAGGCAGCATGGCCCCCCGAAGCATGGGTGGGGTCGCAATGTAGGGCCCCTCAAGCTCCACCAGTGCAGTTAATTTTTTTTTTTAATGAATCCAAACTTTGAATAGTAACTTTTTATAATTTTTATAAGTTTAGCTTTTAATCCAAAACACATTTATTTTTAAATTGTAAATGCTGCTGCACAATTTATTTTTGTTTAAGCCCCCACATTAAACAAATCTGATTTATAATGTGTCTGCAATTCTGCGGACATTATATAATAAAAAATCACTTTGCAATGTAAGTTATTAAAATGTAATGTGATAGAATTTATTGAATACATCGTAATTTTCTCTTGAGATGCCTAAAGCTATCACTGCTATTGTGCTGTTTTCCCAGACCTAGGCCCAGGTCATCACACTAATCTGCGAAGCAAAACTTTACCCTTTGGACCTTTTGCAATGTGCTCTGAACTTCTAAACACAATGCCTCAGCTGGTTTTCCTGCCTATATAAATTCAGGTCCAAAGCAAAAGTCTTATTCTCTCTCTCTGGGACACAAGGACAACAGCCAGGATTGGTGATATAGGAGTTAAGGGGTGCCTGAGAGCTTTCACAGCTCACCATGGGCACTAGGACGCTCTTACTCCTTGTGCTGTTCACCAGCAGCTGCACGTTTGCCCGTAAGTGGTGGATTATTGTACCACAGATGTGTTTATTATCAAATATATATATATAGAGCTATATATATATATATATATATATAGATAGATAGATCTATCTATATATATAGATAGATCTATATATATAGATATATATATATATATATATATATATATATATATATATATATAGATCTATCTATCTATCTATATATATATATATATTTGAGGATGCTTGCAATCATACTAATACCACCAGTGAGCCCACTGGTTTTGATTATGCTAATATATATATATATATATAATTACTTTTTTTTTTTTTTAAATCTTCTTTCAAGGTTACTAATCTTAAAATACGAATATTATTTAGGCATTTTTGAGGATTTTTAGAGCGCTTGATATTGTTTTTGTTATTAACATGTGTTGTATCTGAGCCATCTTTCCTGGTGATCAGTCATTTTAGGCTGGAGAGAGGCTAAATTATTTACCCCAGGAATAGAAAACTCCAAACTTTATCTTGGATATCTTCAGGTTTAATTTAGTCATTACCTATGCAAATATTTTAAGTTTGTTGGTCCTTCAATGCATCAAACGTTCCAGTTAGCTGTAAAACTGAACTTTCTGTTACAAATGGATTTGTTTACAGCTGGGATTATAAAATGTTGGGTTGTTTTACATTGTTAAAGGGAATGCAATAGTTTTTATTGGCAATGCATGCCATAGGGAGTTCTCTCTTTGTTGTAAATGTTTGTAATAGATTGTACATTATATCACTACTGTTTATATTATTGGTAGTGAGGATGCTGCTAATTGTTGGTTGATTATAGGACTGTATCTAATAGCAATAGTTGTAACTGAAAAGTAAAGTTGAATTCAGAATAATTTAGAAATTCCATAAAAAACAAACAAAAAACAAAAACAAAAACACAGGAATGAATTTACAATATAACAGATGTTACAAGAATGATAATAATGCTAACAATCAGACATCATATCAAAACATTTTTATTGTATTTCAATTAGGCACTCTTGGCCCTAAATGTTTATATGCAGTACGTGTATTTTCTTTTATACATATACACTTACACGTATACTGTATGTAATATATTATATCTATCTATATATAGATATTACATACATGTTTAAATATACAGTATCTCTCTCTCTCTCTCTCTCTATCTATCTATATATCTCTATATATCTATCTATATATACATATATATAGATATATATATATAGATATATATCTATATATATATATATATCTCTCTATCTATCTATCTATCTATCTATCTATCTATCTATCTATCTATCTATCTATCTATCTATATATATATATATATATATATATAGAGATACGTCTATATATATATAGATATATACAGCTATATATATATCTATATCTATATATATATATATATATAGATATAGATATACTGTATTTATTGGCGTATAACACTCACTTTTTTACCCTGAAAATAGAGGGTAAACTGTGCCTGCGTGTTATACACAGGGGGCTGTGGCCCTGAAACTTCCCTCTTAAAGTTAGAGCCGGTTCACACAGGGGCAACACGACTTTGGGAGGCAACTTGGACACGACTTGAGCATGAATCATCAGGCAACTTACAAGGCAACTTCAAGTCGCCTCCAGGACAGGAGGCTTTCCAATGGCCAATCAAACAACAATCAGCTCTGTGGGAGGGAGGGGGAGGGGTTTGCCTGAGAAATGTATGTTATCTTCCTGTATTGTTGCTTCAGTTAAGACAGTAATCCGACTTCTGAGGCAACTTCCATTGAAATCAATCAAGTTGCCTAGAAATCGGATTGAAGTAGTACAGGAACCTTTTCTGAAGTCGCGACTTCAGTAGTGTACATTAAGGCGGCTCCTATTAACTTCAATTCTTTTTCTCAACCACACGACTTAGGACGACTTGGGGCGACTTGAAGTCGGATCCCAGGACGCCCCAGGGTGTGGCTCTTAGGGTGTGTGTTATACACCGATAAACACTGTATCTATATATCTACCTATATCTGTCTATATATAGATATTTATCTATCTATATATAGATATTTTATATATATCGTATAAATATATATATATATATATATATATATATATATATATATATATATATATATGTTCTTTTCATGTCTACATTAGGACCAAACTATCTGGGCACGTTTGCTCACATTTGGAGAACACTGTTGTCAACAGCTAAAGCTGACATTAGGACAGCAGTTGTCCATAGTCGTGGGCAGCAGCCAAAAAGCATTTGTCTCTTTGACAGATCTAGCAACACATTCTGAAGGGTCACTTTACTTTGGACAATGTCATTGCATATTGCACTACTGTGTTGAACAAGTCCTTAAAGTAAATCTGTCTTCAGAGCAATGCTGGTTACCTGACCTAATGGTTTTGGTAAATTCTGACCAAATTAGTTGAAACAAAATAGTGCAGTTCAGGACATTTGGAAAATGCGTTAATGTGCCTACTTAAAGCGTTATATTGTGATTTTCTCCCCGACTTCTGGGTTCTGATTCCCGCGGGACTGGGCGTTCCTATCCCTGGGTTAGATGATTGACGTCTGGCGAAACAGTTCCCATGTCGCACAAAGCGCGTCACCAGATTTCCCTAAATAGTCGAGCTGCGGGTTGGCGCTATACGGTGCCTGCGCAGTCAGCTCTACACGGCGGGCGCAGGCGCCGTATAGCGCCAATCCGCAGCTTGGCTATTTAGGGAAATCTGGTGACGCGCCGCTTTAAATCTGTGCTAATGATTTAATAGGGTTGATTTACTAAAGACTGTTCAGTTTATAGAATAGAATTAAAAACATCCCCTCTACATGATTGGGTATTCAAAGTGAACACATCTTCTGCATATATGAACATCTTCTACTTCTCTAGAAAATCAACCACAGTGCATTAAGCCATTCTGATTTACATACGCTCTAGCAAAAAAGAACAAAAACTTTTTGGGCTTTAAATATACAGTACTTTTATGCGGGTGGAGGATTATGTGAGCTCCACCTCTCCTTGTAGTTGATCTGCTTAATGCTTTATTAAGTCTAATGTAACTCTTTATTAGGTCTAATTATTAAGTCCAAAGCCCTGTACACATGATCGGATATCTGATGGATTCTAATCCAATCGTTTTTTTCGTCAAATATCCGATGAAGCTGACTTTCATCAGTCTTGCCTACGCACCATCAGTCAAAAATCAGAGCGTGACGTACAACACTACGACGTGCTAAAAAAAATGAAGTTCAATGCTTTCGAGCATGCGTCGACTTGATTCTGAGCATGCATGGATTTTTGACTGATGGAGTTCCATACAGACGATCAGATTTTTCTATCGTTTTTTTTTTTATCCATAGGAAAAATTTAAAACATGTCCTATTTTTTTCACTGATGGAAATCAAACCGATGGGGCCCACACACAGTCGGTTTGTCCTATAAAAACAGTCCATTGGTCTGTTTTCATCAGACAAACCGATCGCCTATACAGGGCTTTAGTCTTTCTTAGGTCTGATGTTAGGTCTGCACCTTAATTAAGTCCAACATTAAATCTACAGTCATGTTCCATTGATTGTTTTTACTCAATGGAATAGAGGGTGCGTGATCTCAGGGGAAAGAGGGAAAGACACAATGGTCTTGATTTACTATAACTGGAGAGTGCAAGATCTGGTTCAGCCTCGCATGGTTGCCAATCAGCTTCCAGGTGTTTTTATAAAAACTTAATTAAACAATCTGAAGTTAAAAGCTGATTGGCTACAGTGCACAAATGCACCAGATTTTACACTCTGCAGTTTTAGTAAATCAACCCCATTGTAATACATATCAAAGACCGAATAGAATACATGACAAGTGTTATATACAGTATCTATCTATCTATCTATCTATCTATCTAGATATATATATATATATATATATATATATATATATATATATATATATATATATATATATATATATATATATATATATATATATATATATATATATATATATATATGGACATCTCTCTCTCTCTCCCTCTCTCTCTCTCTATCTCTCTTTCTCTCTCTCTCTCTCTCTCTCTCTCTCTCTCTCTCTCTCTCTCTCTCTCTCTCTCTCTCTCTCTCTCTCTCTCTCTCTCTCTCTCTCTCTATATCACCTATGTATTGTATAAATGTGGATAAATTCTGAATTCTTTTCCATTGTGTTTTCTTTGCAGAGGATGATGGGCCAGACAGCCAGAGCCCAAGCTGTTCAAGTAAGACCAATATGCTACATGTTTTGTTTTTTTAGCAAAGTGGAAATGACCAATTGTACTATGGGGGTAAATTCAGTCTCTGATCTTCTGTACTAAAAGGATTACAAGGGATCAGGGTGATTTCCAGAGTTGCGACATACAGAATTGCTTAATGTTTTTAGTAGAGGCAGATGTGAACACTGACTTCATATTGGTGATATCAGTGTGGATAATTATTTATTGCCGCTAATCTTTACTAAGATCATGAAATGTGTACTGTGTGTTTAACCTTTGTAACGAAGGCTGGAGGCCACCCTTGCTCCCTGGAACAGAGGATACATGCTGTTCTGTACAGCACATAATAGGAAAAGAACTGGTGCTTATTCTAAGATGACCAATGTTCAAGCTGTCTAAAATGAGGCAACACCGCCCTCTGGTGTCCATGCAGCAATAAGACAGCTAGAAGACACTGCCCAGTAACACAGCATATTTAAAGGGACTAAAGAGTTAAATTCACAAAGCTAATATTTAAAAAAAATTGCCCTATGACTGAAAAAAGAAAGCTACTTAAACTTGAATTTAAAAATTGTGAAATGAGCTGATGTTAATTAGAAAAAGAGTTTTTGGATGCCTGCATTTCAATGAGTCCTGGGGCCCCATAGCAAAATGTTAATGGATCCCCTTGGCTAACTCTCTCTATAGCAGCTTGCAGTGCCAAGACAATATGGGGTTAATTTACTAAAACTGGAGAGTGCAAAATCTGGTGCAGCTCTGCAGGGAAACCAATCAGCTTCTATGCCCTACCTTTGTTAACCCCCCCCCCCCCTCCACAGTACACAAGCACTGGCTAGGAACACATTTAGCTCTTTTACTGCCCCTGATGTTAACCTGCTCCCTGATAGTGTCATTTGTACAGTGGCAGTGCATATTTCTTAGCACTGATCACTGTATTAGTGGCACTGATCCCCGAAAAGTGTCAGTTAGTGTCTGGTTTTGTCTGCCACAATATCGCAGTCCCACTATAAGTCGATGATTGCGGCCATTACTAGTAAAAAAAATAAGAATATACCAAAATTTGTGGAGGCTATAACTTTTGCGCAAACTCATTGGTTTGTGCAAAAATTATGGCTTCCACAAATTGTGGTATATTCTCATTGTGATATATACGTTTATTGGGATTTTTTTTTTTTTTACCAGAAATATGTAGAAGAACACTTTTTGCCTAAATTGATGAAGAAATTATTATTTATTTTTAAAATGTTTCTATTGGATATGCTTTATAGCAGAAAGTTAAAAAAAAAAAAAAATAATTGTTGGTCTTTGTCCATTTATAGCGTGAAAAATAAGTCACATACCACCAAAAGAAAGCTCTATTTGTGTGTGTATGGGGGGGGGGGGGGGAGCACAGCGTTCCACGACTGCGCAATGGTCAATTAATCGTAATAAATGGCCTGGTCATGAAAGGGGGTAAATCTTCCAGAAGCCAAGTAGTTAACAGGTATTACACTAGTCTTTTGGCCTCCAGGTTAAAGTTATGATTTACTAAATTCTCCCTGGACAATAATTATCTGCAGAGTTTTGGCAGGGAACAGAAAAGCCCAAAGGAATGCAGCTTTATGTGACTGGTTACATAGGGTTGCTTTTGTACCATGTAATCATTTATTTTCAGAAACCTTTTATAAAAGCTGATTAGAATAAAAGATCAAACATTTAAATGCTGACCTTATTGCTTATGAATGTAGATAGATAGATATATGGATATATCTATCTATCTATCTATCTATCTATCTATATATATATATATATATATATATATATATATTTATTTATTTATATATACAGGGAGTGCAGAATTATTAGGCAAATTAGGACCACATCATCCTCTTTATGCATGTTGTCTTACTCCAAGCTGTATAGGCTCGAAAGCCTACTACCAATTAAGCATATTAGGTGATGTGCATCTCTGTAATGAGAAGGTGTGTGGTCTAATGACATCAACACCCTATATCAAGTGTGCATAATTATTGGGCAACTTCCTTTCCTTTGGCAAAATGGGTCAAAAGAAGGACTTGACAGGCTCAGAAAAGTCAAAAATAGTGAGATATCTTGCAGAGGGATGCAGCACTCTTAAAATTGCAAAGCTTCTGAAGCGTGATCATCGAACAATCAAGCGTTTCATTCAAAATAGTCAACAGGGTCGCAAGAAGCGTGTGGAAAACCCAAGGCGCAAAATAACTGCCCATGAACTGAGAAAAGTCAAGCGTGCAGCTGCCAAGATGCCACTTGCCACCAGTTTGGCCATATTTCAGAGCTGCAACATCACTGGAGTGCCCAAAAGCACAAGGTGTGCAATACTCAGAGACATGGCCAAGGTAAGAAAGGCTGAAAGACGACCACCATGAACAAGACACACAAGCTGAAACGTCAAGACTGGGCCAAGAAATATCTCAAGACTGATTTTTCTAAGGTTTTATGGACTGATGAAATGAGAGTGAGTCTTGATGGGCCAGATGGACGTGGCTGGATAAAGGACAGAGAGCTCCAGTCCGACTCAGACGCCAGCAAGGTGGAGGTGGAGTACTGGTTTGGGCTGGTATCATCAAAGATGAGCTTGTGGGGCCTTTTCGGGTTGAGGATGGAGTCAAGCTCAACTCCCAGTCCTATATATCAAGCATAGTCTGCATCCTTCAAGAAAAACATATTTTCATGCAGGACAATGCTCCATCACACGCATAGTACTCCACATATATAAAAGAAGAAAAATATGACATGGCCTCCTTGTTCACCTGATCTGAACCCCATTACCTGTGGTCCATCATCAAATGTGAGATTTACAAGGAGGGAAAACAGTATCTAGTGTCTGGGATCAATGTTGATGGTGAACAGATTCTGACAGAATCCATATGGCAGGCGGCATAGTGTCCTTGCAAAGAAAGGTGGCTATATCACTGATTTGTTTTTGTTTTGTTTTTATCAGAAATGTATATTTGTGAATGTTGAGATGTTATATTGGTTTCACTGGTAAGAATAAATAATTGAAATGGATATATATAGTTGCCTAATATATGCACATATATCACCTGCACACACAGATATCCCCCTAAAATAGCTACTAAAAACAAACTAAAAATAGTTCCAAAAATATTCAGCTTTGATATTAATGATCATTGAGAACATGGTTGTTGTTCAATAATAAAATGAATCCTCAAAAATACAACTTGCCTAATAATTCTGCACTCCCTGTAGATATATATATAGAGATATATCCATATATATATATATATATATATATATCTATATATATATATATATATATATAGATATATATATATATATATATATATATATAGATATATCCATATATATATAGATATATCCATATATATATGGATAAACATTAAAAATACACCCACAATGACATAAAGGGTAATGTGATAAAAGTGGTAACTTGGGTACATAAATCTGGCTTATGCAAGAAGCAGCTTCGAAAGAAAATTGAATTTATAAAATAGGGTGTGTCTTCATGCATTTTTTTTTTTTATTCTTTGCCCTGCTTTTTAATCCAAACAGTCCTTACAATATCACCAATTATCTATACTTGAAGAGTTTAAAGGGGAGTTCCACCCACAATTTCACTTTTTAAATATAAATACCCCTGTAATACATAAGCTTAATGTATTCTAGTAAAGTTAGTCTGTAAACTAAGGTCCTTTTTGTTAGGTTGGTACAGCATTTAGATTATAATCTAGAAATAGACCGTGGCCATCTTAAGTGTGGGCATCATGAAGCCAGACTGTATGACTTCCTGGATTTCAGCTTTGCATATCTCGCACATGCTCAGTGCTGCACAAACAATGTAATAGGTTTCAGTCAGGTTTGCAAGGACTACTGGGAAACATGATGCCTATCCCAGAAACCCTTGCAAATAGCCTTGTGACTTAATAGCCTAGGCTAATAAGGAGGAGCAAGTAATGAAGGACTACAAAATAAAGGTATTTACAAGCAACAAAATAAATAAAAATTGTCCATTCTGAACACTATGGCCCAGATTCACAGAGCGATTACGCCTGCGCAACTGGTGTTGCGCGTGCGTAAGTCTAAATGTGCGCGTGCGTTTAGATGCGCGCGATTCAGAAAACGATTTACGCCAGAAATCTACTTTTTTTTGTCCGGCGTAATTTCGTTAGACAGACGCATCCGTCCGCGCAAAAATGCGCTAGACACACCATTGATTTGCTAGTCAAATATGCTAATGAGTGAGTTGCGGGGATCCACAAAAAAACGCAGTTGCTGCGCAGGCTACGCGATGTGCGCAACAACAAAATGTCCTGTCTAAAGTTAGAGCACCTAAAAGCTGGTCTAAATTTTGAAAAAACGTCTACATCTCACAGAAAGCAACACCGTTACTGAGGAGCAGACCACACACACGTGTTGCACTACAATTTGACTGCCAACATGCCAGGGGCATCGTCGCTCATAGCTGCACTAGTGAATTTAGATGACCAAAGAAGGAGGAGGGCACAGAGGATGGCACGGAGGATGGCACGGGAGAGGATATACCGCACACGCATAGACCTCTTTGGCATGAGTGATTCTGAGGTGTATCGCATCTTCAGATTCCCCCCTCATGCCATCCTGGAATTAACCACAACCTTGCAGGAGGACATCAGCAGCCCAACACATGACACCACCCATGACACCCATGACAGCTACATATACAATCAGAGCCCCATCCCCACAGATTGCGAACAGAACATGTATGGGGACAGCTGGCTGGTTGGTGAGTGACATGGGTGGCAGGCATGACTGTCCCCCCCCATGATGCACATATCACAAGGGGCACATGCACTACTAAAATCCTCCTGTCTTTTCCCTTCAAGGTGACTCTGCATATGCACTGGTACCCCATCTCATGACCCCATCTCATGCCAGCTCACATTATGCATCTTTGCACGTTAAACACACACATTAATCATGGCACAATGAGAATGCATGCATGCACACCACTGTGGTCCCTAGCACACACACACCACATCCTCATCACATTGGATTGGCACCAGTCTACCATGCAGGACTTGTGAGCTGCAACGCCACGCCACGGCTCCAATTATGTCACTGTACATTCATACACCATTCACACAGACCTGGGGATCACTTCTCCACCACAAATGAGGGTGACACCCCTTTTCCCGCAGGAATATCACCCCCACATTCCAAAATCATACACAAACAGAACCAAAAAAATTAAATAAATGACGAGCAAAAAAAAAAATGCCCAGCAAAAATATAATTTAAACAAAATAACAACAAAGAAAACACATAAAAGACAAAAATCACTCTGCAAAACAGTCCCCAAATATCTCAAAGACACGTCACAAACAAACAAAAGCACCTTGCTGTATAGGGAGGGATACAAAGGGATGTATTTTGCAAAGGAAGTGCATTTGTGTGTGTCTATTTATGCTGTCTGCGTAGTTCACAAAGTTGCCCTAGTCCATTTCCAATTTCACTGATTGCGCCGCTCCCGAGTTGTGAGCATGCGCACAGCGGAGCTGACCATGGTCTCCTTCAAGCGCGCATGCATTGTATTACTCCTCCTTACGCCTCTGGAAAAAACCTTACGCTTGCGCAATTTCCTGCGCAAAAGCTACGTGAATCGGGGGATTACGCGGCTAGATGGCGCAAGTCTAACGTAATGGCGGTGCGCTACGCCGGACCGATAATGCGCCGATGTACGTGAATCTGGGCCTATGAGATTAGGGCATGCAGCACAGACAAACAAAAAAAAAATGGGTGGAACTCCACTTTAACTATAACATTGATAGCATTATTAATTAAGTCCACTGGGTGGCAGTACAAAGACATGCGATAGGATTGATTTACTAAACCTGGAGAGTGCAAAATCTTGTGCAGCTGTGCATGGTAGCCAATCATCTTCCTGTTTTTTTTGGGGGCAAAGCTTAATTGAACAACCTGAAGTTAAAAGCTGACTGGCTACCATGTACAGTTGCACCAGATTTTACATTCCCTAGTTTTAGAAAATCAACCCCTTTGTATGGTTAGTCCACAGGCAATACATATTACAAGTCTTTTGTTTGGTAAATGTTGCTTATTCACCTAATACTTTTTCATTCTAGGAGATTCAACGAAATTCAAACATCTTAGGAAATACACATATAATTATGAGGCAGAAACCTCCAGTGGGGTGACGGGTACCGCTGACTCACAAAGCGGATCCAAATTCAACTGCAAGGTAAGTTAGCAGGAGCGGATCACTCATATACTGTAAACGTATAAATTCACATTTAGAGTACAGGTTGGAGTGTGAACCTGTTTGTTGCTTGTCATAGGTGGAACTAGAAGTCCCCCAGCCATGCAACTTTATCTTGAGGATAAAACAGTGCACCCTGCGAGAGGTGTACGGAGTAAACTCAGAGGGCAAAGCAATCTACAAGAAGTCCAAGAACTCTGAGGACTTCTCCAATGCTATGTCCAAGTAAGTTGATTGGATATTTCAAGTGAACTTTTCATCCATTTTCATTCATGGGCCAGTTTTTTTTTTTTTTTTTATTTAGCTTATAACGTCTTCAAAAAGTAGACATCATCGTGATTTGTTATTGTTCATTAGACTTATGGTTAGAACATCATTAGTAGGAAGAAAGGATGGACCTCTTTGTGAAAGGCATCAAGTTCTTCAAACCCAGCCAACTCCCTTCTTATTCCAGGACATGTAGTGCACTCTGCTGGTGACAATTAGTATTGCAACTTGACCTTTTTTGATATAACAGGGCACTTTCTAAGCACAGTTCTTTCAATAGCTGAACTGCAGTATATACTCCAAGACATTGTAAATAATAGGGACAAGGAGGCTTATGTTTGCTTTTGAGAAATATATAAAGTGGTCTAAACTAGACAATCACAATATTTTAAAGTCAATAATTCCTAAAAGGTATAGTGTATTTTAATGTGGGTATATTTGTAGGTGTATGTATAGCCAAACTAGAATTTGGTTAGAATATGTAAGGGTTAAAAACCCTGCCAGCTTAAGTTTTACTGTAAGTATACCATTCGGATAATGCCCCCCCCCCCCTCTTCCTGCCTCAGTGGAGCAACTGGATGTTATAAGGAAATCTCCCATAAGGAGGACAATTCACCCCTTAGACAGGTGTCCCTATTGGACAATTTTGCCCTACCTCTTGTTCTGGGGACAACTAAAAACTGTTGGACAATAAGGACAACCAGAGTGGTAAATCTCCCTAATGGGCACACAGGCAGCAATAACAACTTAAAAGAGAGTCTAACTTTTTCCCACCCCATTGAAAATATAGAAAAACAGGGTTTTCCTAGAAATGCACTTTAATTTATTGTAGTATTACCATATTTTTTTTTTGTTTTGGAGTGTGGAGAGGGATTAGAGCAGTTTTTATTACCCTCTGTGCCAGGGGCGGACTGACAACTCATGGGGCCCCCGGAAATAGAAGATTATGGGGCCCCTGGGCTTACTGATGGCCACCACGCCAGGAGGCAGTGCAGAGGCGGGCAGCTAAAATCTCAGGATTTTCACATCAAAAGCATGTCAGTTTCGGACATATCAGGGACAGATGTAAAAAAAACACAGATTTTTACATATTGTCCCTGGTTTTACTGAGCCTGGCAACCCTGATGGGGCCCCCTAGTGGCATGGGGCCCTTCGGGCAGTGAAAATATAGAAAAACAGGGTTTTCCTAGAAATGCACTTTAATTTATTGTAGTATTACCATAAAGTATAACTTTTTTTTTGTTTTGGAGTATGGAGAGGGATTAGAGCAGTTTTTATTACCCTCTGTGCCAGGGGCGGACTGACAACTCATGGGGCCCCCGGAAATAGAAGATTATGGGGCCCCTGGGCTTACTGATGGCCACCACGCCAGGAGGCAGTGCAGAGGCGGGCAGCTAAAATCTCAGGATTTTCACATCAAAAACATGTCAGATTTTTACATATTGTCCCTGGTTTTACTGAGCCTGGCAACCCTGATGGGGCCCCCTAGTGGCATGGGGCCCTTCGGGCAGTGCCCGAAAGACTCAATGGTCAGTCCGCCCCTGCTCTGGGCCCAATTAAGAAGTTTCATGCTGTAAATGTCTACGTAGCCTAGATACTATTATCATTGGTTTGTCCCCAAAATAGTAAGAGATGGGAAATCCTGCAATGGGGACACTAAAGCTGGCGACCCTTTGAAGAGATTTCCTTCCACTTCTTGTTTTGGTTATTGGACAGGAAGTGAAGGGAAATCCCCCCAGTGGGACACATATGGAAAAAACAAACCTGACAAGGGCTGTATTCATTTTCGTACGCTATCCAAAATGAAAAAAGGTTTTGCCTTCACCTTGACTATAAAGTTTGTGACTTTCACTATTTTACATATTTTCTTATCTTGGATAGTGTATTAATATAGAGATCTGTAGAACAGCCACTAGAGGGAGTTATTAGTGGATAAGTGCAATTACTCTCTTTATTAACACCTACTGAGATACTATATCAGCCACTCATGGAGATGCATTTTTTTGACTTACTCTTACTGCTTATAGGTATGAAGTGAGTTTCAGTATTGTGGATGGGAAGCAGGTCATCTTATATCCACATAACGATGAGCCTGTTAATGTATTAAACATGAAGAGAGGAATTATCTCATCGCTCCTTGTTCCAGATGAGACACAGGAGACTGGTACCGTGGTAAGACTGCTTGCTCTTATTTTACTACATTGATTGATGTGTTGGTGGTAAAATGCCCATAATAAACCTTTGGATAAGGCCCACTAAAGTCGTAAAGCCGCTTGGCATGGGTGCCATATTGTTTGTAGAATAAAAGCAATGACTACCAGCAATACTGAGAATCACAGTCCTCCATTTTCAGCATAGATCAATGATGCTCAGTACTGCTGGTAGCACCTTTATAAGTCAGACCATCACCGATTATTGTAGCTCAGTTTTATCTACAGAAGGTAGAATTCTATAATATTCATGGAGCTCAGTATTTTTATACTTTTTTGTCTTTGTTTTTTGTGTTTTTAGGATACCGTGTATGGTAAATGCACCAATGAGGTCAGTGTGTCTGGGAAGAAAGGAGACACATATGTTAAAGTGACCAGAAATCTGAGGACATGTGACCAGTTCACACCATTCAGAGACTACGTCAGCCCCATCGCTCTCTTCAAAGGACTGGTAAGTTTCGTCACTTTTCTCTTAAGGTTCCTATTCCTGATGAAACAGCTGAATTCAAACCATGGAAGGCCCTTCAAGCACCACCAGTCTTGACTGAAAAATCAACTAAACCGGGTGGAAGAATTATCAGCCAGTGACTGCATCCTTTTAGATGCAGTCACTGTCCGGCAGTTCCATGGTATTCAAGCAGCCTTAGGTTCCATAGTTACCTGAATGCAATAGGTGTTAGTGGAAGTTCCTCCATCCATGCTGTTAGGGTGGATGCGGTAATCAATTGGTTTTCTCCCAATCAGCCCACGTGCTGAAGAAGAGGAAATTGAACCATGAATAGCTACCCTTAGTTGGGACAAATCTGATAATTTTTTTAAATCTATGACACCGGTCAAGAGCCATATATACAGTAGAGATCTTGGCTGAAAAAAATATGTTTTTGGGAAAGAAAAATTCTAGAAAAAAGGGTGGTTGCCATCCGAGGCCCCCTTTGAACAAATTCTGTGAAGAACTCCTGTTTTCTGAAGGCCTCCATTATTTCTGCAAGTCAAAATTGAGCAAAAAAAGCTAATGTCAGTCAAGCCTTTTACTTTTACCAAGTAGGTTTAAGTGCAAACTATACAGCACAAGTGCAGTAAACTACAAGTACGTTTAGGTGCAAACTATACGTCCCAAGTGAAGTAACACCAAGTACGTTTAGGTGCAAACTATACGGCACAAGTGCAGTACACACCAAGTACGTTTAGGTGCAAACTATACAGCACAAGTGCAGTAAACTACAAGTACGTTTAGGTGCAAACTATATGGCACAAATGCAGTACACACCATGTACGTTTAGGTGTAAACTATATGGCCCAAGTGCAGTAACACCAAGTACATTTAGGTGCAAACTATACAGCACAAGTGCAAACTATACGGCCCAAGTGAAGTAACACCAAGTACGTTTAGGTGCAAACTATATGGCACAAGTGCAGTAAACTACAAGTACGTTTAGGTGCAAACTATACTGCCCAAGTGCAGTAACACCAAGTACGTTTAGGTGCAAATTATACAGCACAAGTGCAGTAAACTACAAGTACGTTTAGGTGCAAATTATACAGCACAAGTGCAGTAAACTACAAGTACGTTTAGGTGCAAACTATACGGCCCAAGTGCAGAACCACCAAGTACATTTAGGTGCAAACTATACAGCACAAGTGCAGTAAACTACAAGTATGTTTAGGTGCAAAATATACGGCAAAAATGCAGTACACACCAAGTACGTTTAGGTGCAAACTATACAGCACAAGTGCAGTAAATCTACAAGTACGTTTAGGTGCAAATTATACAGCACAAATGCAGTACACACCATGTACGTTTAGGTGAAAACTATACGGGCCAAGTGCAGTAAACTACAAGTATGTTTAGGTGCAAACTATACGGCCCAAGTGCAGTAACACCAAGTACATTTAGGTGCAAATTATACAGCACAAGTGCAGTAAACTACAAGTACGTTTAGGTGCAAACTATACGGCACAAATGCAGTACACACCATGTACATTTAGGTGTAAACTATATGGCCCAAGTGCAGTAACACCAAGTACATTTAGGTGCAAACTATACAGCACAAGTGCAAACTATACGGCCCAAGTGAAGTAACACCAAGTACGTTTAGGTGCAAACTATATGGCACAAATGCAGTACACACCAAGTACGTTTAGGTGCAAACTATACTGCCCAAGTGCAGTAACACCAAGTACGTTTAGGTGCAAATTATACAGCACAAGTGCAGTAAACTACAAGTACGTTTAGGTGCAAATTATACAGCACAAGTGCAGTAAACTACAAGTACGTTTAGGTGCAAACTATACGGCCCAAGTGCAGAAACACCAAGTACATTTAGGTGCAAACTATACAGCACAAGTGCAGTAAACTACAAGTACATTTAGGTGCAAAATATACGGCACAAATGCAGTACACACCAAGTACGTTTAGGTGCAAACTATACAGCACAAGTGCAGTAAATCTACAAGTACGTTTAGGTGCAAATTATACAGCACAAATGCAGTACACACCAAGTACGTTTAGGTGAAAACTATACGGCCCAAGTGCAGTAAACTACAAGTATGTTTAGGTGCAAACTATACGGCCCAAGTGCAGTAACACCAAGTACATTTAGGTGCAAATTATACAGCACAAGTGCAGTAAACTACAAGTACGTTTAGGTGCAAACTATACGGCCCAAGTGCAGAAACACCAAGTACATTTAGGTGCAAACTATACAGCACAAGTGCAGTAAACTACAAGTACATTTAGGTGCAAACTATATGGCACAAGTGCAGTACACACCAAGTACGTTTAGGTGCAAACTATACAGCACAAGTGCAGTATATCTACAAGTATGTTTAGGTGCAAATTATACAGCACAAATGCAGTAACACCAAGTACGTTTAGGTGCAAACTATACAGCACAAGTGCAGTAAACTACAAGAATGTTTAGGTGCAAAATATACGGCACAAATGCAGTACACACCAAGTATATTTAGGTGCAAACTATATGGCACAAATGCAGTACACACCAAGTACGTTTAGGTGCAAACATTACGGCCCAAGTGCAGTAACATCAAGTACATTTAGGTGCAAACTATACAGCACAAGTGCAGTACACACCAAGTATGTTTAGGTGCAAACTATACAGCACAAGTACAGTAAACTACAAGTATGTTTAGGTGCAAACTATACAGCACAAGTGCAGTAAACTACAAGTACGTTTAGGTGCAAACTATACGGCCCAAGTGAAGAAACACCAAGTACGTTTAGGTGCAAACTATACGGCACAAATGCAGTACACACCAAGTACATTTAGGTGCAAACTATATGGCACAAGTGCAGTACACACCAAGTACTTTTAGGTGCAAACTATACAGCACAAGTGCAGTAAACTACAAGTACGTTTAGGTGCAAACTATACAGCACAAATGCAGTACACACCAAATACGTTTAGGTGCAAACTATAGGTCCAAGTGCAGTAACACAAAGTACGTTTAGGTGCAAACTATACGGCCCAAGTGCAGTAATACCAAATACGTTTAGGTGCAAACTATACGGCCCAAGTACAGTAACACCAAGTACCCTGGCTTTGTTCGACTCGAACAAGAAGCTCATCCCTAGTCAAGACAGATAATTGACACCTAAGCCACTGGAGGAGGATTAACCTGTAAAGTGTTGGGTTTTCTTTTATGCAATGACTAAAGCACATTTGTTATATGACTGTTTTTGAGTGGAGATTCGAAATGACTAGAAATGATAATTTGTAACTAATTCCCTGTGTCAGGCTGGCAGCAGAGTGTTGTCTCATGATAGCCATTGACACCCTGGAGCTAAACTTCTACAGGTGTAAGGCTAACAACTGTTATTATTGGCCTGCAGCTACCAATGCAATGTTTCCTTTTATTTTCCAGAAGATATTGTATTGCTGGTTTGAATCTGGTTAGTGGCTTTGTGGCCATGGCAGTTGTTCCTAACAGTGCCAGTATCATACATTGTTTACCTTATTTTTTTGCTGTGGGTTAAGGATACTTGTATTTTTTATAAGAGCCTACATAATTGGTTTAACAATTTTTCTTGACAGAATGCTCCATTGTCCACCCTGCTCAGTAGCAGCCAGTCATGCCAGTACAGCATGGACGCCAGACGAAAGTGCATTTCAGACGCATCCTGTGTGGAGACTCACCTGTTCCTTCCATTTTCTCACAAGTTAGTGTTATACTGAATATTTTACGTCTGCTTGCATTAATATTTAAATAAATAGAACATGGATTGTCCAAGCTTGGATGCAGATAGGTGGACTAGGGTGAGGTTTGGTTGGTGGAATCAGGGTTTAGTGGAACTTGGGAAAGGCTTATAGATTCATAGCTGGTTAGGTTAAATAAAGATGCTAGTCCATCCAGTTTAACCTGTGTAGCTTTATGTGTATATGTTGATAATCATTTCCCATATCCATGTATGTTGTGTTCGCTAAAATGCAGGTCCAAGAATATTTTAAAACTATCAATATTCCCCGCTGACACCACCAACTGTGTAAGAGAGTGCCACATCCTTATTGCCCTGATAGTGAAAAACCCCCAATGCATCTTAAGGTTAAATCGCTTCTCTTCCAGGCTTAAAAGTATACTCCAGTCACAACTAACAACTAGCACAAAAGCACACAGGGAGCACAGCCTACTTGCTCAATGCTTCCTTTTTTCACACAGGAATAGCTGTAGCCCGCCAGAACACACCAGTCTATTGTAGGTAGCAGGCCCTGACTGAGACAAAAAATAGTTCCACCAGTGGTGTCAGTAGTTTTTTATTTATACATATATATATATATATTTTTTTTTACATTTTATTGCATTTTTTTTTTTACAGTATATATATATATATATTTTAGAAGCCCTGTTGGGGGGCTTTAGTAAGATATCAGGGGTCTAAACAGATCCCTGACATCTCACCTTTTAGACCGAGAAGGATGATTGAGGACAATCTCCATCTCTGCAACCTCAGCTGCACAGAATTAATAAACAGGAATAGCTCTGTCTGTTTATTTTTAAACTTAGTAAACAGTTTACTATCTCCCAGTTATGAATTGACAAAGCCAGTGATTGGTATTGATTTCTGGCTGTGTATTCAGACAAGGAAGGGTCGTGGAATGTAGTTAAGCCATAACAAACTCTATCGATTCAGGCTTCATTAAGTAATTGAGAATGAAGATGTAGGTCAGAGGGTGGTAAAGTAGTGGTTGGCAGGCGTTTAGGAGGTGATTCTGCCCCCTCCTGAACGTCTGATTTTATTTTTTTCTCAAGGGGGATTTTGTAGGGAAAAATGATGCTGCAACCGTGAGCCAAGTGTGTGCCTTGTGGTTGCGGTGTGCTTCTATTGAACCCAATAGGTAAGTTTACCGAGCAGTATCGTCTTAGTCAGTTTCAGTGAAGATTTCGGGGATCGGGTAACTTTTTGCAGCCCCCATACCTGAACCAGCATTTAACCCTTGTAATGTAGGAGGAGCACTTTCTTTTACCTGGACATAGGCTTCAACACTTCTCTTTATGTATTACAGAAAACAATATGGCATGATGGCTAAAGTGACACAAACATTAAAACTGGAAGACGTGTCAAAAACCAACAACAGAGAATTTTCAGGTGAGGATCGTCCTCATTTTATACCCAGTTTGTGACATTTGTTAGGCGGTAACAGCCTGTATTATGCACCGAATGGATGGCGTGTTTGTCAGATTCGCCTATCCCTTTAGCCCTCTGATATCCTCATCCTCTGGGTATCAGGTCAAAGAGGGCGACCAATCTGCCCAATTAGCCCTCTGATATCCTCATCCTCTGGGTATCAGGACAAAGAGGGTGACCAATCTGCCCATTTAGCCCTCTGATATCCTCATCCTCTGGGTATCAGGTCAAAGAGGGTGACCAATCTGTCCCATTAGCCCTCTGATATCCTCATCCTCTGGGTATCAGGACAAAGAGGGTGACCAATCTGCCTATTTAGCCCTCTGATATCCTCATCCTCTGGGTATCAGGACAAAGAGGGTGACCAATCTGCCTATTTAGCCCTCTGATATCCTCATCCTCTGGGTATCAGGACAAAGAGGGTGATCAATCTGCCCATCTAGCCCTCTGATATCCTCATCCTCTGAATATTAGGTCAAAAAGGGTGACTAATCTGCCCCTTTAGCCCTCTGATATCCTCATCCAGTGGGTATCACGTCAAAGAGGGTGACCAATCTGTCATCCTGTTTTTATCTCTGCATCTACATAAAAGGGGTTTTATGTCTTCATGACACAAATTTGAAACGTAACAACTGATTCTATCTGGTTTTGAATAAAAGTAATAACTACTGTACATGTTGTGCTTTCAGACTCAGCAAACATCAAAAGCTTAGCCATGGAGGCTTCATACTACCAGTCCAGTAATGAAGATGCAGTTATAGATAACCTCATGGTGCTGCAGAAAATGTCTACTAGTGAGCAGAACCAGCAGAGAGCAAACCAATTCCACAAACTGGTGACTGCGCTAAGATCCCTCAACAATGAGACATTGGGACCACTCGTGCCAAGAATAATGGAGCTGTCAAGGTACGTTCTGCATAGTAATAAATAGGTTGGATATGTCAGTGACTCTATGCCTTACAGTGGATTTTCAACTAAACTATATATTCTGTATTAACATATGACTCCTCTATTTTATGTAAAATCCAACATTTCCACTCCATGATTGCCACCTGCTGGTAAAATCTATTATTGCCTCATGACCACACCAAGGCAATAGGGTTGGTTTAATAAAAGACAATAAGTTGTTCATTTTGCAAGGGCCAAATGAATGTGGTGAAGTTTCATATTTCAAAGAATATCCAAATCCAGACGGAAAATAAAAAAACAGCATGTTTGCTTGTACATGATTGGATAATGGAAGTCAGCAGATCTTCAGCTCATTCACTAAGCTCTAGAGAAAATCCCTTTGCAAAATGAAAAGTCTATATGGCTTTAGTAAATCAATTCCAATGACTTTATGAAGATCTGAAAAGTTATCAAGAACAATAAACAATGTTAGGATAGAGGCCAGCCATTGGTTACAAGGTGAAGACTGCAGAGATTGCTTCCAAGAAAATAGCAGTTTGCAGTTCAAACTGAAAATTTCAATTCACTGAATTTACCATGGCCATAGTTGCAATGGCCCTATACATGCTAATAAAATTATAATACAAAGCTGTTTATCACTTTGCACTTAGCTACATCTCTAATCTTGTCCCAATATATAACCCAAACAGTCCTTTCCTCTCTTCCTAAGACCCCTTGCTCTCCCATGTCTCCTTCGCCCATGCTTATATACAGGACTTCTCCAAAGCCTCTCTCTTCCTCTGGAACTCTCTACCCCAATATGTCCCACTATCTCTTACTCTGTCCACTTTTAGACAATTTCTGAATACTAATCTTTTCAGGTTATCCCTCAATTTAAAGGGTTTAGTAAAGTTAAAAAAACTTTAAATAACAAACATGTTATACTTACCTCCACTGTGCCGTTCATTTTGCATGTCTTCTGGGGTCCCTCGGCGGCTGTCTCAGCTTCTCCACACAAGAACTCAACACCTACATGCAAGCGAGCAAGCGAGCATGGTGTTGAGTTCCTGAAGGCGGACTGCCATGATACAGCTGGCGGCTATTGCCGCTCACTGTATCACTGGGCCCCGCCTCTGGCGCTCCGCGTCATTGGATGGGATTGACAGCTTTCAATCCATCCAGTGTAGCCAATCAACGGCCAGGCTCAGAAACGAGGAGGATGACAGGGGCGAGCACGGTACTTTTGAGGGCTCAGGTAAGTAAAACAGGGCTTGGCAGGGGGGGGGGGGGAGGGGGGTTCTATTGTCGTATGTTTTTTCACCTTAATGCATAGAATGCAAAACATTTACCTTTTTAACCCCTTTAACTTTTAATTCTGCCATTCGATCATCCCTCACAGTTATTACTTTTTATATCAATTGTCCCTCTATATTAAAATGTAAGCTCTCAGGTGCAAGCTCCATCTAACCCTTGAATTGTATTGTAACTATACTGTCTCCCTTTAGATTGTAAAGCGCTGCACAAACTGCTGGCACTATATAACTCCTATATAATAATAATATAAATAGCTGTTAACAGAATACACATGTTACAAGCAGCATTACAACTTCAAGTAGCATCAATTGATGGAGCTGTGCAACTCCAATTACCATAGAATGCTCAGAACGTAAAAAACGTAAATTCAATGGGGTTAACGTAGAGCAAAGGTTTTGTTCTAACTGGTATTTAAAATCAAATGCTATTTAGTGTACAGGTTGCTGTAGCAATGGCTGCTTGATACAGTATTTTTTAGCCATAGATCTTATAGAATAAAGCCGCCTGATAATGATGTAAACCACAACAGTGGGCTTGTCCTAACACATTTGGCTACATTAAGTGGAAATCTGATAGGATCCTGTGGGTTAATGCACTTTGCATATTTATTGAAGAAACAGGGGTAACAGTACCACATATTGCCACTAGATGTCAGTATTGCAGTATTTCTCTATGAAAATGTGTTATTGAAGTCTAGAAAAGTAAACAAATTATATTAATAATAAAAACTAACTATATATATGTATATATATATATATATATATATATATATATATATATATATATATATATATATATATATATATATATATATATATATAGATAGTTTTAATGAATTTATTTTTTAAGTTGTTTATTATATATTCATATTTTCTATTACAGCCCCATCGCACTGCAAGCTCTGACCCAATGCGGCACTCCAGAATGCTTTGGAGGTCTACTGCAGGTGCTGCGGACAGGGCAGATGACTCCAGTACTGACTGATACTGTTACCTATGCGCTCGGCCTCCTGCCATCACCATGTACTAAGCGTGTGCGCGAACTTCTGAACATGGCACAGTACCAGCAAAGCAGAGCCTCATTCTATGCCCTGAGCCACGCAGTAAACAAGTAAGTTCATTGCATGCAACAAGAAAACAAAGTATTTTCTTGTAACTCATGATTAAAAGTCTAACAAGCTTGTTTTTGTTATTCATAGAATATACTTTACTAGTGGAGTACACAACCAACTGACACACATCTAGGGTTGCCACCTTTTCTTCAAGCCAAACCCAAACACTTTAGTGGCCTGGGACACCTTTGGGTTCCCCAAGGAGAGTAGCAATTTAGCGGGTGTGGCCAAATTGCTCTTGCTGACATCATCACCTTGCCCCCCAGTGAAGCTGAGCCTGCCCTTAGACAGCCGCCCACAGCTCTTGGATCGCAACAGATTACTTGGTTACTTGGGGAGCCACAACCTGGTCTGAATAATGTGTCCGTGTTCACAATATGGCTCGGTTCACAATGGCTTCACAATACTGCAATCTGAAAGTTGTGCGACTTATAATGCAACTTTGCAAGGCGATTTCCTGGTGACTTGAGTACTAATTTGAAGTGACTTCATGCTAATTTGAAGCAACTTTGCAGATATGCAGGGATAACAGCATACATGAAGATGCCATTCTCTTCCTGGGTAATTTTCCGGTAGCTCCAAAGCACATCAATATAGATGAGGATCTGACTTGGAGGCGACTTCCATTAAAGTCCATAGGCACAAGCCAGATAGAAGTCCAGTAGTGCAAGAACATTTTGTACTGAAGTTGAAATGGAGGAGGAAGTACTGAAGTGGTAGGGACTTCAGCAGTGCTAAATAAGACAGCTCTCATTGACCAACATGGGAGTTGACATGTCATGCGACTTGGGATCTCACAAGTCAGATCCCAAGTTGCGACAACTTAGGCACACCAGCTGTTTTAAAATGAAACGTCCCATGAGTAATTGTAAGACTCAGGCCGCGTACACACGGCAGAGAACCTCGACGGGCAGAACACATCGTTCCGCCCGTCGAGGTTCCCTGCCGGCCATCGAAAACGGCGACCTGCCCGTCGGGAATGGCAACCAGCCATTCATCCAGGCGGGCCGTCGAGCAAATAGAGAGCGTGCTCTCTATTTCTGCTCGACGAGCTTCCCGACGGGAAGCTCGCCGAGAGCGTACACACGGCCGAGGTCCTCGCTGGAATGCAGCTTCCAGCGAGGTTCTCGCTGGTTTCCAGCGAGAACCTCGGTCGTGTGTACGCCGCCTCAGGGATTTGTACCTAAAATACAGCTGGAGTGCTATAGGTGCCCACCCCATGTGTTGTGCATAAAGTGCCCAAGTAGAGTGCAATGGAGTGTAACGATCCTAAGTAGAACATGTATAAAGTCCCCTGATGGAGCATAAATCTAGCTCACAAGAGGATTGCAGAGGATTGCATTTGTGTAATCTTTTGCACTTTTATGTTTTTAGCTTCTACAAAGACACATTCACCATCACTTCTGAAGTAAAGGATGTTGCTGACTTCATGGCATCTCTGATTGGGAGCGAGTGCAATGGAGACCAAGATAAGACCTTCCTGACCCTCAAGGTACACCAGACTTTGAGTCGTATTTAATGGAATCTGACAAAAACAATTTGGACTTGTCCTTTTCTTTATATAATCTCTGTCTTCCTCAGCATTGTCTCAGCATGTCTGTTTGCTCTTCTTCCTCAGGCTGTTGGCATTATGGGAAGCGTCTTAGAAGAAGCCAATCCACAAATCAGATCCTCTGTTCTGAAATGTGTTAGTCGGGCTCCATCCCCTGATGTCCAGAAGGCAGCTATTCAGGCGCTTCGGAAAATGACAGTCACAGATGAAGTAAGTTAACTTAACGACAGATAGGAAAGTTCATGACTGGTCCACACATTTGGCCAAAGTTATTGTTTCCTTAACTGTTTAATCTTTAATCCTTTTTCTTTTTTTTTTTATCTAGGTTCGGAATTCACTTGTCCAAGTTTTCCAGGACAATAACTCTCCTGTACAAAAGAGACTAGCAGCTTACCTCACCGTGATGAAGAACCCTTCACAGTCTGACCTCCAAAAAGTTCTTCGAGTGCTCAGCAAGGATGACAGTGAAGTGAGAAACTTTGTTGCCTCACACATTGTTAACATTCTAAATTCTGAAGCTCCTGAAACCCAAGAGTAAGTATGATCATTGCAAGTTGCAAGTTTATATCTTGGTCAAGTTCACGTGGAAAACTTTGCTCTAATATTCTGTTGAGTTCATTTGGAGATTCCAAACTGAACATGTATTATAGTTTATTCAAGCTCACACTGAAAGTATAGTGAATCAAATGTTGCTGAAAATACTTTAATTTTGGGGTGAGTGTAGCAAGCTAAATAATCATAGTAACATTCAGTTACAGTATAGTGATTTCTATTTTTACTTATGCTTCTTGTCCCTGGGACACCCTGTCATACCCTAACACACATCAGTAGGAAATTAGGCTAAAATATCCTCAACAGGGAAGGAGACAAAAATGCAAACTTGTCAGAAATGGACGTGGGGGGGGGGGGCGATATACACAAATGTAGCTTGATCTCAGAGTCAGGATGTAAACCATATTAAAGTCTACAAAGGCTGGGACTCGAACGTTCAAAATCAAAAGTGCTAATTTTAAAGGCTAATATGCAAGTTATTGTCCTAAATAGGCTTTGGGGACCCGGGTCCTGCCCCCGGGAACATGTATCAATGCAAACAAAAAGTTTTAAGAAATGGCAGTGATTTTAATGATGCTTAAAGTGAAAAGAAAGTGAAATATCGTACCCGCTGGGTGCTTATAGTATGCCTGTGAAGTGGCACGTGTCTCCCGTGTTTAGAATTGTCCCTGCGCAAAATGACATTTATATAGGAAAAAAGGAATTTAACCACTTAAGGACTGCCTTCTGCACATATATACATCCGTGATCCGGTCCGAAGCTCCGGGACTGCGGGACTCGCGGACCCGATCGCCGCTGGAGTGCGGCGATCGGTCTCCGGAGCTGAAGAACGGGGAGAGCCGTGTGTGAACACGGCTTCCCCATCCTTCACTGTGGCGGCGTCATCGATCGCGTGATCCCTTATACAGGGAATCGCAATCGATGACATCACACCTACAGCCACACCCCCCTACAGTTGTAAACACACAATAGAGAACACATAACCCCTACAGCGCTCCCTTGTGGTTAACTCCCAAACTGCAAATATAATTTTCACAATAAACAATGCAATTTAAATGCAATTTTTGCTGTAAAAATTACAATTGTCCCAAAAATGTGTCAAAATTGTCAGAAGTGTCCGTCATAATGTCGCAGTCATGAAAATAATCACTTATCGCCGCCATTAGTAGTAAAAAAATAATAATAATAAAAATGCAATAAAACTATCCCCTATTTTGTAAACGCTATAAATTTTGCGCAAACCAACCGATAAACGTTTATTGCGATTTTTTTTACCAAAATTAGGTAGAAGAATACGTATCGGCCTAAAATGAGGAAAAAAATATTTTTTTTTATATGTTTGGGAGATATTTATTATAGCAAAAAGTAAAAAATATTGCATTTTTTTCAAAATTGTCACTCTATTTTTGTTTATAGCGCAAAAAATAAAAACCGCAGAGGTGATCAAATAGCACCAAAAGAAAGCTCTATTTGTGGGGAAAAAAGGACGCTAATTTTGTTTGGGAGCCACGTCGCACGACCGCGCAATTGTCAGTTAAAGAGACACAGTGCCGAATCGCAAAAAGGGGCCTGGTCCTTTAGCAGCATTTTGGTCCGGGGCTTAAGTGGTTAAAACTGCTTGCGGCTTTAATGTAATGTCTGGTCCCAGCAATATCTCATTGAGAAAAATGGCATGGGTTGCTGCCCCAGGCCATTACCAGCCCCCTTGGGTCTTGTATGGATATTAAGGGAAACCCCTCACCCAAAAAAAAAGAAAAAAGTGGGGCCCTCAGGCCCTATATACTCTGAACAGCAGTATACAGGTGGTGTAAACAAGACAGGGAGTGGAATTAGTATGAGACCACCAGCAATTGTAGTCAGGTAGCTTTAGGTTCACACTGTGCAAAGGACACAATACACCAAGTGAATATACTGCAGCTAGCACAATCACCTGCCTGCTTGTCAGTATAATAGAAAGAGAATACAGGAACAGATCTAGCTAAACTAAATACAGTGTATAAATATATATATACAACACCTGGGATGCATATATATCCTCTACACACTGTAACTGCAGCTAATTGACTCGCCTGCCTGCTCAATGTAACTCAATTGAAATGATACTGTCTCTTTTTCTCTGTCTTTCACCACTGCCGCAACATGGCCTTATATAGTGTGGGGCGTGGCCAATTATGGCTCTCTCTTTTTACAGCGCTGTGATTGGCCAAGCATGCGGGTCATAGTGCATAGTGCCAATCATCAGCCAGCAATGCACTGAAATGCCGCAGTGAATTATGGGCCATGACGTGCCACTCGAATTTGGCACGAACGGCCCATAATGTTTGAAATTCGGTGAGCGGCCGAACAGATAATGTTCGAGTCGAACATGGATTTGACTCGAACTCATCCTTAATGAAGAGTTGAATTCATCATAAAATGTCAAACAGAACAGAACAGTGGCTTCATAGTTAGAACCGTTGCTTGGCAGCAGTGGGGTTCTTAGTTGTAATCTTGGCCAGGACGCCATATGTATTTTTTCATGGGTTTCCTCCAGTTTCCTTCTACGCTCAAAAATACTTGTTGGTAGGTTATTTTACTCCTATTTAAGTTGGCTTGTGCACATTTGTTATCACATTCTATGTTCCACTCCCAAGCTAAGAAATCAGGGCTACCTTGTATTTGCCAGGGTATGCAGAGTCTGATGCGATTGAATGGATATAAACCTACATAAGACGTCAAAAGAAGATCCAGCATTTTTCAAGATACTAAATTTGCTGGAAAAGTTTAGATTTGCTCTGGCACCCCTGTTTTGTTCTGTACCTCTAGTAAAAAAAAACTTGACATGGGTTTAAACCCTTCCCTAACTCATTTCAAAAGTACAAAGAAATGTTTTGATCCTAAAACTTTGCTCACAGGCATGTGTCCTAATTAGACTTTGTATTGCACTACATAACTGCTAATTACTATGTATGATTCAAGCCAATTTAGCCAGTTCCTCTAATGCAATGTAACAGAAAAGTAAGCAAAGTAGGCTAAAAGTCATTATTTTTTTGTTTGTAGATACAGTAAGTAAAACATATTTATTTACTTACTTACTATACTAATTTATGACACTACAGCCAAAAAGGGGTGTTGGCCTTTTCTGTAGCTTTTGCAAAAACATATGTTTTTTTTTTAAAGATGGTTGCTGACCCCATGCCTATGCCAAATCAGAAGGACCATGGTTGCTCTTTTCTTTGGGTTAATGCCAAAGACCTGTCTGGCATTGGTGGCCCTGTAACAGCTATACCACCACTGATATAGCTCTCAGGGTCATTTGACCATGCAAGGTGCACCATTGCTTCAATGTAGGGGGCAACAGAGGAGTTTTAGAGGGATGGAAATGCATTAGCTCAAGTTATGGAGCCTGATCATTTAACATTTGCCTTTTTCCAAATACATATAAGTATAATGCAGTTCAAAAACCAATTGAATTAAGTCTATTTCTGCTATGGCTACTGTATACTAATTGTAATTTTACTGACACCTATCACTGTATATAAATGATAATGTTGCGTATCACTTTACAGGCTCAAAACCCAACTGGAAGAGTCCATGAAATCAAACGGAGCACCACCTATTGTGACTGATTTTGCAAAATCCTCACGCAACTACCAATACTCCAAGAATCTAGATATTCCTGGAATGGCTGACAATGTAGCCGCTAAGGTAGAAGGAAACATAATCTATGATTCTACCGGTTACATGCCTCGTGAAGTCATGCTGAAGGAGACGCTGAATGTATTTGGACAGTCCGTGGACATGTTTGAGGTGCTTGCTTTTTCAATTAATATACCCTAATTCCTTGTTTCTGTTATTACATTTTTGAAAATCTTGAGCTACATGAAAAAATTCGATTGTGTTAACAATTTAGTAAATATAGTAAACAACAGCGGCCAGAAAATGTTAATCTGATGGTGAAATACTATTGGTTGTTATATATAACTGGAAGTTTGCATATCATTATTTCCTTTAAGTGCCCTAAAAGATTTTTTTTTCAAAATTAAAAATATAAAAAATATACTTTGCATCTATTTTGAGGCATTTTTAATGCATTTTGAGTAGTCATGAAAAAATAAAGTCCAACTTAGTTATATACAGTGCCACATCCCATACAATAAATATGAAATACTAAGGGATTTTTAGGGCACCAAAAAAATAAAACAGCAATTAAAAACAAAATATTTTTTATGCTGGTTTTAAAAAGTGTAGGAAACAACATACCGGTACATATACATTTTTTCAAAGTTTTGTTTGTAGTTAAAAAAGCAAAATTACAATATGATACATAATAACGCATATAAACCCTAATGCAATTCAACTCTTGATACAGATCTTTACTCAAAGCAATAAAGCCTAATTATCATTATGAAAGCTGGGGACTTTGCATTTTCAGAATGGGGGAGTAGCAATGGCAGCCTATAATACCTACATGGGTGGAAACTGTACTGTAGATACCAATAGCCCATAACTCTATATTTGCTTTGTGAGCACGCAGTTCATGGGTAAAGAAGTGGAAAATATCCTTTAAAATAAGCCTGCAGTATGAGATGCCATTGCTAACCTCTGTATAAAAATGATAGCTTTCTGTCTTTCTCTGACTGTAATACTTTGAGTCACTGACACCTGGAAAAAAGTGTGCAACAGGGTTGGTCAAAATAAAAACGAATTTCTAGCAATGCACTGAAACCATTGACTCAGCATGGGAGCCTAACCACTAGTATTTTCAGAAGGAAAGGTCAACAAAGACACATTTCAGGTACAGGTTTCCTATAACGATAAAAACTCCTGGGGGTTCCACCATATATGAAAAGAATCAAACACTTTTTTCACTGTATGTTTAAGGAAAAATTATTATCTACTTGGGTGTAGTGTGTATCAGTCATTCTAGCCTTGTATGTATACTATGTATGTATACTAGGAAGTATTAGAACACTATGATGTATTCTTAACAACAATGTTTATTCAATCCTTCATTTCTGTTCCCAATATAGATTGGCATTGAAGGCAAAGGTTTTGAACCAACTCTGGATGCTCTGTTTGGAAAAGGAGGCTTTTTCCCTGACTGCGCTACAAAAGCTCTGTACTGGGCAGATGGCAAAGTCCCTGACAAAGTCAGCGAGGTTCTCTACAAGTGGTTTGGTGTCTCCAGACAGGACAGACAATCTGAGGTATAATCACAGTTTGTGTTCATCATTGGTTGGTTTATTTGCATATTTTTTACTCCTTGTAGAGGAAAAATAATAATATAAATTGAGGTTTAATGAAATATTATGCTGCTATCACTTTCATAATATTTTAAGGTTAGAGTAAACGGAATGCAAATGCATTCATACATACAGTACATCCTGTAAAAACGTTTTGGCATAAATTTGCATGATTCCAATAGTTCCTAACTTCCCTTACTTTGGAGGGACTGCCCCTTTTCGGAATCCAAATCCCTTTGTCTCTCTTCAAAGGGGACTTAAAAAAACAAAGAAGCTAATCTTGCTAGTATGCAGCTCACATTACACGTTAATATTTAGACCATAATTGTTCTCAAATTTGAGATCTAAAAAGGAAATTTTCATAGTAGTTGGTAAGGTTGAAAAAAGACACCAGTCCATCCGGTTCAACCTGTGTGTGTGTGTATTATGTCTCTACCACTTCCCATATCTCTGTATATTGTGTAAGATGCCCATCTAAGAATTTTTTAAGTTAGCAACATTACCCTCTGAAACCACCAATTGTGGAAGGGAATTACACATTCTTACCACTCTTATGCCACCTACACGCAACCATTTTTCTTGTTCTAGAAAAAACAAAGTTTTTCTCAACGTGATTCTTGTCGAGCCTGCCTTGCACACACATGATCGAGAAAAAAAAACTGGAGCAAAGCACGGTCACATACAGCACGTACGATGACACTATAGAGGGAAAGTTCCATTCAGATGGTGCCACCCTTTGGGCTGCTTTTACTGATTTTGTGTTAGTAAAAGTTTGGTGAGAGACGATTCGCGCTTTTCAGTCTGTTACAGCTTGACAAATGTGCTATCTCCATTACAAACATTTGTTTTACCAGAACGAGTGCTCCGGTCTCATAACTTACTTCTGAGAATGCGTGTTTTTTTCCTGTCGTTAAAGCCTACACACGATCATTTTTCACAATGCGAAAATTTAGAGCATGTTGTACATTTTTAATGGCCATTTTTAACATCACAAAAAATGCTCTGGAGCTCACACACGATCATTTTTTAATGACATTAAAAAAAGAGAAATTTTTCACGTCTTGAAAAACGGTCGTGTGTATGCAGCATTACAGCTAAAAATCCTTACACAGTTTAAGGTTGAACCACTTCTCATCTCACTTCATGGAGTGGCCACTTGTCCTCTTGAGTGACCTGAGACTGAATAGTTTCCTCCCAATGCTAGAGTCACCAATAAGATATTTGTATACAGTACCTCTATATTGTTTGGCCTTCATGATTATTAATTAATAATATTCTGGTTGATTGTATTCTAGGATCTTAAAAAGGCTATCCTCTTTAATGCTGAGAAGCTGATCAAAGAAATCAGAGCAAACAATGCGCCAGAAGCCAACGCCTATTTGGAAATTCTTGGTAAAGAACTGGGCTACGTTAAACTGAGTGATTTCAAGATCTTGGGAGATATGCTGCTGAAGAATTTCCACTCCATCCATAATCTTCCAACAAAGGTATTTCAGATTTGTATTCTTTGTATCACTAATGCAAGTTAAGCCTAGACTGGCAGTTTGGTAAAAGCATACCCTAACAACAACATCAATACATGGGAAGCATCCCAGGTCCAGCTCCTGCTGCAGCTGTTGCATATTTAGAGTTGGATACAAGCCTACTGTAACAAGGTTAGGAGGACCTTTGGAAAGTATCACAGTCTTACATTTAACTTCTTTAAAAGGAAAGTGAAAGAAGGGAATAATAAAAAGAAAAAGGAGTTACAGTTTTAAGTTGATGAATTGTAATAAGTTTAATTTATTAAATACATCTTTTGCTATTTTAGATTGCACAGTTATTCTCGGCTGGTGGTGAGAGTGATATGTTCGTCCACTACATCTTCATGGACAATCAGTTCTACCTGCCAACAGGATCTGGCCTTCAGCTCCAAGTGTCCATGTCTGGAATAATTACTCCAGGAGCCAAGTTTGGATTTACATCCAAAAATGTAAGTGTTCATATCAGCAGCTGAAAGATAATGCTATTGTGTCAAAAATTGCCCAAATCAATTATTTGCAAAAAAAAAAAACATATTATACAAACCACTCCCCCATTAGATTTGTTAACATTCAAAGCCTTTGGGTGTTTTGGATGCCTGTGTTCCCTGCACAGTAATGTATACATACATACTCAGGCTCCTATATCATTGCTCGTCTTGTAGTGAAGTAGGGTTCAGACAATGGAGCTACAGAGGGCAGGGAGCAGAAATGCCCAGAAGACAGAGTTGCTTTAAAATTATATTTAGTTTTTAGCAAAATGGTAAAAATACCCATCGAAAATATTTTTGTCATCATATAAAATGTCATCAGTTAAATCCAATACAAGCTGATATTGCTATAGAAAACCTTTAGATTGTTTTTAAATCACCTTTATTTTCCTGCCAGTAGTCTTACTGTAGAAAACTTTAGTCACCTATTCTCAGCTAAAAATGGCTATAAACATTTAATAGGATGAAATATGGAAACGTACTTGCACAATTAAATCAGTAAAATGGCAGTAGCCTATTCATTTTCAATCATCTGAATTTGTATACTGGATATTATGATGTGACTTTGTCCTTTGCAGAAAAAGGCTGAACTGACTCTGAAACCAGCAGTGGCTGTGGAATTTGTCACTCAGTTAGGAGTCCAGATTCCCGAATTTTCCAAACATGCGGTCTTAATGAACACCAACATCTACCACGAATCTGGAATTCAGGCTCGTGTATCTGTGAATAATGGACAGTTCAAATTCTCAGTCCCGGCACCCACCACCCCAGTAAAACTCTTCAGTATCAAGTGAGTAACAGACAAGAAGTATATGTATTGTATGTCTCTCTACAGTACCTATCTATCTATCTATCTATCTATCTATCTATCTATCTATCTATCTATCTATCTATCTATCTATCTATCTATCTATTTAATCAACACCTATGACAGAGAGTGAAACAGTTGAACGTTTTCAATGCCATCAGTGCTAAAAACCATCATGTCTGACTAATGAGTATTTGCAGCACACGCAATGAATACTGGCTAGTGAAATAGCAAGCACTTATGTGTTCACTAGCTAGGGAATCCCTAAATTCCTACATACAGTTATTATAGATTGTTCTCCCCATATACGTTTTCTGTAGACTTTACCTAACCATGGCAGATATCCCCTTGTCTGATCTAGTTATAAATAAATTAATTGATAGATATGTAGGGGATAGATAGATAGCTCGATAGATAGAATGCAGATATAGAGAAACCTGAAATAATACAGAATAACACATGATAGTTACAGATTGATTGTTAAAAAGTTTCTACTGAACTATAATAACATATTTTTTTGTCTTTAATCAGCAACAAGGTTAACTTGGTCTTTGCATCAAAGACTGAAGTCATGACCTCCATTGTCCAAAACCGCGAGGAGAAGTCATCTTGCAAGCCTCTGATCACAGGGCTGTTATACTGTACCAACATTGGGTATTCCAATGCCAGCTCAATAGATGGAGCCCCCTACTTCCCACTTACTGGAGAAACCAGGTGTGTATACGTTCCAAAACTAGTGACACTGAAATGGGCTTCTTTACATTTATATATGTACATACGCTTGTGTGCATTTCATTATAGCATAAATGTATGGTGCAAGTTTTAAGTTGAAACAGTGAATGATTGGTTAAGTGTTTAAGTCATCTGGATTGGCAACACATCTTGTAATATGGATGACAATATAACAAAGCAAGTGAATGTTGTACAGTATATTGCTGTGTATACATTGTGTAATGATGCCATTTACATAATGCATTTTCAGTGAAATCATCTGAAGGATTTATTGGCAGATATACATCTGTCTAGCTCTGGTGACATTGGAGTTCATTTACTAAAACAGGAGAGTGCAAAATCTGGTGCAGCTGGGCATGGTAGCCAATCAACTTCTAACTTCAGCCTGTTACATTAAGCGTTGACAATAAAACCTAGAAGCTGATTGGTTTCAAAGCAGAGCTCCAGATTTTTCACTCTCCGGTTTTAGTAAATCTACCCCACTGTTGTGTATTTCCAACAAATTGTAAAATACAGAAAGATAAAGGGACAGAGGTGATGGCTAATGCTATCCCTCGTCTTAAGCATAAAAATACAGATTAAAGTGCTTTCTGAGATGCAAGTTTAATTTGTTTCTATCAAAGTTGTTTCTGGAAACATATAAACTGCTTTAGTGGCACAGAGGAAAGAATTTGTCTTGCAACTGGGCTCCCAAACTGTCTGTTAACCAAGGCAGCTAATCAAAAACAGTTAGGGGACAAAAACTCTCTGTCAGCTGAAGTATGGAAACAGTTGTAATAAAAACATTTGAATTCTTCTCAACACGTAGCTTAGAGCAGGAACATTTTGCAGCTTGGTTTAGGAAAGAAATGAATCTAAAATTCGTTGTCACATTACAAATGTTTACATTTTATTAACATATCTTAACCATTCTGTCTCATTTTTGTAAGATTTGAGGTGGAGATCCAGCCAACAGGAGAGGTGCAGGAATATTCTTTGGCAACACGTTATGGGTCTAACAAAGAAGGAACTGACTTGGTGAACTTCCTGGAAGTGTCGGCTCAAGCAGAAGGTGTGTTATTTAGAATTTCTTTTCCTAATTCTGCATTGTGATTTTCATTGTAACATCTGCTTTGATTTTTTATTTATTTTTTAATCCTGTTAGATCTGTAACAATATCTGTTTTACAGGGGTTAAATCATCCGAGGCACTGCTGACCTTTAAATACAACCGTGCCAAAATGCTCTGGACTAGTGATTTGGAGATTCCCAGTGCCAATATTAATCTTGGCACCAGACTGAAATTAAGTGATGACTCTAATTCTAACATGGATTCATACACACTTACTGCTGAACTTGTCAACCAACAGATCCCAGAAGTTACTCTGACTGGCAGGCTAATGTAAGCATTCTGACATGTTTTTAACTGTTTGTAAATAGGCAAAATTGAGTTTTCATTGCAATTAAATTTTAGTGAATATCTTTTGATTTGTTTTAAACATTTTGCCATTTTTATTAAATGTGTTGGAGTAAATAAGAAGGTAACATGAAGCTGGTTTCTAATGGTGCAATGGGCTTTAAATGGGTCCTGAAGAGGTTTAAAGGCTCCTTTTACCTCCCATGGGCCTATTTTTATGCCAAGTATTATCTTATTAATCTCTTTATTTTAGCTTCTTTTCTTCCCCACAAAGAAAAAAGAAAGATGATAAGAAAATAGTTTAAAGGTAACTCTATTGTGGGGGGGAAAATAGCAAATAAAGAAAGAATAATATAGTGTATACATATTGCAATTTAATGATATTAAAGCGTTCCAAAAATGGAACTTACGCTTTTTGGTATTTGCTCACACTTCTGGGCATAGATCACTGCGGTGACCACGGTGACCTATGCCACGTCCGGTGTATACTCTGTCCCCCTGCTGTCTTCTGGGAGGCGCACAATTCCCAGAAGACAGCAGGGACCAGCAGGGTCGCGCAGCGTGGCTCGCATATGCTCAGTAGGGAACCCGGAATTGAAGATGCAAGGCTTCACTTCCTGGTTCCCTTACCGAAGATTCTGGCAGCAGCACACAAGAGCTAAGGGACAAATCGGCTTTGGAAACCCGACATCGCAGGCTCCCTGGACTCCCTGGACAGGTAAGTGTCCGTATATTAAAAGTCAGCAGCTGCAGTATTTGTAGCAGCTGACTTTTATTATTTTTTGTTTGTGGAACTCTGCTTTAAAAATTATCTTTCCTTTTCAATCTGCAGCCGCTGTAATTTTCTGTAAATGTAATGCAATATGGCTAACTGGAATTGTTTTGTACACAGAATGTGTACTGGCCAGATTTCAGACATCCCCTGCAACAAAAATATCATTTTTGGTGAGATATTCCAGGTAGAAACATGTCTAAAGGAATGCAGGCCCAGCAGATTTCCTCATTAGTGCTGCGCTGTTGCACAGCTGATAGATAATTATGAAACCACTCCCATTAGACCCCCTCAGCACAGAGACACAGAGGATCATACAGGGATTTCTTCAGATTAACACAAAATAGAAATCAACAAAGATGGTTATAATCCTTGCAATGTACATAGATCACCCAGAGGGGAATGTTTTTTCTCAGCAAAAGTGAAGTTACGCTTTAAACAAAACATTATAACACAAGTAATGGCCAAATAAACAAAACTTCCATTTTCAGACTCTTTGTATTAGATTTCCTTATTATGGCCACTTACCATTCTTTGCAAATTACCCTCAGTGTACCCTTTCTATAACACTCAGGGCATTTTGACAGCAAATCTACAATGACAGCCTAATGGGCCAGTCCACACAGAACTCATATCACGTTGATGGTGAATAAGTAAGATAAATCTCCATGTATGTTCTTCCCCTCAAGAAATTATTCCCATAAGTGGCTGGGAAATAAGCAACACAAGTCTTTAAATCAAAATCTAGTGTAAATATATGAAAATCACAGATGACTTAACAAGCCTGGTTCTACTAAAAACTTAAATAAACTTTGAGTATGTTGACTTGTTCATCTTTTTGGTTATGCGAACAATACACATTTCAGGTTATTATGACATTGGGTTCCCTATTGCTAACAGCTACTTTAGCTAGATTCATGGGCGAGCAATTGTTTCCAGAGCTGCAAAAGACTTTAATTTAAAGCAAATCATTTAAAGCAAATTTTCTTTCTGTTTTACAGCCATGCTTATGGGTCACAAGCTGCAGTGAGTGGGACCCTTAGCATCCCCAAATTACACATGGAAGCCAGGACAGATGCCAATGTTATGAGTGTTTCTGGAAACCACAAGCTTCAGATACAGTCCTCTGCTAAGATCTGTGCATTGACCGCATCTCAGGACCTTGTGTTCACATATGGTGCGTCTATTCTAAACGGGTGAAAGTATAAACAAATACAAATATGAAAATGGGAATTCTGATAAGTTATTGATAATTTGCATTTTCTGAATATTTCTGCTACATTACAAATACAGTAATATTTGTAATTTAGAGTGGTTAGAGGGGTTAAAAGCTTCAATTATAACCAAATCTTGTAACTGCGTAATTGGACTTGGAAAGAAGTTTTCTAACTAACCAAATTTTTCTCTTCTTCAGATAATGAGAAGATTGAGCTACAGTGGAACACTGGCAGTAACACCAACGTTAAGAAGATCCTTTCCAAACTTCCAGAATTTAAATTCTCTTACCCAGAGACTATAAAGACCTATGCCAACGATATGCTGGACCATAAGGTTGCTCAGACTGACATGACCCTCCGCCATATTGTGTCACAATCACTGGTGGTAAGTTAGAGTCAACTATCTATAACATATTACATTTAAGAATATGGATGATACCCTGGGCTTAATTTTGCAAAATGAAGTATCCAAACTGTAAATATAACATGACACTCAGCTCTCATATTCCCCAAGTTCATAGTACTTGCAATATCCAGCAATTTAGTTAATATATTTGATACTACAAGCCTGGTATGAGTGATGCATTAATTTACAAAAAAGGGTAGAGCAGTTGCTTCAGTTTACAGTACTTAAAGCTGAATTCTAATTCTGAAATGAGACACAAGCCTAAAAAAACAAACAAAAAAAACAAAACAGTAATAAGCAGAAAATGAAAATCATATTCAACAGTCCAGATGCAATACTGAAGGCAAATAGACCATGTAAGTGAGGACTTTTCCTCTAGCATACAGAAGTGATACTTTGCCGACTTCCATCATCCAATCATGTACAAGCAAAAATATTGTTTTATGTTTTATTTTTTTATTTGCCATGCACATGATTGAGTACTCTTTGTAAAGTGATTTTTTCAGCAAATCCCACATACTGCAACTAATACACTTTGGCCTGGATTCACAAAGCACTTACACCGACGTATCTCCAGATACGCCGCGTATGTGCAAATAAGTGCCGTCGTATCTGTGCGCCAAACCCACAAACTTAGATACGCCTAAAAACAGACTTCATCCCACCGACGTAACTTGCCTATGCCGGCGTAGAGTGGGTGCATATTTACGCTGGACGCATGTGGCTTTCCCATTGATTTTCTATTCAAATATGCAAATGAGGGATATATGCCGATTCACAAACATACTTTGTGTAAATCATACGGCGCATGATTTAAGCGGTTTGCGTAAGTTTTACGTTCGGCGTAAAGTTATTCCCCATAGATGAGGCCCAACCCATGCAAAGGTGTGGACCAGGGAACACATGCCTACTTATTTTACGTTGGACGTCTGTTAATATGGGCAGACGTGGGTCTGGCTGGGCGTAGGTTACGTTCACGGCGTACACAGTGATTCGGCGTATCTTAGGCAGTTGTTCCGTCGTGGTTGTACACATGCGCACTGGGATACGTCCATGTCCCGACACATGCACAGTTCATTTTAAGTACTTGTCTGGCGCCCGGCCCATCATTTGCATGGGGTCACGCTTCATTAACATGGATCAGGCCCTCTTCCACCTACTTCCACTTACGCCGGCTTACGCCTACGAAAAATTTACGCTACCCCGTCGCAGAGTTGGGAGCATTTGTTTGTGAATTCCATGCTTGCCTCTCCGCGCTGCGCCGGCGTAGCGTAAAAGAGATACGCTACGGCGGCATAAATATGCGCTGATGTATGTGAATCCGGGCCTTTGTCTATACTGTTGGCTACATTTGGCACTCTCTTTTCTACCAACCCTGCCACTTTTCTTAAAAAAGCCTGTTGGAGTCTGTCGGACCCTGGAGGGGTGTCTTTGAGAAATAATTTGTTGTACCAAATCAAAATACCCATTTAAATCTGAATTATCTTTTTATTAAACAAATAAAAAACCTGACAGAGGTTTCCACATTCCCCAACACATGAAGGATCTCATCAATTATGCATCTGTAACTGATTTGTGAAAAGAATAAGGAACATCCTTTGTCTTGTTTTGTATTTTTAGTCAGCTGACAATTGGTTGCAGAAGGCATCAAAGGAAAGTCCGTATGCAAAAACACTTGCCAATAAATTGACTGCATTAAAAGAAATGGACCTGCAAAAACTGGGCATTCCACCATTCCCAGATGATCTATTTTTGAAGAGGTAAGAAATGACCTGGAGTTGCTTCCATTATAAAATAATTATATAGTTATACCAATACAAAGAGAGGAACTTTATGCATGTATTCAATGTTATGTGCCATTTCCAAACTGTGTTATGTGTAGTTCCCAGAAATACTTTTTTTAATTTAAATTCACAGCACCCACACATGGTGGAATTTAAGGTCAGGTGATAGTGGCAATGTACAGTGATATGTAGCTATGACAGGATGATGATTTCGGCACTGGTGTTTAATCACTTAAGACCCGGACCTTTAGTCAGCTAAAGGACCCGGCCAGGTTTTGCGATTCGGCACAGCGTTTCTTTAACAGACAATTGCGCGGTCGTGCGTCGTGG
Source organism: Rana kukunoris (assembly GCA_029574335.1). Classification (NCBI taxonomy): domain Eukaryota; kingdom Metazoa; phylum Chordata; class Amphibia; order Anura; family Ranidae; genus Rana; species Rana kukunoris. The sequence goes on from CM056052.1 coordinate 73,695,195, forward strand.
CTCCCAAACAAAATTGGCGTCCTTTTCCCCCCACAAATAGAGCTTTCTTTTGGTGGTATTTGATCACCTCTGCGGTTTTTATTTTTTGCGCTATAAACAAAAACAGAGTGACAATTTTGAAAAAAATTCAATATTTTTTACTTTTTGCTATAATAAATATCCCCCAAAAATATATATAAAAATATTTTTTTCCTCAGTTTAGGCCAATATGTATTCTTCTACCTATTTCGGTTGGTTTGCCCAAAATTTATAGCGTTTACAAAATAGGGGATAGTTTTATTGCATTTTTATTATTCTTTTTTTTTTACTACTAATGGCGGCGATCAGCGATTTTTTCCGTGACTGCGATATGGCAGACACTTCGGACAATTTTGACACATTTTTAGGACAATTGTCATTTTCACAGCAAAAATGCATTTAAATTGCATTGTTTATTGTGAAAATGACATTTGCAGTTTGGGAGTTAAACACAAGGGAGTGATCAATGGGTTATGTGTGACCTAATGTGTGTTTTTAACTGTAGGGGGGTGTGGCTGTAGGTGTTACGTCATCGATTGTGTATCCTTATAAAATGGATCACACGATCGATGACACCGCCACAGTGAAGAACGGGGAAGCCGTGTTTACACACGGCTCTCCCCATTCTTCAGCTCCGGGGACCGATCGCCGGACACCAGCGGCAATCGGGTCTGTGAGTCCTGCAGTCCCGGTCCCAGAGCTTCGGACCGGATCACGCACCCGCCCGCGACCCACGGCTGGTCACTAGCACAGGACGTACCTGTACGTGCATGTGCCCAGCTGTGCCATTCTGCCGACGTATATGTGCAGGAGGTGGTCCTTAAGTAGTTAAAGTGGTTGTATACCCAAATGTTACACTTTTACCTACAGGTAAGCCTAAAATAAGGCTTACCTGTAGGTTAAATTAATATCTCCTAAACTGTACGGTTTAGAAGATATTCCATATGCATGCAGCCGCTGACATCAGCGACGCATGCGCTCTGAATGCCCCAGCTGAAGATCCGACAGCGTTGCCGGACTTTGCCAGGAAGAAAACGTCATTGCGGCTCTGGTCACTCACAGCGCCAGAGCCGCGAACCTGGAAGACACACTGAAGGCAAGATGTCAGCTCCCTCGGCATGGACCAGGCTCCGATACGGGGGCTTTCGTTCTGAGGTAAGTATTTAATAATGAGCTAGTATGCGCTGCATTCTACTTCATTATGCCTCATTATGCCTTTTTTTCTTTTTTTTTTTCAATGTGCAGGTTTACTACCGCTTTAAGCAAGGTTGAAGAATGATTAGGAGTTAGACCTGATACTTTATAGAAAAGTAATTCAGTATCAGCAGAATAGCATGAAGAAAGTTACTGAATCCAAAACTGCTTGCATGGAAACAGTTTAAAGCGGAGTTCCAACCACAATTAGCATTTTTTAAATGTATGTCCTTTCATCATGCATTTTTATACTATAAATCCGGTCACTTACTATTTTACAATCTGCCGCTGCTCCGCATAGTTATTCAAAAAAGATAGTTTATAAAACTATGTTTACACCGTTGTCATTTTGCTTGTGGGCATTGTGAAGCCAACAAGGACTTACTTCCTGGAAGTCTTGGACGGGAAGTGACAATTGGACAGCGCACTGCATCCTGGGAAATGATGACACACATTTCCCAGGAGCATTAGAGGGAGATGATGTCAGAATCCTAGGTGATTTCAAAGGCAGATTTCGTGGGACCGCAGAGCAACAGGCATTTCCAGATGAGTAAAACAATTTTTTTTTCTTTTACTTTTTTAGGTCTAATGAGCACAATAGTGAAAAAAAAATTTGGGATGGAAACTCCACTTTAAGTAATACACTAGCCATTCTAACAGCTTGAAGACTTTTTTATTTGGAGGAATACAACCCACATCTTAGTTCTAAGCTTGATAATATCTTGTTTAGAAATAATTTGCTTATCTTTTTTTTTGCAGTGATGGAAGAATTGCCTATCATTTTAACAAGGACAGTATTACCATCAATATCCCATTGCCCTATGGTGGAAAACCATCCCATCAAGTGGTGCCATGGACAGTAAGATCCCCAGCCCTGGAGTTGAATTCAGCGGGAATAAGTGTCCCATCACAAGAGTTCAGGGTTCCAGCCTTCACTATACCTGAGTATTACCAACTTAGAGTGCCCCTAATTGGCCTTCTGGATGTCTCATCTAACTTAAATAGCAACTACTACAACTGGTCAGCATCCTATTCTGGAGGCAATGCTACTAGTGATATCTATCGGTTCACTACTAGATACCAAATGAAGGCAGATGCCATTCTGGATGTTTTGTCATATTCCATTGATGGTAGGTCCTTTTTCTAATGAACTTGAAGCTTTTTGCTTAGATATTTGTGTGTTTATAGTTCCACTATGTATACATATTTCTATATAAAACTGTCCTGAAGCAGAACCCAATATGAACATATGAAAAACAACGTATTATAGTAAATTCCCATAACCCTAACTTGAGAACTCCAGCAGTTTCCTGATAAAGCCATTTGAGATTGTGCTACAACAGAGAAGCGGAATTTCCTGCAGACAGCAGTATAATAAGGATAGTGTATTAGTGTATGATCCAAGGGCTGGCACTGATTGATAATTGAGTGTGTTACATTTCTTGCACTCAGCTAAGAAAACATGTGGGATATATGGTTTGAATACTCAAGCTAAAATAGTTTTGGGCTGCAGAGATTTTTATTTTAATATACTGTATGTATAGTATAACTTAGGGTCAATATATACGTGAGACTTTTGGTGGTGTTTTGTAAAATGCTTACTAGACTGAAGACTGACAAATTAATTACAGTAGCTCTTGTTGTATACCATTTAATATTTATGGCTGTTCCATGATCGCAAATTCACTAGCAAGTGAAAGGTTGCTGATCCTGGTATCACCATATTTGTGAAGCTAGGACTCCTCTGATGGGTAGCTTGGTAGGGAAGGCCATAAGAAGTCAAAGAATTTTTTTCCTAATTTGGAAATCTTTTATAAAAGGTTTGTCTATATAGCTGGACAACACTTTAAATTTGATCTTATTGGTGATAAGTTAAGCAGAGGGGCAGAAAGTTGCACCCCACAGATATAGGAAGCAGTTTCATGAACCAGGACTTTTTGCCATGCTTCAGTGGATTACATAGAATACAAATTAGGAAATGTATGCTTTCGGACACACATGGTTTCCTGGCTCGAATCTCTTCACTAACTAACTTTACTTGTGATCTAGAGTTGTTATTTTATCAACTATGGTTACAGGCAAAATGCTGACAAAGTCTGTAAATGCACACAAAACAATTTTGTTATTTGTAAGGAAATATTGTGCATGCATTTATTTATTTTATTTTTTTATTTTTCAGGTTCCGGGGTGGCAGCATATGATCCAATGAAAGCATTAAGTCTGTCCTATGAGGGATCTTTAAGCCATACCCTGCTTGAATCAAGCATGAGATTCAGCGAGCAGTACAACTTCAGGAGTAATCAGATCTTTAAAGGATCCTATGCATATCAGGCCAGAAGTGTTCTGGGATTAGCTGCCTCTGGAGCTCTTTCATCCAAGTCATCATTAGCAAATAATATACTGACAACAGAGGTTGAAACTAATGAGCGTTTTGCTTTAGCGTCATTGTTTGCCAACAGTGACTTAAGGCTTGTCACCACATTCAACATTGACAATTTCCAGGCTAAAGCTGACTCCAACTTTCAGTTCGATTCCTCTTTCTTGAAAGCCACCAACAAGATGTCCGGAATGTTCTTGACAGAAGCGGTGACAATGTCTTCAACCACTGAACTGCTTGAAGGAGCTCTTGTTAACACCATGTCTTTAGATTACAGGAATAAACAGCTGACCCTGAAGTCAGATACAAATGGCAATTACTACAATCTGGTTGGGTTAAACAAGCTTGAGTTCACCATTTCCAAACAGATGGCTGCTGTACGCTCTGAATGCCAGGCAAACTACAAACGTAACAGATTCTACACTCTCCTAACTGGCTCCCTGAATTCTCTTGGTCTAGAACTAAATGCTGATGTAACCCTCAATAATCAGCAAAGTAGAGCTGCTCACAAAGCTACTTTAAAGCTTAGCCAAGATGGTCTGTCTACCAGTGCAACAACCAGTGTCAACTTTAACCCCTTAATGCTAGAAAATGAGTTTAATGCTGGAATTGGAGGTTCAGGAGCAGTGATGAAAATGACGGCAAATGGACGATACCGAGAGCACAGCGCCAAGATTTCTGTTGACGGAAAAGTTGCCATGATGGAACTGTCTTTGGGTAGTGTCTATCAAGCTACAATTCTTGGATTAGACAGTAAGAATCTGTTCAACTTTAGGATTAGCCGAGAAGGACTTAAATTCTCAAACAACCTAATGGGCTCATATGATCAAGTGAAACTTGAAAACAGCAATGATTTAAGCATCGTGGGAACGACATTACAGTTTACCTCTAAGTTTGAAAATTCCTTAAGCTCTGACAAATTCCACAAGCACAGATTTGAATTCCAGATGCAACCTTACACTATGACATCTTTGCTGAATAACGAACTACAATATGGCTCCTTGGAATTAACCAACGGAGGCCAGCTTCAACTTGAATTATTTAAGTTTAATATCAATGGCAATATCAGAGGTGCATTTAACAAAGATGAAATAAAGCATTCCTATGGATTCTCAGTTGGAAACCTGGCTGCAAATCTGAACACAGACACTGTTGCGAATATACAAGGAACAGCTCACACACATAGATTTACCCTTGATATTGCAGGCCTTTCAGCCTCACTTAGCAGCAACACAAACTGTGAATCAAAATATATGCGCTTCAGCAACATGATCCGTTCTGTTGTGGAACCATTTACCATTACCATTGACTCTCAGACCAATGGAGATTGGAGAATGCTGATTTTTGGAGAACAATCAGGACAGCTTTATAGTAAATTCATCCTAAAAGCCGAGCCTCTTTCTTTCAACTTAGTTAATAATTACCGAGGATCCACCAGACATTCATTAGGTACAGGCAATACACATGAGACCCTTCTAGACTACAAAATCAACCTGTTGTTCACACCAGCAGAGCAGCTAAGTTCTTTGAAGCTGAAGAGCAGCTTGAACCAAAACACATACATTCAAGACTTTAGTGCATACAACAATGCTGATGGTATTGGAGTTGAGATTAATAGCCAGGCCTTGGCAGACCTCTCAATCCTGGACAAAGAGATCCGTCTACCATTTGCCCAGTTCAATCCAATTGATGCATTAAACTTAAGAGACACTGTAAACAGTCCCCAAGAGTTCAGCATCTCTGGACACATAAAGTATGACAAGAATAAAGACATGCATGTCATCAGTTTGCCTTTTATCGAGAACATGTCCTTGTATTTTGAGAAAATAAGAACTGTATTGATTAATGCCCTACAAGCGCTGCAGAATTCATTGAAGGAAGTGAATATTGACCAATATGTACAGAGATACAGAAGGGCGGTGGACCCCGCTGTGCAAAAAGTAATAGACTATGTGGAAAATTTAAATGTAGAAGAAAAGGTTAGACAAGCAAAGGATAAAATATACACATTAACCAAAGAATATAAAGTGGGGGAACTGCAGTCTGTAGTTGAGGAGTACTTTGCAGCAGTTCAGTACCGCCTACAGGTCTATGTGAATGAAATGGACAGATACATAAGAGAGAATTTTGACTTTGAGCAGCTTAAGAGGGCTGTTGAGATGTTTATACAAAGATGTGTTAACAAACTGAAAGCTTT